>CM037853.1:14786908-15986908 GCA_021234595.1 Delia radicum | reverse complement strand
TTTTTTGTGAACGTCTGTTTTTGACGTTTCAAGTCGCAATGTGGAAACCAAAAAAAGAAACGAAAACGACAACTCTTACGTTTTCACTCAGTTCGAAGTGACATTTGCGATACAGAACCCCAAAATTACGGTCTGTTTTTACAATACGTGTATAATTTCAGACGAACGTGTGGCACCCGAACGAATACGTAAGGAAATGAGTTTTTATAATTCGTTCGCCTGACTTACGTTTGAGTACGTTAAGCTTTATGTTGTGTCAAACAGTAGAGATTGCCATGACATTGCTTTTCGGTTTTTGTTAGTTTATTTCATATACAAATAACTAATTTTTCGTTGCTAGATGGCAACCCAACACTAAAATTGAAATATAAACCAAAACAGCTGATTTTTGCTTAAAAAAAATTAATTTATTTTGTTTAGAAAACAATAAAAGTGGATATAAAAATATAATTTGTACAAAAAAAAAAACAAAAACATTTACAACTAAAAATGTAAATAAATATAAATATAAATGAAAATAAAAATCATTATTCTTTTTTTATTACAATTTTTTGTTAAAAAGTTTACAGTAAAACCCGGTTAAGATGAACTCCGAGGGACCAAATAAATTAGTTCGTCTTAAGCGAGGTTCGTATTAAGCGTTTATTTTTAACGATAAAAAATATGTATTTATTAAAACAAAAACAAGATTTTTACATAAATAAAAAATAAAATTAGCTTTTCATGCATCCACAATTAAAAATTCAATTAAAAATCTTCATTTAAAACAAAAAAATATGTTATTTTTTTCTGAATTAACGATTTCATTCGTTATAAGTTTTTCTATTGCCAAAATATGATTGTCAGCTTCTTCGGCACACGATTTTGTTCGAATATATTACTTGAGAAATTTTCAACATCGGCAGGATTAACAATTTCCAATATTTTTTCACCTGATAAAGTATGTGACGTTAAAACATTAGCATCTATATCGAGGAAGTCATCCACGGATATGAAATTCATATTATTTCTATCCCATTAAACGGATAAAGAGTGTACTAAACATGGTAATTTGTATGAAAACGAGTTTTTGGGACTGCTTAAAACAGTTCGTAATAACCGAGGGTTCGTATTAACCGAGTTCGTATTATAAGATGTATTTTATATGAAAATTTTTGCCAAAACGTCGGGACTTTTAAATTAGTTCGTATTAACTGAGGGTTCGTCTTAACCGAGTTTTACTGTATTTTTTTTTTAATATTAAATTGTGTTGCCTTTTTTCTTTGACGAATACTTTTTTGTGAACGTCTGTTTTTGACGTTTGTGACGTTTCAAATCGCATTGTGGAAACCAAAAAAAGAGACGAAAACGACAACTCCTTTTTCACTCAATTCAAAGTGACATTTGCATTACAAAACCCCAAAATGAATTTCTTCACTCATTTACACGAATTTTTTGAGTGACACGTCTTACAAAAACAGACCATTAATTTCTTCACTCATTTACACGAATTTCTGGAGTGACAAAAAAAGGCTGTAATAGTTATTTGGAATACCCTTCACCCTTATTTCGAGTTTATTTTGTGCAGCAACCCTATATGTCATTGTAAGAGCTATTATAGTGGTTTGTGTCTGCGATAATATCGAACAGCATATAGTAAGTTGGTTGAGCAGAGGTCTGGCCACTAATTGCTACCACTGTTTTCTAGATGGCACTGTTATTATTTCCGTTTTACAAAGCGTCTTGCCCCAAGTTTGTCGATGTTATTGAGTTACTTTTCAAAAGCTTTGTTTCTTTGGGACCTCATACATGGAGCGAAGTAATTAAATGGACTAATTAGCATCCATTCTATAAGCATTTCATTGTCATGAATTATTTTCGAATTAGTGGTAATGATTAAAATGTACTTTTTAACAAAACGTACTTTTTTAACAAGAGGTATATTTGTAAATGTATTTTTTTAACCTGAGTGTACCTTACTCAGGAAATTAAGATGGTAGAAATTACGAAAAAATTACAGTTGAAATGACTACAAATGTAGTAAAAAGGCGATGACTGTATTTGTCATAAAAATGACTAACCATGTAGTAATTTTTAACTATTATTAAAACAACTACAATAGTAGTAAAAGCGACTATCCAAGCGGTTAAACACAACTAAACTTAAATCAATGCATAAACCATAAAAACGAGAAACAAAATAATGAACATAAAACGACTAAATATGTTGAAAAAACTATTGTTTTTAACAGTTATGATTTTGGTATTTAAAAAAAATTTGTTTTAATAGAAAAGTAAATTAATAATTGTTAATATACATTTTTATTATAATTAAAAGTAAAATACAAATTTAGTACATTCTATTTAAAATGCAAAGTCAAATTTCCCAACAGTATTCCAGTTATGACGTTTTTCTGCATCAAAGATACAATAGAATTTTTAAAATATTATTTGCAAACTATGAACATTAAATCAAACAAATATAAACTAACAGAAAGAAACTAAATGAGAATTTTTAAAAACTCGACATAATCTTCAAATTTTGAATAACTAACAAGCATTAACTGTTTACAAGACAAACTGGTCAAACGTAGCGCTAGAAATGACAAAAGAAGGTGGTATAACCAACTCGCGTCTGATGCACAAAAAGCTTCAACAGAGCATATATCTAAGGATCTATGTAGTATTACCAAGAGGCTCACCGGTAAAAAATTTTCAAATCAAAGACCTCTTAAGAACGCCGAAGGAGATCTAGCAACATCCACGAAAGATCAGCTGGAAATTTGGAAACAGCATTACTCCAATATGCTTTCAATGACAACCTCCAACTTCCCAAATATATGTACATGTGATTCTCATGTAGTAAGGCAAGATATCTCCGTAGAGTGCCCAGCCTTAGCAGAAGTTATCGCTGCAATAAATTCTTTAAAATCAAATAAGGCCCCTGGAACCGACAATATATCGCCTGACATGCTTAAAGGCGATTCGCATATCACAGCCAGCATATTGCTTCCCCTGATTCAAAATTTCTGGCGCACACACGAACTTCACTTATAGTTAACATCCCCCAAAAAAGGAAACCTGTCGGAATGTAGGAACTGGAGGGGCATCACCATCCTTAGTGCAGTTAATAAAGTAATAGCCGAAATAATAAACAAGAGAATATCCGACACTGTACTTGGGGACCTTAGACCCGAACAAGCTGGCTTCCGGCCCCAAAAGTCTTGTGTAGACCACATCAATAGTCTACGTATAATTTTAGAACAATCCACAGAACATCGCTCACCGCTTTACCTGGTATTTATCGACTTTGAAAAGGCTAAAATTATTAGCCTTACCCAGTCTTTATACTGTGATGTTAAATACCGTATTGTCCACAATAATGCTCTAAGTAGCAGTTTTAATGTTGTGGCTGGCGTCCGCCAGGGCTGTGTGTTATTACCCTTGCTTTTTAACATCGTTCTAGATGTTATAGTTCGATATCTGCTTACTTTTCCACAGCTATGGAAGTATGAAATCGAAGCTAAAGTGCCTCGAAACAGAGGCAGCAAAAGCTGGCCTGAAAATAAACATGGGCAAGAGTAAAGTAATACGCTGCAATACCGAGAACAATAACAAATTTCGCATAGGAAACAGAACACGAGATAAACTCCCTACAAGTGTTTGTTAATCGATGTCTCCGAAGAATCCTAAATGTTTTTTGGCCTAACACCATATCCAATGGAGAACTTTGGAGACAAACAAACCACCGAGCAATCCATATAGAAATAATGAATCGCAAATGGCGTTGGATTGGTCACACGCTGCGCAGACCTCCAGGTGACGTTGCCAAAATCGCCATTGAGTGGAACCCACAGGGTAGGACGAGAAGAGTAGGCAGACCGTCTCACACATGGCGCCATCAACTAAATATAGAAGTCATATCTACTGATCAAAGCTGGCGAGAAGTGAAGAGAATATCATGCAACCGGTCCGAATGTAATAAATTCGTTGTGGCCCTTTGTTCCCAATAGGAACCACAGGACATAATATATGATATATATTAACTGTTTACTGAAAAATTACTGTTTTGGTAGTTGTTTATTAAAATACTCAAATAACTACTCAAAACAACTGTTACAGGAGTACAGTATTTTTGGTTAGTTATTTTTTGAAATGACTGTCTAAAATAGTCATTTTCCATTTTTTTATAGAAAAATGACTACAATAACAGTTAAAACAACTACTACTGTTTACTATCCGAATGACCTATATGTGCACTCAGGGAAAAAGCTTCATAATATATATATGAAAAACTTCATAAATACGAAAAAAAACTTATTGATTTTTGTCCAGTATAACACTTCATAAATTTTGTCATAAAAGAGAAAATTGATGGCAGACTTCTTCATATTTATGAAATGTTTCATAAATGTGATGATGAAGTTTCATAACTTTTTATGAAGTTCTTAATAAATATTATGACAAATGTCATAAATATGATGATACTGCTTCATAAGCTTTTATGAAATGTTTCATAAATATTTGAATACACCAATTAAAGTTAAAAACATAAATTCAAGTTAAAAATTTCCATTTAAAATTAAAGAATATAGTTTCGTATTTAAAAACATCAATTAAAATTCGGCAATTTTGTATTATAATAATTCCATTTAAAATTAATCACAACTCAAATAATATTTAATTTATGTTTTTGAATTTTAAATAATTTCTCGTACACTCATAGAAATAAACCTGTAAAATTAGCAGAAAAAGTTACTAAAAATGAAGTTGGAGAAAGAACTGTCAAAATTATCAGATTTTTTTGCTAAATATTAATAAAATATGAAAAGCAAAAAAAAACATGTTTACTTTACAAAAATTAAGTTATATTCGATACGAATTCTATTTAAATGAAAATAACAATTTAATTTGCTAAAATTAGCAAAAACCTTTACTAAATATTTGTAGAGTAAAAACAGCAAACAAAAACTGTAATATAAAAAATAATTTGTGCTATATTTACCTTATATTTTGTGGAATGAAAATAACGGTATATTTTGCTAAAATCAATAGAATGTTTTGCTAAATAATTGTAAATTGCTGATTGCAAAAGCGCAGAATGTTATTCGTATTAAAAAAAAAATTAAAAAAGTGGAAAATTTTGCATTTTTTTATGATTTTTTTTCTACTAATATTTAACAAATTTTTTTTTCTGATTTTAGCAGATTAATTTGTTACTTTCATTTAACTAAATCTTAGCTTAAATTTAAATAAATATTTGTAGGTTCAACAGAATTATTTTTGCTCTTCTTATTTCACTAATATTTAGTAAAAAAAAATCTGCAGTATTTTTAGTAGTTTTAGCAAAACATTTTACTAATTTTTTTCTATCAGTGTAGATTTTGAGTTTTAAAATTTTTTATTGGAAATGATATTTTCTATATTTCAAATCAAAAATAAAAATTTAAATTTATGGTTTATAAATTTGACTATTTTTCCCAAAAAAGGAAAAATTTATTTTCACAAAGCCAATGAAACTATTCTATGAAATGATGAAGGTCTACGCAATATTTGTCATACATTTTTACGAAACTCTATTTCATATTGTTGAAAACTGCATAAATATGATGAATAATTGATGACAAACGATTTATGAAACCATTTCATCAATATAATTAAATTTTTTCCCTGAGTGTAGTTTCTGTAAGAATATTCTGGGTGTAACAAGAGGCACATTTTGTAACAAAGGGTACTTTTTGTAACAAAAGACACTCACTTATATTTTACATATCTGGCTAAAGCGATTCCTTAATTATACTCAAAAAACATTCTAAACTAAATTAACCCTTAGATGCTCTTGGTTGCCAAGTGACCCCTAGTTGAAATGTAATAGCATTACACAATATATTTTTTAAATAATTTGCAATTGAGGGTCATTTTAACAACAATGGTATATTAGGGTTAATTTAGTTTAGAATATTTTTTTATGAATTAAAAGAATGGCTTTTTAAAAAAAAGAGTTTAAATATTTTTTGGTTAAATATGTATAAATTTCCGCAGTATTTTCTTTAATCGCAATTCCCAATGGCCAACATTTTTAACGTAACAGCTCCACATAATGCGTCAAATATTTTAAAACACTTTTCTTAAAATTCAATAGTAGTAAGCAAAGCTGTAACGGTTTTTGTAAATTAAAATAAATAAGTCTTGGGCCATTTTGGGCCGCAGGTCCACATGGATTAATGATGTTCAAAAGTAGCGAATTTTCGATTTTAAATATTTTAAGTAAGCAAATAAGCCATTTCATTTAAATCGCTGCCCTACCCAAGTGAAGGGGGAAATATTTTTATTATTACTTTGCGTTTGCTAAAATGTATACATAAAAAATATGGAACTTGTCCTTTATTTTAATCAATTTTCGTTTATTTTGTGAAGAAAAGTTTCATTGATTTACTGAAAAATTGAATTATTTTACGTTCAACAAAATTCTTCTTCTCGATTACGTGTCCGGGCTCTTTCCAATATTCGCAATCGTTAGATTTTTAAGCGACTTTTCCCGAAGATTGTTTTTCACTATATTCCAGATAATTCAAAAATGTGGCCATTCTTGGGCCACGGTATAGCCAATATTTGTATCAAAATTTTTGATTTCGTGAGTACAAAAAAAAAAAATTTTTTTTGTTTTATAAATTTCAGACTTGTTTCCTTACAAAAACATTTGACCACACTTGTTAACCCTTTTTAAAATCCGACATGTATGAACACACATGCTTCACACATGTCCTCATAAGTGTTCATAAACCATTCTTATATGTTCATATGAGGAATCATAAATGTTCATCTGTGTAAAGTAACGAAAATTGAGGTAATATTTACATATATAAATATACATGTCTATACATTTCCATACACTGTCATATGTGTACATTAACGAAAATTGAGGTAATATTTATATATATGACCACATATAAACTCTTATGAACATATATGAATCCTATAATCCTATGGTATATGGACATGTATAACCTCGGTATATGGACATTTATGAGCATGAAAAAGTTCATACATGTTCATAAATGGATGCATATATGTATGTATGTTGATTTTAAATAGGGTTGTCTCTTTTTTATTCAAAGTTTGTTAAAATCTTCGAGTTCGGGTCGGGATACATCCTTGTTAGTTAAAATAAACGAGTTTTTTACAGTTCCAAAATTTCACATAAAATAAATGTTACACTGCGAGAATTTTCTTGGACGAATTTTTATTGAAAGTTTTCACAAAACTAATGACGTTTTCTTGCTTCATTTTTTTAAAATTTATGAAAAAGCTTCATAGTTTTAGTGACATTTGTTTTAATGGAACTTTTTCATTAGACATAAAAAATATAAAAAAAAAAATTATTAAAATTGTATGAAAATCTGCATTATTTGAATGAAAAAAGTTGGATTAACTGTTAATCAAAAAGAATAAAAAATGGTTTAATCGCATTGTTTGGTGCTTGATTGAGCAGTTAATTAAATTTTTATCAGATTTACTTTTTAATGTTAACTTTCTTATCAGTGATGAAAAGCGTCATTGAAAAAAATCATAAATCGTTTTATGGTAAAATTATGTTTTTTTGGTACAAAAGTTATAAAACGAAACTATTTCTGAAGGTTTTTACATTTATTTTAAGATAATTTGCAAAAAATTAAAATTGTTGAAACCCAAATTTGAATCTTGTGTAATTTTACAATTTCCTTCGATTTAAAAACGGAACTTCATGAACAGGGGTGATAGATATTTTCACATTTCCTACCAAAGTTTGTTTTCAAAATCTTGATTTCGTGTTTAAACAAATAAAGTTTTTCTTTTTATACCAAAACGAAAAATAAAATATTTCTCATATTTTCACATCAGGCATTAGAATTGAACTTTGACCTCCTTTATTCAGTCTGAAACTAATATCAAAGACGACCAAAACTATAACTGTGACACACGTCCAAAGTAATAAACGTTGAAAGACATTGTAAAAAAAAGTCATATAATTCCGTTTCGGCTGACAAAGACACCCAAAAATATTCCAAAAACCAGAAATTCACAATTCATAAACATAACTTCATACATAATTTTCATAATAAAAAACAATGTCATCCTCCCCCTCGCGGTCTGTGCATCGTTATGTATCCTTCATTTAGTCCTGGGTTTATATGTTGTTGTTGTTGTTGGTTGACGTTGTTGTTAAAGTTGTCATCATTATTTATGAATTACGGTTTGTTACAAGTTTAGTTTGTTTTTGCTCATTTTGAACGTTCATTGAACGTTGCACAGTGGGATGTTTCACAAATTGTTTGAAAATTGTTTAACCATTTCCTACTGGCTAATCAGATTGACATAAAACTTCATACAGCCATAACGTAATTTCAAGCTTAAATTTCAAAGCTTGAAATTTCCATAGGACGCAACTATATTTAGTAGTCTTTTAGAAAATATAAACAGTATATGTGTTCCTGGAGTAGCTTTTTATCGGAAGGTAAAAGAGTTTTGCTACCTTTTTGACCAAAAAAATTACTAATGGAACGGTTTTTTTTTATAGTTTTCAACTTTAAAGACATTTGATTACAAGCGTGAACATGCATTGGCTTGTTGTAAATATCATCACGACTTTTCGAAGCAAAAAGACTGTATTTGCCTTTTCCATTGGCAAAAAACCGGACCAGACTATTGCAAAAGTGGAAAATTTTGATTTTCAAATGAGGATAATTTATGTACTTTAAGAGATAACTCACATGAGTAAGCATATTTATTGTTGGTCATTACAAGCAGATTACACGCAAAGAAAAAACATGGTTGGGGCAACCATTTTCGAAGAGCATCATACATTTTTGGATTTTTGATTGCGGCAATCATCTTACTATGATTATGACAACCATACTCATATCTTTTTCTTAATCATGATAATTAGATCACCATATTATGGTTCCCAATTGATCTCAATAATATCATATTATGGTTTTGGAAATTTTTATAAATTATCATAGTAGAATTCCTACATTATTTTGCCAGCATTATTAAATTGAAGCTGGATTAAAAAGTTATGCATGTTTTTGTTTTTTTTTAAATAGTACAAACGTATATTTATTTATTTAATAATTTACACATTTAAAAAAACTTACATATGATGAATTTCATATCAAAACCGATATGCATTGAACCCGACCCTCTCAGATTTTGATGAAATTTTGCATACAGCTACATTTTACCTATAAAAACACAACCTCATTTTTAGAAATAGCATTTTTGAAAATATGTGGGCGTGGCAAGGTATCGCAGTTTTTGAAAAATGACGATAATATATATTTTCAAGCTGTGATTACTATGGAATGGCTCAACCGATTTCAAAGATCTTGGTACCATTAGAAAGGTATTTAAAATAGCTTTATCTATATTCCGAAAGTAAACAAATATTCCGAAAGTTATGAGCTGCGCAAAATTATATATTAAATCTAAAAAAATAAAAATAAAAAAAACTTACCAAGGGTAAGTCCATATATTGGGGGTGTCTGAAATATTTGATAATACGATTCTTATTCTAATCTATTAGAATTACAAAAAAATCTGTATAACTTTCAAAGTATATCTAATTTATTCTTTTTTGTCACACAATGATATTAAAATATAAGGAAGTTAACAAGAGATGCATTTACTTAAAAGAATTAAAAAAAAAGAAAATATAAATATAAATATAAAACGCCATTTTAGTTTTAGATATGTTATATATATTAAGTAGACCTTTCTAAAAAAAATTTTTTTGGAAAAAAAACACTTGGCCTTTGAAGTGTTTTCCCAGTTTAAAGTTTTACTTTTGCCAAAAAAAATTTTCAGTGTAATAGAAAATTTTATGTATGTTTTCGAAAGCTAATTGAAATACCTTTCTAATGGTACCAAAATCTTTGAAATCGGTTCAGCCATACCGTAGTAATCTCAGCTTGAAAGTAAATGCTATCGTGGTAAGGTATACAAAACTTCGATACCTTGCCACGCACACAATTTTTCGAAAATGCAATTTTTAAAAATGAGGTTGTGTTTGCATAGGTAAAATGTAGCTGTATGCAAAATTTCATAAAAAGTCTAAGAGGGTCGGGTTCAAAATGTGCCTTTTTTATAGGTTTTGATATGAAATTCATCATATTTAAAAATAATTTAAGTAATCAAATTGTCTTTGCACTGACGAATACGATTTGTGTTATTAAGAAGTTACATAATTCATTATTTTGTCACTATGCGATGTTTACATCAATTCTTTATTTTAGTATCTAAAAAGACAAGACTCTTTTTCAGCACAAATCTTATTTTGCCATAAAATAATGGAAACATGTGATTACAGCATAATATTCCATTAAAATATTGTTAAGAATACTATTTTACAATACATTTATAATGATCATAACATGTTTGTAGCAATCATAATATTTGCACTAAACCCATATTATAGTCCTAGTTATCATATTATTATCAGGGAAACGAATATCGTCATAATTTTTTTTCATATTATGATTATTGCAAATATATTATGATTAGATCGTACTACAGACTTAAAAGCACGTTTACATTTTTCTTTCATATTTTTAAAATTTTTTTTTTGTTTACAATTTATTTGAGTGAGTACAACAAATTTTAAAATAAATCACTTTTGTTCATCACTTTTTACTTAATTTATAACTCTTTTTTTTAGCCTCTATAAAGCCATAATTGGCGCTGAGGCAAAAATTTAAAATTTGTTAAATAAAATATTGAAATAAAACATTAAAATTAAAAAAGAAAAGAAAAAAATGTATAATAAGCAATAACTTTATGCGTATCAACTTAACTTTTGCTTAGGCTCCCATGGTAGACCCGGTTGAGGCTACCAAATTATTCCTTCTTTCACTAAAAAGATCACCATAACAATTAACACCACTGGGTTGTTTTTCTATTTTTATATCTTTTTTGTTTAATATTATTTGTTTGGACTGACTGCTTCTCACAACTTCTTTTCACAAAATCTTAGACAAGAATGACACTAAAAGAGCGAAGACGCTATTTTAAAAACAGACTGATCATCTTATAGTTGGAGCGAATTCCTTGGACGTGCTTTAATGAACATTTTTCACTAAACTAAAAAAGTTTTCTTCACAATGTGAATGAAAAATTTCTTATCTTTAATGCTTTAATGAAACTATTTTTAATGAAACTTTTTCATAAGTCGTATAAAATTTTTAACAAATATTATGAAATTTTTCATTAAATTTTATGAAAAACCCCATTAATTTAATGAAAAGTTTAAATGGACGAGTTCCAGTGTCAATACATATATCTAAAGCAGAAATTAATTTTTACCATGCAGATAATTTTCTCAGTGTACTTTGGGGTATAATTAATCAGCGCATGATGGTCTACAGGGTCCTTCTTTGAAACTTAAGCTTGAAATTATTGCTGGTGTAAAGTTTAATGGCAATCCGATCAGCCAGTAAGAAATATCTGATTTATTTCCAAAATATATGTAATACGCCCCTCTGTGCGTTGCATGAAGAAACTGTAGAAGTCGAGTGTATATGAAAAGGACACCCTGTGTAGTGGCGTGTGTCGAGTGTTTTGATTTGTAACGTTTGTCACTTTATTATTTGGCGATATATTATTACAATAATAAACAAACTAAATGACCAACAACAAAAAACGTCAAAAAATTATCATTCTGACTGGAGTGGGAAAGCAAAAGAAGAAGAGGAGAGGATACAAAGGAATATAGAGCAAAACTATACTAATGGACATGGAAGTTGTTTTAGTTGAAAAATTATAAATGAAAAAACTTTCCGGTCAAGTTTTTGCATGATAAAAAATATAAAAATTGCGAACTCTTAAGGGGGGACATCACATTCGCGGCAGAGAAAACAGACCTTTTTTTAATAATTCATAACTCAAAAACAAACATTTTTCAAAATTTTATTATTGTAGAGAATTAAACAAATTACAAGAAAAAAATTCAAAAAAATATATTTTTCACTCCAACATGGTTTTATAGAGCTCCAAACAGGCGGCAGAGTAAAAAAACGAGGCCTCGTGGTTGCAGCACTGGGAGTCGCAAAAATTGTCCGATCTGGAAAAAAATTACTTTTTTAAATCTTAACAAAATTGGTTATAGTATGACACGAACTTTTTTTTCTTAAATTTTTTTTCAATTTTTGGTGATGTTCCAAATTTAAAAGCGTGTTTTTTCGAAAAAAATATTGACTAAAAATTCATAAAATATCGAAAAAAAATTTAAAAAAAGCTCGTGTCATACGATAGCGAATCAAGTTTAAAAAAATACAAAAAAAAAAAAAATTTCGTCAAAAAATAAATCCGCTAGTGCCGCAACCAGTACGAAAAACATGATTTCGAGATAAACGCGTTCAAAGTTTGTGAAAAAAGAAAAAAAAGGTTACCTTCAATCTGCCATGCCTGCTTCGTACTGTATGCCTTCGTTGTCTTGTGTTGTGCAGTTTTTTACAGTTTTTTGCAATTGTTTAGCAATTCGGGCTTCTTTTGAAGCTTCATATGCCTTCACTCTTCACCCTTCAAGTAGGTACGAAATAACAACCACCAAAAGTCAGGTAAAATAAGCTACGTAGGTAGCGCGAAAATTATAAATGCGCTCTCACTAATCCGGCTGTAACTTTTGAACCCGTAGGAATTTTAGAATCTTAAGAATATTTACTAAAATACAAAATTATAAAAAACTCGATTTCAAAAAACGGCCAATGTCATGTCTCCCCTTAATAGAATATTCTTTTTAATTTTGCAAAAAGAAATCACGAATAAGAAATCCTATTTAAAATATAAAAAAAAAAAAATCCATTTTTGTATTTATCACCCGATTTCTATGAATTTTCTATAAATGTCTTACGACAAGGGTTAACAGAAACGTGAACTTTTGGAACCTACCCCTTTCAGTTTCTAAGGTATGTTGTCATAAAAAAATTTTAAATTTCAGTAAAGTACCCTTACAAAATTGTGTATAACTTTTGAACAGTACAAAATATGCTTAGCGATTTTTTTCATGAAAGGTCAAAGGTTATTTTAAGGGGTTTCGAAAAAAATATTTTTCAAAATTCCTCAAAAAATATATGTTAATTAGTAAAACATTTCATGCAATTAAGAGTACCCTTATCCACATATCCAAATTTAATGAAAATCTGAAAGAAATTATTCTGTAAATTTCCTAGTGGGTATTTTGTGGTCAAAACTGGAAACGTTAAGCTTATGAAGATCAAATTACATAAAATAATTATTTTTATCAAGTGAATAACTTTTTTTCGATTTTGTAGTCATAATTAAAATTACGTTTCATGTGTATTTTTCGTCCCCAGGGCACTAAGGGTTAAAGCTTCATTAAATAAAATTATAGATAATTATAGTCTAATAAAAATCTTAAGTGTTATTTTTCCGAAAATTACGCAAACATTGATGAAAACATTAAAATTTTTTTCAATTTGTGAATAAACAAATAATTAATTTATATAAAATTTCCTGAAGTCACTCCACAGACAAACACGAACTATAATTTTTTCAATTTATTTATTTTTTCTTTGTACCTCGTCCAAGAAAATTCTCTGTGTACAATTTTGAATTTACAATCTTTAACAAAGTATGTTTATTACGAAAAAATTCCCGTTAATTCTCGAAGTATTTCCCGGGATTTCTGGTTTGGAAAATGTCGGGAATTCCCGGGAAATCCCGTCCCGGTTACAACTTTTATATTATCTAAATTAGGCATTTTAAAACATTGTTAAAATCAATTTAAAAAATCAAGTACCCAAAGGTACTTTTAATATATTTGAGAAATATTATAAAAGTTAATTTATAACTTTTAATAAGCAACGTAAAAAAATATTTCTTGAAAATAAATTTTATCTTGCAATTAATATCGAACACAGTTATGTTAAATCATTTTAAAAATTATATTAACCCTTTTTTGCAATGAAATTTATACCACTTGTTCCTCACGAAAAAAAACTTCTACCAAAATTTTTTCCGTTGCCTATTTTAGGCGATATGGACAAAAATAGGTTAAGAGCGAATCTCTAAAACTAATTCATAAAAATAAATAAGATTAGGCATAAATTACACACTGCTACAAAAAAAAAACACTTTTTGTCAGAACTTGAAAACCGACCTAGTGGGGGTTGTAGGCCTAGGTGAGGACATACAAAAACCGTTTTCAAAAGTTTTGAAACACCCTCAAAATTTTGAGTTATTTTCACTGTTTTAGGGTAGGTCGTAGCACTTTAGTACCTCTAACTCACACATTTTTTGACCGATTTCAAAATTTTAAACAGTTTTGGAAAGACAAAGAATTAGGCTTTCATGAAATGTATTAATTAAATATATATTCCAAGACATTAGGTAAGTGTTTAGCAAAAGTTTCTCTTTTTTTTTTTTTTTTTCCAAATTGTACAAATTCAACAAGAGTTATTTTAATTTTTTTTTATGAAAACCTATCTTTTTTTGCACTGTATTTTAAAGACAATTTTATATAGAAAAAACGAGATATTATTTGTTAAAATCGGTTTGTATTTGCAAAAGTTACTAAACTTTTTCTAAAGTAAAATGTTAAGATTGCAGACTTTTCTTCTGGTAAACCACTTGACTTACAAAAACGCTTGTTTAATTTTTTTTTTTTTATTCATATGGTTTGCGCTGGGGGAGAAAATGCTAAAAACAGGTGTTAATGAAAAGTTGAATAACTTTTACAATTTTCATCCGATTTGAAAAATTAAAACCATGTTTTGTTAAGAACTAAATTTTCTTTATACGTTGGTATCAATTTTTATAAGCTTTCATATTAAAATAAGCAATGAAAAGCTACTAAAATCAAAATAGTTTATAATTTTCGTTTTTTTTTTATAGATATTCTTAACAAAAACAATACTTATAACTTACAAATGTATAAGAAATGCACGTCATTTTAAAGCCTAATCAGTTTTCTTTTCAAACTCGTTAAAAAAATGTAAATCGGACAAAAACTGACTGAGTAACAGGTCGATAAGTTGACGAACATCACTTGAAACGGTTTTTTAGAATAACTTCTGAATTTGAGGGTGTTTCTGAAATTTTTTGACACAATTTGTAATGTACTCAACAAGACCTATAACCCACGCTAGGTCGTTTTCCAAGTTTTTTTTCATTGTAGCACCGTGTTATTAATCTTAGCAAGACATAACCACATTTCAAAAATGACCCATTGTATGCTTTTACTTAAAAAGATATGGCGATTTTAGTTTTTCGAAAAACGCGAAATTGAGCGAAAACTCATCTAACGTTCTACAAATAATGATTAAATGAAAATGAAAATTATTCAAGTTCGAGGCAATACTCTATGTTTCTTTATTTGTCTATAGAGTTTTTGTTTTCAAATTTATTAATTGACCACTTTCAGGAATGTGTTGATAGATCTATTTCGGGAATTTTCTAGGTTCCCATCATCAGAACACGTTTTGAAAGAAGTGACAATCCCATGCAAAACATCAAACATTCATATAACCTTGTTTGCCCACTAAATGATAACTAATATATGAGCTCGAAGTTAAAGATTATCACCATTGATCAAAAATAAATTGAAAACTTGTTCGTTATGTGCAAGCTCTACCTTTGGTAGATATCCAATAAACACTATTTTTATTTTTATTCTCCTTTTTAACTTTCTGGATTTCGAAAATTAACTTGCCAAACGAGTTTTAAGATCGTGACGTTTGGAGAGAAATCGCCATACCTGACAAACTTGGCCACTGTCTAAACAGTTCAGTTGCTTTACAACAGCGGAGTGTTTTCCTCCAGTCACATGATATATCTCGTACCTACCAGTGAATGTTTTGTCACCATAACAATAGTCAAGTGATTGGTCATTTTACCCAAATTAACGGCGCAGTGCGATAAAGCCATTCGATAAGGCCATATGGTCTGATTTCTCAAAAAAATGCGAAATAATGCCATATGGCGTCTTTTCCGACTCATTGGAAAATAAGGCCATGTTCGTTTTGCAACCAAATGGAAAATTAAGACGTGTTGTGTATTTTTTTTTAGTTACATAGTGACAAAATAATGAGTTGTCATTGCGAAGTGTTGAAAAGTTATGGTACCATCGTGGGAGCGAGTGGGGTGGGGGTAAAGTAATCTATAAACAAGTAAGTGGCTTTGCTGAGCAGAGTTTTCCTGCGTAGACGGCTTTCTCCTCCAGTGTGTCCCACTCTCGGCTTTGCTAAGGAAAGTTTTTCTGTGTAAAAGTATCTATAAATAAGTAATTGGCATTGCTGAGCAATCTTTTTCTGCGTAGCCGGGCTTTGAGGTTTTCTACTCCAGTAAATCTAAAGCCCAGTAGCCCAAAGCCCGGCTACGCAGAAAAAGATTACTCAGCAAAGCCAATAACTTCTTCATAGATGACTTTTACACAGTAAAACTTTCCTCAGCGAAGCCGAGAGGAGGAGAAAACCCCTAAGACCGGCCAAAGGCCGGCTTCGCAGAAAACTGTGCTCAGCAATGCCAATAACTTATTTATAGATTCGTTTACACAGAAAAACTTTCCTCAGCGAAGCCGAGAGTGGGACATACTGGATGAGAAAACCCCTGAGCCCGGCCAAAGTATTTCAGCTCAGATACTAAGAAATTAATGGCTGAATCGGGGACTTGGTGTTGATATTTTAATTGACTAAAAGTGTTAACTAAACTCAAATTATTACCCAGACTTACCTCGGCGCAGTGCGATAAAGCCATGTGCAGGTGTTTAGCCGGTCGGGCTTAGGCGTTTTTCCTCCAGTATGTCCCACTCTCGGCTTTGCTGAGGAAAGTTATTCCGTGTAAAAGTTATTTATGAATAAGTTATTGGCTTTGCTCAGCAATCTTTTTCTGCGTAGCCGGGCTTTGGGCTACTGGGCTTTAGATTTACTGGAGTAGAAAACCCCAAAGCCCGGCTATGCAGAAAAAGATTGCTCAGCAATGCCAATTACTTATTTATAGATACTTTTACACAGAAAAACTTTCCTCAGCGAAGCGGAGAGTGGGACATACTGGAGTAAAAAACCCCTAAGACGTCTACGCAGGTAAACTTTGCTCAGAAAAGCCACTTTCTTATTTATAGATTACTTTACCCCCACCCCAATCACTCCTGCGATTGTACCATTACTTTTCAACACTTCGCAATGGCAACTCATTATTTTGTCACTATGTAACTAAAAAAAAAAAAATACACAACATGGCTGTATTTCCCATTTGGTTGCAAAACGACCATGACCTTATTTCCCAATGAGTTGAAAAAGACGCCATATGGCATTATTTCCCATTTTTTTTATGAAATCAGACCATATGGCCTTACTGCCCATTGCTATATCGCACTGCGTCATTTACCTCGTCCGTATCCGAGTTTATCACGCCATCATTTTCCTGCAAAATGACTTTGTCATTACCTTGAATCTGAATACATTAAGATGAAGTTGTTATTTTCTGAAAATTTTTTCTTGTGATGCCTGAAAAGGTGAACAACTTTACGGGATGATTTTGAATTAAATGATTTAGTGAGTGCAGTTCCAGTTGGACATGATATATTTTCATTGTTTTCCAGGTCGATAATATTATAGGGGGGGGGGGGGGGTATAAGACTTTATATTCATTTTGTAATACAGATGGGACGTACTTGTTTTATTGGGATGGTGTCTGTCTATACAAATGAATTTTAAAGATGTGGTAATTTGAAAATATCTGAAAACAATCTGGTTGCATGCAATTAAAACAGCAATTCTTTTTATTTTATGCGCATATAAATGTTCTTCATATATGTTTATATTTTTTTTATAGCTGTGCTATTTTGCAATTTTATTACGCGTTTAAAAAATTCGATTTTTTTTTTTTTTTTTTTTTTTTAATAAATAAATAATGTGACTTTGCATACTACTCTTTTAAAACTTTGACACATTTAATGACTATTTTTTTAAATACACATATTATGTGTAATAATAAATAGTTAATGTCTAAATATTTAACATCAAGTTGATAAACTTTTCTATTGCTACATTTTGCGTTTACTTTTTTTTTTTATTAAATAATGTGTACGAAAGTAAAATACACATTTTATGCATATGTTTAAGCATAGTGTGCATTTTTAAACAAAATTTTACTATATTAAAAGCAGTAAATTTAAAAGTTGTCTTTAGAGTGTATTTATTTACACATTATACTCAAAATTGGATTATGGTGTCATCTAGTAAAGTTATGATGCCATAAAAAGTTTTTAACAAATCGCAAATTTTTCATTTGGGGAGCCCGCCATATAAAATAACTTTTCTAATTTTGTATTTTACCCTTTACCTTGGATATGTATTTGTTTAGGTATTTAGTTAATTTAGCTATAAAGTTTGCAAATACCACAAAAGATAACGCGCGAATTAGCGGGAAAATTTTAAGCATTTTGGACCGAAATTCCTGTGTAATTTTAATTCGCAAAAAATATATACAAAATTGCGAATAATTAATAGTTTCATATATTTGTTTATTTTTACGTGATGTCAAACGCGGATAAGTTTTATAGCAAATTTGTTAAACCATAACGTGTTTTTTCGCATTACGCCACTATTTCTCACTTTTAAAAATGCAGTTTTTAGCCCTATAACTGGCACACGATGTTTTGCAACGAAATTCATACTATGTGCTCTTCGAAAAACAAATAATAAGGTCTTCAACAAAATTGTTTATCGTGAAAGGCGTGGTAGAGAAGAATGAGTGTATTTTCTAAAAATCATAACTACATTGTAAATTTTCAATTTTGTCTGAATCAGACTGCGCAGTTTCTGGTATTGAACCTTCGTCAGTGACCCTGTTTTTTTTTTGTTTTTTTTTTTTTTTTTTTGAATAATGTAATATTTGTTATGTTTTTATTTGTTCAATTGCGTCTATATGAAATTTTCTGTACAATCACTGACCGTGGTATAGATAAACTGATTTCTAATGCCACATGCACTCGCACTACACGTTAGACAGAGCGCTTTAGCGCACTGAACTCTCGTCAGGTCGAGTTTTGTTGTGATTAAAACTAGTTTTATTCAATACACGGTGTTTTTGTTCATGCATACATAATCTCAGAAGTACAACTCCAACTCCAACAACACAACAGTTCTATTTTCAGAAACTTACCTCACTCTAATGTATACTGTTTTCCCATATGTTGTAAGTGATGCCACATCTATGATATATTCTTTGTATATTCGATAGATGGCGCTTACGTAGTTAGGGAAGAATTGATTTTTGTTTGAGTTTGAATTTTAACGTCTTTTTCAGACAATTGCAATTAATACTATAATTAATATGCAATTTCATTTGATTTAATTGTGAAAGGCGTGGTAGAAAAGAATGAGTGTATTTTCTAAAAATCATAACTACATTGTAAATTTTCAATTTTCTGAATCAGACTGCGCAGT
Source organism: Delia radicum (assembly GCA_021234595.1). Lineage (NCBI taxonomy): Eukaryota > Metazoa > Arthropoda > Insecta > Diptera > Anthomyiidae > Delia > Delia radicum. The sequence goes on along the minus strand of CM037853.1, from coordinate 15,967,488 downwards.
TTCTGGTATTGAACCTTCGTCAGTGACCCTGTTTTTTTTTTATCGTTGCCCAATTTAGGCGATATGAGTAAAAATATTTTAGGGTACATTTTGAAAACTAAAGCATATAAAAGAGAAGTTTTGAACAAAAATTATTTCTCTTACAAAGATATAACCACACTCCAAAAACTTTTTTTTTCTGCTCCTATTTAAGATGATTTCACGATTTTCACTTTTTGGAAAAAGCGAAATTAGGCGAAAAAGTATCGAAACTTCAGTTTATATTGTTCAAACTTCAATGCTTTGCTAGTAACACTTATTGTCTTCCTTCTGCCAAATTTCCTAAAAATCCGTCTATTAGTTTATAAGTTAAAATGATGTATTTTAATGGAATCCTCATAAAATCCTGTGAGTCCTTGGACCAAAGTCCAAAAGATAAAGAGTTTTTATTTTTAGTCAACTTAAATTGTGTTTTTAGATTTTTGAAATCTATATTTTTTCAAAAATAATTATTTTTTGAAATTTTACGAAATTTTGAAGCTTTATCGCTTCCAAGCCGTAGACGGCACACGAAAAATTTATTTGCAAAATAATGAAAAATTATATTATAGGATAGCAATAATTACGGATAAAAGGAAATAAAATAAATATGTATCATATCAGTTGTAAATTAGCTTTTTCCTCATACTGAATCCGAATCATACCCTATCACTTCAGGCTTTCGAGATATTCTAGCCTTAAACTCCAAAAATTACGTTTTTTGGGTTTGGGTTTTAAAAAAATCTTAATTTGTGACTGAGAAGCAGTGATACACAGTTCTTAACATTTCATTATTATCAGCAAAATTTTAGTCAGGAGGGGCTTGCAAAAAAATTGCTAATGTTTGCAAAATCTTTTGCTGAAAATCAGCGAGCTGATTTTTAGCAACAAAATTAGTAGATTCAGCAAAAGTTTTGCTAACACTTAGTAGATTAGAAATTAAAAAACCCTTTGTTAAAAATTAATAAATTTTTTCCTGAATATTAGTAGACTGAAAAAAACTCAAAAAATTTGTAGAACAATTATACTTTAGTTAATTTTTTTGCTGAAAATCATAAAACATATTTTTGTGATTCTGTTTAAAATAATTTACAATACGTTACAAAATATAAAAATGTTCATACTCCCAAATTGACGATATGAATTAATGTAATATCTAAAAACAATAGAAATAATTATATATAACATAAACGAAATTATTTTTGAACTACTTACATCAATTATTGTCTAAATGATGCAATCTTTTAAAGGAACGCAAATGCCGCAGAGAAGTATAGAAACGAAACGAAAAACTAACAAAATATAACATATACAACACTTTTTTGCAATAAGAAAAAGGAAACAGAAAAATCTACCTAAGATGTATTGGTTTGTCTTTCGATTTAGTCTGTCTACTTATTGCATATTTGTTTGCAATATTAATATATGTATAAACATTTAGTTTACAAATACACATTTAATCTTTATTAAATTTAAATATTTTATTTTGTCTTTTATTTAATTAATAGATTAAGTTGTTTTAAACCACAATTTTGTTTTATGTATAAAAAGCAGATACAAAAATCTTCCATGGTTGATTTTTTTATATTATGTCTTACTAGAGCTGTACTTTTTAGTATAATTTTCCTCGTCACTACTACATCGTAATATGCCGCGACATCTAATTTATTCTGCGTATATCTTTCAGTCTGGTTGATGTGCTAATCAACACATTTTTTTTTAGCAAAATAAATTAGTAAAACATTAGTAAAATATTAGTAAGACATTAGTTCAAAACAGTTAAGTGCTGAATATGTATAACTAAAATTTTAGTTTAAAACACACACAGAGAAAAACCTTGCCTATTTGCCAACTGAAATTCGCTTACTACGACTCAAAATCGGTTATTACAAATTTGAATCGGTTGGTAAAACTGATCATTAGTTTTCACATCGAAGTTCGGTTAATTCTACTGAATTTTAATTGCAAACCCCAAAATAAAGTAAACAATAACATACAAAATAAATACAACATCAGCAGTTCTTAACACTCTAAAAAATAAAGGGTCCGCCAAATAACTTTTTTTTTTTTTTGAAAATGCTATAAAAAAAAACTACTGAATATTTTCTCAAATTTCTTTTTTTATTTGAAAGTACAATCCTTCCGGTTAATAATGGAAAATAATTTCATTCAAATGGCTGCCTCGGCTGGCCATGCAGTAGCCTACACGATCGGTCCAATTTTTAAGCACATTATCGATTGTGTGCAGCTGTATTTCCTCCTCTTCAATTTTTGTGAACAAAAATTCGTTCAACATGGCCCGATAACGATCGCCATTGACTGTAACGGCCACTCCTTGCTCATTTTCGAAGAAAAATGGCCCAATTATGCCTCTGGACCAAAATCCGCACCAAACAGTGACTCGTTTTGGGTGTATCATTCTGCAACATTACCATGATTTTCAAAGTAATGTCGCAATATTTCCCAGCGTTGTTCAAGCGTATACACAACCATATTCGTTCAGCGGAAGGATAAAACTAATTATCTGTCAAATCAGACATGAGCTAAGTGTTACCATTCACGAAATAAGCACTAGTTGAAAAAAAAAACGTTAGATGGCGGACCCTGTATTACTTGAGCCAGGATAAAAACTAAATTTTTTTGTACATAATTACACTTTTTTGGTCTTCATAGTTTAGTAACGTCATGGTACTTGTTAGGAAAAAACCCTAGACACGTGTTCGATTACTAAGAAGACAAGAATGGAGCAAAATTGGTGATTAATAGGATTTTTGTTAAAGCTCTGCCTATTCTGAAGGCTCGTGCTCTTCGAAAACTTCGGGTCCTGATGAGATCTTCAGCCAGATCCAAATACTAGTATGAATCTATCTAATATGTTTGATTTGCTTTGCTTTATTTTTGTAAATATACGGAAAGCTCCTTATAAATTAAAAATAACATTAAAATAATGTCGATGTATATAAACATAAAAACCTAAAAAAACTGTACAAAAAAACTGTTATATTTAAAATTTTTTTAGTTATAATCGAGCTAAATTTTAGTTAATTGAAAATAGCAATTTACTATACAAAAATCAGCAAAAACTTTTTATAAATATTTGTAGACGAAAAACAGCAAAATTTTTGCTATATTAACCTTAAAATTAGTTGAATGCAAATAGTGGTAGTTTTACCTAAATTTAACAGAAATATTTACGAAATAATTTTAAACTCTAAATCAAAAAAATTCGTGAAGAGATTGAAAAATTCAGAAATAAATCATGGGATCACTTGCTATCCACTCTTGATAAAGGCTCTCCACCATTTTGGAATTTAACCAAAATACTAAGGAAGAAGTATAGACGTATTCCCATTCTGAAACAAAACGGTTACCGTTATACTACCAACCAAGAAAAAGGTGAAATTTTGGCTCAAACATTTGCTTTGAACCATTCCATTTCAGCAAATCTTGGAAACCCTCTTATAAATTCAATGGTTTATAATACTCATGAATCATTTCGATCGTTGAATGTTAATCATTCGAATGATTTTTCAACAACTACTTCGCTGGCATAATCAAGTCATTTAAGAATAAAAAATTACCAGGAGTTGATGGTGACAACAATAGGTGTTTAAAAGCACTTCCCCAAAAGGGAATTAAATTCTTAACAATCATTATGAACTCTTGCCTAAAATTTTGTTATTTTCCACAAGAATTTAAAGAATCCAAAGTCATTCCAATTAAAAAGCCAAAAAAACCTCCAGATTGCCCTTCTTCGTACCGACCTATAAGCTTATTGTTATCAATAAGTAAAATTCTGGAAAAAATTATTAAAATTAAATTAGTAGATTTTATGGAAACCAATAACATTATTCCGCCTCAGCAGTTTGGTTTTCGAAGAGAACACAATACTGCACATCCACTAATAAGAATAAGAAACTTAGTCAACGAAAACTTCAATTTCCAAAAATCAACAGGCATGGTCTTACTCGATGTTAAAGCTGCCTTTGACTCAGTATGGCATGACGGTCTTGTTTTTAAAATGATACATTTTAGCTTTCAAATACAGCTTACAAAGATCATTTATAGTTTTCTCCATCTTCGAACTTTTAAAGTCCATATCGGTTCATACTCTTCTGAATGTATTTCTCTTACAGCAGGTTGTCCGCAAGGCTCTTGTCTGTCTCCTATTCTTTACAACTTATATACAGCCGATTTTCCCCAATTAGACTACTGCACTATGTCAATTTTTGCTGATGACACAGCTGTTCTCAGCTCTGAAATATTGGCTACAGATGTAATTAATAATCTTCAAAGAGCCTTAATTGAATTGCATTCGTATTTTAACAAATGGAAGATTATGTTAAACTCTGATAAATCTCAGGCAATATATTTCACAAGAAAACGCAAAGATTGTTTTCTACCACAAAATTGGGTTATGTTGGACAACAATTCCATCCAATGAAAACAAAAAGTTAAATATCTAGGTGTTATGCTTGACCGTAAAATGAAATTTAAAGACCACATACCGTATGTAACAATAATACTAACCCGAATATTATATCCCTTTATAAATAGGAATTCAAGAATGAGCATTAGCAATAAAAAATTAATTTTAAAGTCCATTTTCCTTGCTGTAATTTTCTACGCAGCTCCTGTTTGGTCAACAAGTGCGAATTGTCATTTACAAAAATTGCAAATATCGCAAAATAAGTTACTGAAGTTAATTTATAACACAGGTCAACAGCAAAAAAAGGCTTGACTAACCACTATATAGATTTGATGCATCATGGCTGCCTAAGTACAAAAATGGTAAAATTTTTCAATTCTATGGATAATTTTTTTTTTAAAAATTTTTTAAGTAAAATTGACAATATTTTGAGACATTTCTCCACTTATGTTGCCATAACTCAAAAACAACTAGTCCGATTTTGTCAAATTAAATTTACAAAAATTAAGGTTTACAATATCTTTAAAGAACGTGTACAAATTTTTTTAATGCGATCAATAGTTTCAAAGTTATGAAACAAATTGTTAGCAAAAAAAAAAAAAAAAATGCTAAAAAAAAAAAAAATTTGAAAAACAAAAATCTGGAAAAAATCGAAAACTGCAAAAAATATTACTTTTTATTTTTTTGTAGTAAAGCTACATATCATGCGAATTAAACTAGATATGGATCATAAAAATCGATGCATGCTTTACATTTTTATTTACAATTAATTGAAGGTATCGCATATTTACAAGCACTGTAGAAAATTGTACCTACTATATAATGAAAATGCAGAACATAAAAACTCAGGTGCATTTTACGACACGCATTTTGGCAAAACCCCTTTGGGAAAAACCTATGCGATGGTCTTACCCCACGAGGTCTGCTGATGGGTTTACACTTGCAGTTCTACATTCACAAGAAATAGAATATGCTCAAGATCGGGGTGCAAGCTGTAGTCATGTGCTTTCATCTTCACCAGGACACTCAACCTCAAGTATGTCTTACCAATCAGATATGTCAGATCCAGCACTACCATCTACAGCTGAAAATGACGAGTTCATCCCACACAAACATTTCTCGCCGAGACCATGGAATCAAGATCAGCTTAATGATGTAATTAGAGACCTTGGATTGTCGAAAAGATCTTCTGAATTACTTGCGTCCCGGATGAAAGAAACAGGTCTCATAACTAAAGAAACTAAAGTTTCGTATTACCGTACTCGAGAAAAAGACTTACTTCATTATTTTGCACAAAGTCATCCTTTGTGTACTGCACAGATATTTCTGATTTGATGACTGCCATGGGCTTACAGAGATATGATTCAAACGAATGGCGTTTATTTATCGACTCATCAAAACGCAGCTTGAAGTGTGTCCTTTTGCATAATGGAAATAAATTTCACTCCTTGCCGATCGCACATTCAACCAAAGTAAAAGAAGAATACTCTGTAATTGCATTGGTCATGAAGAAGATAAAGTATGATGAACATAAGTGGGTAATTTGTGTTGATCTTAAGATGGTAAATTTCCTCTTAGGCCAACAAAGCGGCTTTACAAAATATCCTTGTTTTATATGTTTATGGGACAGCAGAGCTAAAACAGAACATTGGAAGAGAAAACAATGGCCTTCTAGGGAAACACTAGTTCCAGGTACGCCAAATGTTATAAATGTGGCTCTAGTGCCCCGAGATCGCATCATATTACCCCCTCTTCACATTAAACTTGGTCTGATGAAACAATATGTTAAAGCACTTAACAAAGATAGTGAATGTTTCCAGTATATTTCAAGGAAGTTTCCCAATCTAAGTATGGAAAAGCTGAAAGCAGGCATATTTGATGGCCCACAAATTCGCAAATTGGTGAACGATACTGAATTTGGCAGTTCAATGTCAGAAATTGAGAAGAATGCATGGGATTCGTTTGCATGGGTTATTCAAAATTTCTTAGGAAATAACAAGGGTGATGATTACGTTGCGCACGTTGAAGAGATGTTAACTCACTTCCAGAATCTTGGATGCAACATGAGCATCAAAGTACACTACCTGCACAGTCACTTAGATCGTTTTCCTGAAAATCTAGGAGACTTGAGTGAAGAACAGGGCGAACGATTCCACCAAGATATCCGGACAATGGAGGAACGATACCAGGGTCGCTGGGATGCACACATGATGGCTGATTTTTTCTGGAGTATTCAGAGTAACACTTCGTTATTCAACAATAGTAGAAAATCGACTAAAAGAAAATTTCAGAGTTTGTAGTTTATAATACATATTTATTTATTTATTTTCTTGTTTTATTTATTATAATAAATGTGAATAATAAAATATAAATTTTCTACTATTTAATTTATTTATTTATTTACATTTAAGCTCATCCAACACAAATGTCTTTCCGAAGAATAGAATCAGTATATTCTAGGTAGGGTTTTGCCAAAAAATACACGAATGTTACTATGTAATGCATTTTTGATGTGAAAATTTGTACATAGCATGGGGAAAATGTTTTCAAAATTCAATCAATCGAAAGAAGAACATTAACTACTCAATTTTATGTATATCAGACAAAAAACTAAAATTTGGTGAAAATGAGCGAATTCACTTAATTCTGAATAAATTCGAAAAAAATCAATCGATTTTTATGATCGATATCTCATTTTGTTCCTATTACATGTGGCTTTGCGATAAAGCAATACATCTGAACGATTTTTGCCGTTTTCGATTTTTTATGATTTTTTTAAAACAAAAAAATTTGCTATTTTCACGTAAAAAAAATATTTTTTCCCCCAATTTTTTATTATAACTCCGAAACTACTGAGCCGATTGAAACGCAATATATTAACGGATTAAAGGCTATGTAAATTTCAGTTTTTCTAAATTTATTTGAATAATATCGGACTAATTTTTTTTTAGTTATCATTAATTATGTGGAGAAACGTCTAAAAAAATTTATAATTTTACTTAAAAATTTTTAAAAAAAAAACCTCTCCATAGAATTTCAAAATTGAACCATATTTGTACTACTGGGACCACAATACATCAAAATTGTATAGTGGTTTTCAAAGCCCCTAAAATTTTTTCAAAATTGTTGCCTTGTGTAATCTTCCATGGTTTTTTTCGACTGAGCGACTTTATTCTCTTGCGGGTATAGAATTAGTTAAAGAAAAGATAATTAGACTCACTGAAAATTATAATATCAAATGCTTGAGCTCTGGTTATGAACATATTAATGAGCTAGCTCATCGTAGTTAGGATTGTAAGTAGGTTAGGTTAGGTTAGGTTAAGTTATTTTATTAAAAAATAAAATAGTCAAATAGGTTTTTGCTTAATTTGTACCTCCAATAAAATTTTTGTATATATGTACATATAAATTTATAAAACATTGTTAAATTTTATTAATTAAGCAGAAAAAGATAAAAATCTTGAACTCTTTAAAATGTATATAAATTAAGTGAAATGTAAATAAACTCTTGATTTAAAAAAAAAACTAATTTTTTTGATTGTGTTTTGTCTACTAATATTTAGATTTTTTTCTTTTGCTGATTTTAGCAGAATAATTTATTTATTTTAATTAACTAAAATTGAGCTAAAGTATTAATTAAATTTTTCAGATTTAACAGATTTATTTTATTTTTCCACAAATATTAAGAAAACAAATTTGACGTTTTTCCTGCAAAGTAATTTTAAACTAATTTTTTGGTAGTTTTAGCAAAACAATTTACTAACTTTTTTCTATTAGTAAACTTTAGAAACGGCATTTAAATGATTTTTAGAATTAAAACTTATAACCTTTATCGGCAGACAGGGTGTTATATTAAAGAAAGAATAGCTCATACAAATGTTTAAGTCAGTCCTATTGACCGCCAATTTTCAAAGATCATATAAAATTGAACGCTTTTAAAAACTTCCCAATGTTTCATCTGGTTAATATTAACATAATACTTTTTAGTTTTGTAATAACTCACATTTCCCATCATTTGGGGTATCATAATTACATGTCACGCCAGTTTTGGCAATCAAAACTTTATTTGTGCTAAATCACGGAGCTGAACTGAAGCGGAAGTGATTGAGGACTTATTGACAACACGCGTTTACATTTTGTTTACCACCAAAACAAGCAAAAACAAAAACGTTTGCATTTCTTTGGTGGATGTGTCTGTGATTTAATAAAATGCGCGCGCCAAAACTAACGCACAGGGTGCTCTGGTCACGTGTCTATACAAAATAGCAGATAGTATGGAAGGACGGACGGACAGACAAACACATAAAATATCAACTCTTAAAGGCATAAAAGGGGATATAATGTATAAAGCAAACAATGACACGCCCACTTATGAAATTTTTACAATTTTTTAAGGTATAGATGTTGAATTTGAAATTGATTTTAAATATTTATTTTTCAAACAATAAATAATTTCCAAGAATTAATTGCTACTGGGTTGGCTAAGAAGCGGCGTAACAAATAATGATGCTACTTGAATAAACAATACAAAGGACTATTTTTTTTAATCAAAATATTAGAATACCTTGTAATTGTTGTATGCAAATATACCTAATAGGGTGTCCCTTAAAAACAAAATTTGTCATTACATGTCCAATTTTATTGCAAATGGCTACAAATGAAGGAAATCGGTTTTTTTTTTTGGAAAACGTTAGTGTACACTCAAAAAAATAAGTTAGTAGAAAAGTTAGTAAAACGTCTTGTAAATCAGGTATACTATTTATTAGCAAATTTTTTGCTAAAATCGTGTTTTCAGCTAAAATTTTTGTTATACTTAATGCTTTACTAATATTATACTAATGTTTTAATAATTAATTTTGCTAAAAAAAATTGCGCTGATAAGCACATTAATAGTGTGGACGACAACCAGATTTAAAGATATGCGCAGAATGAAGCAGATGTCTCGTCATGTCAAGATGTAGTAGAGAATATGATATTAAAAAGTACAACTCTAATAAGATATATAAAAAAATCAACCATGGAAGATTTTTGTATCTGTTTTTCATACATAAAACAAAATTGAGGATTAAAACAACTTAAATTTTGCGTTGTCACCGGCTTGTGAAAATAATTGTCTATTACTTAAATAAAAGACAAAATCAAATATTTAAATTAAATATGTATTTCTAAACTAAATGTTTATAGATTAATAATCTAGTCTAGTCAAATTGCAAACAAACATATACAGACATGTAGACAGAGTAAAACAAAAGACAAAGACACACATCTTAGGTAGATTTTTATGGTTCCTTTTTCGTATTTCGTATTGCGTCCTTTAAAAGATAGCATCATTTAGACAACCATTGATGTAAGTAGTTGAAAGAATATTTTTGTTATGTTATATATATTTATTTCTATATATTTTCAGACATTAAATTAATTCATGTCGTCAATGTGGGAAAATGAAAATTTTTATATTTTGTAATTATTGTAAGTTATTTTTAAAAGAATCACAAAAATATGTTTTATGATTTTCAGAAAATAAATTAACTAAATTACAATTTTTCTACAATTTTTTTGCGTTTTTTTCAGTCTACTAAAATTCAGCAAAAAATTTATTCATTTTTAGCAAGTCTTTTGTATTTCTAATCTAAGTGTTAGCAAAACTTTTGCTGAATCTACTAATTTTGTTGCTAAAAATCAGCTCGCTGATTTTCAGCAAAAGATTTTGCTGACATTAGCAATTTTTCTGCAAGCACCCTTCTGACTAAAATTTTGCTGACTCAGCAAAATTTTTTGCTGACTTTATAAACTTTTTTTTTTTGAGTGTATTATTATTAAAAATTTCCAAAATTCTAAGTTTCGTAAAAATAGATGTTTTATTTTATTTATTCATTTAATATACTCAAAATCAAGATACCCGATCAAAAAAGGGTTATGCCTCAAATACAAAATTAGATCTCATTTGATATAGATCCATATATATTCTTATGCAATTTTATTTCGAAATTGGGGTATCCGGTAATATCGGATTATCTAATTTAAGATCCTGATAGATCCCAAAATATCCCATAGGATTAATTTAGATCTAATTAGATTTAATTCGATCCAAAACGATAAATAATTTTTGGCGGACCGAATAATATATTTTTAGATTAAATTGGAGTTACTTAAATCCCATGACATATATAATTTGAAATAAAATTAAAGAAAAATGATTTAGACATCTGCCGTATATATAATTATGTATGGAGTTATATATAAGAATATATAATTATGTTTTATACGCAAAGAAAATATTATTGATCTTGGACCATATATAACCATATCTCAAACTAAATTGTTAATCTTGTGTCATATATGGAATCCTACATAATTATATCTTACATCATTTGATGCCATACATAAATATATCTTAAGTTGTATTATACATATGGCTTATTATTTATATTTTTTATACGACAGTATATATTATTATATATTAAATTATATCTTAAACTATATAGATTTAATATTATGTTCTATATCTAATTTTATAAAGGTCAATATATAATAATGTATCGTTATATATAATGCCAGATAAGATACATATACAGTAGTAACTCGATTCTTGCACATACTTGCACACCTCGATTCTTGCAACATAGGAATATTTTTCATTATGCACTCAGTACTTGCGACATCCGAAAATTTTGAACTCGATACTTGCAACATTTTTGTATATCAGCGTTCAATATTTGCATAGAATGGGCGGAGCAAAACAATGCTTCATTAGACGATATTATGATGCTCCAGAGACTAAGAAGCAGTGAACAAGCGACTTTGTACAAAACAAACAAAGATTTTAAATTTCTTTAATTCCACATAAAATATATATCTACTGTTATACGAATGCGTTGAACTTAAGTGTTTTGAATTGAAATATTAAACTTAGATCCTAAACAGATGTATGTGCCTTTTATTTTGTATGGGAAATTAATACTCTGTACTTGCGACAACCTCGAAACTTGCACCGAGCCCGGTTTTCATTACGTGCAAGAATCGAGTTTCTACTGTAATAGGATATGTCCATGCACGACATCACATAAAATCACATATTATAATATATTTTAAGATGAAAAAAATTAGACCATATCTAATTTTTTTTACTCGGCTCAAGTTCTGACTTCATCGGATATCATTAAAGCACTTTGACCCGGAATCCAAAGACCCACGAATTTGATAAAAATAAAAAAAAACGTTTTTTTTTAAATATCTACGAGGGTCGATCAATAAGTCCGTGACTTTTTGAATGAAACACAGTTTTTTTTTGCAAAAAAAAAATTATTTGTCAACATAATCTCCTTTTAGCTCAATACACTTAGTCCAACGTTTCTCCAATTTTTGTATCCCTTCCAAAAAATAGGATTTTTCGAGGTCCATAAAATAGGCATTTCTTGGCCATATGTTGTCGTTTTTTTAAAATACTCGTTAAATCGGTCCAATAAGTTGGTATAATATTCACCGTTTATTGTTTTTCCCTTTTGAAGGTAATCGATGGTTTGATTGACGTTTTTTTCGCAAAAAATAATGTTTAATAAGCACTCGAAATTCACTTTTTTCCATTTTTAAAAAATCCACGAGGTTGTATGTTAAACGCAAAGTAAATGACGGAACTTGCTCAAAATTTGACAGTAGTCTTTTAACAGGTGGTACTTGATGGGAGCAGTGTTGCATTTCATATAACTACGAGGGAAGTTCGAAAAGTCACGGACTTATTGAACCGCCCTCGTATATTTATAATATAATAATTATTATTAAAAAAAAAAAATATTTGAAAAATGATAATTCACGTTTGTGTTTGGAGCGACTCCTTTCTAGGACATTTTATGAATATTGCAAATTTTGTCACAAATTGATCAAAATTTGAATGTTCATCAAAGTTTCCACAATTTTCGGAAAATTATCATATAAATTTGATTAGACAATAATTATCTTTACTTTTATCTAAAAAATCTTTAACCCTTGGTGGCCTGGAGACAAAAAAGTAACATAAAACTTAATTTTAATTATGACTACAAGATAGTAAAGCTTTGAAATTGATAATGAACCTCCATTTGATAAAAATTATTATTTTATAGGGTTTATAATCCATATAGGGTTAATTTGAACAGTTTTGGCCAAATATACCTACTAGGAAATTCACAAAATAACACGTTTCATAATATCACTTATATTTTAGTAGACTATAATTATCTGGCTTTTTATTTTTGTAGTTATAATTTAAATTAAGTTTCATTGTTTTTTTTTTTTTTGTCCCCGGCCACTAAGGGTTAAACATTTTTTGAATTTTTTGAAAGTAAAACACCGTGTATTGAATAAAACTAGTTTTAATCACAACAAAACTTGACCTGACGATAGATCAGTGCGCTAAAGCGCTCTTTCTAACGTGTAGTGCGAGTGCATGTGGCATTATAAATCAATTTATCTTTACCACGGTCAGTGATTGCACAGAAAATTTCATATAGACGCAATCGAACAAATAAAAACATAACAAATATTACATTATTCAAAAAAAAAAAAAAAAACAGGGTCACTGACGAAGGTTCAATACCAGAAACTGCGCAGTCTGATTCAGAAAATTGAAAATTTACAATGTAGTTATGATTTTTAGAAAATACACTCATTCTTCTCCACCACGCCTTTCAAAATTAAAATTAAATAAAATTGCATATTAATTATAGTATTAATTGCAATTGTCTGAAAACGACGTTAATTCAAATTCAAACTCAAACAAAAAATAATTATAGTTTAATAAAATTTAAGCGATATTTATCCAGAAATAACGAAAGGTGCTATTATGTAAATTTCCAAGTGGGCATTTTTTGGCCAAAAGAGGAAAAATTAAACCAATATGGATCAAGTTTTATAAAATAAATATTTTTATCAAGTGCAGATTTCTTTAATCATTGCTAAGGCTTGTAGTCACAATTTAAATTAAGTTTCATGGTCCTTTTTTGTGTAATGAAAGAAAATTGACAAATTGTCATTTTCAGGGACATCCTAATACCTAATGTTTATGGGTCCCTGAGCTTAAAGCTCAGTGTTAATTTGCTTAAACGCTTTGTAATCAACTCCACATGTTGTGGCAGTTGTTACACATACACATACACATACACATATTCACATACTCACTCACTCACTCACATTCATTCATTAATTCCTTCATTCACACATCATATCCTTATAACAATTTTGTCCTACAAGTGTTTGACAAGTTCAACCCTTTTTTTTTCTGCCACAGAAATCCTTGTTTTTGTGCATATTATTTTTGGAATTTTGATTTTTCATGTTTCGCCTGGATTGACACTAAAATGAAAAAAAAAAATAAAAAATTTGAATATTTTTTGCGCGTATTTGTATGTCTCTCATCATCGACACAATAAATGCTTTGGAGTGAAAAATTGTTTTACTGTTTGATTGTGAATCCTTTTTTCCCATGTTGTTTGCAGGCTCCTGGTTTGGTTGGTTGGAGAATATTTTGCTGCTTGTATTTGTTGGCTTAAATGCTTGTTGAACAATGAATTGTATATTGAATTTACGCTTGGGGAAAGGGATTAATTTCATATTTTGCATAACGGATGTTTAAAAGGAAAATCTGTCAAATATTTTATTGATTCAATATAAAAATGTTGATGCATAATATTTTTTAGGGTACGATTGAGAGAAGATATCAATGGGATAATTTGAGAAGAAGACTTATAGATAAACACAAGGTGTATTAAGTGGCGAATAAGCAACAAATTTGTATGCTTTTATAGGGAGTTTAGACAGCGAAATTAATCTATTTGATTAACATTTCTCCATCTTTTCAATCTTCCTCATTTACTTACGCATTTTTTGACATTTAAATCAAAATATGGTTTAATCGACTTGTTTAGTGCTTGATTAAGCAGATTAACATTTCTGTGTAAATTCCCTATTACACGAATGTAACACAATTAAAACGATTTTATGTCGTTTTTTTTTTACAAAATGTAGAAACACACATTACAAACACATCTATTTTGAATGGCTTTATGTGTTTGTGTCAGTTCATAAAGTTCTTGTAATTTTAATCAAAATAATTTTTTATATAAACAATAGAGTTCGTGACGAAAATTTGATTTTGTGATATCATTAAATTTTTTTATTTTCTTAAAATTTCAACTTGTTGAACATACGCACGGTCAGCTGATTTAACTCCCTTTAACTACAGAGCAAAAAGGAGTGTATTTATGCGAAATTTTAACTCGACATTCGAAACTACGCAAAAAATTATTTAAATTTTTGCAATTTTTAAAGTGTACCGTTTAGGGACTAGAGTGGACGGAAAACTCTCTTTTTTCAAAAACTTTTGAAAATTAATTTTTTTATCACACACAATAAAATTGTACTACCAACTGAGAATAATGGTACAAAAGTTTTTGATATTAAGGTAGGAATTTTGTAAAAAAAAAAAGAAAATATTTTGTTTTTAAATTGAAAAATGATCAAAATGTTAAAAGGTTATTAATCATAAAAATGCATTTTGAAAACTTAATAATTTTTTACTGGTGGAAACCCAGCGAAAATTTGTGGAGCATTTTTTGCAGCTAAAAATACTTTTTGCTTTTAAAAAAATTTGATTCTTTTCCGACCACTGTTTCCTAAAGGTGAAATTGAATTTCATATAAATACAGCACTTTTTGGTCTGTAAGAAAATGGACCCTAAATCATCGTTTTTGGCCACCACACGCATATTTAAGGAGTTGAAATTTAAAAAAAAATGATAATGCCGTTTTGTTTTTGCAGCAAACACATTTTAAAAAACCATGATAACCCAAAAACAAAGAAATTTTGTACATTTCTGACGAACTTTAAAATTTTAAATTTAAAAAATATTATGAAAAATTCAAATTTATAATAAATGTAGCAAAAACAAATAAATGGAAACTTGTAGTTCCATTTTGTGGGTAAAGTTATTAAATATTATAATTATTAAAATAAATCAAACTAAAAAATTGGCATATGTTTGTAAGTGATAAATTGTAAAGTATAAAAAAAACAGTAGGGCTTAACCAAACCAATAAATTTTTTCGAAAAATTTTTTTTCATCATAACATTCTGTCTTTCATTTGAATGCATAAAATTATCATTATTCTTATGCCTTATATACAATTTTTAATTTTTTTTTCAGAGCAACCTAAAACGGCAAAACTTTCCCATCTCGTGGGACACAATTCAAGAGTTATGTAGTTCGTGAACGACCTAGTTCAATTGAACTAGTTTTTACTTTGAATTAGTGATCTAGTTCGAAAACTTCAGCTCTTTCAGTTCTTTCGCTCTTTTCGCTCTTTTCGTTCTTTTTTTTTGTCATTTGAGTAATATTTATTTTCTTTATGCTTATTTTGAGTTTAATTTGTTTTGTTTTTTTTAATGTTATGCCTAATATGAATATTTCGCTTATCAAACAAACGATCTAACGAACTTTAGAACGAAATTGCCAAAGATCGATTGCACTAGTAGAGCGACCTAGTTTATTGCGATTAATTGAACTAGAAAAAGCTCTCACTCAACCGAGCAATTGTATTTACTCAAAAAGTGTTAATTTTTACTCGGGTTTTTTTTTTTTTTTTTTAATTTTAACTAATACTCAGGGGATGCCCCTACTCATCCAGCGCATTGTATTGATCAGGAAAATAGGGTATGGGAGGGAGGAAAGAGGGAGTAGTGTTTGTGGATATTTGATTTAAATTTTTCTAAATTGTGAGTAACAAGGGTTTACCATTTGAAAATCAACCTAATTGGAAATATTTCCAAAGAAACTGCCATGGCTGCAGGATGGTAAATATACCCCAAGTGCAACTACTCCCACTTAAACATAACTTTTTTACAGTTTTCCAAAACCTTTTGCAAAAACCCTATCAGAATTTTTTTTTATTGAAGTCAACGGAACATCATATATAATGATATATTTTTTAATACTAAAATTGAAAAAGTTATCAAAAAATATACTTACTTTTAAATATTTTTGAACCCATCTAAAACCACAAAAATGTGTCTGTAATACACTAAAACTTGTAGGTATAAAAGTATAAAACATGATCAAAAACTGAACAAATTGGCATTTAAGCTTTTTTATTATCTCTCTTAAATTTGGAAATAATAGGTGTTTGTGCCTCACTAGCTAAAGCTCCCCCTTCTACCCTAACTATACTACATAATATTAATTTGTTTGTTGAGTGATGTTTTGTTTTACACAAAAAAGGATTTAAAATGCGAAAAAAAAAATAACCTAAGGCGAAATAATTAACGATTTCCTCAAAAGAACTGCAGTTCACATTAAAAAGGGGGTACATACGATTTTCATTTAATTTAACTATAAAATGGAGTTATTTTTTAACTATTAAAAATTTACTAAAAACTGCAGTAAAAACAATATACAAATAAAGTGAAATTTACACTAAAATTTCGGTAAATTTTTACAAAAAAAAAAAAAATATTAATAACTGGCAAATGTAGTAAAAACAACTGACAAATACTGTAAAATTGTCTTAAATTTTTTTTTTTTAATTTTTATTTAAACTCTTTATGTACGCGTTTTAATGGCTGGGTATTTTAAAAGCGAACTTCGTGCAAACACAGATTCAAAAGCTAACGAGCATTCTTTGTTCAGCTTTTACATTGCAAGTAAAGTTCAAAACTTTCACAAAATATAAATCACGATTGCATTAAAATTTTGTAATTTTTCTACTTCAATTGAAAGGATTCTAAAAAAATTACACACCGCAACAAGCTACCTTAGTTTAAAAGCCTATATGTGATTTATATAGTCTTTGATGGCCTGATTCCAAATCCGATATTCAAATTTTTCCACTACCTCACAATTTTGAGGAAACCTAACCGCGGTTTTCTCAAAAAAAGTTGCGAAAAATATTTAACAAAATGACATAAAAGTAGTAAAACAATGCAATGGAGTGAATTGTATTGATAATATTTCTAGTGTAACAAGGAATAATTTGGTAGTCTCAATCTGGTCTTCCATGGGAGCCTAGGCAAAAGTTAAATTGACACTCATCTCATCTGAAGTTATTGTTTATTATACAGGAATAAATATACACACTCAAGAAACTTCTGCTGTAAATATTTGTAGTTGTTTGAGTTGTAATATAGTAATCTTTATTTTGAAGCGAAAAACAGTAATTTTTAGAAGAAATTTAATTTTTGACTACAATTGAAGTTTATTTCAAAAAACAAACCACATCAAATTACTGTATTATGATTTTACATTCATTTTATAAAGTAGTTGTTTTTTATTTAAAAAAATAAAACAAATAAAAGTTTGTTAATTTTTTGCTGCATGGTTCATTTTTACTACAGTTGTGCTTCATTTTTTGAACAGTAAAAAACAACTGACAATGTTAGTTGAATTTACTGAAATGTAAGTCGTCCTTTCTTTAAGTGAAATTTCATTTGTTTTTAACTACATTTGCAGTGGTCTTTACCTACATAGTATTCTAAGTGCAGGAATAAATAATATACACATTATAAAGATTTTACCACCACACTTATATTTCCAATATGTTTAATGATCCCTGACTTACATCGGATTTAATAAATGTTTTTCAAAACATGTATCCATCAATGCTAACCCTTGTATAACTTAAAATATGATTTATAAAATTTTTGAACTTTCAATGTTGTAGCCAGTTTTTAATAAAATTTTTCCCAAATTGAGTAAATTTTACAAAAATTGTTAATAAGAAACGTATTTTTCTAATGTTGTTCGTATCATTCGATTAAATGTCAAAAATCATGATTTTTAAATTGTTTGATCGAATTTTATTTTTGTTTGTTCGAGTACCCGATTTATTTAAAATAATAAAATCTCTGATTCAACAATTAAGTTGTGTCACTTGACATTATTGATAGCCACTAATATCATTATTGTTTACAATCTTGTTTACGTCATGTTAAGGCAATCCTGCAAATGTATTCTCTAAATCTCCCCTATAATCTCAGAAACTGTCAACACTGACCATAAGAAATAATTTTTGGTCATAATTTTTTTTTCTTACAAAAAAATTTTCAAAAATCTCAAAATTCAATTGAGTATAAAATGATCAATTTTCATAGCTGTCATATTAAAGGATAATTTTACGAGGGTCGTCCCAAAATTAGCCGAACTAACAAAAAAAAAAACACAATAAAATTAGGAAAAATTTTATTTATTTTTTAACATAATCTTCTTTAAGCTTAATAAGTTAGTATAACACTCGCCGTTGATTGTTTTTCCTTTTTGCAGATAATCATTTTTATTGATTATCTGCAAATTCCATGCTTATCTTAAAAACAGACGCCATGACCTTGCCTGCAGATGAAACTGTCATTGCCTTCTCTGGACACGATTCTCCCATTCCAGTAAACTACTTTGAATGTTCCTTTGTCTCAGGTGTAAAGTGGTGGGCCCATGTTTCATCCATGGTTACGAATTGACGCAAAAACTCTGCCTTATTGCAGCGAAACATCGCCAAACACTCTATTAAAACATCTTCACGACGCACACTGGTACATTTTCAGCAAAGGCGGCCAAAAATAATTTTTTTTTGCAACCGATTTTAAAACAAATTAGCTCATTCGAAAGAAAACACCTTAGAAAGAAAACACCTTAGGAGCCAAAAAATCAAGGCAAAATTTCTGGGCGATTCAAAATATTTTGTTTTGTGTTTTTGTTATAACTTTTGTTGATTTTTCTTCAGATTAAAGTTTCATTATTTTTGTTTTCAAAGATATTAACCTCGGATAATTTTTTTTTAAATTGTCCATTAAATTAACTGATATAACAGATATACGCGTTTTTATTATACATTACAAATATGGGGGTCGGTCATACATTTGGCTACTGTAGGGGCACCCTTAGAAGGATTAGAGAGGTTGGTGCAAATTTTTATAACTTTAATTTTTGTATGGAAACCTTCTTAGAGAGCGGATATAAAGGGTAGGTACACTATGGTTATTATGTAGTTAAAGACGACAGCAATTGTAGTCAAAAACAAATGAAATTTCACTTGAAGAAAGGACGACTAACATTTCATTAAATTCAACTAACATTTGCATTAAAAATAAAGAAACTGTATTACAAGCCAAACAACTACATATTTCTAAAGCAAAAGTTCCCACACACATACACTAATGTCGGTCATATATTTGGCTCCTCTCTGGGGCACTCTTTGGTGGGAGCAAATTTTATAAAAATGTAATTTTTGTATTCGAGCCCCCTTAGGGAGTGGGGATATGGGGGTAGGTATGTTCTGAGAAAATGTTGGAGTTGAAATAATATTCGGGGGTCGGTTATACATTTGACTCCTTTAGGGGCATACCTTCAGATATAATTATATATCATTTTAGATGTTTCTGTATAAATATATATAACATTATGTATAAATATATATAACGTTATATATAAATATATATGGAGTTATATATAAATATATATGGACTCGGATAAAATTGGATATACTAAAATTTAAGATATAAATGTATAATTTCATATATGATCATATCAAACCTTTTTTACACGGGATATTTTGTTAATAAGATATGAATATTTGACTAACTGAAATCAACAAAACTTAAAACATATGTTTTCTAAGGTTGCCACCTTACGGCAAAGTAATTCTTTTCAAATTTCTGCCGCCATCTATACGTCAGGTCGGCTAATTTTAGGAACACCCTCGAACTTATAAAATTTGTAGCAATATGTGTCCACTTGACTGCTTTGATATCATACTTTATATCTTTTAACATTTAAAAGAATAATTTAAGAGAAGAAACAAAAAAGAAACTAAATTTTCCATGAATATAATTATGCAAAGTAAAAAATAATTTTAATTTTTTTTCTACTCAAACAACCACGTGCTTTCACACTAAAAATAAATAAAAGACAAGGAAAAATCTTAATAGATTTTTCTTTCATGACTGACCAAAAAGAAAGAATATTGTTTTATGTTTTAATTTTTTATGACATTTTTTTGTTTAATTTTCGTTTAAAATAATATTTTCGTTATTTTTTTAAATTGGCGACAATTGTGATGATGATGATGATGATGAAGGGAAAGATGATAATTAGGGCAAGGAATTTCATTCAAATGTATGTTTTTGTCTCGGTATTCTAAAACTGATGTAGAAATAAATATTTATTCGAATCATCAAAATTAACTAGAACAAAATTGCATCGATTTGTATTGGATATTTTTCATATTTTGACAAAAGTGCATGTTTTTGTATATCATGACTTTAAATGCATATTTTGTTCTTTTTAATGCATATTTTATGGTGTTGTGCTTAATAGTACATAATTCATTTCGTTCACTTGCACATTTTTGAACTATATCGTTCTTTTAGTTCATATGTTTGTTCGACAATTTTTGTTTTTTCAATTATAGTTAATTGAACTAGTAAATTTTTAACCGTTCATTTGCGATTTTCTCTAATTATATGCAGATTTGTTAAATAAACCAGTTACCAATATAACAATACGAATAATTGAAAAAAAATTTATCGAACAAACTTATGAACTAATAGAATTAAATTGATCAATAAATTAAAATGAACGTAATGAACTATGAACTATTAAGCACAACTCTAATATTTTGAACTGTTTAGTGGATATTTGTGCATATTTTCCATTAATTTTAGGGAATGCAGCTAAAATACCGGTTCAACTGACTATCGTTTTCCCTAAAATACCGGTAACGAAATAATTGTAATACAGTTATCCGTAACATACTATATAACTAAAATACCGATATTCATAAAATACCGGTACCGAAATAACTAAAAAAGAGTTATCGCTAGAATATCGTTACCGAAATAATTTAAAATAGCGTTATCCTTAAAATATCATTACCGAAATATTTTAAAATAGCGTTACCCATAAAAAATCAATACCTTTAAATTTACATTCAATTAAGTCGACATCAGAAAATATTATCTCTATATATTTGGTATTCTTTGTGAACGGGAGCTAGACGTACAGAGCTTTATAATAGATTAAAATTTTGGTATGTATCTCTACTTTCAAGAGTCGAGCTCGAGTTGAGATACTACTTTTAGAGACGCTTAAAAATATGTTAAAAAGCTACGCAATCGGCTTGAATTTGGTATACGGAGGGTTTTGGGGTCGCTGAACTCGAATCTGGAATCATATATTTAGAATTCAAAATGGCATATCCAATATGACGGATAATTTAAAAAAGTTTCGAAATTTTCTTCAAAATTGTCACTTAATAGTTTTTCAGATCGTTGATTACGTATCTGATATTCGATTTTCAAAACTAAAAATGGCGGATCCAATAGGGCGTATGATTTTTTTTTAATGTAATCGTGTTAGGTCTATATTATTAAAGGTAAAGTTTTGGGTAAAGCTAAATACGAATCAAAAATTAGATTTTCAAAATGGCGGATTTAATATGGAGGATGATTTTTTCTTCTTGGAAATATTAAGAGGCCGCTGATTGCGAATCTGATTTCAGATTTTAAATTAACCAAAACATAGTCACATCATTCAAACTATTGGAGTTCCTTATCAATATTGAAAAAATATTATCTTCTACATTAACTTTAATACCAACAACCAACCACTTTTCGGAGATTTTATCTCTTGAATAAAATATTTCCAGTATAAATCGAATATTAGTTTCGCCTGCAAAAAAAACCATCATTCTATCTAAAATATTAATTTTCGGTACCAATTTTAAAATAATATAAAGTTTTTTAATAGTTTTGGTAACTCCAAATATTAAGATTAGCAACCAAATTTCTGTTTAGACATTCATATTTAAACTTGAGAGTAAAAAAAAAAAATATTCAAGGTAGAAATTTGAAAATTCAAATTTAAATTGGAAGGTCATCGGTTCGACTCCAGTTTGCGGCAAAAGAATTTTTTTTCTAATAAAATAATTTTAAAATAATATAGTAATTTTTTATAGTTTTATTAACTCTATTAAAATATTGAGATTAGCAAATGAATTTCTATTGTACATACAAATCTAATTATTGACATAAATATTTAAACTTGAAAGAAAAAAATATTCAAGGTAGAAATTTGAAAATTCAAATTGAGTTTAGGCTAGAGGTAAAGTAATTGCCTGACAAGCAGAAGGTCGCCGGTTCGAACCCAGTTCGCGGAGAAGAATTTTTTATTAATAAAATAGTTTTTAAATAATATAATTTTTTTATAGTTTTGGTAACTCTATTATATTCGGTTGCTAATAATATTGAGATTAGCAACCGAATTTCTATTGTACATACAAATCTATTTTTAGACAAATATTTAAATATTCAAGATTGAAATTTAAAAAAAAACATATTTAAATTGGGTTTAGGCTAGAGATAAAGTACTTGCCTGACAAATGGAAGATCGATGGTTCGAGCCCAGTTTGAGGCATATAATTTTTTTTTATTAATAAAATAAATTTTGTTGAACGCATGTGAATATATTTATAAAAGTGCGCACTGGTAGGCTAGTTGGCAGCGTGCTGGCTTATCATTGCCGGGGTCGTGGGTTCGATTCCCACCAGAGGCACTGGACTGTTTTCGCTACAACGCGCCGAAAGCCATAGTAGCTAGTGCTCGGTTAGGGAAATAGTATATAATTTGTAATTATATGATTATTTATTAATAAAATAAAAAAAAATATTTATAGAATATTATAGTCCATAAACATCAAATATTCAATTGTTACAATACAAATTCGAAATTTGTAAATAAATGTCAGTTGTTAAAATAGTATTAACATTTAATAATAGTGATAGTACGTGGAATCACAAAAATTCGGTAGGAAAATAATTCGGTTGCAACTGCAAAACTGTTTTCTGTGTTTAGTTTCATGAAATTCCTTGCCCTAATAATAATGATTATTATTGTCCTTGTTTTATATATATATTTTTTTTTTAATAAAATCAGCAGGATACTTGTATTTATTTTAAGTTCGGTTTTTTGTTTTTATTTTTTTGATTAAAACAAGCTGTCGAAAGGATTTTTCACACTAAACAAAAAAAAAAAAAAAGAAGAAAATTTGCATAATTTTTTAAGGCATCTTTTTTTTAAAATGATTTTTAACGATTTTTACTGGTAGCCATTCACAAGTAGTCATTCAAAAACTCTTAGGAGAAAAAAAGGTAGTACTCCTGTTGGAAAAGTTTTTCAGTTTGCTGCTAGAACAGTGTGAGTTTATCTGAAACATGGTAAAAGTTTTTAATTAATATTGTATAAGTATAATAAGTATAATAAGGAAATTTAAGAATTTAAGAATTTTAAAAACAAACACTGAAAAATTTCATAAATGTTTGTAAGTTTTTCCCTAATCAAAATTTTATGTAAATTTGATATTTTTGTATTTCAATTATTTATCTTCGCGAATAAATATTGAAATTACTCTAGGATATTTTTGAACCTAAAGAATCTTTGTAGAAAAATTTGCATTTGTTTGTTTTTTTTTATTTGTCTCTTTTTATATTCCTTCCACTTTTCTATTTTTTTTACTCTATTGTTTTTTCTTTTCAATTTCTTTTAAAATGTTAGCAACGAATCAATCATTTAATTTATTTTTATTTTAAATCATCAATATCCTTTGTACGGCTTTTGTTTCTGCCGTTCTTAAAATATTTAACTATAATTGACTTTTTTCTATTTCTATTTCTCATTCTTTTACTTTTAAAAGTCTGATGGAAATCAACTTCCTGTTTTGAGTTTATACGGATTTTTTCGATTTAACTGTTTGCCGTGGGTAAAGTAACGGCTGTTGGTCTATAATATCTTGTCTAAGTAGTATCTTGCAGGGGAAGTTTGCCAAAGTTGCACAGTGGGATATTTCACAAAATTTGTGGATATAATTTGGCCAGTGCAATAAAATTTAAAACAGGCATAAATGACGTTGGGTTTAATAGATCCCCCAGGGTAGCCAATATGACCCCTGAAGTAGGGCACTTTTTGCATAAAACACTTTGAGTGCTCGCAATTTTTTTGGATTTGAATTCGATTTTCATTGAATTAACATATTTGTAAAATGAGAAATTACAAATTTTGTCCAACTTAGTATAACGAATAGGTCAACTTTTTTTTGAAAAATATTATTTATTTAACCAAATAAGTTCTCAAGTAAAAATAATGTTATATCTCGTTCTATCAAAAAACGACATTCCATTAAAGTAAAAATTTAAAAATTTCCAAAATTTTTGCGATTTTTTCAGCCTGCATACAAATATTTTCTTTGTAAACATATAAAGTATGCATTAGGGTGACCCATTTTGACCACTTAGGGGAATTTATTGGGTGCTCTCAAAAATTGTGATAAAGGGCGTCATTTTACATACATTGGCCAAACGTCAACACCCTACGACGATGGAAAGAACTTGCGACTCGATCGAATAAGTTGCCAAAATGGGTCAAAATTGCATATAATTGTAATTTTTAGTTTTGAAAAACTATGTATGGTGCAAATGTAGCAAAAGATAAAATGCCTCATTAGGTCAAAATATCTTAAGTTTGCATAAAAAGAACTACAAGGACCTTCAAAGTTTAAAAAAACTAGTAAAAAAAAATACTAATCATTTTGATTGATCGCACCACTATTAATGGTTTAAACATCAAATGAAATGTACTTTAAATATCTTTCAAATGATGTACAACATGATATACCTTATTCCATATTTTCAATTTTCGACCTCTACCCCCTTTAATTTTAACTAAACTTAGTACGGAACTTAATAGTGTTTTCTTTTCTTGAAAATGTGTTGCCTTCTTAATGTGCAACATTTTTCAAATTTTGCCCTCGCCCCATTAAAATGAAGCATTTTTACAATCAGAATAGAACACAATTTCATCACATATTACATTTATTTAAACAAATCTGCTTTTTAGTGTTATTAAGGTTTTTGTTCGAATCCCAGCAAACTTTAAAAAAAATTTAACGTTTTTTTTAATAATTAATTTTTGTTTTTTTAATTATTTAAAAAATTTGGATTTAGCTCCATACATTTTTTTCAATTTAATTTTTTTTATAATTTTGTTTGTAAGCGAATTTCAGATTAAAAAAAATATTAAATACTTACCAAAAGAAAAAAATAAAAAAATAGCAAAAACAGTAAAAAAAAATCGTAAATAAAATTTAACAAAAAAAAAAAAAATATAAAAAATGTGATACCAATATGGGTTCGAACTCGGGATCTTCTGTGTCAGAAGCCAGCACAATACCACTCTGCTACCAAAATTAGAGATTTTTTTGCCAAAAACTTTGCAATATATACACATGAGATTAATAAACCAAAAAAAAAAAAAAAAAACAGGGCAACATCCAACCCTGTAAATTTTTTGAGGGCAGAAAATGTTGCATTTTTTGCCTTTTATTAGGCAACATTTTCAGGAAAGAAACACGGCACCCTCTCAGAGTGTTTACCTTATTTTAGAAAAGAACACAAAAAGGTAATTTGAGGGCAAAGTGCAAAAAAATGTGACATTTTTGCCAGAAAAGAAAACGCCATAAGTGTCATATAAATATGTAAGCTCATTTAAAGTATGAAAAAAATCAAAAATTTAACAAAAGTAGTCGTACTGAGTCGCCCATATATTTTTAACGGTTAAAGCTACGCGATTAAATAAAATAATCAAAATCCGCGCTTTAAACAGCCGTACTTAAAGAAACATTTTTTTTAAATTTATGTTAAATATTTATTACAAATGTTAATTCTTTTTATTTTAAACGAGCTTAAGGTCATTTATTATTTGTAATAATTGTTCCCTGAAGAAGTCACCGAATGTGGAGACGAAATATTGGAAATATTGGAAATAAGTAATTATAATTAATAAATAAATGATCTTAAACTCGTTTAAAATAAGAAGAATTATAATTTATTACACTAGGCCGTTGCCAAATTAATATGTGGAACTATTGCGGACTTTAATGTTAGGGATAACAATCTAAAAAAAGATACTAAATATAGTGGAAAAAAGATTTACAATAGAAATAATAATATAAATTATTTTACCAGCAGAACTATTTATGTGGTCAGACCACTTCAGTGAGCTATTACAAGTAATACCCAGATTTTTCGCAGTTGATACTATCTGGATTCTCTGATCATTTAATAGTACTATTGGTTCCTAGTTTAAGCTCATAGTTTTTTTGGTTAAACATCCTCTTTGACCTAAGAGGATTAAGACACAGACCATTTGTAAAAGACCATTCATGAACTCGTTTGAGATCCATATTTAAATTCTCAATGCAGACGTTTATCTTATTAAGGTCGCTACTTACGTAGAGTTGGACATCGTCAGCAAACATGTGTACATTACAATATTGCAGTCCAAGAATCGATCCCAGCGGAAATTGTAGGAAATTTAAGTAACTGCAGAAAGTTATCTTCAATTTTGAAAAAAATAAAGAAACCCGAATACCTGAAATCAAAGTTTCAAATTCTACAATTAGTAGTTTTCAAAATATAAAACGATAAGATTTTATTACAATACTTAAGTTGTTAATTCATCAAAAATAAGTTCGTGTTCAGTTTAAACAAAAAAAAAAATTACAAACAAAATTTAATAAACCAACTTTCCGCCAGTCGCACATGCAATTATGATACACTCAAAAAAAAAAAATCCTTTTCAATTACGAAAACCAACTTTAATTGCTGAAATTCCGCCAACAACGAAAATTGTCAATTCAATTAAAAGCTCATTAATTGAATTATTTTTCAATTAAATAATAATTCTTTTGATTAAAAAGTGATCAATATCACATACCTTCCCAAAAACACAAAAAAAATGTTGTTGCCATACCAAATGTTTTTTTTTTATAGAAGTGTTGTTGCCATACCAAATGCTTTTTAACAGTTTGAATTTTATAACATTGAATTTATAAAATTCTCATTTAGTTAGCAGATTTAGAATTTAGTTTTTTTCTTCTTTCTATTGAAGCATAGAGGTTATATCAAATTTTTTTTGGATTTTTTATGTGCAGAAATTAGCAATTTTGTTCAACTAAAATTTACTGAATACCAGTAAATTGGAAGAAACCGTAATACTAGCCAATATTTTTTTCTTTTAATTTTGACGTCTAACTTGTCGCAAGTGCCAAAAATTCACTGCCTGCAAAATTTCGTTGTAAGCTGAGTCGCAAGTGACAAAATTGTAATTGTAATAGTAAAAACGTGTGAGTGTATTGAGTTTTTCGAACTTGTACTTGCATGTGGCAACGGGGGGTTAGTAAAAAATAGGTTAAGGAATTGTAAAAAAAATGTCAAAACATGCATGCTAATGCCTATTCAGTTTAATTGAAGGGGTGTCTGAGCTATTTACGATGTTCGCATTGTATCCATATTTCAAATATTTTCAAAACGAGGCCACTCTAGGTCAACGATGTGGGCAATATGGTATCAAACTTTTTGTTTTGTTGAGTACTACACACAGAAAAAAAAGTGCCAACCGAATGGAAAAGTATATTTCGGTAGCTACAACCAATAAATTCGGTTAGTACAACCATATTCAAATGTGATTTCTAAAATTATTACGTTTTCTTTGATTTTCTTATATTCAAGGATGTTAATTTAAACGAGATCTTTTATTTATAAATTATAATTTTTTATTTCCAATATTTTGTCTTCACATTGGGTGACTTCTTCAGGGAAATAATTATTATAATTTAATTAATAAAATTTTGTTTTAAGAATTAAAACTTATATATAACAAAAAAAAATTTTTTTCAAGCTTGTTATATATAAGTTTATTTTTAAAACAACATTTTATCAATCAAATAATAATAATTTTCCTGAAGAAGTCACCCAAATGTGAAGACGAAATATTGGAAATAAAAAATTATAATTTATAAATAAAAGATCTTAAGCTCGTTTAAAGGAAAATCGTCAAATATTTTGGGTGTTGCCACTAAACTTCAGTTGTGTTAACCGAATTTTGTTGTGACAACCAATCTTTAGTTGCCCTAACCGATTTCAGTAGTAGCAACGGAATTTTAGTTGAAAAATTGCAAAAAAATTTATCTGTTTGTGTGTATAAAAAAAATCTAATTCTAAGAAAATGTCTCTTATGTTTTCATACAAAAACATATTAAGTTTTTACCCACTATTTTACCCTTAAATGCGAGATTGAGCGGCTAAGAAAAGTTACGTCTTCATTTCTTCCTCTGCCAGAATGTTTGCGGTTTATTCTTAGATTTAGGATTACTTCCCAATTTTTTAGTTCTGATACATAATTTACTCATTGTGTATATTTATGTTTTAGATTTACGCACATAAAACACTTGTTGTTTTTTGTTGTTGTTACATTTAGTACACTCAAAAAAAAAAAAAAATGCCGGTAAAGTCAGTAACATTTTTGCTGGGAGGATCCTTGCAAAAGAATTGTAATATCAGTAAAAAAGTAGCTAAATTCAACAAAATTGTTGCTGTATTTACTAATCTTTTTGCTGATATTAGCAATTTGTCTGCAAGGATCCTCCCACCAAACATGTTGCTGGCTTTATAGACTTTTTTTTGAGTGTATGACCTCTTGCATATCCTTTAAATAAAAATAAATTATTTTATTTTAAATTTTGTCTTACCTTTATTGTTTTCGATTGTGGGCATTACTTGATCTTTTACTCGCAACATGTTGGGCTTTAGAGAAATGAATAGAAAATACAGTTTGTTTAGCGAGTTAAGTTTAAGTAGTATGCAAATTTTTATGTTCATCTTCTCAAACAAAAAATTGAAATGAGTTTATATTTTATTTACTTTTTTATTCCTTTAAAAATATATTTTCAAACATTAATGGGTGTGTTATACATAGTGTGGACATTAACATCCCTTAACAATAAAATATCCTTAACCCTCTAAAGGCCAAACGGTGTTTTGCAATGAAACTGATAACATGTGAGTATCTTTAACAATAAACAAAAGGTTCTTCTACAAACATTTTTATCGGTCCCAGCAAACACCACCCAGCCCACACATTACAAAATCATGGGTAAAGTAATGTATCGCCATAGGACTTCACGCATTACATTACACCTTACTTCACAGATGAATTTTACAGGCGGTGAGCCTAAAATGGGTGGACTCATTCCTTGTAGAGGTTTAAAGTAACTGGTTACTTATATGGTTACATGGTGGGAAAAAGTAATGTGTCTATAAATAGATTTTCATAAAAAAAAATTACATAAAAAATTTGTTTTACAGATATTTTTTTTAATTAAATAAATAACATCTTTTTTTTTTTTATTAAATAAAATACGGGGTCATGCTGGGATTCGAACCTGGGATCTCTGGTATTTAACAATCAGTTAGGCGAGAACTCTACCAACTAAGCTATCGATACATACAATATTTTATTGCTTAACATGTAGATGAGCTGTTGTGATTCGTGTTTTCGTTCGTAATATCAAAAATATACACCTTACCCTCATGCTTACAAAAAATCACAAAGTAATGTGTTTATAAATAGATTTTCAAAAATATATATTAATAATTACTTTAAGTTTATAATTCATGCATAATGTAACTGATGATCGGTAAGTCATTATTTTATGTTTTAAAGTAATGTAAAATGTAATGAGGTACCATTACAAGGTAATACATTAGTGTTCAATTATCGGTAATTCATTACTTCTTGTTGGAAAATAATGATACAGGGAAGGAGTACACATTACAAGGTAATGCATTACTTTATCGCACCCATTACCAAAGTTTTGCTGGGGTGCCTACTTTAGACGATATGAGCCAAAATAGTTAAAGGGTGCATCTCGAAAACTAACGCGTATAAAAGACAAGTTTTAGACAAAAATCATTGCTCTTACCAAGATTTAACCACTATACAAAAATTTTTTTTGTGCGTCTGCACTCATAGAAATAAAATAGCAGAAAAAGCTAAAAATTATCTTTAAGAAAACAATGCTGAATTTAAGCAGATTTGTTTGCTAAATATTAATAAAATAAGAACAGCAAAACTACGTCTGTTAACTTTTCAAAATTTTAGTTATATTCGATGTGAAAATTTGAGTTAATTGAAAATAGCATTTTTCTCTGTAACTAAATATTTTTTTTTATTTTCTTTTTTGTAATTCTTTGGAAAGGGGTTAGTAGAGAGGTGAAAGGTGTTGAAAGATGAAGGGCTTCAAACATGGCAACACTGTAATTGCTCGAGATGATAAGTCTCAGAACAATTGTAGCTCGCCACCTGATGGAGAGTTGCCGAACTTATTAAAGGTTTGTAATTCATAGCCCTGATTCATTTATTAACTTCGGTTTGTTTAAGTGCTATGGGAACACCGAAGGCGGGCGCTGCTATACATATGAGTGATGGAAAACTCATATATATTATTTTTCTAAATTGTTGTTGTCGTCACCGTGAATTGAACCCGGAACCATCTGTGTAATAGTACAAGGCGCTAACCATTACACCACAACGCCCACAATAACACCCACTGTAATATTAACAAAAATTTAGCTATACATATTTACCTCAAATTTAGTAGAATGCAAATAACAGTTTGTTTTGCTAAAATAAACAGAAATTTTTGCTTGATAACTAAGAACACAAGAATGGAGCAAAATTAATGATTAAAAGGTTTTTTTGCTAAAGTTTTGCATATTATGGAGGCTCTAACTTTTCTAAAACTTCGGGTTCTGATGAGATCTTTAGCCAGATCGAAATACTAGTACCAACCTAGCTAATATGTTTGATTTGCTTTATTTTTGTAATTATACGGAGTTTGGAAGGTGGCTAAAGATCTCATCAGAACCCGAAGTTTTAGAAAAGATAGAGCCTCCAGAATAGGCAGAGCTTTAACAAAAATCCTATTAATCGTCAATTTTGCTTCATTCTTGTCTTCTTAGTAATCAAACACGTGGCTAGGGTCTTTTCCTAACAAGCAGCATGACGTTACAAAACTTTGTTAGCATATTTTTTTGTATCCATCGAGGATACCCAAATTTTGACAATTTAGTTTTTCCCCACATTACAAATAATTTTTTTTAGATTTCCTTAATTTTTGTCATCACCAGAGAAGACAAAATTTATTTTTTTAGTTTTTTTTGTGGCATTTTTACAAATATGTGCTTATTTTGTAATTTTTTTTATTTTTCATCTTTGAGCTTTTTGAGCTCAAAAATTGACTTCTTCATATTTTACTCGCTTCAATTGCTTTTTTCTTAATATTTTTCCTTTTTCTCTAAAAAAGTGTAATTTTTCAACTTTTTTGCACTTTTGCTATTTGTTGACTTGTTTCTAATACTTTTTTGCCATAAACGCAATGGATTTTGGCTTTTTTATCTACTCTGATCATCTCAAACCCCACAAAATTAGAATGTTTCATTGCTAAACCGGTCTTAGAGTTGTTAGTCTTTCACTATTGAATATTTTGCAAAACTTAAAGCCGGGCTAAACAAATTTAAAATGGAACTTTTTATTAAAAAAAAAAATTAAAATTTCTAATTTTAATAAAAAATATTATAACCTTCCAAAAATTAGTTTTTTTTAACATTTTTAAAAATTGGTGAAATCAGTTGGATCAGTTGTTCAATCCCCAAAGGCCCCACTCCTTGGCTAAGGCCCTGGCCCAAATTCAAAAGGCTTTAAATTAACAATACGAGCTAATTTTTTAAAACCCCTTAGGAGTTTTGGTCTAGTCATAGTCTGTTTAAATTTCCCGTTGGTCTCATTCGGGAAAGATTCGATGATCCACAGTGTTAGCAAAGATAAAGCTTTAATCTTACTTAGATTTCATTATCAAAAGTTTTTGGAAAACTTTAATTTGTATTTTAGGTTTTCGATAACGACCCAGATAGAAATAGCAAGTTCGCTCCAACCGATAGTTGGCCGCTGTTATCAATCAGGTAACAGGACAATACTGTCACTATCGTTAATCCCAAGTTCTGCCAACGCATTACCTATAACCCGACTGATAAGAGTGTCCAACCGTTGGTTTGAGCAAACTTGCCACCGTTGGCATAACGTTGGTAAATCAAAAAATTTGGCGCCTTTAAAATAGTTTAAATTAAATTAAAAAAAGTTTTTGAGAAATTTGTATAATAAACCACATTTGAAAAGCAGTATAATAGTTCGTTCTTAGTCTTATACATCATATTTAAATGTTGGAAATATAATAAAATATAAAAATATTGGTAAAAACAATACTGGCAAAGAATTTTTAGTGTGGAACTGGTAAAACATATGCTTTGCAAACAAAATAGTGTTTTCCTAGTACATTATTAGTTGTACCATTGGTAATTTTTAACACGGTACGTTTTTGAAAAATAGCTGTGGTTTGCCAGTACTATTTATTTTTTGGTACGGTTGTCAATTTCTACGTGGGCATATTTCTAAATATAAAATAATCATTCGACGCAATTGTGGTCAATTGTAAATCGAATGCTTATAAAGGCTGAATTCGAAATTCTTATAAAAGCTGCCGCAAGGCCGCCTTACCCGTTAGAGGGTTAAACAGTAAAGATAAATGAGGGTAATATCTGGT
Source organism: Delia radicum (assembly GCA_021234595.1). Taxonomy (NCBI): domain Eukaryota; kingdom Metazoa; phylum Arthropoda; class Insecta; order Diptera; family Anthomyiidae; genus Delia; species Delia radicum. The sequence goes on along the minus strand of CM037853.1, from coordinate 15,934,540 downwards.
TATTGTAGTTTTCATAAAGCGAACAAATTAATGTTATTAAATTGATTTCGATAATAAAATTAATTCTCGACAAATTTCATTAAAAAATATATTTAGAAAACTGCATTAAAATCGTCCAGGTAGTAATTGACAACAGTACTGGTAAACCACTGATATTTTTGTTAAACCCACCGTGCTAAAAATTACTAATGGTACAACTAATATTGTACTAGGAAAGCACTATTTTGTGTACAAATCATGTCTTTTGCCAGTTCCACCCTCAAAATTCTCCTCCAATATTGTTTTTACCAATATGACAACCAATTAGAATAATTATCATTAATTGTGAAAGGCGTGGTAGAGAAGAATGAGTGTATTTTCTAAAAATAATAACTACATTGCAATTTCAATTTTCTGAATCAGACTGCGCAGTTTCTGGTATTGAACCTTCGTCAGTGACCCTGTTTTTTTGAATAATGTAAAATTTGTTATGTTTTCATTTGTTCGATTGCGTCTATATGAAATTTTCTGTGCAATCACTGACCATGGTATAGATAAACTGATTTCTAATGCCACATGCACTCGCACTACACGTTAGACAGGGCGCTTTAGCCCACTGATCTATCGTCAGGTCGAGTTTTGTTGTGATTAAAACTAGTTTTATTCAATACACGGTGTTTTTGTTCTTGCATACATAATCTCAGAAGTAAAACTCCAACAACACAACAGTTCTATTTTTAGAAACTTACCTCACTCTAATGTCCACTGTTTTCCATATGTTGTAAGTGATGCTATATCTATGATATATTCTTTTTATATTCGATAGATGGCGCTAACGTAGTTAGGGAAGAATTTGTCAGAGAGCAAAATTTGATTTTTGTTTGAGTTTGAATTTAACGTCTTTTTCAGACAATTGCAATTAATACTATAATTAATATGCAATTTTATTTAATTTTAATTGAGAAAGGCGTGGTAGAGAAGAATGAGTGTATTTTCTAAAAATCATAACTACATTGTAAATTTTCAATTTTTCTGAATCAGACTGCGCAGTTTCTGGTATTGAGCCTTCGTCAGTGATCCTGTTTTTTTTTTTTTTTTGAATAATGTAATATTTGTTATGGGTTTATTTGTTCGATTGCGTCTATATGAAATTTTCTGTGCAATCACTAATTATCTTTTTCTATATATAATTCAAAGATGATGAAAATGAGTACGACGGAACTGTATTTCTGCTTTTTAAATGTGTTTCTCAAAACTAATTAAATTTAAGGCATTTTAAAAGCAGCACATTTGATGAACTTACAACGTTATGCCAACGGTGGCAAGTTCCCTTAAACCAACGGTTGGCCACTGCTATCAATCGGGTAACAGGACAATACTGTCAAGATTGTTAATCCTATGTTTTTCTGCTTGCGCGGTTTTAAATACAGCAATGTATACAATTGGAAATTTTTCTTCAGATATATTAAAGTTTCGCCTTTAGATTACACAATGAAGTACTTTTAGCGATATTTGATATAATTAATGCAATTATTTTTTGTTCCTTTCCATATTTCCTTTAACCTTAAAAGTTAAAACTGGCACTATAGATGGCATTAGAGTAGGCAGGGCACATGTGGTGGGAAAGTTCTTCTTTTTCTATAGAAATCATTGATAGTTAAGAAATGATTAAAATTCACGTGATCACTTTAGAAAAGAATGAATGAATGAATCAATGAATTTGGACTAGACTCATTAAAACACACACACACACACATACAAATGTTGCTAAGGTTTAACTGGACGTGTGCATTGTTGCCATATTCTTAATGAATTTGGTTGCTAGATCGTAAAAAAAGTGCTAAAACGTGCTAAATAAGAAAATTTATTGATATAATAATTACACAACCCTACGGCAAAAAAAACTCGCTATGTGCGCTGATTCCAAAGCTGGCAAACATTTTTATTCTCATTTGCAGTTTTTGAAATATCGCGGTTTGTATCAGGATATCGCATCTTTATAAATTTTATGCATGTCCAACATTTTTTCATTGTACATAACCTAGACATTCCTATAAAGTAAAAAAAAAACAAAAAACTAACGAAACTGTAAAAAAATATTACTTGAGCCAGAGTAAAAACTAAAATTTTTTTTATATAAATAGAACATTTTTGGGGTTCAAAGTTTTGTAACGTCATGATGCTTGTTACTAAAAGACCCTAGCCACGTGTTCGATTACTAAGAACACAAGAATGGAGCAAAATTAGTGATCAATAGGGTTTTTGTTAAAGTTCTGCATATTATGTAGGCTCTAACTTTTCTAAAACTTTGGGTTCTGATGAGATCTTTAGCCAGATCGAAATACTAGTATCAACCTAGCTAATATGTTTGATTTGCTTTATTTTTGCAAATATACGGAGATTGGAAGCTGGTTATAAATTAAAAATAAAAAAAAATATTCTTTATATAAAAATATATTATTAATATTACTACTGAAGAAATTGCAACTTATTTATTTATTTATTTTATTTATTAACATAATAATTACAAATTATAGCCGAGCTATGGCAGCGAAGGCCTTCAGCTCAAAAATTGCAACTTTTTGCAGAAGATGGCTTTGTAATACATATTATTTAATTGATTAAAGTACACTGAGTATAAATCTGGCAAGACTATTTTTTTTTCTCATATGTAGTTTTTGAAATATCGTGGTTTTTATATTTACATTACATAATTTTTTTTATATACAAATTTTCTTCTTTTCAAAATATTTTAGGATATTTTCAATGCATTTGCAATCTTAATACAAAAATGAGTTTAGTAGAATGTTTAGAATTTTTTAGCAAACATAAAATTTATAGAAATAAAACTAAGCATGCAAAATTTTCAACTTCCTTGCAATACCGATAAGATATCTTGAAAGAAACACCGACATGATTATACTTAAATAAAAGATAAGATTGTGTAGATTAATGTTATTAAAAAAAAATTCATGATTGTGATTAATAAAATTTTGTTTTAACAAATTATACAATAACAATTGTTTCCTGAAGAAGTCACCCAATGTGGAGACGATATATTGAAAATAAATAATTATAATTTATACATGAAGGTTCATAAGCTTGTTTAAAAGGGAAATGAACAAAACTTCAATATTGTATTAATTGTTTAATAAAAAGGATATTACAGGATTAATTTTAAATATTAGCCCTGGTGTTTAAACATCTGATTCATTTTTAATTTTAAAAATTTCATACTTTGCTTACCCAAGCAAAAAAATTGATATGGGGCATCTTCAAATTATATTAAATTAGATATGCGATGAAATCAAATTTGATCCGAAAAAATGAGAACATATAAAATACATAAAATTGTATCGAATTAGCAATTAAATACAATTTTGTACAATTTAATGTATATTAAATACAACTTCATCCAAATTTTGTCGCCATACAAATGTTTGTGTATTATATATAATTGTATCGAATTAGATATAATTCTATATTATTAGATAAAAGTTAATACAAACATTTCCTAATTTGTGTGACTAATATTATTTATACATTTTTTTTTGTATTTAGATGAAACTGTGGAGCAAAAAAATCATGGCTTTATTTTAACAATTTAATTCCGAACAGGGTTGATTTGTAGAAAATTTTGCTCTTCTAAGATATTTTTACCATTAAAATAAGGTATGTTGCTAGAGAAGTTTTTTGTTAGTTTCCTCTAAACGAACATAGCTAATACTTTGGCTCACGTTCTTTTGAACAAAAATCAAAATTTTTTAAGTTATGTTAAGTTTTCTTTGACCTTCTGTTATTTTATGTTTTTTCTTTAAACGAGCTTAAGAGCCTGTATTTATAAAAAAAAATCAAATTCTAATAATTGTTCGTTGTGAAAAGCGTGGTAGAGAAGAATGAGTGTATTTTCTAAAAATCATAACTACATTGTAAATTTTCAATTTTCTGAATCAGACTGCGCAGTTTCTGGTATTGAACCTTCGTCAGTGGCCCTGTTTTTTTTTTTGAATAATGTAATATTTGTTATGTTTTTTCATTTGTTCGATTGCGTCTATATGAAATTTTCTGTGCAATCACTGACCGTGGTATAGATAAACTGATTTCTAATCCCACATGCACTCGCACCACACTTTAGACAGGGCGCTTTAGCGCACTGATCTATCGTCAGCTCGAGTTTTGTTGTGATTAAAACTAGTTTTATTCAATACACGGTGTTTTTTGTTCTTTCATACCTTTAATGTTTATTGTAAATAAATAATTATAATTTATAAATAAAGGATCTAAAGCTCGTTTAAAGAAAAATAATTTTGTAAGCTAACTTCCTCACAAATCTCAACTCCTGAATTATATAATCATATCTAAAAACTCTTAAGAAATATTGATATGTAGAAATATATATCACCACATGTAATTGAATGTAGCTTTTTCATTGACCATATATAATCTTATCTGAATTCAATTAAATAATAATCAAAGCATTGCCCCTCATATATTTCTAAATAATTTTGTATGGAGCAATATATGCCTTTATAAAAACTTTTTAGAAAAAAGTAGTTTTTATGTTTGTTCACATGAAGTTTTATATAATAATATGTACATTTATTTTGAATTATATACGAACGCATATGTAACTTTATATTGTATATATAGTAATATATAACTAGGTATATTAAGTACAATTGCATATAAGATAATATCAAAATAATAAAAAATAATATTTTTTTGTGCGCCCCGGTAGGCTAGTTGGTAGCGTGCTGGCTTATCAGTGCGGGGATCGTGTGTTCGATTCCCACCAGAGGCACTGGTCTGTTTTCGCTACAACGCGCCGAAGGCCATAGTAGCTAGTGCTCGGTTAGGGTAATAGTGTATAATTTGTAATTATGTAATTATTAATTAATAAAAAAAATAAAAAAAAAAATATATAAAATAATATATTGCTATATATATACCCCCACATACAAGTTTTGAAACAAAACAAAGCTTTATACAATTAGGTACAAATATTTATGATTTCATATATATGTTTATATAAATTTATGCATTGAAACATTGAATTGTATAAAATTATATATGACTATATATAAACTTTTTTACTTGGGTATTAATTATATTTTTATTTAAGTCTAACACTTATTCACTATTATAATTAAATAAAAACTTTTCAAAAATGTATGTACTGGAATAAAATGAAGCTGACTCCGAAACGGATTTCCAGTTTTGCAATATTTTAATGTTTTTCTTCGCATTTAGTTAGTGTATAAGTGTTAGATTAAGATAAAACTATGATTTATATCAAATTAACCGTCAAATAATGGATTTTTAAAGAAATAAAATAAATCCAAAAATAAATCCGGTGGTTAAATCGCAGCGTTATTGTAGGAGTTATATAAAGATAAGAGAAAAATAAATAAAATGCATTTATTAGGAGTTAAAATAATATAAAAGTTGCTTCAAAACTTAAAAAAAAAAAAACGTTTGTAACGTTTATTTGCCTTGACCTATTTTATGCTAAATTTTAAAAATGGATTAAAACATTTATAGTATCATATATTATGAATATCTGTTGAAGAATTAATTATATTTTTATTATTTAACTGTGAATATATTCAACTAATTAATTATGACCAAGAAAAAGTGCTAAAAAATTCATTATTTTAAAAAAGTGCTAAACATCATCTAAAATGGCAACCCTGGACGTGTGTACGAATATTTGTTGCACACTCTTTACCTTATTAGTGGCAGACAATGTGGAGCTAGAAAAAAATTTAAAAAATGATAAATCAACAACAAAATGTAATGCAAAAATACATAGTACATTATAGTTATGTATAGGGCAAGGAATTTTATGTAACTAAAAACGAAAAATATGCGATTTAAAAGTGCAGCTAAAAATTAAAAATTTGCGCTTAAAAGAACACTTTTTTCTAAACTCAAAGTTTAAAAACACAAAAATTATAGAAAAATAAATTGAATTTGACATATTTTCAATGGAAACAGAATCATACGCTTTTCTTCGGTACATCCAGATTTTAAAATGTACACACAGAGAAATAAAGTGCCAACCGAATTGAAAAGTGTATTTTAATAGTAACAACTTATAAATTTAGTTAGAACAACAATATTGACATTAGATCACTAAATATGTTGGGTGCTGCGACTAAAATTCAGTTGAACTAACCGAACTTTGTTGTGAAAACTAATGATCAGTTGTAGCAACCGACTGAAATTCATAATAACAGAATTTGAGTCATAGTAACCAAATTTCAGTTGGCAAATAGCTAAATTTTTCTCTGTGTGTAAAAATGATTTTGCTTAAAACTACATTCACACCGAACACCAAAATACTTATTTTCGTTTTTTATAAGTTTTCGACTGTCAGATTCCATACAAATTATAAATCTAAAACAAGAAACAAAAAAAAAAAACGAAAATACGTATTAATGACGTAAACTCTAAAAAATAAGTTAGTAGAAAATATAGTAAAACTATTTTTCAGCAAATTTTTTGCTAAAATTATGTTTTGAGCTAAAATTATAGTTATACTTATTTAGCACTTAACTGTTTTGAACTAATGTTTTACTAATATTTTATTAATTTATTTTGCTAAAAAAAAATTGCGCTGATAAGCACATTAATAGTGTGGACGACAACCAGATTGAAAAATATACGCAGAATAATGAAAATGATACTAAGCAACACTTGTGCGTCATAAAGAAAATAAACCATGGAAAATTTCTGTATCTTTTTTTCTTACATTAAACAAAATTACGGATTAAAACAACTTAAATTTTGTGTTGTCACCGGCTTGTGAAAGTAATTGCCTATTAATTCAATAAAAGATAAAATAAATTATTTAAATTTAATAAAGATTAAATATGTATTTCTAAACTAAATGTTTATAGAGGTTAATAATCCAGTGTGGTAAAATTGCAAACAAATATACAGGTAGGTATACCAACTAAAGCGAAAGACAAGGACACACATCTTAGGTAATTTTTTTTTATGTTTCCTTTTTCTTATTGCAAAAAAGGGTTGTATATGTCATATTCTGTTATATTTTTGCGGGTTTCAAACTCGTTGTCGTCCGCACTATTAATGTACTTATCAGCAGAATTTTTTTTAGCAAAATAAATTAGTAAAGCTTTAGTAAAACATTATTTCTAAACAGTTAGCAAAAATTTTGCTAAAAAATAGTATACTTGATTTACAAGACGTTTTACTAACGTTTCTACTAACTTATTTTCACTTTCACACTTTCTTTTTTTATACGAAATAATTGGTCGGATTTGAATTTTTGCTTATGCACAAAAATGCTTTGATCGATTGCAAAATAGGATGATAAATTGTGCAAAAATGGTCAAATATATTTAAAACTGAAAAAATACGCGGATTTACTTGTTAATGCTGAACATTTATTCATTGATACACGAATGTTAATGAAGGTCTTTTATGTATTTAAAATAAAAAACTTATTAATGCACATTTGCAAAAAATCTGGCTCATAAGTGAAAATCAGCGTGGCCAAAACATTTAGGGTCAATAGGTATATACTTTTGGTTTTTTTTTGAGTTGCGCAGTGTTATTGGGAAAAAACATGCATTTGCATGAAATTGCTTGCCCTATTTATGTACTTACAGAGAATGTTGTATGTAGGTTCCTTTACAAGAGCCTACACTAATGCTTGATTGTATGACTGTATGACTGTATGAGTGTTTTTTGTGTTTACATGAAGGACGTCACAGGAAGTTTACCACATACCAGAAATAAAATACACACATAAATTACAAGACAACATGAAAAAAACGGGGAAAAAATATATATACGAGTACAAACAAAACTGAATAAACAAAATTTAAACTTATGACTAAGTTATGAGAAGGATGAAATAGTAGAAAAAAAATACAAAAGTTCTGCAAAGAAAAAAACTTTTTTAAGGTAATGCAAGACCAAACCCATGCCATAAAAGAGATGATTTCGAGATGAAAAAAAAAATAAAACTTTGGTTGGCAGACACAAGATGAAGGCACAACAGAATCAAGTAGAGGTGCAGCAGTATCACAACAGCAACAACAATTTAAACAATACCAGAGCTATTAAAGAATTAGTTCATGAATTTTGAATTCAGATTCGAAATATTTTTTTTCTTAAAATCAATTAATTTGCTACAATCGAAAGAAGTCCGTAAAGTTAGTTGAGTCAGCAAAATTTTTGCTGGGACGATCCTTGCAGAAAAATTTGCCAATATCAGCAAAAGTGTTTTGCTGAAAATCATTGAGCTGACTTTTAGCAAAAAATTTGTAAATTCAGCAAAATTTTTTGCTGACACTTACACTAAAAAAAAGTTAGTAAAGTCAGGAAAAAATATTTCTGAGTCAGCAAAAATTTTGTCAGGGTGCTTTCAAAAAATGCCAATGTCAGCAAAATCTTAAAGTTAACAAAATTTTTGCTGAAAATTAGTGGACTGCAAAAAAAACTCGAAAAATTTGTAGAAAAATTATAATTTAGTTAATTTTTTTAGCTGAAAATTCTAATAATTAGTTTACAAATACACATTTACCCCCGTATTCAAAAAAATATTAAACCGCATTTCATATACATTTTAGTTAAAACAAAAATTTTAGCCTTAAAACTGTTTATAAACGAAACTTTTACACAAGGTTTAACATAGTTATTTAAAGCTAATATTCGTTTATGAACACTGTTTTGAGGCTTAAAATGTGTTTTAACTAAAATGTATTTGAAATCTGATTTAATATTTTATATGAATACTTCCCAGTAAAATAGTAAAATCCAAAAACCTGGTTGCAGAACAACTTATACTGTATTATAACAGGTTCTAATTTCTGTTCTGCAACTGGTTCTTTTTATATGGAGTTTGTCCTATTTGCAATAGGTTCTTTAACTCCAAACAAGAACCGGTTCTAGAGCCAGTTATATAACTGGTTCTGGGACAGTGACACCTTACATTTCGACTCCCAGGAACCTGTTTTAGAACCCGTTCCATGTAACCGGTGGTAAAAGAAGTTGTTCTAAAACAGGTTCAGAGGTAACTTGTTCTAAAAAAATTTGCTGGGTTAGTCTGTTAATGTGCTTAGCATAACATTTTTTTTTATAGCAAAATAATATAGTAAAACATTAGTAAAATATTAGTAAAACATAAGTTCAGAACAGTTAAGCGCTAAATAAGCATAACTAATATTTTAGCTGAAAAAATAATTTTAGCAAAAAATTTGCTGAAAAATAGTATACTTGATTTAACTAACTTTCTACTGACTTATTTTTTGAGTGTAGATAATTCCAAAAACGAAAGAAAAAAAATAAGAAAAATAAGACATATACAGCCCTTTTATTGCGATTAGCAAAACGAAACATAAAAAATTACCTAAGATGTGTATCCTTGTCTTTCGTTGTAGTCTGTCTACCTGAACGTATATTGGTTTGCAATTCACCACACGCATTTTATATATTATCAATTAAATAAAAAAACATAATTACTCCCAATTACTTACATAAATGTATGCAGTCGCGTATCCAGGACTATGTTTTACCGGCCCAATTCTTTTTGTTTAAAAATTATTATTTCTGTGAGCAAAGCTAGTAAATCTCCAATAGATAGTAAGTTATACTTTTTATATAATAAAAAACAAACAGTTTATGTTGATATTATTCTACACAAGGATACCTTTCTCCGCTTAATATTAATGAATTTTTGCATAGAAGCAATGAAGTTGCACTTTAAAGTATCCACTGAAATTTTTCATTGAACTAATGCAAAATTTTCATAAAATTGTATGCAAAATAAATTTTTATTCACCCAATAAAGAAGCTTCATTAAAAAACTAGTTTCATAAAAAGTATAAAGTTTATTTTTAAATTCATTTTCATCGGGATAATCATTAATTGCATTTATAGTAATTAATTGTGCTAAAGTCCCAAAACTTATTTAACAAATTGTGAAAAACAATCTGCTGTAGGCTTGTCCCAATCCGGATTTCATTCCTGCCCAAGGAAATCTTCAGGGGACTTTGTTATTAGAATTTCTAGAGATATTTGTTATGTTAAATCACAAACTCAATGAGAATTTCTTGTCCTCGTCTAGGAGCGTGATTTAAAAATTTAAAATATCAAAGAAAAAACTAAAACAACAACAAAATATTATCACAATTGGCTTTGTCATCTTCCATTATCTTCTTTTTATTTATTGATTTATTTATTTTTATTTATTAATTGGATCAATACAGTACAACAAGAACTAGTCTAATATTACAGTACTAGTTAGATTGTGTTATAATTACAATTATGGCAAGATCAAATCAAATAGTATTCACTAAGTAGTACATTAACTTAACTTATAAAAGTGGTGGTTAAAAAAAAAAACAATTATAAAAATAAGTCAATTTAACTAAGTTTATTAATCATCATTTTATATAAAAACAAAAATAAGCAGAATTAACAGTTTATTTTATTTATTTATTTATTTATTTACATATTATACTTATAAGTAAATTATTAGTATAATAAGGAGAGGAGAGCTATGGCAACGATGGCCTTAAGCTCAATATTTTTGTTAGTTTTAAATGGAATTATAAAGGTTACAATTTTTTAAAAAAATTAAAAAAGTTTTAATATTGTCATTGGTCAAAGTAGAGTTTATTAGTTGAGAACAGTCGTTATTACTGAGATTGGTATTTTTAAATTGATTAATGTGGGGACAGTTTGAAAAGAGATGATCAATGCTTATTGGGTTGAATCCACAGAATGGACACTGTTTTGGTAGGTTCTTATCCATTATATGAGCATTTGATATTCTAGTGTGACCTAGTCTTAGCCTAATTATTTTAATTTGGTCTCTTCTTGGTAGTAGATTGTGGTTTATGTTTTTGAACAGTTTGTAGGCGTTAACTTTGTTGGGGTTAATTTTCCTGTACCAGTCAGTGGTTGTGTTCCAGTTTTCGGTAAATTTTGTCCTGAAAAAGTTTTTTATAAAGTTTTTTATATCATCAAAAAATAGATTTGGTGTAGTTATAAGAGGGGCAGTTAAAGCTGCTTTTGCGGTTCCATCCGCTGCCTCATTGCCTTTTATTCCGGAATGTCCTGGGATCCAGATAAGTTTAATGTCAGGTTGTCTTTCAATAATAAACTGTCTAATACTGTTTGGGTAAAATTGATCATTATTGCAGTTTCTTATGGCATCTAATGCAGATTGCGAATTTACCCATAAGTCTTCTAACATATTTAACTGATTCGTGTATTGCTATCATTTCGGCAGAGAAATTACTGCTGTATTCGGGTAAAATTGAATTAATTAATGTTTTGTGTTTATCTACAATGCTAAAGCTAGTGCCTTTGACGCTTTTAGAGCCATCTGTGTAGATGAATTCGTGGTCGTTTAGCTTGTATTGTATTTCGTGAAATCTTTGTTGGTATACTTCGGTACTTGTTGAGGATTTTTTAGTTCATTGAGAGATGTGTTAATTGTAATTGGGTTGATGTGCCAGTTGGGGAATTTATTCGGATATTGTGCTTTGATGTTGTATGGTATATTAAAGTTATCACATAATTGTACTACGCGAGTAAGTGTTGATGGTATTTTGTTGAAGTATTTTTGATTAATAGATTTTTTTAGAATATTGGATAGTGGATGTCGGTCGTTAAACATTATAGATTTAAAAAGTTTAGTTGTTGCAAAGTCCCGATATTGTTCGATTGGCATAACATTTGCTTCAAATAACATGTTTCTAATTGGGGTCGTCCTAAAAGCTCCTAGAGACAGTCGTATGGCTGAGTTAAATATTGTTTTTATTTTATTTAAATTGCTTTTTGGAGAAAATCCATATAAATAAATACCGTAGTTAATTTTGGAGATAAAGATCGAATTGAGGATATATATGAGGGATGCTGTGTTACAACCAAACTTTCTGGACGATAAGCATTTAATGATATTTAATCGTTTGGAAAGTGTAGAGTTGAGATTAGTGATGTGTGAATTCCACCTGTATCGATTGTTGAAGGTAATTCCAAGTATTTTCAGTTCATTTATAGCTTCAATTGAAGTGTTGCCACCATGTAAATTAGGGGTGCAGTTTTGTTTTCTACATATATGGAGATGTTTACATTTGTTTATAGATAGCTGTGCTCCTGAGAAAGTGCACCAGTTTGTTATATCTGAGATCAAATCGTTTAAGTCAATGTCTTGGTTTTTGATTTTGCTAAGTTTTTTTATTATAACGTAATCATCTGCGTATGCAACAAAGTCTAGTTCCTTGTGTAAAGATATAATATTCGAAAGTTTATTGTACGCTATTAAGAAAAGAATAACCGATAGCGGTGAACCCTGGGGAATGCCGTTTTCTAAAGGTTTAGTCTTTGAGTAGAAGGAGTTATTCCTTACCAATATTTTTCTTTTGTTTAAATAGCTTTTTATATAATTATATATTTTTGGGCCTATTTTCCATTCTTCGAGTTGATTTAGAATTGTATGAACTCCTACTTTGTCAAAAGCTTTGGTGAAGTCTAATGAGATTATTGATAAGTGATTTTTGTTTCGCAAAACTTGGCTGATTTTAAAATCTAAAAGGAGTAAGGGGTCAGAAATTGATTTTCCTTTTATGAAGCCGTATTGATTACTATTGAGCAATTTGTTTGTGGTAACAAACCACCAGAGTCTGTTTGCTATTATTTTGTCAAGAACTTTTGAGCAGCATGGATTAAGAGAAATAGGTCTATAAGACGGAATTTTGGTTTTGTCACTATTTGGTTTAAGTATTGGTATAATAAGGCTAATTTTATATATTTGGGGGACGTAGTTGTCTAGAATATTATTATAAAGTAAAATTAGTCTTGTGTGTACTTGTTTTGATAAATTTTTTATCATAGGGTACGATATACGATCTATACCAGGGGTTTTCCCAGTTTGTTTAGTGCAATGAAGAGCTCCATCACGGTTATTTTTTCTTCTACAAGGTGGCGCAAAAGTAATCCTCCTATCAGAAAATGCTATAAATTTTGGGATTGGCCCCTAATGTCAGTTATGTTTTGACATTTGTGTAGTAAACACATGCGAAATACACAATGTTACGCTACACTGCTCCAGAACGCGGAATATTGGTGACTATTTATTTGACCAATAATCGGTCGGTGACTTTGGCACAACGTGAATTTCGTCGCAGATTTCCTGGCCGTCCAACGCCTACTGGTGAAACACTGCGACGTTTAGCCGCTCGCCTCGAAGAGACTGGCACAACACGAGATGCTGCCAGGCGTGGCAGACCCCGGAGTAGCCGTTCTGCAGAGAATATTGCTGCTGTAGCCGAGGATGTCATGGAAGCGCCGTCGACATCGACCAGACGACGTGCCACGCAAATGGGTATCAGTCGACGGTCTTTACAGCGAATTTTGGTACAAGATTTGAAGATGTTTCCGTACAAAGTCCAGACGGTGCATCAGCTGTTAGCTGCTGACCGCCAATCGCGTGTAACATACGCTCAAGCCATCCGAAGCCTAATCTGCCGTTTTGGCAATTTGCACTGGCCAGCAAGATCGCCTGATTTGACCGCTCCAGACTTCTTTTTGTGGGGCTTTTTGAAGTCGCGGGTTTATGTCAACAAGCCTCAGACTCTTGCAGCTCTTAAAGACAATATCCGTCAAGAATGTGAGGACCTATCGCCGAAAGTTTTGGCCAAAGTGATGGAAAATGCCATAAAAAGGGCTCAAATGACAATCAACTGTGGCGGCGGCCATTTATATGACATCATATTCTCGACTTGATGTAAAAAAAATTAAAATACCAAATAAAAATAATCCACAAGAAGAATCAAAGTTTTTCATTTTTTTTTAAATTACAGCCAAAAAACATCGGAAGGTTATTTTTGCGCCACCTTGTATATAAGCAGCGGTTTTACTTGGTATGAGGTGCTTTTTACTCGAAATTACAGATTGTTTAAATTGTTGAAAAGTATCGGAAAATTTACTGTCACCAGATTCGGTTGACCAATATTCACAAAAAATGTTGGCAATAAGACTTGAGTCCGTGGTTGTATTGCTAGTATTATAACCGCTTTCAATGCAATGTATTGGGGTTTTTGGTTTTAGACCACAAAATCTTCGAATATTTGACCAAATTTTTTCTGAGGGTGTTTGAGGGTTAATTTCTGATGTAAAATCATTAATGGACTTTCTTTTTGCAATTTTTATTTCTCTTTTGTACAGTGCGATTGCTTTTTTAAATTTTAATTTGTTTTCAGTTGAAATATTTCTTCTAAATTTGTAAAAAAGTTGATTTTTATTTGCCTTTAATTTCTCTAATGTTTTTGACCACCAAGGGACTGAAGGGGTGTGGGCAGATATTTTGTGCTGAGGTATACTTTCGTTGGCACTTTGTAATATTATTTTGTGTATATTAGCGGCTTCTTTATTAATGTTGTGGCTTATTGGTCGGCTACTGCTGTATCTGTCCGAAAGTTTGCTATAATTAGTCCAATTTGCACGTTTGAGATTGAAGCGGGTTCTACATATTGAATTTGTTTGGTTTGTGTAGTTTGGAAAAAGTGTTGTGATTATTGGGAAGTGGTCACTGCCAGACAAGTCTGAATCGATTGACCATTGTGCGTAAATGGCAAGAGTTGAAGAGACAATTGAAAGATCTATATTAGTAAATGTTTTGTGTGTAGAGAGATGTGTTGGAGCACCGTTATTTAATATATTAAGTCTTGATTGAGTTATATATTTTGCTAATGTTTTGCCTCTTTTATTATTTACCTTTGAACCCCAGTTAGTGTGCCAGCTGTTAAAGTCGCCCGTAATTAATACTGGGTGTCTAGTATCATATAGGTGTAAAAGGTTATTATAATTGAATGATTTTGTAGGAGGAATGTATGTGGAGAAGATTACAAAAGATTTTTTTGAGTGGATTAGTATTGCTATGGAGTCGAAATTACTTTGTATGTCTATTGTTTCATGATGGATTGAATTATGTATTAAAAGGGCTGAGCCTCCGAAGGTATTGTATATTGAGTTCGATAGGTACATTTTAAAAGAAATAGGTATTATGATATTATTTATATTTTGTAAGTGTGTTTCCTGTAAGGAAATTATTTTAGGATTGTATTTTTTTATGAGGATTTGTAGTTCGTTATAATTATTTATGTAACCTTTTATATTCCACTGTAGAATTTTTAGTGACATATTAATAATATATAAAATGGATATTAAAGTTGTGTTTTTGAGATACTTAATATATTAAGAACTACAGGATTAGTGTTGTTAGCATAAAAAAATAATAGTTACAAAATTTTTTACAATAAATAAGTGTTTTACCACACCCAATCGTACTAGTCCCGGGTATCGAGACGCCCCTCAGAGCCAGTGGAGCAACTGCGCAAAGATTATATATAATATATAACCTTTATGCACGCACTTCAGCCGACTCCAATGAGCTACATCCCTCTACCCAGCAACACGCACGTATGAGCGTGGTATTATGATATTTTTAATTGGGAGACCGTTGAAAGGTCCGCTATTCAAACAATCCGCTATTCAAACCAGACTCCTCCCCAATATTGATAGCGGAGGGAGTCAGCAACCACTCCAATGCATTGTACATTAGAGTAGTACGTCATTCCCTCCGCGTATCAATTCAAGGTTTTTGTCTGGCTCGAACGGTCGGGTCGCTCTCCCCATCAACGGCCCCAAAGTGTTAATTTAATGTTTATTCTTCCATTACATTACTATCGTCACTCTGTTGGCTCTCCTGGCTCTCCTTTGAAGTTTTTTGTTTCTTTGCGGTAGCTTGAAGTTGGCTTCTAGTACGACGTGATGTTTTTATAGGTAGAATTTTTACTTTTGTTGTTTTATTTGCTGAATTAGTTGCTGTTTTTTCGATTGTAGTTTTAGTGTTTTCTTTTAGTTTATTGTTTGTTATCGAGTTCGGTATAGGATTTGTTGTTATTGTACTATTACTATCAATAGTTGTTGTTTTGGGTGTTATGTTGTTTGATGTGGATGATGTTACAGTTATTGGAGTGTCGTAGATTAAGGTTGATCTTACTGCATTTAAGTAGTTGACTTGTGAGTGTCTCTTATTGTATTTTTTTTTCAGCAGTTTTATTGTTTACTTTTTCTAGTGTTTTTATTGCTTGAATTTCTTTGTGTTTTATAAAAATTGGACAAGTTTTGCTAATTACTGAGTGATTAGTGTCGCTTATTTTGTTTTCTTCGCAATTATTGCATGTTTTTATTTTTTCGCAAATTTCATTTTCAGCTAAGTGATCAATGTTTCCACAGTTTATACATAGTTTGTCATTTTGGCAAAATTTAGACATGTGACCAAATCGGAAACAATTGTGACATCTAAGTGGAAGTGGGATGTAGGGTCTTACACGAGTTATTTGGTAACCAATATTGATAGATTCTGGCAGTTCTATTGAGGCGAAGGTTAGTATAACTAGGCCTGTTTCAATCAATTTATCGTTTTCTTTTTTTAGTATTTTTTTAACTTCAGTGACTTTTTGAGTTTTTAGTTGCTCTTGAATTTCATTTTCTGTAATATTTCTTAAGTCGTTGCAATAAATTACCCCTTTGGAGTAATTGAGTGTGTTGTGTTCCTTTACTTCCACATTAATGGTGGGTGAGAGGGATACAAGTTTTATCAATTTGTTTGCTTGAGCGAAGGTTTTTGTTTTCATCAAGATAGTTCCGGATTGTAGTTTTTTGCACATATCAATTTCTCCACAGACATTATCAATGACTTTTTTGATCAAAAAAGGTGATACATTTGTTAAACTTTCGGCACATTTAGTATCATTTTCGTCGCTTTTGGATATTTTAGTGTCTCTATTTTCGGTAGGGTTTGCACTGGTTCTGATCATTAGTAGGTATTTTGGTCCAATTGTTGGGTTTTTCAGATATCTTTCCTTATCTAGCTTAAAGCTAGATTGGGGAAGAGAAATTTTGTTCCCAATATTGGGAGGTTCATTCGTTGTTGTTGGTTTTATTCAGCAGTCGATATTTTAATTTTTTTTAAGAATTATCACGAAAGAAGAATACGTATTAAACAAAGAGAATTCTTAATTGTTTTGAGTTTTGTTGTTTTTAACTGTTTTTTTTGTATAGTTTTTACTAAGTAAATGCACTATGAATTTTACTTTTTAAGTAAAAGAAAAAACATGCGAATAGAGATGTTGTCGCTTTGATTGCTCAATTCAGACTGACAGTTTAAAATTAAAACATATAAGGAAAAAAAAAAAAAATTTGATTCTAGTTATTCAAAATGTTTAAATATTGCAGATTTGATTTGCATTGCATTGCTAATAGTTTGAATATTTGCGGGAAGTTGGCGCCAAAGACGAAAGGCATTTAAGAAGAAATGTCTGTTTGATATCTCTTTTCGATATCGAATCGCATTGATATTGGTCCCTCTGTCAGATTGTGAAACAACTATTCTTCTGTATAAATATTCAGGTTGCTTTGAGTATACAACTTTATGTAAAAACATTAGTGTAAGGCATTTTAGCAGATTTTCAAGATTTAAGTTACAGATTTGCTTAACGTAATGCGATATTCTGCTACGCCTGCTACGGCCAAACACGTACCTGGCAATACTATTATACGTTACATTAAGCCTCTTCATATTTAAAGTGTCACAGCTAGCAAATAGTTCACATCCATACATTAGTGTTGGCAATAAATAAGTTTTCGCTAGTAGCATTCGAACTTCAAAAGGTGTGAAATACTGTGTCATCCATAGATTTCTTAACATTGAATGAGTTTTGCCACAAATAACATTAATGTGATTAAACCAGTTTAGTTTCTCATTAAAATCATCTTAATCATCTTCCATTCATCTTCTTTAATTCTAAGAAATTTTTCGTTCATTTTGTGAAGAAAAGTTTTATTAGTTAACTAAACATTTTTATTATTTTTCCTCCACTAAAATTATCTCTGCAAAAAAGTCTAAACGAAAACAGTTACATGTCACTGAACTGTTGCTTTTAGGATTTTTCGGTGATATCTCTTAGGACAAATGTATTCCTTCCTCTGTATAGTTTTAGTCTATGACCTGTCATAGTCTATTTTAGTCTATGACCTGTCATAGCCAACATATCCCACAACTGAATTTAATTTAAAAATTTCCTTTTTTTAAAAAATACATTCTTTGCAACTCTGAATAACAAGCCAGCAAGCAGCAGTAGTAGAAGTACAAGAACAAGAAGAATAAATGTAACATGATTTAATGACATGAATTATGTATGAGTTTCGTTGTCAATCAAAAACCACGTCAAACGTTTTGATGGCGTTGTCAACGCTAAGAAGAATAAAAAAATACAGCACAGCTGAAGATGAAAAAAAAAACTTACTCCTATAAAAACAAATTCTTTTGATAAAAAAAAAACTTTTATAGAAAAAAAACCTTCAGAGCACTATAAAAAAAAAAAAAATCTTGATTTGATTTTTTTTTTTTTGTAAAGATAAAAATCATCATCTTTAAAACATCACAAAAACAAAAAAGTTGTATATAATTTTCTAATTCCTAATGAGTACTTCTAGCAATTAGTTGTTGGTTTGTCTTGTCCAACGACTCAAATTTATATGAATAAAAAAACCACATCTCAACATTTTGCTAGCGCCATTTTACCATTTTTGGTATACGAAAGTTTTTTCTTCCCGATAAGATTTGTTTGTGTTATCATGAATTCTTGCCAAGCTCTACTCATTGATAATTCTTGACCATACCAGCTGATCGAACGAACACGATCGTTCGTTTGGAGACTTTATTGATAATGTTGCCACTTGTTAACACCAAATTAACGTGAATGCTGGTGAATTAATTTACTCACAATTATTGCACATTGTATGAGAGTATGTTGTAGTTTTTCATTGTTCATGTTTAACATTCATGGTTAGCGTGCAAACATGTCTTCAATATTGCTTGGAGTAGCAACTTCAGCAGCATCGATCTACTCCACTACACTATTGCAACAACATAGACAAACGAGCCATTTTTATTTTGCTTTTAGGTTGTTGTTTTTGCTTACCAGCCAACAATCTATCGATCGATCCATCCATCTATCATGCCAGCCAATTGATCAAGAACCTCAATGTCTCATTGATAAATCTTTTAAAGTAGAGAAGAGACTACGCGTTTTGTTTTTTTTTTGCTCCAACAGCTGTCTTTTGTGTTTTTATCCCATTTTTTATCGAGGGGGTTTCATTCATCTTTTAAAATGTGTGGCAAATGAATAAAAAACGAGAAATGATTTTAGAATAAAAAAATTTATTGTGTTCTAATAAGGGAAAGTTACCTGAATACAGCATTTGGGGTTTGCTAGGATGTAGCTACTTTTAACATCTTTCTGCTTGAGTAACTTTGTCGGATCGCAAGTCTAGATAAATGTGTTTGA
Source organism: Delia radicum (assembly GCA_021234595.1). Classification (NCBI taxonomy): domain Eukaryota; kingdom Metazoa; phylum Arthropoda; class Insecta; order Diptera; family Anthomyiidae; genus Delia; species Delia radicum. The sequence continues at coordinate 15,915,164 of CM037853.1, read as the reverse complement.
AAAAATGTCCAACTATTATTTAGATCCAACCCTGTGATATTTTGTAAAATGGTCTGTAAGACATTATTTCATTTCTAGGACCTTAATACTGTTTCTTCCTCTCGAAAACCCAAAACCGTCCTTTAGTGGCGGCTCTTGGAAACGACTAAATAAAAATTGAGAATTTGGACGTGTAGTTGCATTGAGCAGTAATGATTCTGTTTCTCCCTCTGGAAAACCCAAAACCGTTCTTAAATGGCGAGGCTAGCAAACGACTTAATAAACATTTTATAATTTGGACGAGAAGTCTGGAAAACCCAAACCTTAATAAAAATTGAAAATTTGGACGAGCAGTTGCATTGAGCAGGAATTATTCTGTTTCTTGCTCTCAAAAGCGCAAAACCGTCGTTTAATGACGGGGCTAGCAAACGACTTAATAAAATTGAGAATTTGGCCGAGCAGTTGCATTGAGCAGTAATGATTCTGTTTCTTCCTCTCAAGCCCAAAACCGTCCTTTAATGGCGGGGCTAGCAAACGACTTAATAAACATTGAGAATTTGGACGAGAAGTTGTATTGAGCAGTAATGAATCTGTTTCTTCCTCTGGAAAATCGAAAATCGTAATTTAAGCGCGATTCTAGCAAACGACTTAATAAAAATTGAGAATTTGGACGTGAAGTTGCATGGACTTAAAAACGAATCTCTCCAAACCATTTAATACTAACAACACTCAGAAAGCAGAAGCAAAGATACTGTATTTGTTGGAAATAGAATGTTATCATTCGATTAAAACAAAATAAATTCTTCCCCGACAATAGAATTTCCATTGCCTCAATAAAAATTCGGTGGTAACTACCACAAAATTCGGTAGGTTCAATCGAACCATACGATTGTCTACAAATACGGTTGTTATCACCTAATCTGTGTTTTGGGTGAAGGAAGATGCTTCACAGTTAAATATTCAATTTAGAACAAATTTGGAATAGAGGAAACAAATCTAATAAACATGAGCACGTCTTTAGCCCCAATCACACTTTTAAAGGTTAAAAAATAGAGAAATTGTTCGAAGTTTCAACGAAACGTTTCTTAGCGGATATCAAATACAATTTATTTTGAAGATCTTTCCAATGGCACACTATAATTAGTAAAAAGTTTCGACCGGTTTTTTAGAATCTGTTACAATTTATATTTTATCAAAATCTGAGAGGTCGACTTAAAGTAATTTTCTTGTATTTTTCACTTATTTACATCCTTTTTGACAGCCAGGCAGCTCCCAGGGCATTATTGTCCCGTGATGTGTCGTCTAGATTTGTCATAGAATACATTGAGTCCTGTAATGGGCTTAATTGATGCTACAACCTGGTCCTAAGCTGGTTTTTTGGACACGAAGGCATTAGGGCAACGAACGGGTTGACTGTTTAGCTAATTGCAGGACTCGTCGTCTTCGCCTTAGGAATTCGCTTAACACTAAAGACCCACCGTGGGCCAATTTCAGGCAGAGAGATTTATCGCTCCATCTGGTGTAAACTCCATAAAATCTCTATTCCTGGATAGGAATGACTTAAGGACCATAAGAGAATTTTTTACTGGTCATTAAAAACTAATAGTAACGTCTGTTTGATACGGACACTTATAGGCTCTGTGAACTGGAGATTCAGACCGCAGCTGCAGGCGACGCCAAAAGCAGGAGACTTAAAAAGCCTGACTGTAATCCAAGCCGAAGTACTGAAAATTCCATTTGATACACTCACAAAAATAAGAAAAGTTAGTAAACGTCTTGTAAATTAAATATACTATTTTTCAGTAAATTTTTTGCTAAAATTATGCTTTCAGCTAAAATTTTAGTTATACTTAAATTAAATTGTAGTTAAAATATAATTTTGCTAATATTTTACTAATGTTTTACTAACTTATTTTGCCAACAAATTGTGCTGATAAGCACATTAATATTGTACACAGATTGAATGATATACGCTGAATGAAGTAGATGTCGCGTCATGTCAAGATGTACTAGATACGAGAAAAATTATACTAAAAAGTACAACTCTTGTAAGACATATAAACAAAATTATAAAAAAAGTTTAGATATTTGCTTTACAGAACTTACCTACTACATGTCACCTTACTTCTATCTATCCCGTAGGTCAAAAAAATAAAATTAGATTAAATCGGAAATACAAAATTTAGACAAACTGCCACCATACCGATCCCTTTAAATGGAAAGTACCTGTCACTTTTACATGGCGTTGCCAAAGAAGGGCAAAATTGACTCCTTGTGACATGTCACAGACCAAACCTGAGACATGCTACCAAACTATGTCTATTAAAATAGTTCTGCGACATGTTCTACGTTAATCCAGTGACATGTCACAGAACTGTGATTTTGAGGAAATGTGTCATGTCAATATAAGGCATCGGTTTCCCCCTTCTTTGACAACGCCCGTTCCATATAAAGGGATCGGTGTGGTGCCAGTTCGTCTAAATTTTAAATAGAGTATATAGTAAATTATTCCAGTAATTACTATATACTATAAAAAAAAGTAAAGTGTTGTTAACAAGTAGTCCTTCCTCGTTAGATACCATATTATTTTAAATTGTCTAGACGCGTGCAAAAAAAAAAAATAAGAAGAAAATCCTCTAAGCCAGCAATATTAGCATTCCCAAGCAGAAAGCAAGAAAAAAAAATAAACCAGAATCATAGTCAATATATTCAGTTATGATTAGAAACTATATTTGGAAAACCCCACATACAATTACATTCGAATTTAGATCATTGTGGCGCTTATTGTTAGCATTGTCATATTTTCCTATGAAACCCACATAAAGTAGCGCCACTAAACAAAAAAACTTACAAATAATAATAATGATCATCTTATGCTTATGAAGAAAAATTCTTCAAACCAAATATGGTTTTACGCACTTTTTCTTCAAAAAAAAAAAAAAAAAAAAAAAAAAAAATACGAAACGAAATAAAGTAGCCAAAGATACTCCAATCTTAATGTGTATCGTAAATTTTATGTATTTTTTTTTGTTGTTACTGGTCCACTCTGGCTATTGCTGATGCTTATTGTCGCTCCTGTGTACAAATAAGGTTTGGTCTCCAAGGAATTTTTGTCATAAGGCTTTGACAATACATGGCGTCATTATTCCTGTTAATATGTTCTCACAATTTCAATTTGAAATAATGGTTAGATGTTTAACCATTATGGGTTCGTTTATTGGTTCGTTCAATCGATTGTTGGTTGGCTGCTTAAAGTTGGTTGGTATTTTTGTCTTCCTAATATCTCTTAACTTGTGTTGCTAATGTGCGAAATTGATAGAAATTATTGTATATTTATTTATTATGTCAAACTGGAATTTCCGTCTGATATTTTGGATGCACACATTAATGTATTTTAGGACAAGTAGAGTTTTATTTTCGAAAACATTATTATTTTACAGTATAGAGCACCTGTCAAGTGCCAAATGTCAGGATTAAGTTGGATTGGTATGTGAATAAATTGTAAGAAAGTTTATTTTTTAATAAAAATGTTGCAGAAGTTGCCGGAAGAAGTTTTGTTTTGGATTTGAAATAATTTTGTTACGCCCACTTAGGCTTAAATCATGGAAGTCTCCCCTGCATGTTGTGATAATAATATGCAATTTTAGGCTATCAGGGCTCTAACTCCGAACCAGGTTCATTTGGGAAGTAAACCGATCTCTTTATGTTGAATGGGCCAACCACTTTTACATGGCATTGTCATAGGAGGGGAAAATTTAACGCTTCTGACATGTCACAGACCTAACCTTACCTGAAATTTTCTCAAAAACACAGTTCTGTACCTACTACATTTCACAGAACTATCCTAAAAGACATAGTTCGCTGATATGTCCCAGGTTAGGTCTATGATATTTATCTAGGGGTCAATTTCCACCTCCTATGAAAATGCCATATAAAAATAGTTAGTCCGTTCCATATAAAGGGATCGGTGGCAGTTCGTCTAGATTTTCCACAGGCTTAGCAATTTACTATAGGGAATTTACACGAACTGAATTATTATTAAAGGGATCTGCCACTTTTTCATGATATTGACATAAACGAGAGAGATGGGGGGGAATTTACCTCTACTGACATGTCTCAGGGCTAGGACGTGTCACTGAACCCTCAAGCAAAATATCTTCTAGGAAATGTCACCGATTTCTGTTTTTTATGAGAGGTTAGTGACACATCGGATATTAGTCTTGTAACATGCCATAATGAGTAAAATTTTGCCTCCTTTCTTTTAAAGAGTCCGTTGGTATTGTTAGAATTTATATAAATTCTCCGTAGGTACTCTTTCAATTTAATGTGCAGATAATTAACTAAAGGTTGATGATGGTTCTTACAAAATAATTTGATAGAGGCCGAAGTGCATAAGATCACAAACAGCCACATGTATTTCCTAATGTGTGGAAATCTTACTAACTTTTGGGTGCTGGTGCTTAACTAGCCTTTTCTGGAATTAAGGAGTAATAACGGATTGCGGACTATTAACTACTAAAAGAGTTTCGCCATAAGGTCTAAAATATTGTACAATCGGTCAAGGCCGTCCACCTTGTTATCGAATATATCCTTTATCAAGTCGAACAGCTTCACCAGGAGAACCAGGACAAAGCTTGTATCTGGCCCTTAATCGGCACATAGCAATTCCTTACACACTAATCAGCCAACCAAAGGATTAAATACAGTCTCTCACACTCAGATTAGATCAAATAGCACTACGCATCACTACCAGCATATGTCTTTTGTGCTATCTAGAGTTTCTATAAACAAACAATCTTCCAATGAAGCCAATTATACTTTTAGGCAAAAAGAATCCAAATGTCGGAAGGCGAAATGAACCGACCATACAGAAACCTGAGTGCCTAATCGCAAAGCCTGGGACGTTAGCAGAGAACATGTGCCGACTTCTTTGACACCTACTCCCAATACATACAGACATCAGGGCCCAATTTACCTCTTCAGTGGTAAGGTACGAGTACCTTGTCAGTGTTCTCATATCTCTTCTAGCAAAAGAAAAAATATCAATAGATCTTCCCACATGGGACAAAAAAATTAATCCTTAGCCTGGCAGTGGATAAGAGAGTTTTCCCAGTACCTAGAGAATCTGGGCTCCCTTCATAAACTGGGCGGTCAAAGACTGGTTAGGTTCCTAACGTTGCCACGTTAAGCCAAACATAAGTGATGTTAGCTAGAGTACCGCACACTCTCTTAGAAAATGACAGAAGTCAAATATTCCGATACTAGAGATTTCCTCCAGATCTTAGGATAGATGGTCTTCCAGGTAATTTGCCCAGTCCAGCAGTCACCAATTTATACGCGCATCACCCATTTATACGCGAAGTAAGGATATCAGACGTCCATATAAACTTCGCCACTCTGCACGTTCAGGTATCTCATCATCGCAATTCATTATATTGGAGTCTACATCCCGTTTTATGAAACGAAGTAACTCTCAACAGTCTCAGGATGAAACTCAAGGTCAGCGGCTAATTTCGTAGCTGGAACTTTCATCTGAAATATGCTGAAGTGTTAATGGTGTAAGATGCCTTTATTCTGCACTTTCGCGAAGCCGAGAAAAGTAAATTGATATATGTATGCCCAAAGAAGTTTATTAAGGGGTTTACTAGCTTTAGAAATCAATAAAAACGACAATGTTTAAGCAAAAAATATAAATAAATGGTTTATTCAAAAAATTCTTTTTGCGATAGAAAATTACAGTATTAAGTATTATTTAATATATTATATTAATTATTATTTAATTTAGAATTCGGACTACCATGGCAACCCTGGTAACCATTTCATCGGGTGCCATCGTTGGGCTCTGGGTATTCATCTGAGAAAAAAAATTTAAATATTTTTTTGACATACAAATAATTAATCCCTAACATAGCCGGATTTTAAAATTTTTGATTTGCATTAAAATGGTACGAGGGTAAACTCAAAAATTAAAAAAACACCCAAAAATCGTTGTTTTTTATTTTTCAAAAATATACTAGGCAAAAATTTAAAAATGTCTGCGTTGGGGACGTCTTTTTTTAGTACTCTACAAAACAAAACAACAATCGAAGTTGTGTTAAGAAAAAAGCATTAAAAGTAAATATTGCTCCAGTAAAATATAGGGCAGAGAGTTTGTTTAGGAAGCTGTAATTTTTTTTATTTCCGCGAATTCATATAAAAAAGAGTTCAAACTATTGAAATATAAAAAAAAAATCTAAAGTTGTACTATACATTCGAGAAATCTAAAGAAATGGAATTAGTTTAAGCTAACTCTCATTTGCCAGTGGAAACTAAGCCCTACCAACATCCGCCAAAATCTCTAAGGAATCATTTTGAACCTATAACTGGCCTTGGGTTAAATTTCTTTAATCGATTTTTAACACCTGAATTAAGAAAGATGTAAAGGGTCCGCCAAATAACTTTTTTTTTTTTGAACTCCTGAACCAATTGGACTTTGTATGTCGTCATACCAAGGTCTTTTTGCAAAATTTGTCTCAATGATGTCTCCGAAATGTTCAATTGTTGAGAACGACGGTGAATTGATGTTGATGGCGCTTCACGCACACTTTCTGCCACCGCAGCAATATTCTCGGGTGTACGCACTGTTTTTGGCTTTTCACGCTTTGGTTTATCGATGAGGATGCCAGTTTCTTTCACTTTTTTCACAAGATAACGAACTTACGGACCATATTCGTTCAGCGGAAGGATACAACTAATTATCTGTCAAATCAGAGATGAGCTAAGTGTTACCATTCACGAAATAAGCACTAGTTGAAAAAAAACATTAGATGGCGGACCCTTTATTATATACCAAAAACAACAGAATTTATCCTTTAGTACAATTTCACTGACAAATTCTATTTTAATTAAATATACAAATTAATAATAAAAATACATTCTGTTTTGTAATAAAGATTACATTAATATAAAAAGAATTTCGCTTAAAATTCATATGATTACATTTCCATATGCATTTTGTTGAAAAAAAAAAATATAAATATTTTACAATTCATAACTCACATCCTTGCATACATATTTAAATAGAGTACATATAAATAAGCACAACGGATACATAGACGATGTTCCATTATGGGACCATCCTACTTGGCTTTTTGCAAATAAATTTTGACAAATTTTTTTATTTGTTTTTTTTTTTTGGTTTGTAATTTACCTAAGTACCTTTCTTATATGGGATACTCATACTACAAAATTTGTGTAACATTATTATAGAAATACAAAATGAAAATATTCATCAACATAAAGAGAACTTTATGGTTAAAGTGTCACAAAGGTGCAAATTTTAATTTATATGCATAAAAGAATAATAATCTAAAAATATATAAAAAAAAAAAAAATAGAGAAAAACAGAAAACTGTCGCCAAACGGAATGTAATTTTAAATTTAACAAATTGAAAAAAAAAAGATTTAATATAAACGTAAAAATTGTATATATAGTAGTTCCCGCTAAAATGCTCCCGCTTTAGTGAGTTCCCTGTTTAAATACGCAAAAAGTGCTGGCAAAAATATATTTCATACAAAATGTATGGAAATAATTCCTTTTAAATGCGTTATTCTCTAAAAACAATCCATTAAATACACATAATTTGTTTCCAAATTTTTTTGTAAAACAAAAAATTGTGTTAACAACTCAACTTATTTTTAACCAAAACTTAAAAAAAGGAGCAAAAATTTCTTTTAAAGGAAAGAATTTAATTTTGTTAAGCAAAAAGTGCAAAAAAATTGTTACTTACAGTAAAATAATGCGTTTTTAACGCATTTATGGGATATTTTTATAAATGCGTTATCCGAGTTTTCGGTTAAATGATTCCCCGCTTAAATTCGTTGAAAACTGCTTTGTGATTAAGCATTTAAGCGGAGACTACTGTAGTGCATCCTTGAGGTGAAATAGCAGGATGGTAAAGATACTCATATGCAATATAAGTATATAAAGGTTGTACACGAAAAAGTTATAATTCTCTTGCCTGTATGTATTGGCTTTACAGTAGCCAGCGGAATATGGCCGATCATACTGACCATTCCAACATTGAAAATTTCCGTAATGGAAGTTTCCAGTGTGGGTTCCATTAGATTTCGGGAATACGGTGAAATTGGTCATTCATGAGGATCACTAACAAGGCGAGTCTCCCAATGGGTTCGAATATGTAAAAAAAAAATAAAAATAATGCTCAAACAAAAATCAAACTTTGCTCTCTGACAATTCTTCCCTAACTACGTAAGCGCCATCTATCGAATATACAAAGAATATATCATAGATGTGGCATTATGGGAAAAACAGTGGACATTAGAGTGAGGTAAGTTTCTAAAAATAGAACTGATGTGTTGTTGGAGTTGCACTTCCGAGATTATGTATGCAAGAACAAAAACACTGTGTATTGAATAAAACTAGTTTTAATCACAACAAAACTTGACCTGACTATAGATCAGTGCGCTAAAGCACTCTCTCTAACGTGTAGTGCGAGTGCATGTGGCATTAGAAATCAGTTTATCCATACCACGGTCAGTGATTGCACAGAAAATTTCATATAGACGCAATCGAACAAATAAAAACATAACAAATATTACATTATTCAAAAAGAAAAAACAGGGTCACTGACGAAGGTTCAATACCAGAAACTGGCAGTCTGATTCAGAAAACTGAAAATTTGCAATGAAGTTATGATTTTTAGAAAATACACTCATGCTTCTCTACCACGCCTTTCACACTTATTTCCGTTTGACCCCCAATCTCAGGTTTAGAGGTTAAGAAGTGGGGTAAAAAATTACCCCATTTATAGTTTGTTCGGCTACTTCGAATTATTTCATAGAAGTTTTATACAACTGGGCCACCAAATGAAGGAGTTTTTGGTGGAGCATTAACTGGTATACGAAATATGTCCGATTATTATATGTCGAAGTATTTTGATAATCAAAAACATGTATTTTAAGTGATATTAAACATTTTGTTGAAAAATTGTAGTTGGATTAAGCTAAAAAAATATGCCTATTGAATTTAATCGAGGGGGTGTCTGAGCTATTTCCGACATTCGTAATTGTCCGGCTTTTTAGCGACTTTATCCGAAGAGATTTTTAGCCTATATTTTACACATTTTAAATAAATGGCAACCCTAATACATTACACAGGCAATATTGGTAGAAAAATTCTTATTCTCTCGAGTACATCAAAACTGCGTTCAATAAAGTGTGAATTTCATTAGTGTTACACAGAAAAAACTAAAAACGGGTTTCAATTTAAAAATTTGTTGAATCAATTAATATTATAATGAATTTTGCACCTATCACGGCAATGATGATATCAATTAAAACTTTTTATTATTTAAATTAAAATGAAAAAAGTCATGAATAACTTCTACAAAAAAAATATGGTACTTATAAAAAAAATGTGTGGACGATACGTTGGTATGTGTGTTTTCGTTAATGCTGCGTCTGATTGTATGTTTGTGAGTGTGCTTGTTTTTGTTGATAAACTTCAAATGTATTTGGTATTTTATATTGAAAATTTTCTATATAAGAATACAGTGTATGAAAAAATGATTTGAGAATAACGTCTAAAATAAAATATGTAATGAAAATGAAAATTATTCAAGTTCGAGGCCATACTCTATATTTCTTTATTAAGATATTGTCCTAACAAATAATCTATAGAGTTTTTGTTTTCAAATTTATTAATTGACCACTTTCAGGAATGTGTTGATCAATGGTGATAATCTTCAACTTCGAACTCATATATTAGTTCTCATTTAGTGAGAAAACTAGTTTTTATGATTGTTTGATGTTTTGCATGGGATTTTTACTTCTTTCAAAACGTGTTCTGATGATGGGAACCTAGAAAATACCCGGAACAGATCTATCAACACATTCCTGAAAATAGTCAATTAATAAATTTGAAAAAAAAAACTATAGATTATTTGTTAGGACAATATCCTAATAAAGATATGAAAATTATATATATTATTCAAGTTCGAGGCCAGTATGTATTCATTACACACACAATTAAAGGTCGAAAAAACATAATTTTTATTTTTAATAAAAATTATATCAAACTTAAAATATGTATTAATATATAAAAGTCAATTAAAATATTAATTGATTCAATTAAATATTTTAATTCAAATTTTTAATTAGATATTTTGGGTTAATAATCTTTTCTTAGACATTTTTCCATAAAAAAATATATTACTTTTAACCTTAAACGTGAGATTGGGTCGCAAAAAAAAACTTGTCTATTATTTTCTTTATCACATATCCAAATTTCATTAAAATCGGAGAAATTTTTCGGAAGACTCCCCTTGTAAGATCTTTATGGACAACCTTATCTTAAGGTTCGTCGATCGGATGTCATCAAAAATAGGGTTTCGTCATGTATTTTAACATTATGTTATCTGATAGGGGCATATGGCACAATCGATCTGTGAAGATGGAGGAGGGAGTACAGAAGGGAGTTCACCGATGGCTCCAAACAGGCGATGTTCACGGATGTGGCTGTCTTAGGAACCAAGATTCAAAGTGCTCTACGTATACGCAAATATCTCTCGGAGATTCTCACCATTTGTGTGTGTTCAACGGAGAGTCTAAGGAGGGCCCTGTTTGATCTCGTATTTACATTCTTTATGACTATCAAATGGTAATCTGGACTCTAATGGTCTATGAGGTGGCATCAGGACTGATCATGGAATAAATTAAGACACTGAATAAACTTGGTAGAGTTAAATTGCCAACACTGAGAAAATTATCTGCATGTTATCAATTATTGTAATTTTGCATTAGATCTATGAATTGTCACTGGAACTCGTCAATTGAAAGTTTACATTAAAGTAATGCAGTTTTTCATAAAATTCAATACAAAATTTCATATTATTTATTTATAATTTGTTTCGCCTAATGAAAAACTTCATTGAAATTATGAAGATTTTTAATGAAGTTGAAGATTTTTTTCATTCGCATTGTGAAGAAAACTTCATTAGTTTAGTGAAAAAATTTCATTTAAACTTAACAAAAAAAATTATTTTTTACCCATTGTTCGATATATCTCCAAAGTTTGGTTGAAAACTTTCCAGAGAATCTATGACGTGTCCTAATGAGTTAACCCATGCAGTACGATTAAGTCATATCTGACTTTGGAGTCACATTACGGCTTATATCATTTTAGACAAATACATCAGATAATTTTTATTGAGTATTTTTTATTTCGACCCCATATATAACTACATAAGCTATATAATAATAATCCAAATATATGTAGTGATCGATATGATTATAAAGGGTCCGCCATCTAACGTTTTTTTTTCAACTAGTGCTTATTTCGTGAATGGTAACACTTAGCTCATGTCTGATTTGACAGATAATTAGTTTTATCCTTCTTCTGAACGAATATGGTCCGTATGTTCGTTATCTTGTGAAAAAATTTAAAAAAACTGGCATCCTCATCGATAAACCAAAGCGTGAAAAGCCAAAAACAGTGCGTACACCCGAAAATATTGCTGCTGTGGCAGAAAGTGTACATGAAGCGCCATCAACATCAATTCACCGTCGTTCTCAACAATTGAACATTTCGGAGACATCATTGAGACGAATTTTGCATAAAGACCTTGGTATGACGCCATACAAAGTCCAATTGGTTCAGGAATTCAAAAAAAAAGTTATTTGGCGGACCCTTTATATGGTCTCATGCTAAGTTTAATTCAACTATATGTGACGTCATACTGAAAATATTTTCCTTATTATTGTATATAGCATTTTATATAATCACATACATATTTTGGTTAAGTTCAAAATCAAATTAAGCTATCTGCAAGTTAAGACTTTATAACATATGGCTTCACATATAATTATATTAATTTTATATCGAAATCAGTTTCAAGTGCTTTCTTTTATATAATTTCAAATTAAAAAATGGATATATTTTTGAAACACTAAATTTATTCTGGATAATTGTTAAAATTTCCTTATGTTGCGTAAAAAAAAAAATTGGGTCTTCAAAATTGTTGATCTCTAGAAATTTAAATTTTCAACTTAAACATTTGAAAGCGTAACTACAAATTACAAAAAGCATATCTACTACCGGCTAAAATTTTATAAAATCAGATATTTTTATATCTAATTAGATATCATTTAATGTCCCGGATATGGACAAAGCTCGGATAAAATTGTATCAAATTATATCTAATTTGATATTTTGATATAATTAGATACATGTATATGACCCATTTATCGACCCAATTTGCATGTGTTTATATATGGTAACTTATCAAATGAGATATAAGTATATTAGACTCCATATTAACATTTTTACCCTGGAATACAAATTCACGAATTTAAAAACATTTTTAAACAAAAACTTAAGAATTCGTTGTCATGTGAAACGCGAATAAATGTTTTAGATTTTGAAAAAATAATATTTCTACAGAAAAACTCAAATTCGTCCCTAAAAATGTAGTGTTTTTTAGGCAAAATAAAAATATATTCCTGTACATCCTTTCAATTCATACAGATATAATAATCATCATCATCATATAAAACTTAGAAACTCCAAACATTAAGTCCTTGTTATATAAAAAAAAGTTCTTTGATAAAAAACCCAAAGATGGGAGGAAATATAAATGCAGCATTTTTATTTGTTGTTGATATCTTGGAATTTAAATTGGAACATCCTAATGACAGATGTATGAGTGTTTGTTTGTCCGTATTTAAGTATGATTGTGTGTGTAGCTAGTAGGCTCCCCTATTGAAGTTGAGTATAAGCATATATTTAAAAAGGATGTTTTGGTAGGATATGAATGTTCATAGGACATACATATGTTAGCAGTCGTGCCAGTTAGTGCCATGGCTATTGCTTCTGTGTCAAAAAAAAAAATAATGTTCGTAAAAATCATTTTCTTGGTTCGTTTATACAATTTTTGAATTTGTTTTTATCTAATGGAAGTCGGTATATTGAAAAAGATGCGCGCGCGTTAAAAATGGGCGGAGTTGTAAAACATACAATATTATTTTCTTTTTATACATATTGTTGAAATAAATGTGGTACTACATATTTATAAATATATACAACAAATAAAAAAAAAAAAAAATTAAAAAAAAAAAACACTATAAACTTTTTTTTTTGGTATACGATGATGATTTTTATCTCACTTGGTAATTTTCAATAACAATAAAAAAACTAACAGCAGAATCTTTGTATATCTTGTATTACGATTGGAAAATCATACTTGTATTTTTTTTTTTTTTTTTTTTTTTTTTTTTGGTTTCTATATATTTTTGTTTAATTTTTATTTTGTGTGAATGAGGGGCGGAGCATATAAGATTTTTTTTTATACAATTTTTATAAAGAACCCACTTTTTAACGAACAGAAAAAATAACATTAAAATATTATAACATGTAAAAGCACTAAAAATAATCGTTAAATGAAATACATTTTTGTTTTAGTATTTTTAAAAATTTATATTTTTAATAAATTTAAGAAAATGTTACTTAGACCCGATTACTGAATGTCCAGTAAAAATTTAACAAACAGTTAAATTGAAAATTTATATGGCAAACAAGAACAAATGTATCAGTTAAAGTTTCAGTTAGTAGCTTATGAGTCATTGTGAAAATGTGGCTTAAATTAATATTTTAGTTACGGACACGTTGGCGTATGATTATTATTTTTTTTGAATTTTTAATATTAATCAATATTAGTAATCATACCTCTTACATTATACGTATTATACGTATACGTATTATTAATTAAAATAATTGCTCATACGTAACGTGGTCAAGAGTTTTGGGTTTTAAGACTTGTAACTAACAAACGACAAATTCAGAATTATGCTGCGAGAAACGGTTAATTTTTATTATTTTTAAATAAAATCAGCATTTTGTCTAAAACCTCAAAAAATCTGTATTGTACATTTAGGATTTTCTTTTATTAAAAAAAGTCTAGAAATTAAACCCATTTGAAAAAGAACTACTTTAGTAGTTCTGATATTAATTAAAAATTGAATGTAGCATTGAACTTTTTAAACTTTTCTAATAAGGGAATCCCCAACGCTTACTCGCCAATTGAAATGAAACTCAAATACGAAATATATCTTCATTGTACTTTTTGGAATTTTGCACAGGAACGTGGTAAAAATAGGGGTTATTATTTACGAGCTTTATAAAAATTGCTAATGTCAGGGACAAAAAGGTGGAAAATTCTCTCTTTTAACGGTCTGGCCAAATCGCTAAAACTAGGAACTTTAATTTTTTTATATAAAGGGTCCGCCAAATAACTTTTTTTTTTTTGAAAATGCTATAAAAAAAAAACTACTGAATATTTTCTGAAATTTTTTTTATTTGAAAGTACAATCCTTTCGGTTAATAATCTATACTAATATTATAAAGAGGTAATGTTTGTATGTTTTTTTGTTTGTTTGTTTGTTTGTAGAAAGTTATCTCCGTAACTAATCATACGATTTCTAAATTTTTTTTACCAGTATTTAATTTGGTCCTCCAGGATGGACATAGGCTATATATCGTTCCGGAATTTTTTTTTTTTTTTTAAAGTTATGAGCGGAAACATAAAAATAATATATATATAAAACAGGATGTGTGTATGTATGTAACGTATGGACTCCAAAACGGCTGGCCCGATTTTGATGAAATTTTTAGGGAATCTTCAGAATATTCAGACGGGTGACACTGTGAAGTCTGATTTTTGATTTTCTGTCTGTGGGTGGAGGGGCGTGGCAAAATCCAATTTTATGTAGTTCCGAAGATATTTACAAAAAACCTATGTTAATCTTCAAGCTATGTTACACGAACACAACAGCCCTATCCGTCTATTCAAAACAGCCACAGACCAGATGCCGACTTATGAATTTACGGTTGTGATAAGAGCTGACCAGACAGCGGCTGGTGAGCATGAGCGGCGCTTTAATGCACCGGTGATAAGTGACGTCGCAGTTGTTATGGCAGTTGTTTTCAGCTATTCATTTTATATACTTCAGCAAATAAAGGCGAGAGAAGGACAAAGAGGCGTTGGGCTTTCCATGAAACTACAAATTTTAAAATGATTTACTAATGTGAATTTATTTTTTTAATTATTTATTTGCGTAAAAAAAATTTCTTGATTTAAAGAATTAATTACAATTAAAATTTGAAGGCAAAACAACGTTTGCCTGGTCAGCTAGTGGAAAATAATTTCATTCAAATGGCTGCCTCGGCTGGCCATGCAGTATAAGCTTCATCTGAAAAGATGATTTTTTTGGCAAAATCGGCATCGGAAAAAAAAAACGTTTGATGGAGGACCCTTTATATATTCCTCCTTTTTATATATACAGTGTTGGAAAAAATAATAGGGACACCAACCTCTTAGTTAAAAAACTCCTTTAAACCTGTTTTTAAATGTCATAT
Source organism: Delia radicum (assembly GCA_021234595.1). Classification (NCBI taxonomy): domain Eukaryota; kingdom Metazoa; phylum Arthropoda; class Insecta; order Diptera; family Anthomyiidae; genus Delia; species Delia radicum. The sequence continues at coordinate 15,899,773 of CM037853.1, read as the reverse complement.
TTAATTGGCTCGCACTGTGTTTTGATGTAGAATATAACGGAAAAAAGTAGAAAAAACGATTGGACTTGGAAAAAAAATAAGGACGCAGGTTCTAAAATCCGTTTTACATTAGTTAAATTAAAAATAATTTTAAATCTTTGCATAAAATAATCAAAAACAACAAAAAGTTTAATTCAAGTGATAAATTTGTCGAAATTTTTACTTCCAAGTAGTAAATTTCAGTAATATTGTAAAAACATGGTGCTTAGTGCTCTTTGTAGTATTGATGAAAGAAAACTTATTCTTAAATTAAAAAAAAGTGGAAAATCTATTAGAGAACTAGCTTCTCTAATAAAGTGCTCCAAGAATAAAATATTTAATGCCATACACTAAAAAAAAAGAGCTGAAACCAGAGGAAGAAATCGCAAAACCTCAAAGCGTTTTGACCAATTGTTGGTTTGTTATTCGAAAAAAACCCCTTTGAGTCTTCAAATGCACTTAAATTTCAATTAAATGCTCCAGTGACCTGTCGCACCATAAGAAACATACTACAAGAAGCAGGGCTGATGGGTCGAAGTCCGAGAAAAGTACCACTTCTGAGTAAAAATAATATACAAAAGAGACTATTATTTGCCAAGAAGCACCTTACTCGTCAAAATTGGAAAAATGTTTTATGGTCGGATAAAACGAAGATTAATTTGTTTGGATCGGATGGAAAATCATTTGTACGACGCCCAGTAAACAAAGAATATGACCCAAAATATACGAAGAAGACCGTCAAGCATGGTGGTGGATCGTTAATGATTTGGGGCTGTTTTTCATCGTCTGTGGTAGGTCCAATTTTCTTTGTGGAGGGTAAAATGACCACTGTGGATTATTTGGATATTCTTAAAAATACTATGCTTTCATTTGCCGAGGAGGAAATACCATTGAAATGGGAGTTCATGCAGGATAACGATACCAAGCACTCCTCAAAGATCGTAAAATCATGGTTTCAGCAGAATCAAGTCCCAATAATGGAATGACCCTCTCAATCTCCGGATTTAAATCTAATTGAGCACCTCTGGGGAGTCCTAAAAAACAGAGTTGGAATGTATAAAACAGAGAATAAACACGAAATGTGGAGCAAAATCCTAGAGGTTTGGTATTCTATAACACCACAGGTATGTGCAAATCTTGTAGAATCTATGAATCTATGAATCGTAGATGTCAAGATTTAATAAACATTAATGGAGCTTCTACCAAATATTAGTAAAATATAAGGATATGATGTCGAAATAAAATAAAATAAATTTTTTTCTTAGTTAATTTAAATTGTCCCTATTATTTTTTCCAGGTGATTTTAAAAGAATTAAGTTTTTGTTCCACTTTTTCAGAAATATATTATTTTGTTTAATGTTTTTTAATAACCACATAAAACTACTTTATATTGATGTATACTTAATTTTATTTATTTATGTGTAAATAAATATTTAAGAAAATAATAATAAATATATGTGTCCCTATTACTTTTTCCAACACTGTATATATATACTCCTCCTCCGCTTATGCGGAATTTTAGAAAGTTCCAGCGGCTACACTATGATCCAACTTATTGATACTCATACATTTATCAATTTTGGACGTGGTATTTGATAAGTTTGTTCTTTCATTCCCTTTTCCAAAGTTCTTTGAAATTCTTAATGGGAGGTGGTGAAAGTTTGAAAAGTATCCCCATTGACGGCATTTAGTTTAAAAATTTAAATTTGAAATATTTGTAAACTGTTGCATGGGGTAATTCACTGATAAGGTATATTTTGGAATTTTTGAAAAGAACGACGTAAAGTATGGCTTCGTTTGGGGAAAATCTCCCCCTAAGCGGCCTACCAAAGCCACGGAAGTACTAAACTTAAAATTTTGTTTTTAAATTCATCTTCAAGGTTAAAAGTAAGGTAACTTTTCCAACAGGTACGCGGTTTAAATAACAAAAAAATCTCCGGCTTAAGGACACAGCATAAACCGTTGGAACTATGAACTTTTAATTTAATGCAGGCACCCGCTTAAACTATCCACAGAGACAAAATATGATTGAACATGACACGAAATTATAATATTATGGTCCTAATTATCATATATATGATCCCAGCTAGTTATGATGACCGATGACGATTTTATCGACATTTAGAATCATAATATGATAATCATAGTATGGTGTTCTTAAACTATCATAATATGATGCTCTTTTCTCTGCGTATGGGTCTTACGAAATGTTTACGGAGGAGGGACAAAAGGAATCCTGCACAAACCATTTAGGCTAAATCTCTACAATTTGAAATATTTTTTTTATGGTATAGTTTAATTCAGGTTTTGGGTTTTTATAAAATCTTGGTATAGAGCTTAAACAAAGAAGTTCCACATTTAATGATCTTTGTAATGTGGAAATCTGTAGATGATATGGTATTAGCAATTAAAAACAAAATCAAATCCGCGAACGTTAAAACTAAACAAAAGTATAGCTTTGAGCCTAAACAAAAATGGTTTAATTGGAAGTGTGAACGTCAACGTAAAAATATGCAAAAAACTCTTAAAGATTATCGTAAAGAACACTCCACAGCAAATAAAATAAAATATACCTCATCAAAATCAAAATATATGAACGTATGCCGTATAAGAAAACTTCAATTTTATAATGAAAACTTAGAAAAATTAAATAATATTAGATGCAGCAAAGAATGGTGGAAACTGTCCAATGAGATGAAGTCACACAGTCATATTATTCGAGGAGATTTAAGTTCGGAAGATTTTCTAGCACACTTTAGTACAATTTTACAAAACGAAACTTCTATAAATCCAGTTAATTGGTGTATGCAATATAATATAGATGCTTTTCTAGATTCTCCGATTGAATTCTGTGAATTAACCTCTGTACTAAAGGGACTAAAGGAAAATAAATCCCCAGGTCACGATGGCATTTGCTACGAGTTTTTTAAATATGCCCCAGTTAACTTTATGGGAGAAGTGCTGTCTGTGCTAAACGTTATCTTTCTTAAAAAAAAAATACCCACTAGTTTTAAACAAGCTATACTAATACCACTTCTGAAAAAAGGTGATCCAAATAATCCCTCCAATTATCGTGGATTGTCATTAATTGATACATTATGCAAAATTTTTAATAATATCATCTTAAATCGAATAACAGATTGGATCGACAGAAATTGTATATTAAATGAATATCAAGCTGGATTTAGAAAAAACTACTCAACTGTCGATAACGTATTTAATCTTGTGAATATTGTACATCTTAACAAAATTAACGGTAAAAATACCTACGCATTTTTTGTCGATTTTTCCTGTGCCTTTGACACGATTCCCAGAAGTTCTCTTTTTTATAAATTATCCTGTATGGGATTATCATCAAAATAATCCGCATTCTGCAACTTTTGTATGAAAACACCACTAGCCAAGTATTGTATGGAAATGAATTTTCTGAACCGTTTAATGTTGACCTTGGAGTAAAGCAAGGTTGCATACTGAGCCCAATACTATTTTCTTTGTATCTAAACGACTTAACTGATGCTCTGAATGGTGGAATAGTTGTTGAAGACATTCCGATAAAAATACTTCTTTATGCTGACAACATTGTCATTTTGTCTGATTCTCCAGGTAATCTCCAAAAAATGATTGATTCGCTTTTTGCATACTGTAAGATGTGGTGTCTTAAAGTCAACCTTGCCAAATCCAAAGTCCTAGTTTTTCGTAATGGCACTAGAATATGCAAGAATTTGAATTGGAACTATGGCGACGATCAAATAGAAATTGTAAATAGCTATAAATATTTAGGTATGGACCTAAACTACGACTTGTCTTTTAAAAAGCATTTAGTCAACAAGCTAACAACATCGAAAATGGCCATATCTTCAACATGGTCTAAATACATAAATCACCCTAAGATCGCTAATAAAAACAAGCTAAAAATTTTTAATGCTGCATCTCGATCTATAATGTTTTATGGAGCACAAATTTGGGGTTATAAAAAACATGATGAGGTCGAAAAACTATTTAGATTTTTTATAAAAAAGATGTTATATACTTTGAAGCTACACTTTGATTATATTAATAAAGTTCTTCGCATGCCTAGCCATAGATTACCACGTATGCTAGCAGAAAAAGTCATAGCAAAGCACACTTACTGGGCTGAGGAGTGGCACATGTTATGCGAAAAAATTCAATTTGCCCCGGATAATAACGCTGATCCGTCCTGTATGCACTCGAAGTCAATTTTACACCGTTTAAAAACTCATGAACGAAATCAACTAATAACTGATGCGAAAAACTCTCAACACCATGATTTATATTCGCAGTTAAATTACTTTATGAGTCCTATTTCAACTTCTGAATTATCTTCACGTGATACCAGTTTACTAATAAAATCAAGAGGTGGACTTCTTAATATAAATGCTCGACCCTTCAGAAGTAGTTCAGATGGCCTTTGCACACTTTGCAACTTAAATGCATCTGAAAACACCTTGCATATAATCGGTGTTTGTCCTATTTATAAGGAATTCAGGATTAAATATTTCAACAAAAATTACCTTAGCCCAATCGAAGTTTTAAATATACTTAACGGTCAGGATTACAATTACAAAAGCCTAGTCAACTATCTCGAAATTATTTTGAAATATAGAAGTCTAATATTAAATGAATTTGAATAGTTTACCTTTTTCTTTTTTATAACCAATCACATCTAATGTGTTAATAAATGTTACCAAATGTAAATCTCTAAGATTTATTTTATAATAATAAACTAATTGTTAAACAGCTTTATACTTGCCAATCTGGCTCACAACTTTAAAGTTATGCCAGTTATAGATAATTAATTATATATAAATTTCGAATATTGTAAATATTATATATTTTGAATATCTATTAAATAAATAAAAAAAAAAATAAAATAAAAAAAAATAATGTGGAAATCTGAAACTTAATGTGGAAATCTGAAACTTAAAAGGAGAAACAAATTTATTAAAAGTAGAAATTCCTTAAAAACTAATTAATTTTCCATCCTAATATATTCCGATATATAAAACTACTGAGAACGAAATATCGGGGTTTAAAGCTCGTGAACAATAAACAAGAGAAAACATTTGTAACCCTGAAAGTAGCATCTAGTTGTCATTATATTGGATTTCATTTTTAAGCCAACAATTTAAGTAAACAATCTCGAGTAAGAAATCGATTTTTAAAAATAACAAAAATTTTACGTGCATTTGGATATTTAGTGCATATTATTTGGTTTTTTTTCTATTAAATGCATATTTTAAGCGCATATTTTAGATTCTTAACAGCATATTTTGGATTGTTTACATCATATTTTAAGCTCATATTTTGGATGCTTTACATCATATTTTAAGCGCATATTTACCTTTTTAGTTGCTTGAAATTCTTTATAAGTACTACGATTTCAAACTTTGCCACTTTGTAGACAATATAAGAGTAATATATTTTTTAAAAAATTATATTTTAAATTTTTTGACAAAATCTTTGTGAAAAAATCGCTAAAATATTAAATTGTTTTTATCGCACTATTTTAATTTTTTTTTTAATTTGTAATTTTAGACGTTTTCAACAACTTTAATGCTTGTTGGTTAGTCGTGAAAAAATAGCTCAATATTTATATTAAATACGAAAACGAAATATTTTCAAATATTTTTTAAAATCAAATAGTATTGCTAATTTAGATTAGTTTGATGACACATTCCTTTGGTTCCTTTAGGTAAACTATCCCTATGGGACACATCACGAAGTGTCTAAACTGTGGCAATTAAGCCCCTCATTTGACAACGCCAAGTTAAAGTGACCGGTACCTTTCATATAAAAGGTTCGTCCAAGAGCCAGTCTCTGCCACGTATACTGCGTGTCAATACTCAATAACCACCTCTAACTAGATGGAGCCACTTTGTATTAACAACTTTTAATATAGCTTTTTTCGTCCGCTCAATTTTTTGTAAAATGAGTCATATCTTTGAGATATAAACAAAGTAAACAAATGGGTCATATCTTTGAGATATTGAACAAAGTAAACAAAAACTTGGACTGAATTGGAAAATACAACTTGCTTGAGACTAAAACCACGGTCAGTGATTACACAGAAAATTTCATATAGACGCAATCGAACAAATAAAAACATAACAAATATTACATTACTCAAAAAAAAAAAAATCAAAAAACAGGGTCACTGGCGAAGGTTCAATACCAGAAACTGCGCAATCTGATTTAGAAAAAATTGAAAAATTTGCAATGTAGTTATGATTTTTAGAAAATACACTCATTCTTCTCTACCACGCCTTTCACAATTAAATTAAATAAAATAGCAATTGTCTGGAAAAGACGTTAAAATTCAAACTCAAACATAAATTATTTTTATTACAAATTAACATTTAAATTTGAATGAGTTTTATTATAAACTAAAATAAAATAACCAACAATTTTTCTTCTTAACCGTATATCAAAATTTTACTCAAATCGAAGTGTATGCATTAGGAGCATTTTGGTGTTAGTATTTTTTTATTGAAAAGTTTTATAATAAAAAGTTTACCGACCCCCAACAATTATCTCTTACCCTAAAAACACTATAAAACACTCATCAAAAACAGACACTAGTTACCAGTCCATTTACTCGCTTGATTACTTTTGTTCGCGATGATCCAAAATTCATGGGTAGTCTTTACCCTCTCGCTTACAAAAAAAAGTGATAATAATGAGTTTCTTGATTCGTTACTACTAGTGAAAGAATAAGTAATTACTTTTATATTTGGAATAAGTTATTACTCACAATGATAGAATAATTGGTTACCAAGTAGTTACAAAATAAGTGGTTACATTTAAGTAATTTTTTTTAGAAATCTTACAACAAATTTTGGAATAACTTTAGCTTAAAAAATTTCCTTGTAATTATTTTTTATTACTTAATAATCATAGTTTTGTGGTTGCAATCATATTGCAACCATGTTTTTTTCTGTGCGCGTAATTAAGAGATAGATAAATTAATCAATTTTAATTCTGCGAGTGATTCTAAATCCATGTTAATTTTTTGAGGATTTAATAAATTTTTATAAAAACCAATATTTTCTGTATATTTATCCTTCAAACTAATAATTTATATTTCCACTTATACATTGTAGTTTTATAATTTAACAAATCACTCAACCATTACAATTATCATTTATTTTAACAGTTTGCAATTCTCGCTAGAGAAATTTTGATATGAAGAAAAGAAAACAATGTCATCATGATATGGAACTATAAATATTTTATACAATAATTGTATGTTTCTTTTTGCAATCATATCTACATATCGCCTGCTTAAGTGCAAAATGGCAAAAAACCCATTTAAATTACACGAGAAGAAAGTAATATTGTAAAAAATTTCTAAAATTTAATAATAAAACTTTAGTTTAGATCCTAGAGGTCTTCCAAGTGGAGTCTCTTTATGTGTTCTCTCCAAACTTAGTGATTTTTGCGAAAAAAGAAAAAAAAAAAAATAAGTTACACGTATTTTTTTAGCGGCCCAATCTCATGTTTAATGGTTAAGAGCTTCGTTAAAAGTTAATTGATTTTTGTATGGAAACATGTCTGAAACTATTTAAGTTCAAATTTTTTTGAACGCAGTTTTGATGAACTCGAAAAAACAAAAATATGTATACCAATATTGCCTATGTAGTGTGTTAGCGTTGCCATTTAATTAAAATAGTTATAGTGTAAGTAAAAAAGCTCTTCGGATGAAGTCCCATAAAATCTCCAAAACTATAAATATCGAAAAAAGCTAAGACACCCCATCGATTAAATTAAATAGGCTTTCATATACATATTTATTTTAGTTTAATCCAAGCTACTCATCCAATACCATTTTGTGGATTTTCTTAACCGTTCCTGGCGTAAACACCACAATTGGTCCACCATTACGGTGCACAGTGGGATATCTCACAAAATTTTTGGAAATAATATGGCCATTTCTTACTTAGTAGTCCGATTACAATGAAATTTGGAGCAGGCATAAGTGCAGAAATATCGAGCTAAAGTCTTGATATTGAACATGCCAGGCCCATTTAGCACTCTTGGCAGAGCAAAAACTTCGGCAATCCTAATAGGAAGGTACAACTTTCAGTTTTTGTTAAAATGAAAATTTTCACTATTCAATAAAATACTTATTAATAGCCATAATCCAATAATAAAATTGCTTACAAATAGCGCAAATTTTTTAGATTTTAGTTCATACTAATTTATCATTAACTCAAAAATAATAAGCCATTTTCTTTAACATTCTTTTCTTGAAACAGGAAATGTTGTTAAAAAATATTAGAAAATTTATTTCTTTTTAGTAAAAAATCTTAAATTTTAAAAAGTTATTAAACTAAAAGTTAGTAAATTTAAAATTGTAGGAAAAAAACTAAAATAGAATACGCTCCTTACTTAATTTTAGTTTAAAAATTTTAACTTCTTAAACTTAAGAATAATAACTTAAAAATTTTCTTTAAATTTTTAAACCTATAATATTCTCATTTTGTTTATAGTTCATATTATTATATAAGTGTTTTAGTTTTGTCAAGTAAAAGTTAAGGAATAAATTTCACATTTAAAACGTTCGTATTAACGAAAATAGTCTTATAATTATTTTCGTTAATATTAATTTAAGAGATAGATAAAATTGATTACTTGACTGATTGGTGGCAAAACTAAACACTTATATTTTTAAAAGTATATACCTTGTGAGAATTACCAATTAATATATAATAATACAAATAATATGAGTACAACTTATGAACTAAAAATAAGTTCATTTTGCATTAGCACAAGTTCAAGCGTCTTACTAGATTTAACCAAAAGTTATACTTAGTTTAAGTCAAAAATATACTAAATTCTAGTAAATTTTCAAAAACAAAAAAAATACCAAACAAAATTTATTAAATTTTAATACAAATGTACATAATTGAAATGAATTCCGATTTCTTGTTTTTAAAAAAACTGAATACTTGATTTGAGTTAAATTTTCTTTGGAGCCAAATCATTCCTGAATTTCTTAAAATTTAGTTTAGATTACTTAATATTTGTTAAACTTTTTTTTGAGTGTAATTATGAAAAACTAGTTGATGTTGTTATTTCTTTTTAAATAGTAAAAGAAAAAATAATAAAATAAATAAATAGTTTTGTTAAGTATTATTAATTTTATTTTGGTTTTACAATTATGCCGGTTAAACTCTTCTACTTTTTTTTTAACTTACTTTTTTTTAACTTACGAAAATTGATGAGTAATTATAGTTTTGCAACGCAGTGTATAATTGTTAAACAAAACGCCAGTTTTAATATCACTTAAAACATATTTTTTTGAATAACAAAAATACTTGAAAGTTATCGGACATGTTTCGTATACCAGTTAATGCGTCTCCAAACACTCTTTCATTTGGTACAAAATTTGTTCAAAGTTTCTCTAAAATTTCTCCAAAATAAGCCAAAAAAAAAAATAAATAAAAAATAATTTAATTTTTGACCACACTTTTTAACGCCTAAGCATGAGAGTGGGCTCCTAAAAAAAATACGTGTCCCTTATTTTTTTTATCACATCCGAATTTCATTAGGATTGGAGTTAACCCATCGGGAGATTCCCCTTGTCAGTAATAATTTTTGCTAATATAATGCTTTATAACACTATGGAACAAAATGATGATCATGGTGTTGGGGGGTGGATGATTCTCATACCGAATGTGTTGGAGGGTGGATGATTCTTAAAATTCTGTTGGGGACATCCGAATTCAGAATTTATATCAAGAAAACTATTATACTACTTTTTGAGTTTTAGTCAAAACAGTCTTGGCAAAACAAATTTAAATTTTAAACAGCGAATTTTAATGAAATGTTTGTAAAATTAATGAAAGTCTTTATAAAACCAATAAATAATTCCGACAATGAAGCGTTTATAGAATTTTATGAAACAGTTTTATTAAATTGTTTACCAAGTTAAGAAGTTTTCTTCATGAATACCTTGAAAAATGCATTGGAACTAAGCCAATGAACCGCTTCATAAGATTTTTTAAACAATTTCATTGAAGTCCAAAATTAATAAATAAATCTTAAAACTAAAGTTTAAAGAAATGTATGAAAACTAATGTAACTATGAAATTTTATGAAAAAGTTTGATATAATTTTTATTAAAAATAAAAATTATGTTTTTTTTCGACCTTTAATTGAGCAACGAAAAATGAAAATTATTTAAGTTCGAGGCGATACTCTATATTTCTTTATTAGGATATTGTCCTAACAAATAATCTATAGAGTTTTTTGTTTTCAAATTTATTATTTTTTATTTTTAATAAAAATTATATCAAACTTATATAAAAGACAGTCTAGTTTACTCCCCCTGTTTTGTTTATAAACGAAACAAAAAATAAAAATTAGTAAAAAAACAAAAAACGTGTATTGAATATCCACCAGAGGTGGACCTTGCACATAACAAACAAGTTTTCAATTTTTTTTTTGATCAATGGTGATAATCTTTTACTTCGAGCTCATATAATATATATTAGTTCTCATGTAGTGAGTAAACTAGTTTATATGAATGTTTGATGTTTGGCATGGGATTGTTACCTCTTTCAAAACGTGTTCTGATGATGGGAACCTAGAAAATTCCCGAAATAGAAATATCAACACATTCCTGAAAGGGTCAAATAATAAATTTGAAAATAAAAAACTCTATAGATTATTTGTTAGGACAATATCCTAATGAAGAAATATAGAGTATGGCCTCGAACTTGAATAATTTTCATTTTATGAAAAAATTAAGAAGTTAGGTCTTTAAAATGAAACTTCTAAAAAAAGTTTCATTAAATTTATAAATCGAATGGATTTTTTTTATGAAACTATGAAATTTTATGAAAAAAACGTTTATGAAAAATTTCTTAATATTAATACACTTTCATGGATATAATGCAATTTTTCATTAAATCTGCGATATAATTTATGAGGATAATTCTTTCAGTGATAATTCTTTTGCTATACTAACCTAATACATTCATCTATCATATGAATTATTCAAACCCAAAAAATGTGTTGAACAGTGTAATCAATCAATAAAACTTTGAATATTGTGTAGCGGAAATCAACAAATCGTGAAAAGTTTATAATAATCATTTTTTAAAATTTACGTATTTTAAAGAACTAGATCCAACCATAACCGTTTTGAGTAACATATATTTTTACGCCCGTTTACATTTAATCTGGCCATATGCAGTTAAAATCCATGCATGTTCTTCAATTATTTTCTCAACATGTCCAGTAAATCATTTGTGCCATGTTGTAATTAACTCTTCAAAAAATACAAAATAAAACATAAAAAATAAAATCAAATGGTTGCAGATAAAAGTGCAAAAAATTATTAAAACATTTTCTTTCTGTTATTTTTTTAAGTGCAAAATTGAAAAATGCGCGTGAACAACAGAAGTAATAACGCAAACACGCATAAGATTTTCACACAACACTAAGCAATGGCAACTTAACTATTGCCTCCATACAACATCAAATCTGGAATAAATATAATGTGATCTAATTAAAACGTTAATTAATTAAAACAAAACAACATGGGCCTAAACATTTTTTTTTTTTTTTGTATTTTCATCTTGTTTTACGTTTTTCCGAAAAAAACATCAACTTCCCTCATTATTATTAAAAATCCTGTTAAAATCTTTTACTACTGTTCGCGTGGGTTTGAGAATAAAAATAAATATAGCAGTGATATAGACAGTTAATTTCTTAATAGCATAGAGAGTTAATGCAAACATGTCGTCACCAGTTATTCAAACCACCGGTCGTTAGCCGGTTAGTCCCGCAGACAGATTTTTTTTCAAGCCCTGCATGCTTTTTTTTTTTTTGCTAATTTTTGCAACTCAAGTCTGCTGAGTAGAAGTATTTTTGGCAAAAAATTTTTAAAATATTTTACTAAAATTAACTACATCGAGTTCAAACCAGTCAAATTTCCTGATGAAGAGACTAATTCTGCAGATATGCGCGTCGGAAAGGTCCTTCGGGTTATTTAAAACCGGATGGCCGAAAAGAGAATCCTTCCGGTTCGCGAACGCCGGTTAGTGGCACAGAAGATGAAGCGAAGTTTCTTCCTCTACCTTATAGTGGGAGCTCTGCAGAAGTCATTATACGGCCTCGATGTTGGAACACACCCCTTATGGACCTTGCAGTAAAAATAAAGATACCAAGTTTTGAGCTCAAGATCGAGCGAGGATTACGGGGTGCTATAACCAACGCACAATGAGGCATCTCTTTGTAGCCTAAGTATCCTTGCATTTCCCAACGATCTTTATGTCCATGGTCAGATAGCCACCAGCCTCACAACCAGTGTGGAATGCTCAATTGACCCTTCGTAGGAGTGGCGCTACAAGCACCCGTAACCAGTAACGCCATTGTCAACAAGATCCTCCCGAGTCCTATGCGGTGTTGGTTCTTTTACAGCATACACCACCAAATGGATATTCCATACATGAGTATGGGTACAATTATATGTAAATTCACCCTGATAATACAAATAGGCTAGGTCTGGGAAAGATCATTATGATTCTAAATTATGAAATTGTCAAACTACTTGAAGTATACTTAATGTATACTTGTGTTATCACTTGTACATATTCATACACGTTGGATCACTAATACTTTAAAAGTACTCAAAATGATACTTTTGCCATTCTCTGGTTCACACCTATGTCATTTTCGCAGCAATACATGGCGAAAGCTGCCCTTGACACTATAACCTGAGTGTTCAGATTTCACAGTAACCCATTATCAAGAATAATTTCCAAATTCGTGACACTTCCGGAAAGCGCAAATACTATTCATTAGGGAAAGAACGATTTGCATCTTGCATAGACTGAAATAGCTTAATTTCTTATTATAAAACACTCATTTGGAGCACTTATGGCCAATTTAAAATCTGTCTGTTTGATTGTTAAATCTGGTACCAGATCTTGACAAAGGGAAATCTTTTTAGATATGAACAGATCTGACATTAGATATGATCCAATATGACCAGATCTGCTGAAAACTGAATGCGAAAATTATTCAATATCCCAGATCCCTTCGGATATGAACAGATACTAGATCTGATTAGATATGGGCATAACGTGTATCACAAATGCCATATCTTATCATATATGATCAGATCTGGAACCAGATTTAAATAAATTCAATTATATCTAATTAGATTCAATCATATGTAGTAAAATCTGATCAAATCTTATCTTTTTTACACGTGTTGTCAAATTATTTCGGTAACAGTATTTAAATGATAAAGTTATCTTAATTATTTAGGTAACGGAATTTTAGTTAATTCGGTAACAGTAGTTCAAGGTTTTTGGCATTTAGTTATATCGGTAACGGTATTTTACGGATAATGATATTTAAATTGTTTCGGTAACGGTATTTTATGGCTAACGATATGCATTTGAAAGGATTTTGAATCGATAACGGTATTTTAGCGGTATTGCCTGCCATCCCTGGTTTATTATTAGTTTGCACCAACAAAGAAACGAAAACAGAATGTGAATCAAAATTACTCTACAGAAAATTTTAAAATATTTTTGCAGTAATAAGACAAAAATTACGAAACTTTTGAGCTCTATTTCGAAAAAAAAATTTGAAACGTTGTTTTTATGAAAATGCACTAAAACCGGCAACTTCAATCGATGTTAGGGAACTGAAGACTTATTTTTCCCATATTCAGCTCTTTAATATGCATCGATTGAGTTCGAGAAAGTGTCAAATTCGGAACAAAACAGGAAAACTATAAAGAGGATATTTAATGAAACTTGAAGCTCAAGGAAAGTAGTTTAAAATGATTATTTCTAATTTTAGACCTCGATATAGTTTTTAGACCATTTTCGAATATCTTTGACGAATTCGTTAGTTTTGGGTAGACACAGAAACAGTTTTTGAAGAATTCATAAGAATATGAAATTATGGATCAAGAGGATTAAAGGTAAATATTCAGTGGAAGTGTAGTGTGGGTACCCAGCTAAAAATAACCTCGATTTGGTTAGCAGTGACTACATTTGAGTGCTTCCAAGAAAGCGCTTAGCCGTCTTGCATAAAATAAAGCAATTGGGAAGGCATTTTGCTGTGCTTCCCTGAAGGCATTCTTTTAAAGCAGTAAATAATACAAACAATTAATCAATAATAAATACATACAATGAAGTTTTAATGTTGTCAATACGCAAAAAAGCGCTTCTCAGTGCCTACGATGGCATGCATTTATTGTTTCTTAGAGTACATGAAGGAAGCGCTTTTCACCTGCTGAAAAGGGACATACCTAGTGTTACATTTGCCAACAGAATTCATGCCTTCTGTTTTTTTTTTTGGAAGCTCACGATAATTAAATAATGCCTTCCAGAACTGCTTCTGTTTTTTTTTTGCATAATATTGAAAAACAAAGCTCTGCCAATACTTTTCGAATATCTGCCAAAAAAAAAATCCATTTGGGACCACAGTGCACTGTATGAAAACTTCTATACTTTTAATGTAAAAGTTACATTACATATATTTTTTTAAAAATGCTAAAGTTTTAATGAATGTTCATTGATGTAATGAACAGGAAGAATTGTTTTAAAATTCTTTCTGTGTATTTTGATTTATACGCAATAAAACTATAATTTTTCTCTATGTGTTGTAGATGAGATTTTCTGCTGCATTTACTCAATCCAAAAAAATATTTTAAGTTATTTCTTTTGCTACTTTTTCAAAACCAAATTATGTTAAGAATGCGTGTCTAAATGCAATTCGCATAATATAAATTTCATGTTCATACCTTCCAGTCATATGATTTAAAGCAAAGAGTATATACAAAGAGAGAAACTACACTTCCCACGACACTCGCAACAATAAAGCTGAACCAAGGGCAAGCCAATAAGAACACGTTTCTTTTAAAAAATTTGATAAAAATATTTTTGCTCAAAACACGCACTTTCATTTTGCGTTTATTATTTTTATTTTCTATTAAAATTTAATGCATTTAAATTTTATTTTGCAGTTTTCATCGTTCATAGTTTGAATAATTTAAAATTTAATTAAAATATTATTAAATTACATGACATAAAATTATTTTAAACTTTTAAATTTCACTGTGTACATTTTGAGTCCGAGAAGACTCATAAAAGATTCTCCAAAGCTTCTGAACTCATAGCTATTTGGGAGTGTTTTTCTTTGCCAATGAAGCCTCTTTCTGAGCATTGTTTTATAGTAACAATACGCACTCACTCACTCACTTATTCATTGTCTGAATTATTATCGTCCAGCCTATACCGCAGGAGCTAAGAACTTGAATTTGGCATGGAGGTTCATCCTTCAGCGTAGGCTTCTGCTAAGACGGGATTTTTGGAAATTCCTTCGGGGAGGGGAATAAGGGAAGAGTTTTCTATGATTTATAATTTCTATAGTGGCTAGGATGTTTTCATTTGCTCAGTGCAGGCTTGCCAAATACTTTTTCCGTTATCCCCCCAAAAAATCCACAATTAGAGGATAGGTTGAAGTAAAGTAGTAAAGTTAAATTTTTTATTTTATTTGCCCACCTTTACCAGGCCCGCTAGACACTTTTCATTGATATCATATCAAAATATATCCCCAAAAAGTTGTCAAATTCAACAAAGTCAATTTTCAGTTAAATCATACCTAAAATTCTTTGTTCAATAAACCCAAATTTACTTTACAGTTAAAATTTGGCGTATAATTAATAAAATATCACTGCAAACTAGTTTTCAAATTCAGAAAGATTTTTCGTATTTTTCTTTTTGAAATCTGTAGACGGTTCTTATTTTTGGAGTCCTAAACTAGCCTTCGTGTTTGAAGGAAGTTATCTATAAAATGACAGATAAATGGCTCACTAGATGAGTCTCCCGATGCGTTCTCTGCGATCTTAATGAAATTTGGATATGTGATAAAGAAAAAAAAAAATGAGGGAAATGTATTTTTTTATCGCCCCAATCTTATGTTTAGGGGTTACAAAGTTTTATTCGTTTTTTTTTTCTTTTTGATTATTTCGGATTGTTTTAGAGAAATTTTATACAAATTTGCTACCAAATGATCTTTTGGAGACGCATAAACTGTTATACGCAACATGCCCCAGAACTGTAAAGTATTTTTGTTATTCAAACAAATTTGTGCACACAGAGAAAAATTTAGCTATTTGCCAACTGAAATTCGGTTATTACAACTCCAATTCGGTTGTTACTAATTTCAGACGGTTGGCACAACTTAACATAAGTGTTCACAACAAAGTTCTGTTAATTCAACTGAATTTTAGTTTCAACATCCAAAATATTCAAAATTTAATGTAAATATAGTTGTACTAACGGAATTTATAAGTTGTTACCATTAATATACACTTTTCAATTCGGTTGGCACTTTATTTCTCTGTGTGTGTTGAAGGTACCCTTACACTACTCAATATTCTTGTGCAACTTTTGCTATTGTGCAAAATATTACCAGTGTGTATGTCATTTCGGAAGGTTGTACAATATATTGGAAAACATTAAATAGGTTCTGATTCTTATTGCGCAACCAAGAATCAGAACCTATTTAATTTTTTCCAATATATTGTACAACCTTCCGAAATGACAAACACACTGGTAATATTTTGCACAATAGCAAAAGTTGCACAATGGGTATGGGTACCTTTAACCCAATTTTTTTGGCCACATTGACCAATTTTTTATAACCCTCCACAACAGAAGAAAAGGGTGGTGCCATATTTTGTGCAAAAGTATTGTACTTCTATGTCAATAATACTGGCAATAATATTTGCAATAATATTGCAAAGTGTATGGGTACCTTCAGTGATATCGAAACTGGCGTTTTGTTAAAGAATTATAGTTGGATTAAGCTATAAAAATATGCACATAAATGCCTATTACATTAAATCGAGGGGCTGTCTAAGCTTTTTCCGGCATTCATAATTGTTCGGCTTTTATGCGACTTATTCTGAAGAGCTTTTTTTGCTTGGAAAAGCTGATGTCATATACACCCAGAAAACAGACTCAGTAGTAGCAACCATATTTGTAGCCAATCAAATTGTTCGGTTGTTGCAACCGATTTTTTTTTTGGTAGTTATCATCGAATTAATGTTGAGGCAATGTAAATTCTGTTGTCATTCGAAACATTCGATTGGCAGCAAAAACGATAGCCACAACCTAGGCTGTTTTCTGGGTGTAGACTTTAAATTGACTAATTTAATTGTAAATTTATATGCAATTAAAATATTTCTAAAAAAAACTTATAATATCCCCAATAAATTCCCAAAATATTTTTGAGATCCCCAAAAAAATTTCATGTCCCTAATTAACAATTCAATGTATGCAAATGCTTCCGTACTACAGGCGGAGGTCACCGCGATTACGGAATGCATTAGGCAGGTGAATATCGTGGGCTTGACCGGGGATATTGTGATTTTCACGGATATCCAAGCGGCTATCCCGGCTCTATCTACAGACTCTGTGGGATCAGTGACGATACTCAGGTGTAAAGGGGAAATTAACGATTTCTCTGCACGGGGACTCATTGAGATTATATGGGTGCCAGGACACTGTGGTATAGCGGGAAACGAATTGGCTAATGAATTGGATAGGGGAGGATCTTCCCTGGAGTTAGTCACTTTGGGAAACGCTAGACCTTTTCGAGCTCTCAAGGCGGAGCTGATAGATTGGGGTGACACCATGCATAGGACCATCTGTGAGAATGCGGGTGTTGGCAGGACTACGGGGATTCTCTGGGGAAATCCGGACAGGGACAGGACGCACTGAGTCTTTTGATGGAAATCCTCACGGGACACTCGACACTGAGGACCCATCTCCACCGTATTGGTAGAGCGGCCTCGGGAGTGTGTAGGGCCTGTGGGGAGGACCAGGAGACCCTGGCACACTATCTCTGTGAATGCCCGGCATTTGCCGGGATCCGGGTCGAAATACTATCCAGTGACCCAATATCCACATTGGGGGATCTTAGCGGCATAGAATGGAAGAGTTTGAGGAATTTCGTCAGTGCGACGGAGTTTCTGAGGTAGGAAATAGACATGGGATCGATTTTTTAGAGCGCACAATAAGCCGACATTCTGGCTTAAGTGTAAGTCCTCAGGGACTTGAGTCTTATTAGGGAACCATTTCCCTTTTCCGAATCCTCTTTTCGACCTGACCTGACCTAACAAATTTTGTGCCCAAGACTTAAAAAAAAATCCTCAAATTTTGGGACAAAAGTTCACGAACAAATAAATAGAGAACAGATTGAGAGATACAGAGGTTGATAGATACCCACTGATTTAAGTTAGAGTAAGTATATTGGATCAAAAATATTTACTACATCATACATAAATTCATAGCGAAAACACCATAATACATATTAAGATGGTTAGAAAGATATTTAATTTATATCTGTGTAAGATTTTTACGTGAAGATTAAGACCAAACGATTGAATGAATGTATGTAGAATGTATGAATGTAATGAATACATGAACATAAATATTCCTAGTGCAATATAAGAGTTTGATTACTATTATTAACTTTATTATCATGATAATTGCTATTGTTTAACAGTCTTTATTAAAAATTGGGTAAATATGAAAAGTTAATATAATTGCGAGTGTTGTTGTATTATTATTATTAAATTTAACTAGATGTATTTTTTTGTTTTCAAAAAATTAATCATATCATACATCAATCAAATTTATTACACAGATTTAGCAGAAGTTAAAGCAAAACAACTTGAGGCTTATTACAAAGATTGACTTAATCCAAAAGAGTGCTAGAATTTCGAATATATTGAATAGTTGTTAATTTTAGAATGGGGGTATTTCTTATGACATCTAGCAAAAATTAAAATCTTTTTATTACATATAAAATAAAAGTTTTTTTTTTGGCTAACTTTAGTCCTTATATATCAACTCATACTGTTTTTAATATGTATGAAGATTTATAAATACTTTTAGTCCTTCAAAGAAAAAAAAAAGCCTCATAAAAAACACCTTAATACAGGATGCCAAACAACATTTACAATATTTATTGTACGAGTACTGTAATATTTGTTTAGACAACATTATAACTTTACTTTTTTGTTACTTCTACACTCACCGAATTATGTTGGTTAAATTATCTGAAAATTACAGTTAAAATAACTAAAGGGTGATTTTTTAAGACCTTTCGGATTTGATTAAAAAAAACACATAAAATTTAGAGAAATGTATGAAATCTTAATTTGAGTCGATAGAACGATCTATATTTTTCAATGTTTAAAGATGATTTCATGTATATGTTGACCGCGGCAACGCCTCAAATTTTTCATAAGCTGGGTACTATTTTGGCATACTCTCTCCAAGTGCGTTAACCGTTGTCGGCTTGTCCTTATAGACATGAGCCTTAACATAGTCCCAAAAAAAAAATAGTCTAAATCGCACGATCTAGGCAGCTAATTGACCGGCCTTAAACTTGAAATTATCTGTTCACCGAACTCACCTCTCAATTGGGCCATTGTTTCGCGTACTGTGTGTCATGTGGCACCGTCTTGTTGTAATCAAATGTCACCAAGTCCAGTTCTTCCATTTTGGACAAAAAAAAAAAAAAAATTGTAATCATCGCACGGTAGCGCTCGCCATTCACAGTAACGTTTATGCTTTCGTCGTCTTTGAAAAAGTACGGTCCAATGATGCCACCGGCCCATAATCCACACCAAACAGTGCATTATCCACACCAAACAGTTAATTTTTCGGGATACATTGGCAGTTCTTGCAATGCTTCTAGCTGCTCTTTACACTAAATACGGAAATTTTGTTTGTTCACGTATTCCTTCAACCAGAAGTGAGCTTGGTCGCTGAACACATTTTTTCGAGAAAAAAGTGGATCTTTATCCAACTTTGCCAGCGACCATTCACCAAAAGTTAGCCGTTGTGGTAGGTCGTGTGGCTTCAATTCTTGCACCAGTTGTAATTTAAAAGGTTTTGCATCCACATCCTTCCGCAAGATTTTCCACGTAGTGGAGTAACAGAGGCCCAATAGCTGCGAAC
Organism: Delia radicum; assembly: GCA_021234595.1. Taxonomy (NCBI): domain Eukaryota; kingdom Metazoa; phylum Arthropoda; class Insecta; order Diptera; family Anthomyiidae; genus Delia; species Delia radicum. The sequence continues at coordinate 15,879,725 of CM037853.1, read as the reverse complement.
GGCGCCGAATCGATAATTCACGGTCATCAACAACACTGGCGGATACAGCTGCGATATTTTCCTCTGTCGCACTCTACATATGCGTGTTGGTGGTTTAATGTCCAATAATATAAATTTGGTGCGAAATATAGTCACAAGTTTCCGAATAGCCGCCTCAGAAGGTCGCCTAATCTGACGATAAATTGGAAGAAGTGCACGATGCACTTTTACCGAGCATGAATTTTAATTATAAAATTCAATAATCTGCAAGCGTTGTTCGTTTGTAAATCGATTCATGGTTAAATTATAGACCAAACTGAACATGTTTAACAGTATCATGTTACACGAAAACAGCTGAGCTGCCAAAAAGAAAGTCGCTAAAAAATCACCCTTTACAATTTACATTGAAAATAAGTAAACTGTAATCAGTGATGCCAACTTGTTGCTTTTCTAGTTAGAATTATACTGCGTTTACATTAGTCTCAAAAATTTGTTTTGTGTTGTATTTCATCAATCATATTATATTGTATATAGGTTTCATTTCCCTGGATACCCGGGAAAAATTATAAATTTCGCAGGAATCCCGGGAAATGGATTGTTTTTTATTTAAAACCAGTAATTTGATCCAAAGGAATGTTTTTTTTTTCTGTTAGAAGGAAGTTTTTATTAAAAATTAAATAATAAAGCACACATGTATTCAATTTGTGCATTGAAAACAAAAACATATTAATTAAATGATTTGAAATAATTTTAAATTAAAAATAAATATAATATAAAGGGTCCGCCATATAACGTTTTTTTCAACTTGTGCTTATTTTGTGAATGGTAACACTTTGCTCATGTCTGATTTGACAGATAATTAGTTTTATCCTTCCTCTGAACGAATATGGTTGTGTATACGCTTGAACAACGCTGGGAAATATTGCGACATTACTTTGAAAATCATGGTAATGTTGCAGAATGTGTGCCGATACACCCAAAACGATTCACTGTTTGGTGCGGATTTTGGTCCAGAGGCATAATTGGGCCATTTTTCTTCGAAAATGAGCAAGGAGTGGCCGTTACAGTCAATGGCGATCGTTATCGGGCCATGTTGAACGAATTTTTGTTCACAAAAATTGAAGAGGAGAAAATACAGCTGCACACAGTCGATAATGTGCTTAAAAATTGGACCGATCGTGTAGGCTACTGCATGGCCAGCCGAGGCAGCCATTTGAATGAAATTATTTTCCATTATTAACCGGAAGGATTGTACTTTCAAATAAAAAAAGAAATTTGAGAAAATATTCAGTAGTTTTTTTTTAGCTTTTTCAAAAAAAAAAAAGTTATTTGGCGGACCCTTTAGTATTAATAAAAAATTCACCGGTTCGTTAAAAAATTATTTTTTAAGTCTACTAAAACTTTTAGTAATTCGCTTGAAATCCGATTTCTAATTTTTGTGGCAAAGTTCCCAGCAACGGAGAAAACAAGTTCACTATCTACCGATGTTGACTTTATTGTTAACTGAGCATTATATAAATCATCTAAATTTTGAATCCGCATATTGCTTGCTTCTCCCGCCTGTGTTATTTTTGGTTTAACTCATTAATGGCACGTCATAGATCCGCTGTACTTTTTATAACCAAACTTTGCAGATATATAAAACCATGACTCGTTTAGAATTTTTTGTAATATGTTTTGCCTTAAAGCGCCCTCTGGTGGAAATATTAGCAACCAAAGTTGAAACTTTGACTGCATATAAGATATTTTAAAAATAAAATTTTGTATAATTTTGTGAACAAATTTGTAAGAATAATATCGTGGTTTTGGAGCATTTTTTAAAAAATGACTTATTGCAACCCTGACAATATAATTTTTATAATTTTAGTAGTAGTTTAATAAAAACTATTTATTATTTAAGTTTTGAGTGAAAACGGAATAAATTTTGGAATAGTTTATACTTTGTATATTTGAAAAGTTTATCATCCGATCGGTCAGATTTTCAAAAGTTATATACAATCGATGAACTAATTTCTAGCAGAAAAATACATTTTCACATTTTTGCATTAACATAAGAATAAAAAATATGAAAGATTAGCTTTTTTTATATCAAAAAAGGTCAAAAAGTGTTTTGTTTTTTTCATATAACAATTTAATTAAATTTTAAATATTATTCACGATAATACTTAAGATGTTGAATTATTTTTAAACCACTTAGATATCTTTATCCAGTAAAAAAAATATAATTGTTTAAAAGTACTGTGTCGAAAAATGATCACTGTGTCAAAAATTTGGTAAAAATGTTCTAAAATCAACCGGTTCAGTAGCTACAAAGTGGAATAGGTACTCCCAAATACTCTTCTGAAACATGTTCTAGTTAGGTATAACTTACAGTTTCAGTGAACCGATTATAAAAAAATGTTCTTAGGTGATGGAAGATGAAGTTGGCTTCCTACAAAATTAATTTGTAATTCATTTGATCGCTTGAAGTACATACAAACAGTTTTAAAAGCATTAAAACAGAATACAAATTTTCTTTCTAATTTTCTAAATCCGATAAAAATATATTATATGTAGACTAAATGATTGCTTTCATTCGATTTTTAAAGCGTTTGATGATTTTTTATATAGCGTTTCTCTTCTGAGATTTTCTTCATTTCATTTGACGAAAAATTTCTATGTGTTCGGTTTAAAATTTGTTAAAATCCAAAGCAATTTGGAATATATGTTGGTTTTACAAATTGTAATACAACAAACCCACATATTACATATAATGGTATACAAAGTCTATTGATATTTTAAAATTGTTGCTTTTCAACTAGTTTTGATTTTATAATTTGATTTACCAAATCAGCCAGTTTATACACTAAGGCAGACAAATTCTTATAAAGTTGATTTTGTCTGTTGTATATAATGGCTCGGTTTGAGTTAAGCCAATTATCGTTTTCTTTTGCGGAAAACTGAAGATTTGGGTAATGCCAATGAAACAGTTGAATTATCTATCATGTAAATGATTAAACTTTTTTGAAAAGCCACAATTAAAATCTAATATGACAATTTCATATTATACTTTGGACTTGAGGTACAACAATATTCTAACTAAGCATTTTTTTTTTACAAGACGTTCGCCGCTACACGAATGAGTGACTTCATGTATTTTCTTGTAGTGCATGTATTTTGTTATTGTTTTTTCGTTTGTGTGATGAAAAACATCATCTAAAAACAGGATATTAATATATAAAAACATAGAAAGTCCGAAAAAACTGTGTTTGTATTTTGAATACAAAAATTAAAACATTTTTGAGGAATTAACATATCACGGCCCTTCTTATACAAACATTGTTTGATGGGATACATTGTAACACAACAAACACACATACTACATATATTGATATACAAAGTATATTGATATGTAAAAAATAGTTTTGATTTTATAATTAGGCTTAACAAATCAGCCCAATAAAGCCCGATTACTGAAACTAAAATTAAATTAAAAAACATATGTGGCAGTTAAAGTCCCAGTTAGTAGCTAAGAGGACATTGTGAAAATTCTCATTAAGTTGCTTGTGTCTGTTGTATGTAATGTCTTGTCTTGAGTTAAGCCAATTATCGTTTGAATTTGCGGACAACTGAAGATTTGGGTGATGCCAATGAAACAATTGTATTGTCTATCATGAAAAATATTAATCTTTGCTTTGAAAAGCAACAAATAAAATCTAATATGACAATATCATTTTAGATTTTGGACTTGAGTTAGAACAATATTCTAACTAAATATATGAAAATATAGAAAATCCGAAAAAACAAATTTTGTATTTTTAATATAAAAATTTAAACATTTTTGTTTTTTGACGGAACTCTTAGGTAACCCCCTGGGCTACTCCTACGGACAAACATTTAGGAACCGTTGGTCTAAAGATTGTCAATGGATCTACTCCACCAGACCTACAACCTATAACCTACACTAGGTCGCTTTTAAGTCTTTTTTTTTTCTCTAGCACCGTGTAAATGTTATGTAGTAACTGCTTAACTTCTTTGAGTGTACAACTTATTTTTTGTATTATTATTTAGAATCTGATTACATAATAAGTGTCCTTTTATGATGTTTATTTTCTCCGGACTTATGACAATACTAATCCTGTCAAAACATAAAAGGAAATAATAAAAAACAATATTTTTGCAAAAAAAATAAAAATAAAATATGAAAAAAAACGTACATAAATACATACAACACCCGCTGTGAATGACACATGGTGAGTTGAGATGAGTTGTTATACATTTCCAAAAAAAAAAAAAAAACGTCACAATACATATGAACAACTCATATACCTATTAAGCTGAAAAAAGCTAGGAAAAGCCAAAAAAAAAAGAAAATTTAGTGGTCTAAGCAATGGCCCTTATAAGAAAAACTGTAACTTACACTAAGGAAATGAAGAAATTTTAGAAAAAAAAGAAGAGGAACTATTGTAAACCATTTAAGTACTTTTTTGGCAGTTGATAAAAAGAATGTGTTTTTAAGCCTAATAAACATAAAAAGACTAAGCAGACCCACACAAAACGAGAAAAGTTTTAAGACGGGAGTTTTTTTTTTTCTGTTTTGTGGAGTTTGAAATGTGTCAACAAACACGAACAGTAAAGGTATGACCAAACATGAATGTATGGTACATATTTTTTAAGATTTAGGAAGACCATATATTTTCTACTTACTGAAAGGAATCATATTTCGCTAACGCTAGTTTTTGATATAGGAATATATTTAAAACTCGCTTTATGTCAATTATAGTTCAATATATTGAAGTTTTAAAAACTTGAACTTTGACCTCAAAGGTTTACGGCTTAAGAGTTATCCGATTCGGCTCAAATTTGCACCATAAAAGTTTAATACCAAGTGGTATGTACAATAATCCGCTCGGGTTCGGTCAAAAATCTAAAGTTGAATTTAGCTTGTCCTACCTAATCTACAGGTATGCAGATTAGAGCGCCATTCTTTTGTATGAAGAAAAGCTTTTTTTAAAAATTTCAATTTATTGTTCAGATTACACAGTACAACATTTTTCAACACATGATTTTGGGACTCAATTCTGGGAAAGTAAAGTAGCCCCAAAAATAAGAACTTCTGCATCATTCGTTTTGTCAAGTTGGCTGCAGTAATAATTTAATGGCCATACGAATTTTTTGGCTCAAGGCGGATTTTTAGCACTTTTTCTATATTTGAACACGGTTATATCTCGGTATACCGTACGGAATATCTCTTTTGTGTCTGAAGCACAGTTGTAGATATTGAATGGGAGAAAAAATGCGGAACAATCCTAAAAGTGCATCCGGTGCCTTAAAAATAGCAAAAATGCCCATTTTTCACCTTTTTGGCTTAATAACTGGATTACAAATCCACAAATATGCTTTTTTTTCTTTATAAACTTAATTTTGCATGCAAATAAAAATTCCGATTCATATTCCTATTCTTACACAGAAAATATGAGATTTTTATATGTTATCTATGCATGGAAACAAAATTTATAACATTTTCAGTTATTGTCAATATCCATCCTCGTTGAAGTTAACGCTTGTGGTTCTGATGATCTTGTTTTCTTCGTAGGTTGTTTATATTCATGTTCTGAGTCTGCATCATCATCCGAGTTAGACATAATATTCAAGAGCATGTTTTGTTCAGTGTGTCCACCAATTTCAGTGTCATCTCCATCTTCGCTGTTTTCATCTTCAAACTGCATAATTTTAGAACTCCACCAACAAACCTCCGCAAGCATTGGCATGGTCACCTGGTGAAACCTCTCTCGTTGTTCGTCCGATTCCTGAGGTAATTGTGCCAGAAAGGTATCAATGTGGAAATGCAGGATTTATAATTTTAACGTCATGGATGTATTGCTTTTTTCAAAATAATACAGCAAGTTGTCCACTCGTGTCTGTATGTCATCTCGCTGAACACGGTTCTTTCCTAAAACGCCTTCGATGTCTTGTTTCAATGTGTCCCATGCACATAGGTTGTTCAATTGCTTCGAAAGCATATTTGTGAAAGATTCGCTTTTCATTAATTTTCTTATATCCGGTCCATTGAGAGTACCTGTTTGAAATAAAGAAAAAAATAGAATCAGGACTACAGAGTTATTATCCGAGAACAAGATTCATTTTTCGATTGTAATTATACTTTGATTGGAAAATTTAACTCTGGGAAGGAAAGTGGTGTAAAATTTGTGGGAATTTTTTTTTTATATAATAAGGGTATTCATGTCAGAAATTATCCTCTTGCAAAAATAGAATATTACGAAATTACACTATAGCTAACGTGAGCGCCTATTTTGTTTTTTATCAATTATAATTGCGAGAATGCAAGCCGCTTTATTTAATCTCTATTTTTCTGCATTTCCAAATCATATTTTAAGATAATGTAGCCATTTTACAATAACCCATGTAGGATCTACCTTTGTTTCTTCTAAAAATGTTTGTAATAGATTTGAGCTGAAGGATACTTAGAAAAGCACACAATTCAATATTATTCTTCCGAGAGAAGCCGTATTTTGTCATATCTCAAAATCTCGATTATCAGACAAAAAATAAAATTTAGTGGACGAAAAATAATGACAATGTATAAAGTGAACGAAAAATTTCTTAAAACTAATGAAAAGCTTATTACTTTTTATGAAACTAGTTTTTCAATGAAACTTCTTTCTTCATTGAGTGAATGAAACTATTAATTAATGAAATTATTTAATTCATTAAGTTTTATGGAAACTTGCATTAGTTTAATTGAAAGCTTCAATGGATGAGTTCCAGTTGTTTTTATGCAAAAATTAATTAAAATCATGCAGAGGGGTATCTTTTTGAAAAGTTTGGCCAAATGATATATTCTATGGGGTTTCCCTCATTTGGAGGCATTCTAAACAAGTTTCGATATTGCACTGAGAGAATTGTATTACACGATAATAAAGAATTTGTGCATTAAATCAATAAAATTGCATTAGAATACGTCTTTTGAAACTTTTCATTAATTTAATGCAACATTTTATAAAAGTGTATTAAGAAATATAATTTCGTTTATGTTAATTCTCTTACACTCAATGAAGAAAGTGTAAGTGGAGGCATTCAAAATAAGTTGCGATATTGCACTGAGATAATTATTACATGATAATAAAGAATTTTTGCATTAAATCAATGAAATTGAAATTTTCATTAATTTAATGCAAAATTTTATAAACTTGTATGAAGTTTACATCAGATTGCTTTTCACAATTTGTTAAATAAGTTTTGGGACTTTAGCACATTTAATTACTATAAATGCAATTAATGTTTATCCCGATGAAAATAAATTTAAATAACAAATATGCAGGTGCTTGTGCAAATTTAAATGTAACTGACACTAATAGAAAACATGATTTTCTATTGTTGATTTACTTGAATAAACGTCACTACATTGCTAGGTCTGTCAAAAAAACAGAGTAGTATTTGGAAGATGACAAAGCCAATTGTGATAATATTTTGTTGTTGTTTTTGTTTTTTCTTTGATATTTTAAATTTTTAAATCACGCTCCTAGACGAGGACAAGAAATTCTCATAGAGTTTGTGATTTAACATAACAAATATCTCTAGAAATTCTAATAACAAAGTCCACTGAAGATTTCCTTGGGCAGGAATGAAATCCGGATAGGGACACGCCTACATCAGATTGCTTTTCACAATTTGTTAAATAAGTTTTGGGACTTTAACACATTTAATTACTATAAATGCAATTAATGTTTATCCCGATGAAAATAAATTTAAATATAATTTCGTTTATGTAAATTCTCTTACACTCAATGAAGAAATTCATTAAAAAACTGTTTGCATAAAAAATATGAAGTTTTCATTAATTTTAAGAACATTTTCATTTATTTTATTTTGTGAAGAAAAGTTTTATAGATTTACCAAAAAATCTCTTTCTCGCCTAACAAAATTATCTCTGTGTGAAAACGTAATTGTTGAACCGATTTATTGCGACTATGACGGTAAAGTTTAAGGAAAACGACGAAAGCTGTTAAGCGAACTGAATGCTAAACTTTTTTCGATTTTGAAGAAAAGGAATTCAGCTATAATTTGTTTAATGAATTCGTGATTTTTGTACTTAAGAATACAAATTTGTTTTTTTTTTTGGAAACTGTTTCTGTGTATGTTTCAAGATATGTCCTCCTTCCTCCCCTCCCCACCTGGATCAGCGCCCGTATTTATTACACACAGAGAAATAAAGTAACAACCATATTGAAAAGTGTATTTTAATAGTAACAACTTATAAATTCAGTTAGTACAACGATATTTACATTAGACTTATGTATATTTTGGGTGTTGCAACTAAAATTCAGTTGAATTAACCGAACTTTGTTGTGAAAACTAATGTTAAGTTGTGCCAACCGAATGAAATGGTTAATAACCGAATTTGAGTCGTAGTAACCAAATAGCAAATGGAAAATAGCTAAATTTTTCTCTGAGTGTACTCGTATTATAAGAATCATATATATTATCATAAGCGGTAATCACTCTTGATAGAAAACTTTTTCTTGTAGGAAACATTATCGATTTCTTTTTCATTAAAGAGTGAGCGTCTTTTTTAGCAAGTTTGTTTTCAACACTGTCAGCTGATCTTTGTTTACATTTGTTCTAGGCTGAACACGTTTTTCACCAAATGTAATTAAAAGTTAAATAAGCAAAATGCCAAAAACATCAGAAAAAATTAAAATAATTAAATTTATAGTGGAAAATGCAATAACACAAATAGATTTTATGCAGCATTTTCAACTTGGAGTTAAATTTTATTAATATATAAACATATATATAATTCACAATTTATTTAAAAAATATGAAATTATCTTGTGACGCTTAAAATCAGTTGTTCTTCTGTCAAAAAAAGTTTTTCTTGTTTTCTACTACAACTTACTCAAGGTTTGAGTCAAAGAAATTTCCTATCAAGAAAAGGAGAATCGAAGAAAACGAGAAAAAACAAATCCCATACATTTTGTTGTTGTATCTGTCAAAAGTTTTCTTCTTTTCTCGTTTTCTTCAATTCTTCTTTACTTTTCTATCAAGAGTGATTACCGCTATAAGAAATAATTATGTCCCTTAATAATATTTTTTCTCTAGTTCTGTAAATTTTATTAGGGTTAATGATGGAGTCATCAGAATAACCGATTAAGTCCAACTCAATTTAACTGTTAAATTAAAATGGCAACCTTAAAATTATATATTTTTAAGAGAGCTCTCCAAAACTAAAAAAAAAAATTAAAATAACAGAAAACATATTAAAAAAAACTTCTGTTTGGACATTTCAAACATATGCAGTGACCCTAAGATTATTATAAGTTTGGGACAACAACATATTCTAGATTATTTTTTTTTTTTGCAGTTTATTCTTTCTTTCATGGCTTTGTAATGATTTTGAGGAACCATAAATTTAAACATTAACTTCAGAGCAAATTGAACTTGACGTTGACATGCAACATCCTTCCTTAAACTCTACATATAACTTTTAAGTTGGAAACAAGCACAATACATGACTCAAACTACTTCTAGGACGCCAGCTAACAATCGCAGTTACCAACTAATTAAATGCTAAATTTAAGGCCAGTGACAAGTATTAGTTTTTCTTGTTTCTCATCATTACATTGTTTGGTTACTGCTGAACGAAGTCAACCCAATTTTTATATTTTTTTTTGTTTCGAAGAACCACAATCTAACAGTCAGTTTATGGATATGGCAATTTTTCGTCCTTTTTTTAATGTTTGGTTTTAGTAACTTCCGTTTATTTAGCCAAAAAAAAATAAAGAAACGGATTATTTTCAGTAATTTAAAAAATGTCTACAAGGTAAATTATTGTGATTTACTTAAATTTGTTATTTTCTTTAGCTAAAATCAAAAAGAAAAGAAATTAGGACTTAATTTAAAGATATTTAAAAGGATATCCCCTAGACATACAATACATAAATTAAGAAAGAATGAAAGTAGACTAAAAAAATTTGTAAAATGTTATGACATTTTGACACTTAAAAACAATACGATGGTCATAAGTTGACAACTACTAACTGACGACAAAATAACCACTTGACCTAACGAAGATAAATGACTTTAATTATACAGAGAGAATTTTCTTGAATGAGTTAAAATGAAAATTTTTCAATGAACTTATGAAGTTTTCTTCACTAAGTAAATGAAAAAATTTCTTAAACTGTATGAAAAAGCATATGAAATTTTTAATAAATAAAGGGTCCGCCATCTAAGGTTTTTTTTCAACTAGTGCTTATTTCGTGAATGGTAACACTTAGCTCATGTCTGATTTGACAGATAATTAGTTTTATCCTTCCGCTGAACGAATATGGTTGTGTATACGCTTGAACAACGCTGGGAAATATTGCGAGATTACTTTGAAAATCATGGTAATGTTGCAGAATGTGTGCGAAAATGAATGATGCCGATTTTGCCAAAAAAATCATCTTTTCAGATGAAGCTCATTTTGATCTTGGCGGGTATGTAAACAAGCAAAATTGTCGCATTTAGGGCACAGAAAACCCGCACGCATACATTGAAAAGCCGATACACCCAAAACGAGTCACTGTTTGGTACGGATTTTGGTCCAGAGGCATAATTGGGCTATAATTGGACCGATCGTGTAGGCTACTGCATGGCTAGCCGAGGCAGCCATTTGAATGAAATTATTTTTCATTATTAACCGGAAGGATTGTACTTTCAAATAAAAAAAGAAATTTGAGAAAATATTCAGTAGTTTTTTTTTTTATAGCATTTTCAAAAAAAAAAAGTTATTTGGCGGACCCTATATAATGAATTTTTTTAAAAAAAACTTATGAAATACTGCTTTAATTTAGTGAAGAGTTTCAATGAACGATTTCCAGTGCCTCACAGTGGGGAATTTGAAAAAAAAAATGGTAATAAATACAGAATGTCTAAACAACTGCTTCGATCGGTACTAATTAAATTGGAAATTGTAAAAGAGGTGTTAGTTAATCTTTTATAATATTGTGATTGGGTCACCCTGTTTTAGTACAGGGTGTACTTACAGGTTGTCAAAGTTTACTACCTCGTACATAAAAATCGTTTCGCAAATGTGGACCGATAGGTCTCCGCGATCAAAAACTTTTATTTTCAAAATTTGTAACTTAAAAAAAAATTCAACTTTAACTTTACGCGTATGACAAGATATTCACACAAATAACAAAGACCACTTTGTTTTATAATCGGAAATCAAAAAAAAGTTCTGAAATCAACGTTGAATTTTATTTATACTCTCAAAGTTATGTTTTTTTTACCAAAAGTTTGTAATTTTCGACCAATGCCTGAGTTAGGGTTCATGTTCAAAAGCTACTGAATTTACATTTAAAATTTTTTTCAAAGCCCTATATTTCACAAAATGCACTCACAGAAATAAACCTTTAAAAATAGCAAAACAAGCTACTAAAATTAAGTTAAAAATGTTCTTGCATCTGCTAAAAGTAGCCGATTTCTTTTTACAAAATATTAGTAACTAGCTGACCAGGCAAACGTTGTTTTGCATTCAAATTTTAATTGTAATTAATTCTTTAAATCAAGAAATTTCTTTTACGCAAAGAAATAATTAAAAAAATAAATTCTTATTAGTAAATCATTTTAAAATTTGTAATTTCATGGGAAGCCCAACGCCTCTTTGTCCTTCTATCGCCTTTATTTGCTGAAGTATATAGAATAGCTGAAAACAACTGCCATAACAACTGCGATGTCACCTATTACCGGTGCATTAAAGCGCCGCTCATGCTCACCAGCCGCTGTCTGGTCAGCTCTTATCACAACCGTAAATTCATAAGTCGGTATTTGGTCTAGGGCTGTTTTGAATAGACGGATGAGGCTGTTGTGTTCGTGTAACATAGCTTGAAGATTAACATATTTTTTTTGTAAATATCTTCGGAACTACATAACCGATTTAAGAGTTTGATATCTCATATATATCAATTTTTGATATAATTTGGACTATAACCTTTCAAATGAAACCGGTTTGGGCCAAATCGGTTGGATAGTTTTAGAGTCTATAGAGGACAAACATACAAACATTGTATAATATATATATAAGAATAGCAAAGATAAATCTGTTGAATTTACAAATATTTAGTTATATTTGAGCTAAATTTTAGTTAATTGAAAGTAACAAAATAATGTGGTAAAATCAGCAATATTGGTAGACAAAAAAATCATTAAAAAATGAGAAATTTTTAAAGTTTTTTTTAGTTTGGTTTTTTTAATGCAAATAAAAGTCTGCCCTTATAAAATCTGCAATCTATTTGCATTCTACTAAATTTTCATTCTAATGCAAACATTTTGTTAATATCACAGTTTTTGTTTGCTATTTGAGTCTACAAATATTAATTAAATGTTTTTGCTAATTTTACTGAGTAAGATGCTATTTTCAATTTACTAAATTTCACATCGAATATATCTTAAATTTTGTAAAGTTAACAGATTTATTTTTGTTGTTCTTATTTTATTAATATTTAGCAAAACTAATTTACTAAATTTACCAGTTTATTTTGCAAAACCATTTTTTAATTAATTTTTAGTGACTTTTTCTGTTGTTTTAACTGGTTTCTATGAGTATAGTCAAATTTTGATTGGCTTTTTAACAAAGTTCTAAGAAAACAGTAAGGAAAGATAAATATTTTGATATTAAATATTTTTATTTTGAAATTTAAGGCTTTTTCAATGCTAAACTATTAAAGCTAATTTAAAAAAAAAAATTATATCACTTTTATAGGTTTTTGTTGGTAGATAAACCAAAAGATCTACATTACATCAGGCTAAACATTTTATAAATCGGTCTATATTTACAAAAGTTACACGGCCCAAAAGATTTTGTATACACAAGGTAGTCAACTTTGACAACATGCAAGTACACCCTGTACTAAAACAGTGTGAATTTGTGTCTTACCGATCGGACCAATATTTTAGAAGTTCTATATTTTTTACCATTATTTTTTTTGTCAAATACCCCACTGTGTGACACTTTTTAGATTAAAAGCAAAAATGCATTAATATCATGTTGTTAATTTTCTCAGTGTATGATAGAAAATTTTTTTGGCCAGTTAAACTTTAGTTGAAATTTATCAATTGCGAGGTATCAACAAATGAGCATCGTTTAGATTGTATTTAAAATTTTAAATAACATTAAAATATATTTTCTATTTTAAGTCAATAATAAATATTTTAGTTAAAGAATGCTTACGAAAAAGTTTTACATATTGTATTTATCATAACTAAAAAATCGAAAATATGCGCTTAAAATATGCTGTTAAAAACCCAAAAATATGCACTCAAAATTTAGACTCAAATCGAAATATCCACTAAAATCCAAAAAATATGAACAGAAATCAAAAAATATACGCAAAAATAATCAAAAACACTCACTTAATGTTTTTAGATTTTTAAAAATCGGTCGATTAGAGTTGTGTTGTTCGTGAACGACCGAGTTCAATTGAACTAGTCTTTACTTTGAACCAGTGATGCATTTTGAGTTTTTTTGTTTTGGGCCAAATTGACAATTTAAAAGGGCCAAAATACCATTGATAGGGCCACATGGATGATAAAGTTAGTACTATAGTACTTTTTCTTGGTACTATTTGATCCGGAAAAGTACCATGGTACTCCTTTGACTCTTTTAGTACTATTTACATATAAATAAAAATTAAAGATTGAGTTTGAATTTTAACGTCTTTTTCACGCAATTGCAATTAATACTATAATTAATATGCAATTTTATTTAATTTTGAAAGGCTCGGTAGAGAAGAATTAGTGTATTTTCTAAAAATCATAACTATCAATTTTCCTGAATCAGACTGCGCAGTTTCTGATATTGAACCTTCGTCAGTGACCCTGTTTTTTGAATAATGTAATATTTGTTAGATTGCGTCTATATGAAATTTTCTGTGCAATCACTGACCGTCGTATAGATAAACTGATTTGTATTGCAACATGCACTCGCACCACACGTTAGACAGAGCGCTTTAGCGCACTGATATATCGTCAGGTCGAGTTTTGTTGTGATTAAAACTAGTTTTATTCAATACATGGAGTTTTTGTTCCTGCATACATAATCTCAGAAGTACAACTCCAACAACACAACAGTTCTATTTTTAGAAACTTCAGAGAAACTTCAAGATTCAACATTTAATTCAATTACCCATTCATGAATTAACATTTATCAAATGTATTTATTTGGATCCAATCGTTGTAAATGGAATTGATTAAAGATGATTTTATTTGAGTTCGAGTAAAAAAAGTGTTCGAAAAGTAAAAAATAAATATCTTAAAAAAGTACAATTGAAAAAAGGCCATTGCCAACATCTTCAAATTTGCATTGTAATTCTAAAATCTAATGAGTAATGAAATAGATTTCCTTGCAAAAAAGGTGAATTTAAGAAATAGTCTGATAGTTTTTATAAATTCTGTAACTAAAATCAACTAAATTTTGTTTTTATATACAAATAAATTTTAAAAACGTTAATTTATAATAAAAACTTGTATTTAGTACTATGAGTGTCGAAAAAGTACTATTTTTTATGCTGGTTGGTACTATTTCAAAATCCCATTTATCATCCCTGTAGGGCCATATTTTTTAAAAAAATTTGATTATTAGATTTTTACTAAAATAAAAATAATATTAATTTGTTAATTAGAGTTCGTCATTTTAATGCTTTTTTAAAAATGCAAGAAAAACCCCTCTGACAATAAAGTTTAACATATTTTATGAATTCTCATTAATTATTTCCGCTCTTGCGATAACATAACATTTTTAAAAAGCCTCCAAAAATACATTTTTGTAATAAAAAATGAATTGTGCACTTCTTTTAAAAATTTGGACAAATATAAAAAGATTTAAAAATGTTATCGTCCTGCATTCAAAAATTTTAAAACCTGACTTCCTGGTACGAAAATATATGATTTTGAATGCGATGTTTATAAAAAATTAAACAACTCCCCGTTTTTCATTCTTTAAGGAACTAGCATATGCTCTCATCGAATAAAAACAATCAGGCAAATTTCATAAAAGTCTGAACTAAACGGTTTAAAGTAGTTAGTTCAATTTTGAGCTGAAAGGGCCAAAATAGATGAGAAAGTACCACAGGGCCATCAAGCAGTCAAAAGTGCCACAAATGGCCCTATTGTGCCACGTTTTGCATCACTGCTTTGAACTAGTGAGCTAGTTCGCAATCTTTTTTTTGTCATTTGAGTAATATTTTTGTCATTTGAGTAATATTTATTTTCTTTATGTTGCTTTTTTTTTTAATGTTGCCTGCCTCTCTAATTTATTTAATGTTAGACAGAAGTGTTTAATATGAACAATTCGCTTAAAAATTATCAAACAAACAATCTAACGAACGATTGCACTAAATTGTCAAAGATCGATTGAACTAGAAGTGTGACATTGTTCATTGAGATCAATTGAACTAGAAAGACTGCTCACTCAAACAAGCTAGATTGGCCAAATCTACGATCGATTATTCGAGAGAGTTGGTTTAAAAATGAAATCCTATATAAATGTCTAACAAATGACAACTAGATTCTATCCCAGCAATAAATAACCTGCATTTGGTAAGCAGTAACTACATTTGTATGCTTCCAAAATAGCGCTTCACCTCCTTGCATACTATAAAACAATTAGGGAAGGCATTCTGTCGTGCTTCCCAGAATGAATTCTTTGAAGCAGTGAATAATGCTTACAATGAAGCAATAAAGTATGCATACCATGAAGCACTAATGTTGTCAACATACAAAAAGCGCTTCTTAGTGCCTAAGAAGGCATGAATTTATTGCTTCTTAGAGCACATGAAAGAAACGCTTTAAACGAGACATACCAAGTGGGGACATAGCGAACAAAAATTATGTGTTCTTTATTTGCTTTGGAAGCGCTTTGTTATCAAATAATGGCTTCCGGAAGCGCTTCTGGGTAAGCACTATTTTTACAAATGCTTTATTTTGTTTATTTTTAATTTAATCTAAATTTTAACAAAATATGCAAAAATATTGAAAATATGCCAAATATGCAACAAGAAATGCTAAAATATGCATTAAAATATGCATTTATAGCAACACATGCATTTATAACAACATATGCAAAAACCAATCGATGTCATTTTGTTGGAAATACTTTGATTCGGAAAAGTATTTGGTCAAAATCGATTTTGGGGCACTGTCTACAAACATGTATTTGCATGAAAATCGCTGACCTGATCATATTATTATGAAATAAGAACCTGCAAATAAGATTTTTACATCAAATTAAACACAGAATTTTAAAGATTTAGAGAAGTAGAAAACATTTGTTATTCTTTGCGAGAATAAGCGAATTTTCGCTTGCTCGTCAAACATGATCATTATTGATTTTGCACACTATATTTTTATCATTTTTTTTTTTTTGCAACATAAATCTGAAAACTAATATTTCTTTTGTCAAAAAAAAAAAAACAAAATGTAAATAGTTTTTCGTAAGCATTCTTTATATCCTTACTTTAGACTTGTTGAAAATTTTATTATGCTACTCTCCTACTCCTTTTCTAGCCATAATTTGAAATTTTTATTGTCTCCTTCCCTTATGATTATTTCATTATGTGGTTTAAGTTTGTTACCTTTGAAAAAAGTTTTTAATTTTTTCCGTTAAGAGATTTTTTTGTTCACATCGTGTTTTCTCTTGTTACCTCTTAATTTGAATCCTTGGGGATGGCTGCTTTAGTGTTGCCGGGTATGTTACTAAAAGAAAAGAACTGATAAGCATGGATTTTCTTAACTAAAGAAAATTTATTATTGTAGTTATAATATCGCGTATCGTGTAGGCCTATATAACGAGTCTTTGTGGCAATTAGTGCTCTAATCAAATAAGCTGTTTTAATTACTTCTAGCCGGTGTAGCACGTTGTTGTTGTATATAACAGAATTTCATTAAACTAACTTTAAGATGATGATGGTAGGTAGAAGTTTTTGTCAAGGCTTTAAGGAATTTATTTAAATTTTTGCACAATTCCTAAGTTTTTAAATATTATGTTGTAAAGTTATTTAAAGTTCTAGGTAAAATTTAACAACAATAAAACTTAAATGTTAAAAATTTTTATAAGAAATATTAAAGAATTAATTGCTGACATTTCGCGTAAGGGCATACATTTTAATTTATTATAAGAAAATTTCAGTAAAAAACAATTTAACAAGAAAGGCCTTCCATCGATGAAATATTGAAAGGTATGTTACCACTTTACCATAGAAGACGCCTGATGATTTGTTTTGTAACTATGAAAATTCATTAGCATTAACCATTGGTTCTGGGGCAATAATTTTCTAAGTTTTTCTCTTTTTGTAAACAACAATTTAACAGGAAAGGCCTTCCATCGATTAAATATTGAAAGGTATGTTACCATTTTACCCTAGAAGATGCCTGATGATTAGTTTTGTAACTATGAAAATTTATTAGCATTAACCATTGGTTCTGGGGCATTTATTTTCAAAGTTTTTCTCTTTTTGTTGTAAAATAAATCAAGATTCATTTTTATTTGGACTTCATGATATGATCTTAAATCAAACGAAACACAAGTCATTAAACATTTTTTTCAAAAACTATTTTTTATTTAAAAATGTTTTAGTTTTATATACCTTCTCTTAGATCTGGTGTTAAGTTTCCAATTTGTTACGAGAAATATGCAAAATGATGGTTTTGAGTTTTTCTGCGTTTCGTTTAGGGTTTAAAAAATGTAGTTGCCGGCCTAATAATAGGTACAAAAGTCGGTCCATCAGTTAGATCTACAGTTTGAATTTCCAAATTGCGGCAATTCACTACGAAATTTAATTTTGAAGAATGAAAACGTAGATGAGCTATTAAAATTTCATGATATTTTTTATGTTTTTGACCTTCAAATGCTAAACACAACCTAGAGAAATTGAGCCAAAGTTGGACCCGCGTTTTTTAATATGATGCTTAAATTTGTTAAAAAGAGAAGTAGCACCTGGGAAATTCCTCCAATTAAATAATGTTTTGATTTTCGTGGTAAGCGAAAAGATGAAAGGCTTCAAATATGGCAACACTGTAAATCTTAGAAACAGGGCTGTCGGATTTCTTTCTCGGCTTTTCACCAAACAGAGTAATGAAAATCACCAAAAATCGCCAAAAAAAAAATTTTTCGGAATTTTTGCATTAACAAGTCACCAAAATACGCCAAAAACACTTTTTTTAGGTTCTTGGGCGAAGTAAAACACTCGAAAAATGCTTTTTGGAGATTATTTTTTCAAAATCTTAGATGGTTTTTGAAAAAATGTATTAATTTTGAAAATTTTTTCTTTTTACTGGTTACCAAACCCGAACTCGCAGCTTTTAATGAACTTTGAATATGTTGTAAAGGCCCAAAAAAAGTGACAAGTGTTGTTTTCAGCTGCTCAATCTCACAAAAAGTAATGTTATAAACGGATTAGATTAGAAAATAAACAAAAAATCTAAAAATAGACTATATGTGTTTGTTAGTGTTGTCACTTCTGAGTATAATATACAATAACAGAAAAAGCTAATAGGAAAGAAAACTGCAATTTAGCTGCATTACCAAATTAGTAGACACTACAAAATTTTAGTAGAATTGTTGTAAAATGCAAATTGAAGCGTTTTGCTAAATTCTAATAATAAAGGGTCCGCCAAATAACTTTTTTTTTTTGAAAATGCTATAAAAAAAAAACTACTGAATATTTTCTCAAATTTCTTTTTTTATTTGAAAGTACAATCCTTCCGGTTAATAATGAAAAATAATTTCATTCAAATGGCTGCCTCGGCTGGCCATGCAGTAGCCTACACGATCGGTCCAATTTTTAAGCACATTATCGATTGTGTGCAGTTGTATTTCACCAATGGCTTCACGAATATTGTCCTTTAAAGCGTCAATTGTCTCTGGCTTGTTGGCGTAACACTTATCTTTGACGGCACCCCACAAATAATAGTCCAACGAGGTCAAATCACAGCTCCGAGGTGGCCATACGACATCAGCTCTGCGGCTGATAATGCGATCTTCAAAATCAGGGCGCAAAACATCGAGTGTAGCTTCGGCTGTGTGGCACGTAGCGCCGACCTGTTGAAACCAAATGTTGCCAATATCCTCCTCTTTAATTTTTGTGAACAATAATTCGTTCAACATGGCCCGATAACGATCGCCATTGACTGTAGCGGCAACTCCTTGCTCATTTTCGAAGAAAAATGGCCCAATTATGCCTCTGGACCAAAATCCGAACCAAACAGTGACTCGTTTTGGGTGTATCGGCTTTTCAATGTATGCGTGCGGGTTTTCTGTGCCCCAAATGCGACAATTTTGCTTGTTTACATACCCGCCAAGATCAAAATGAGCTTCATCTGAAAAGATGATTTTTTTGGCAAAATTTTCGCACACATTCTGCAATATTACCATGATTTTCAAAGTAATGTCGCAATATTTCCCAGCGTTGTTCAAGCGTATACACAACCATATTCGTTCAGCGGAAGGATAAAACTAATTATCTGTCCAATCAGACATGAGCTAAGTGTTACCATTCACGAAATAAGCACTAGTTGAAAAAAAAACGTTAGATGGCGGACCCTTTATTAGTACAATGAAATAAGTAGAAAAAATTAGTAAGCTATCACAATTATTTTGAGAATAAACACAAATTATATATATTTTTCATTTAATTTTATTCTTTTAGGTATTTATATACATTTGGGGTACAATATAAAAATACACTTAATGTCATTTTAAATTTTCTGGAACATTGTTGTCTGTGGGTATGACATGTATTATCGTTTGTTTCGTTTCATTATAGATGAAATGCATATAATATCTTTAATAGAAGAGAAAGAAGAGAAAAATCAATATTTAATTATATAATATACACTCAGGGAACTTCTGCTGTAAATATTTGTGGTTGTTTGAGTTGTAATACAGTAATCTTTATTTTGAAGTGAAAAACAGTCATTTATAAAAGAAATTTCAGTTTTGACTACAATTGTAGTTCATTTAAAAAAACAAACTACATCAAATTACTGTATTATGATTGATTATTTATTTTTACAGTATTTTCTTTATTTAAAAAATAACACAAATGTTTGTTTACTTTTTACTCCATAAGTGGTTAATTTTTATTACAATTGTGGTTAATTTTTGAGCATTAAACACAAATGAAAATGCCAGTTGAATTTACTGAAATGTAAGTCGTCCTTTTTTCAAGTGAAATTTCATTTGTTTTTAACTACATTTGCAGTGTATTATTACTAATACATAGTATTCCCAGTAAAAAGTTTTTGTGTTTTTAGAAGCAGGATAAAACAAATGCGCTGATATAAGTGCTAACTATAACATTATACCGAGAAGCAGTAAAAGAAACGAATAATTTTCGTACAAAAATAAACAAAAAAAATTTTGAGCTTACTGTTTTCCCTTACACGGATTCAGGTTGTAAGCATCTTACCGTAATCCCTTACAAGAAGTCAGGTTGTAATGCAGAAAGTTTCATATCGTGAATTATAAACGATCTATACCAGTTTTCCAGAGTGATTTCCAATTGTGTTTAATGTTTTCAAGTGTGTTATTAAAAATAATTAGTCATTTAACTGTTTCTGAAGAGCAAGCACGTGAGGTGGTAAAAACATAAATATAATTATTGTATTAATATGTTTAAAATTTAAACAACAAAAATGTAATATCTGTAGAATTTTATGTAGAGATGAAATATGATTTTACCGAAAACCACTAAATCACAGCATTATGTAAGCGCTAAAAACCGTGCTTTTTTTGTCCAAAAGTAATGCTTCCAAGTGGGAATTCACCATATAAAAATCATGGCATATGTATGAGGTTTGTAAGGGATTCTTTTTTGCTTACTCCCTTACAAACCTGCTTTCAGGTAAGCAGCGTTTTTTAAATGGGATTATTACTAATAACCCGGTTTGTGGCGCTTCGATTTACGTCGGTTTACAATTTTCTTGAAGTTGCATCGTTTATATTTCAGTGTGTGTCGCATGGCTTTGAAGTTGCGTTGTTTATGTATCAGTTTGCTTCGCATGGCTTAGAAGTTGCGTCGCAAATGGTTCGAAGTTGCATCGTTAATATGAAAATAATTGAATCGGCTGTATTCGCGATTAAAATAAGTTTTTATTTTTTTGTTTGTGACAAACGATTTTTAAAACAGTTTCGTCAATATGATGAAACTTTTTTACCTGAATTTAGATTTTAACACTCAGATTTTAGCACTCAGTTTTGAAAAAATTAGTAAAATGTTTTGCTGAAATTAGCAACAAACTATAAATTGTAAAACGAAAATAACAAAAATTGTTACTTAAAAAAATATATTGTACTAAAAATTAGTAAAAAAAAAAATAGTAAAATGGAATTGAAAACCACTTACAGATTTTTATACTAACTTTTTTGACTGCGAAATATATAAATATTTCCTTTGGAACCGACATGAAAATTCAAAAAAATGGGTTAATATTGGACCGTGCTTTTTAACAATTAGTTAAATAAATATAAGATTGCGCACCTAAAAAATTAAGAAACCTTAGTTTTAAAAAAAAACCGAGACCACCACATTCGTTTTAGTTTGTTGAAACCGCTATTGTAAAGTGGTTGTTTTTGAAATTTTTATAGCTCTTTTTACTGTAAAAGTCAGTTAGAATTATAATAGAAATTTCATCTAAAATCTCTGATTTTCCGATTGATGTTCTACTAACTTTGTGTGAACTCTACAAAAAAAAAAAAAAAAATACCAGAACAATGGCCAATACAAAATACTCAATTGACGTTGAAATAAATGTATTTTTTTTGAATAATACATAAATAGTTAGAAAAACAGTTTGCCATTGTTGTAAAACTAGGCTTACAAAGTAGGCAACCACACTAAAAGACAACGACACTAATGTTCAAATAACAAATGCGTTAAAAGCGTGAGGCCTAACTTCAAATGGCCACCAAGATAGTTTAAAGTGTAAAACGTTTGTATGGTGTATGGTAGGATCATACAAAAAGGTATGAATTATTATTAACTGACAGACATGATGCCAAAGATATTTGTCAAGATTATGATAATTTCATATTTTTCTTAATTTTTTTTTTGTGTATAAGAAAACATGAATTCATTATGAACTTTTTATAACAAATGCACATTTTGTTAAGATGAAAAAAAGAATATCTTGCAGGTTCACAATTTTCGCAGTATATGAGAAATTTCAAAAATGTTCGACACTTTGAAGCAAAATATTTTCGAAATATTTTTTTGTATGACATGAATAACGATTTGTGTAGGTTAGGGTGGGTCAAATTGTTCGGGTGAGAAGAAAAGCAAAACGAATGGCGTTTAGCAAAAACGAAATCTACGCAAAATTCTTAGAAAATTACCCCAACATAGCCACACAAAAAAATAGTCTAAAGGTGTTAAATCGCACGATCTAGGCGGCCAATTTACCGGCCCCAAACGTGAAATAAACTGTTCACCGAACTCGCTTCTCAATTGGTCCATTGTTTAGCGTGCTGCGTGGCATGGGGCACCGTCTTGTTGAAACCACATGTCACTCAAGTTTAGCTATTTCATTTTGTGAAAAAAAAATTTGTAATCATCGCACGTAGCGCTTGCCATTTACAGTAACGTTCCTGCCTTCGTCGTCCACACCAAAAAGTACATTTTTCGGGATGCATTGGCAGTTATGGCAATGCTTCTGGCTGCTCTTCACTTGTTCACGTATCCATTCAACCAGAAATGAGCTTCGTCGCTTAACACAATTTTCTGATAAAAAAGTGGATCTTCATCCAACTTTGCCCGCGCCCATTCACCAAAAGTTAGCCGTTGTGGTAGGTCGAGTGGCTTCAATTCTTACACCAGTTGTATTTTAAAAGGTTTTACACCCAAATCCTTCCGCAAAGTTTTCCACGTGGTGGAGTAACAGAGGTCCAATTGCTGCGAACGGCACCAAATCGATAATTCACGGTCATCAACAACACTTGGCGGATATAGCTGCAATATTTTCCTCTGTCCGCACTCTACGTATGCGGGTTGGATTTTTAATATCCAATAATGTAAATTTTGTGCGAAATTTAGTCAAAAGATTCCGAATAGCCGCCTCAGAAGGTCACCCAAACTGACGAAAATTGGAACAAGTGCACGATGCACTTTTACCGAGCATGAATTTTAATTTAAAAATGCAATAATCTGCAAGCGATGTTCGTTTATAAGTCGATTCACGGTTAAATTATAGACCAAACTGAACATGTTTAACAGTAACATGTTACACGAAAAGAGCTGAGCTGCCAAAAACAGTGTTGCCATAAAGAAAGTTGCTAAAAAATCACAGTTTATGAAAGGGCCAATGACTAAAGTTCATAGAAATTTCGAAAGGCATTTCCCTATCTTTATTTCCTTAAGAAGTTATATTTTTCAAATTAGTTTTTCATTTACAAATAAAAAATATGCCATGTACTTGTTGCAATACTTGTTAGTAAAATCTCAAATATAAATATAAGTATTTTTTAATTATTGTGATGATTAGTATTAATAAATAAATAAAAAAAAGTTTACTCTACCTAACCCTGTATATCGTTTTTCCCAACCCAAAAACGATTGAGAAATAATAGGCAATTAAAGTCAGTTTCAACAGATGTCGAACATTTTTGAAATATCTCATATAAAAATGCGTTAAGTTAAAGTTTTAAACTAAAGAAACTATTAAATTTTCAATAAAACATATGGATTTTAAACAAAATTTTCACATGTACAACATTTATGATTGAAGCGTTTTTACTTTACTCAAACTAATGTGATATATTCACTGTACGATGAAATTTATTGCACATGTTGTTTGTTACCTTTATTTTATTGTTGTTTTTTCTGTTTGTTCATTTTAAAAATACATATAAAATATTGAAAATGATACGTTTCATGGAATTGAAAAACAATTGAAAGCAAAAAATCGGTTGTGAATAACATTGGCTTTACAAAACAATAACATGGAATTTACGCTTTAACTGGTAACGATAACAAAAAAATCGCTTCATTTAACAAATAATAACTGCGAGCGAGAAAAATATCGTTTATGTTTAAAATATGTATATAAGCTGACATTTAAATTATTATTAACCCTCAAAATGGGTGTCGATTTTTTTTTATATTGATAACCTTAGTGAAAGTGGTTGCTTTTTTTGTGGGAGCTGAGCCCATGCAAGTGCTTGATGACTCCGTTTTGAAAAATTATATTACCCGAAGGGGGCTTATGTCGAGAGTGTTTGATCCAACCCAAAGGATTGAAATGTTTAATCCCCCTAAACTCAAAATATTTGTCCACAATATGCTTCCCCAAAGTTCTGGCGCCAATAAGAGCCACACACTTACATAATTGCTTTTTTTTCTCGGCATTTTTTTTTTTTTTTGAAGTACTGTCTTTACCAAACTAACACATTTTTACGAACAATTATTTTTAATCTTGCTCACATCATAATTATTTTTAATCTTTAGATTTATTTACACCTGCTGGCTTTCATTTGAATGCTTATAATTCAATTCCTATTATTCTTAAGCTTTATATTATATTTTTTAACGATTTTCAATACAACCGTAAACGGCTAAACTGCCCCACCTCATGGGGCACAATCCACAAGTTGATTAACTTGAAAGTGTACGTTTTTAAGACGGGTTGGACATAATTGCGTTATAATTGTGAGTCTACATTAGTTTAGAAAAGAAAGCAAAAATAAGAGGCCATTTAAATTCAAGTTTGATTTGAAGATTCCGTGCGCCAACATTGTTCATTGAGCAGAGGCGGAGGAGTGTCCGCTATTGGTACGTTTCACTATATTTATTGACTTAGAGGAACGTCTACCATTAGTGAATCAATCTCTACAGGATTGGCGAATGTATCCCATGTGCAACCACTTCTACAAAACCATACATTTTTTAAACTTTTAAAAAGTTTCATCATCCTAAAACATATAATTTTTATTACAGAACATACTTACTTTCATATATTTTTCAAACCTACAACTTTAAAAACACAAAAATGTGTCTATCCGCTACTACCTATATAGTAAATCCATTATAAAGTAAATCCTTCAGACTTGGAGGAATAAAACTTGATCAAAAACTTAACAAATAGCATTTAAGCTTATTTACTATCATTCTTAAAGATAGTAGGTGATGGTGTTTTTGCCCCACTGGCCAAAGCTGCCCCTTCAACCCTACTGTCTCTTAAAGTGTTCTATCGTCTCCAGCCGCGTCCGGTTCTATAAGTATACTGACCAATTTTCATCTGGTGTATTTCACATCCTGCTCCGGCCACGTCAGTCTGTCGGTACTGCATGTGACTATACAGTTAAATCGACTACCTGGTTTTACTAGATAGACCTGAAATATTACTCGTTTTATGGTTCCTATTGGTGCAACGGCTAAAATAGTCATTTTGTCTAGCCATAGAAGATCCATAGAAGTTTTAACATCCATACAATTGATAAAGTTTTTAAGTTTTAATTCAAGAGTATCGCATAGTCCTCTTTGAAATAAAAATAGCTAAAACTTCCTCCTCAAAAACACTAGCGTCGTCAGGCAATCTATAGAAGGCGGCAATATTCAACTTGTCCGATTAAACAAAGAAGCCAACATCACAGCTCATCTTAGAGTCGTTACTGTAAACCAAACCATCCAAATAGTCAGCAAAATTGGATTTTTACCCTCCTTCCTGGAAGGGAATCCAACTCTAAAATATTCAAGAGCCAGGAATATCTGTAGACACGTGAGTACAGCTGCATTACTTGAAGCGGTTGCGGAAATATACAAAACTATGGTAACAGTGTGAAACAAATTATTAAGTGCCTCCGAGGAACATGTACGAAACGACTCGTTAATAGCAATATATGTCAAACGCTGCACCTTGTTGATATTATTTCAAAAATATCCCTGGTCAGTAACCGACCACCACACAAAGCAAACCATAGGCAAGTATTGGATATATTATAGCTTTGTAAATTCATAGGAAAACCCAGTTCCGTTTTGTTCTGATTTATTTCCTGGTCACTCCCTGTAGCCCAGACGATGTAACAGATAGAAACAAACCTGGTACCACATCTTCCACATCGGCAAAGATTTTTATACACGCCGCTATTGAATTTCGGAACCAAGTTGTTAACCAAAACCAATAGTTGTGTTGAGATAACCCTAAATTGCAGTGTTCCACGTGTAACACTCCTTATAATCTCGCTACTTCCTAAATATAGGTTGACAATCCTGGTGTTCAACATGGTCGATCCAGTTACATAGAAAGCTCTCAAAATGCAGATACTCTAAATTATTATTGCATTAGTCACTACATTATTGAAAGCATCTTCTACATCCAAGAAGTCACCTTGGCATATGTAAAGGCATCCGTAAATAATGGAGAATTAGTGTAGAGAAGAATCTCCAAATAATCCCTCCTTACATAAGCTGGATTCGACTTTCACTTTGTCAAAAACTTCGGTAAGACTAGCAGAACTCTTTACACGAGTTCCTTTTTGCAGCTAAAATAATTTTCTCAAAAGCTTCCCGTCATTCGCGGTATTGCTGGCATTGGAGTGCTTTCTAATCCACCAAGGAGTAAAGAGAGAAGGAACCTTTAAACTTCTAGACCGGTAGTAATAAATGGGAACTAGGGATGCCAAACGGGAAATCCCAAATCCCGGGATTTTCGGGATTTATTAAATCCCGAATCACGGGG
Organism: Delia radicum; assembly: GCA_021234595.1. Classification (NCBI taxonomy): domain Eukaryota; kingdom Metazoa; phylum Arthropoda; class Insecta; order Diptera; family Anthomyiidae; genus Delia; species Delia radicum. Next base: position 15,853,031 of record CM037853.1, on the reverse strand, counting down.
TTTTATTTTTTGATCCCGGTTTTTTTTTCGAAATTTTTGGGATGCTTCGGGACTTGTTTTGTTAAAATTAAGATTAATTACATTTTTTCTTGTGTTTTTTTATAACTATAATAGGCGGTTAAATTAACTGCAATGTGTAGTTATTATTAACTTTCAAAAATTAACTGTCGAATGTAGTAAAAACAACATTACCAGCATTTAAATACAGCTATTAATAAAAAAACTTTTTTTGTAAATATTCTTAATTCTTAATCTTGCAATAAAATACATAAAGTTTTTATTAATATGTAATTACTGCATGAATTAAATATTAAATGTCAAAAACTCAAACAGTTTAGGTCTCTTTCATCATCATTGAACTCATTATAGGGTTAAATTTTATAATGAGGGTTGATTATATTATAAATGCGTTCTTTGCTGTTATTGTTAGGAAAATGAAAATATTTGTAAAATATAAAAACATAATTAGCAAATTGTGTGATGACTGCCTGTTGCTCTATATCAGCGGTTCCCACCAACATTTGCTTCACGGACCCCCGGGCGCACCTCTTCTAGATCCCGGACCCCCAAAAACACGTTTTTTCATTTATATAAAAAAAAAAAAAAGTAAAACAAAATGCAGTAAAACTCAATTACATTAAACTCCGAGGGATAAAAAAAATTAATTCGTTATAAGCGAGGTTTTTATATACTGAAGTAAAATTTCTTTAAATTTTTTTTTATTGTCCACGAAACATTAAAAATTTTGTATAATTTTGTAAATATTGTCATTTGATTTTAGAAATAAATAGTTTTTGATACATTTGGGAAAGAATTTTCGTGTGTTCGGATTAAGTTTGTTTAAATTCAAAGAAGTTTTAAACAAATCTTTGGGAATTTAGTATTTAAACTCGAATATACCACTTATAAAAATTTGTTTGTTGTACTGTCAAAAACAGTTCATCTTAACCCATGGTTCATCCTAACCAAGTTCGTATTAACATACGTAATTTTGACTTTTCACCAAAACGTCAGGACTACTACTTTTATAAAAAAATTAAAATTTTTAGAAGTAAGATTTTAGACTGTGACTGTCTGTAACTGGCTTAAGACTATTTTTAAGACTGAAAGTCACAAACTTTAATTACAAAATAACAATAAAACTCAAATTTCATTTGTCATGTTGTGCACGCTGAAAAAAAAACGCCCTGCTAAAAAAATATATATGACGGTTATATACTTTTGTTTGGAAAACATTTCCGTTTCCCATGATTCTAATATAACATGTTTGCTTGCAAATATAACTATGTTTGCCTGTAAACATATATATATTTGGAACAAGTGAAAAACGTCTACCGACAAACATATATATGTTTGGCTTGAAATATATATATATGTTTAATATAAGTATGTTTGCTTGTCCCAAAAATAATATCTAATAATTTTAAAATTGCTAAATTTACTAAATAGCACTACTGGGGGTCCGCGAACTTCCATTTGGGAAACGTTGCTGCATCATGTTAACAGGGTGACTTTAGGTGTATGGCAAAGGATACACGTACTACTACAACCATGATTCTATGGTAGAAGGGAATAAATAATAACCCGAGTAAAATTCATACATTGCGTTGCAAAACTATAATTACACATTAATTTCACTAAATTTCGTAAGTAAAAAAAACGTGGAACTGTTTAACCGGCATAAAGGTAAATGCAATGGAAAACTAATGATATTTAACAAAAAAAAACAATTCATTTATTTTACTATTTAAAAAGGAAAACTAAAATCAATTAGCGTTTCATAACTATAAATACACTTAATATATGAAAACTTACAAAAATTTAAAAAAAATATTTTAAAGTAGCAGTTTTTATAATGCGCGAGGCCAACTCCAAAATTCGATCAGACATACTATCTACCAGATTTATTCGAAGTTCTTTCGTTATAGATCTCTACGCATCAATAACTGCTTCTTTTAGATAAAAAAAAAACTAGAAACTAGTCTAGCCTGACTTAAAAACTAATAGTGTTTATAATTTTTAGAGAAAAACGTTTATTCTTCTTCTTAACCTTAACATTTCTACAAAAAAAAAAAAAAAACGCTTTTATATTGACACTTTTCTGCTTAAACTCGAAGGGTTAATACTTCCCAAATATTCTCAATGGGGTTTTGATCCGGAGAAAATGCGGGCCATACTCTTATATTTTTTGATGATAGCCATTCCATCGTCTGACGACTTACATGTATTGAGGCATTGTCCTGTTGGAAAATTAATTCTTCTTCGTTGCTATTTTCAATAAATGGCATCAATTTCTTTTTTAATACTGTAATGTACTCAGAAGAGTTCATTCTGGTGCTTGAAAATGTCAAAACAACCATACCGTCGAAACAACCAGCGCCTCAAGCTATTAGGGATCCACCTCCGAAAATTAGGTCGGTCCCTCCAATAGCTGTTAAAACCATGTGGACTATCAAGATTGAGTTTTTCTCATGAGAAAAGATGAAACTTATGTTTAAACAGTCCTACCAACAACATCGATTATTGACTTACCTTCCTCCAGTTGGTTTGTAAATTATATATATATATATATTCCCGTCGTTCCTATAAGGAGCATTCCAATCTGTCCATCGCAATATTTTTTACTTCGCTCCAGCTTTTGCGCATTCTTCCTGATTCGATGTCAATTTGTCTTCTCCATGTGTGAATTCCTTTTAGCGTTGTAAATTTGCGTTTGTAAATTTCTTTTAGCGAATTCAAGACGATCAATTTTGGGGTGGGTTAATAACCTTGGTACAGGCATAAGCTTTTGACGAGTAATTCTCTGGGAATCCTTTAAGAGCCTACTTATGGTTGATTTGGACACATTTACTTTATATTCATCTATTGAGACTCTTCAATGTGTTGCTGGTACAGTTGATTATTTTAAGCCGGTACCGATTAGATTTTTTTTTTTTTTGGGCCGCCTGTTTTATTTTTACCATAAGCATTCGGATTATTTGCAAAATTTGTGGCAACCACATGTAAACGGTTTATTTTTCTAGCAATTTCCCGAAAACTTAAACCACTTTTTAAATAGGCTGAAATTTGTCATGTTTCAAAATCACTTAGACATGAACCACGCTGCATTTTATAGCAAATTAATTAATAACAATAATAATAATAATAAAACAAAAATAATTCTTAAATTTTTCTTTATTTGCTATTCTTTTTTGTTTACCGTTATATCTAATTATAGTCACGAAACACTAAAAATATAATTACACAATTTTTCTCTTAAATCAATTAAGTAATCTCTTAAATTTTACACTATAAGAGATTAGTTATCACACCGTTAAAACAGTTATAAGTTTTAAAAAAATATTTGAAATATTAGCAAAAGTAGCGAAAATTATTTGTAATTATAGTTAGGCAACGCAGTGTATTTTATAATCTTAAATAATTTGATCCAATTTTGTACAATTTAATATTGTTAAGTATGACATCATGTAAAATAAGATACAATTTTACTTGCATTTGTAATTTTTCGTAAAACGCCATATATAATTGGATTGACAATACTTAATAAATATATTCAATTAAACAAAACAATTTTTTATAGCCTGAATTTTATAACATTAATATCAAACCGGCATGTAATTCTCATTAAGTTAGCAAATTTATTTATACTTATCTGAACAAACTCACACAGAAATTAGTTTATTCTTTCTATGGAAACGTTGGAAGTATGGAAACATTTTTTTTAGGATTTTCTTTTTTGCAAAAATTAGCCTTTTTTTAAAACCAGATTATAAAATAATCCACTTTTTACTAGAAAATTAAAAAAATTAAAACTGTGTAAACAAACTGTTTATTTAAGTTACATCAAAAATATAAAAATTTTCAAATCATTATCAATGATGCCGACTTTTTGATCTTCTCTTTTAGCAGCGAAATCAAGATTTTATATTATTGGCCTCAAGAAATTCAATTAAATGCTGTTGCTTCCTAAAATACATTAAAAACAAAGAAGAGAAGCAGTAACGAAACTTTACAGACCAGCGCCACAAGGGTTTTTAAGGGTCACAATTTTTTTTCATTCAAAAGGTTCGCAAACTTAAAGACTTATTTGTAAAGAAATATCCCCTGGAAAAATTCTGAGAACTTGAATTGCTTGTCGAACAAAAAGTGCTTGCGATCTTATAGAGATTTAGAAGAAACAAAAGAATGTCATATTTTGATACATCTGTTCTTTAAAAAATACACAGATTCTAAAGAATAGTTGACAAAACGTCTGTTTAAAAAATATATTTTTGATATTATGTAGTTATTTTTAAAAATATTTAAATACACATAAAAACACGAAGATATTTTTTTTTATTTGGAAATGTTGTTGCATACTTTGAGGCTCGATTGCAGGCACTGAAATACCCGAGTAAAAAATTATATATAACGATATATTCTTTAATATAAAAATATATGATTATATAAAATTGCATATGTCTCAATATATATTTATACACACAGAGAAAAATTTAGCTATTTGCCAACAGAAATTCAGTTACTGCGACTCAAATTTGGTTATTACTAATATCAAACGGTTGGTCAGTTTTCACAACAAAGTTCGGTGAATTCAATTTAATTTTCGTTGCAACACCCAACATATTCAGAAATCTAATGTTAATATCGTTGTACTAACCGAAGTTATAAGTTGTTACCATTAAAAAACACTTTTCAATTCGGTTGGCATTCATAATAATCCATGTGTACACTCATAATAATCCATGCATAAAAATACCAATAAATGTCAAAATAACATAAACTTTCGTAAAATAAACCAATATTTGTTCATTTTACGAAAGTTTTTGTTGTTTTGACACTATTTTCGTACTTTCAGCATGGATTATTATGAGTGTATATAATAATATTTTCAAAATGTTTAAACAAGAAAATTTATGTATAAGCACATGTCATCATATATAAAAAAATACTATTCTTAAGTTTATATATGATCATACACGGTAGATAAATTTTATTAAATTTTTATAAAATTAGATATATCCCAATACATAACTATATACACATACATTGATAATAATGTATGCGTAAAAAAACAAATAAATGTCAAAATACCAAAAATTTTGTAAAATAAACGAAAATTTGTTTATTTTACAAAACATTTTGTTGTTTTGACATGTTTTTCGTATTTCTAGCATAGATTATTATGAGTGTAATACAAACATCAAAAACGTCTTCTGTCATTTTAGACATACGTACACGTAAAACTACGAAAAAATGTGAAAATAACCAATTTTTTTTTGTAAAATAAACGAAAATTTCTACATTTTACGAAATTTTTTGTAGTTTTGACAATAATTTCGTATTTTAAGCATGGATTATTATGAGTGTATATATAATCCAAAACTGAAAAAAATTCCTAAGTCAATTTCTATGTAACTACAGTTGAACCTCGATTATCCGGGCCTCTATTAACTGGGTACATCTGTTAACCGGCATGCTGGTGGTTTGATTTAGACCTCTATTAACCGTGCTTACCTCTGTTATCCGTGCTATTATTTTGTTCCTCCGTGCTTCACCTCTATTCTCCGTGCAGCACACATATTTATTTGCTTGTTTTTTCTTTTCACCTACATACAAAATGTTAAAATTCGGGAAACATAAATAATTTCTATTAACCGTGTTTTCGATTGTCCGTGCTGAGTCCGGTTCCGTGCAACCCGGATAATCGAGGTTCAACTGTATACATAATTAAAAAATATTTTACGGAAAAAGTCCACAATTTTACGATATCGATTTCCATTACAAATAACAAACCCTCCGCAAAATTTTTTAGTTGTAGAACAACTTCTTTTACCACCAGTTACATAGAACCGGTTCTAGAACAGGTTCCTTGGAGTCGAAATGTAAGGTGTCACTGTCCCAGCCCTAGTTCTATAAATGGTTCTAGAACCGGTTCTAAAGCATCCTGTTCTTGTTTGGAGGTAGAGAACCTATTGCAAGGACAAACTCCATATAAAAAGAATAGGCTGCAGAACAGATATTATAAGCTATTATAATACAGTATAAGTTGCTCTACCTGTTATTTTGATTTTACTGTGCCATTTTAATATTGACATACATTTGTTTTTTAATTAAATTAAAATTATTAATTTCGTTTAAAGCGAAAATTTTAGGTCCTAAAAAATATGAATAAAATTTTAAAATTTAAGTTATTTACAAATTTCAATCATACATTTTGTGTTTTGAGCCCGTTTTATGGAGTTTAAATATATGTAGCATAATATCTTTTAATTTAAATATATTTGGATTGTTATGTATCTAATTGTATCAAATATAATATAATTAGATGTAATTATATCGGGACAAAACTTCAATAGAATTGCATAGTTTTTTATTAAATTGTTTCTATTTAAATATAATTATATCCAAAGTCATTCAATTTTATAGAATCATTTTTCGGATCACATTATATCCTCTTATATTTGCGGAAAATATCTCATCATATATAATTTTATATAAACTTTTTTACTTGGGTAGTTTTGATTAAATTTGGTATTCACAACTAAATATAATTCGATTTGAAACAAATCCGGTGGACTGTTTTCTGGGTGTACATTTGTAGGGAGGCAAAAAAATCGCTCAACCTACTAGGAAAATCGTATTCTAGGGATCAAAATAAGAAACTTTGCCAAAGAAACCATACCTCAAACAAATTTTGAAAAAGCCCACTTTGATATTTCGGAAAGTAGGTGGAATCTCTCCAAATTTATGGAAGCTACTTCTTTTCCGGGAGACGCGCTAGCAGATTAATGCATAAATCATCATTCTAGATGACGCACTCAAAAAAAAGACATAAACTATAAAGCAGTTACAAATTTACTTCAAAATAGTTCATAAATTTTCCTTAATTTAAGTTAAATTTTACTAAAATAAAGAAAATTTTTCTAAAAACAATTAAAATTTCCTAAATTTTAGTTACACCTAAATAGTTTATATACTCAGAAATAGTTCATAGTTTTTCTAAATAATATTTCTTGATTTTAGTAAAAAAAAAAATCTACCAAATAAAATCTTTCTAATCTTTAGGAGAAACATCTTAGTTATAAGGAATTTATATCTTAAAAAAAAATAAAACTACGTTTAGTTCAACAACAAAAAGTAGGACGTATTTTACTCCTATTAAGTTCAAGAAAAGGGATGAACTTAAAACGAGTAAATAATTGTACTCTATGTGAGTTTAATTTTTTTTCACTAGAAGTAAGTTTAACTAAAATTAAGAAAGCCTTTTCAAAATTTTATTTTTAAGTTAACCAATTTCTGATATTCGAGAATTGCTTTCTAAAAAAAAAATCAGAATAAATACAAAAAAGTAAGAAATTTTTGCCACGTAGTTATAAAAAATTATTTGGTTTTAGAAACTGATTATCTATTTTTATGAAAAATTTTTATAGCTTTTAGTTCAGATAAATTTATAAAAATGTAATAACATATTCAGTTTACAAGTAAAGGTTTTCTAATTTTTGGAAAATACCTAACTTATTTTTAGGAAGTTTTATTGTGTCATGTTTCCGAAAAAAATCTTACTTTAAAATAGTTAAATTTTACTAGGATTTAAAAAATATTTCCAAATTTGAAGTAAAATTTGTTTCTCAGTTTTAAGGAAAATTTTATTAAATTTCGGTAAATCATGTCTTTGGCGCTGTTTCAAGTTCAAATTTTCCTCAAATTAAGTTAATTTTTCTAAATTCTAGTTCATTTTTTTTTTTTGGGTGCGGTTAAGGGGTTAAAATTTAAGTTGAAAGAGGGCTTTTTTAGCCTTGTTTTTATAGCAAAATGTACAAATCTCGGGATGGAGATATTTCAGAAAGTAGGAGGAGTCTTTCCAAGATTATGGTCTCTATTTCTTCTCCGGAAGACGCTCTAGCAGATGAATGTATAAATTATATTCGATTGGGTTGGATTCGGTTGGGGCACTCTAAATGGGTCAAAGTGGAATTTTTCAAAATTTGACACTACGGGTCAAAAGTCGGGACATCAGAATTCGTTTTAGAGGTATGGTTCCTTTGGCAAAGTTTCGTATTTTGATCCCTAGAATACGATTTTCCCTGTATGTTGAGCGATTTTTAAATCGACCCGCCCTAGTGTACATATTCTATACCAAATTCGCTTGATTAGGTGGAGAGGAAGTCGAGTGGTTGATTTTATATGTTTTCAATTTATATCCAATACATTTATATACAATACGATCCACTATTTTTTTTTCGGGTCAAATTGTATTTCAATTAGATATAAGGCTATATAAAATTTTATACATTTTGTTGTTGGATCATATAAAATTTCTTTAATCGCGTATTTTTATGTATTTTTTTAAAGAGCAATTGTTATTTTTGTGAAAATAATTTTTTTCCTGGACGTTACTAAAAAAAAAAAAAACGAGATTAACAAACAATTCAATTTACAAAATTGAAAAGTACTTGAAAATTAAGACAAATTTAAGTTTATCATCCCTGAAGCTAAAATATGTATAAAAAAAAACAAGAAACTTTTAAAATTTTTACATTAGCCTTAAATCCGCTTTACAAACATTAGTACTAAAGTGTTTTTAACATTTTTAGTTTTTTTTTTTTTTATAAAAATTATAAAGCACCTGTTTTATATAAATGTGTGTATAATAATTTTTGCATAAAACCCAGTAAAACTTTTCAGACAGAATAAATATATATAAAAAAAAAATGTTTTTAATTTTTTATTTTTCAAAACAGATTTACGAATTTATTTAGTATTTTACATATATTTATGGCATTTTTTTTTATTTCTATAAAGAAAACATAAAAAAAAACATGTTCATCTTTTTCATCATCATCATCATCTTTTAAGTATGTACGTACGACAACAATCAAATGTTAAATATTTCACTCATTCATGATGACAAAAGAATATTGTCCTTCTTTAACTCAAACATGAGGAACAAAATTATAAAAAAAAAATGTGATTTGCCCGCGTTGACATGACAAAAGCGGATCTGCATATATTTGCATATAATTTTTGTTTTCTTGTGATTTTTTTTGTATATTTTTTCACAAAAAAGAAAAAAAAAAAACTCATCATCAAGGTACATCTTGTTGTTTCTTCAATAGTACATAATCATCTTTAACATTTATTCGCCAACAAAGGCATTAAAAATCCTTTAAGTTTGTTTTTTCCGATTTTTAAGGAAAATCTTGTTCGATTCTACCCCTTTTTTTTACAAGTGAATAAAAATCTTTCAAAAGCTTTGCATGTATTATTAAGTTACAAATGAAAAATTGCTGTATTAAAATGTGTCATTCAAACAAATCATTTATCAAAGAATCTTTATTTAATCCAAGTTGTTAAAAATTATTTTAATGTAAAAGCATTTGCAAATAAAAAGATTTTTATATTGCTTAACTTATTGGACATATAAACCAAACTAAGTGCCTACACACAGAAAGAAAGATCAAAAATGTCACACTAAATATCACTAAAACGTACAAATGTAATTAAAAAATCGATAAATGTATTTTTCACAAAAATTACTAATATTTTTATTCTTCCTATTTTAAACGAGCTTAAGATCATTTATTTATTAATTATAATTGTTTACTTCCAATATATCTTCTCCATATTGGGTACCTTCTTCAGGGAACAATTATTACAATTTGATTCAAAAAATAATAATATAATAAAAAATAATTGAAATACTTATATATATACAGTGTCAGACAAAACTAAAGCACGGAATATTGCTTACTACTATGTATTTCAATTAAAATATTCTTTATTTTTAACAAAAAAAATCATATTAAATTGAAAATAGTCGTTATCCTTGCGCGACAAAACTAAAGCACATATTCAATATATACCATAAAAATTGTAATTTATCTAATAGTTGGTTGCGTATCCCTTATTTTTCAAAACTGCTGCACATCTGCGTGGTATAGACTAAATTAGATTGGACAAGACATCCCCAGAAATGCCTTTCCATGCGATATCTGCTTGATAGAAAAGGTCGTCCTTAGTTTTGCAAGTTTCGCGTAATATTTTACGATCTACAATTTCCCATAGGTTTTCTATGGGATTGAGATCTTGCGATTGGACTGGCCACTTTAAAACATCGATCTTATTATTTACAAACCACTCTTTCACACATTTTGCAATGTGTTTGGAGTCGTTATCCTGCTGATAATTTCACTTTAGTGGCATTTCCTCCTTTGCATGTGGTAGCATGACTTCTTGTAAAATATCTTTGTACATAAAACGATCCATTATACCGTTTATCTTATGGATTGGCCTGATTCCATGACCCGAAAAACATCCCCAGACCATTACATTCCCTCCTCCGTGCTTTACTGTGCTTTTAGTATAGCGTGGATCAAGGCGTTGTCCTCTTGGTCTACGCACTAGCTTGAATCCATCAGAATCTTTTAAATTGAATTTCGATTCTTCAGAGAAAAGCACAGTTTTCCATCGAGCAGTAGTCCAGTTAACAGATTCCTTTGCAAACTCAATCCTGGCCTTTACATTTTTATGGGAAATAAACGGTTTTTTTTTGCACTTCTGTATGTTGCTAAGCCACCATCAACAGCTCGTCTTTAAATGGATCTGGGCGATATGTTTAGTTCCAATTGATTTGCAATAGACCTTGCTGACACAAAAGGATCCTTTTTAATAATCCGAATAATTGCCTGGTCTTCGCGTTTGATGGTTTTTCGCGGTCGATGTATCGTAGTCAACGAACCCGAAGAACTAAAACGGCTTATAATCCGGGAAATTACGCTATGGTGGATGCCAAATTTTTATGAAATGCATGCCACTTATTCACCATTATTAAAATCACTAATTATTTATCTTTGATTTGAGTATGAATACTTGTTGCGAGCAATTTTGTTTGATAAATTTTAAAAAGGTGCACGGCTACTTTGAATGATCAAATATGACTGATATCCACGCGTAAATTTTTTCTAAACACTCGTATGTTCTTTACAATATGTCCTCAAAATAACGATTTTTTTATATAACGGCACTTGCTGTTGGTAGTTTCTAACAATCAAATAAAACAGCAAGCATCAACGTTTATGTGCTTTAGTTTTGTCGCTGGCATTTCTTGGCTTTTGTCATAACTTTGTAAAAAAAAATTGTTAAATTAAAAACAAAAGCATTTTAATTATAATTTTTGCATATTTAGTACACTCTAATTAATTTCTGTTTAAATTTACCCAACTTATAGTAGGAAACTGTACTCCTACTATAAGTTGGGTAAATTTACTCTATGTGTGTAAATGAAAAAAATACGCACATTGAGAGTAAGTTTGTGAACACAAAGTTGGTAAATTTACAATGGAAGTGCGTAAAATTTTGATATAATTTATAAATAAATGAGTAATTTTACCAAATTTTCGTGTAAAAAAACATGATTTACGTGCAATTATACGTATAAAATGCGTAAAAATACATATTTATATGCGTAAAATCCCCTAAAAATGCGTATCTTTACCTTCCGGTAAAAAGAAGAACAGCCCAAAAAATTTTTCAAATAAAACAAAAAATTAATTTTTAGAAAGAGTTTTATTAATGTGTTGTATAATAATAAATGTAATAATAAATATTTGTTTATAAGTTGTTGTACATATACAGAGCTTCAAAGATTGAATTCTATTTTAAAAAAAATTAAATCTGATTTTTTTAAATCGAATGATTTTTTTTCTTCAATCATTGCGAATTCAATAATTGGGAGTTCAATCTATTTTTAACTTATGCCCGTAATTTCAAGCAATAGATACCTACCGGTGCTTAGATACCTACCGTGTACACGAACAAAATCGGGTAGGTATCTATTGCTTGAAATTACGGGCATTAGGGTGGTAATATTGCCGACCCTGGGGAATCTGGATGGTTCAAACAGCTCGATATTATGCCTGTTCATTGCAATCGGACTACTAAGTAAGAAATGGCCGAAATATTTCCAAAAATTTTGTATTATATCCCACTGTGCTGAGTGTCCTTAATAAAATAAAAATTACAGCACCGAAATTTTCACTTTTATGCGTCTGTTTTCTTCAGCGTTCCTTTTTTGACTTTCGAATAAAATAAAAAATGTTTCTTCATATTACTTATATATTATTTTTGTGGTTGAAATATTTTATCGAAAAATTGAAAACAAAGTTACCCAGCCAGAAAAATACGAACGGCAAAGCATTGGCCCAGTGCTTTCAACGGTGGTATAAGCGTTGGCAGAGCTTTGGATATCTGAAGATTTAAGTGCTTTGCCAACCCCAAAATGATAACACCGGGCAGGGCTTGGCCGTGAGCGCTTTGCCAGTACCAAAACCATAATTTTAAAACGTTGGCAAAGCATTGGTATAACAACCAATAAAGTGCTTTTTTAATAATATAATAAGTGCTTTACCAACCCCAAAATGATAACACCGGGCAGGGCTTGGCCGTTTCTTTTTTAAAACGTTGGCAAAGCACTGGCAATAAGCGCTTTGTTAGTGCTCTGCCAGTGCTTGATTTTTCAGACCATTGGCGATTTCTGGTTAGGTATTTGCTATTAAATTTAGTGTTGTTTCTGCTGAATTATAATATTTTCTGTGAGCACTATTTTAAAGTTTTCTTAAATTTAAAACTAATATTTTTATTGCCATTGTATATTGTATTTTGTTACTTTCCCTTTTTCTTTTTAAAAATACATAACATTATCAATAATGTTAATAAGCTGGCTAAAATGGGCCTATAAAAACAATTTAGCCAAAGCCATAAAAATAAATAAATAACTTATTCTTAAAATAAAATAAAAAAATAAACTTCAAAGACTTAACATATAAAATGAGTAACTTTAAACGTCATTGAACGCCCTGAAAATACACACAACCCTTTATATTTTATTGCTTCTTTTTCTATTTTCATCCTTTCAACTGGTACAAAAATAATGTGGTTATTTAAAACCCCCCTTTTTTCCTGTATTTATTATAATGATTTACAAAAAAAAAAAAAAAAAAAAGTAAAGGCCTAAAAATTCACATACATGATCTTTAATGGAACTGTTCTCACATATATTTTCGAAAATATATTAAGTAACCATATTCATTTCATTACATTTCCCCCACTGCCCGGTTTAGTTTTGTTCATTCAGTAAATATTTGCCTCAAGGGTACTTTTCAAATTTATTACTTTAAGCTTTGGCTAATGGTCATTTGTTGTTCCAAAGAACCAACAACATTTATTTGTTACAATTTATCCATTTGGTAAAATGTAAAACTCATACTATAGTGGACATAAAGAACAACAAATTGTTTTCTGTTATCCTTGTAAAGTTGTTAATGGTCATTGGTGTAGTTTGTTGTTATGTTAAGGAAATGTTTAAAATTGTTTTTAAAATTTTATAATGTCCAAAAATTTTTAAGCAATAAAATGTTATTAGTGTCTTTTTTAATGTTATTTTATTCCGAAGGGAATAAAGGTGGCCATAACAAACTCTATCAGTAGAGAAGACAAAACAATTTCAAAAACTAAATTATTTTGACATTACAATTTCCCATATTTGATATCACAGAACTAAGATAAATACAAAGTTTAGGGGCACTGAAACACCTGGCTCGGAAAATATGAATTCTTGAAAATCGGAAAAAAACTTTAGAAATGTACAAAGTTGTACTTACTTGATTGTCATTTTCTTGAAAAGTGTTATAGGTAAGCTACACATTAAGGTCGCATTTCACATGGTTACTAAATTACCTTTATTTTGATTTACAACATGGTTTTTAATTTGGAAAGGTTAAAGGTCACCTTTCTTGACCTATTCGTCGGGAGGCTGTATCATTGAAAACAACCTTTTAAAAAAATTTAAAAAGAAAATACATGTTAAAGACCATTGTCTTCTCTACAGTTTTTACATATTTTAAAATAGAGGTATTTTTGGATCCAGAAATATAAATTATATAGTAAAGATGTTAAGTTTTTTTCGATCTTCTTTTATTTTATTCTTTTTAGCTTAAACGAGCTTAAGATCATTTATTTATTAATTATTTATTTCCAATATTTCGTCTCCACATTGGGCGAATTCCTCAAATATTACAATATTGTAATATTTGTTCCCTGAAGAAGTCACCCAATGTGGAGACGAAATATTGGAAATAAATAATTAATAAATAATTGATCTTAAGCTCGTTTAAACTAAAAAGAGTAAAGACAGATATTTTACCCGAAAATTTAAACTATGTAACAAACAAGAGTCCGTTCATGGTTAAACGCCGATTGAGATGAAATTTGGATATGTTATAAATAATAAAAAAAATTAAGAGACCCATTTAAAAAGTGGGGCAAATATAACCTCATTTTCGGTTTTATTTTTTCAAAAAAACTACATACGAGGGAGGTTCAAACATAAGCCGAGCTAATGTATAGATGGCGGCGGTAGTTTGAAATAAATTACTTTGGTGAAAAGTGTAAACCTTATAAAACATATGTTTTAAGTTTCAGGGCGCCATGTTGTTTTTGGAGACATCAAAAATCAACGATCTCAGTGAATTTGTAAACATGGAAAAAATTGCTCACCGTTATGTAATTCAATACTTCCATTTGAAAGTCCTCAGTCCAACCAATATTAAAACCGAGCTAGATTTTACTCTGGGAGAGTCTTCTCCTTCTTTTAGGAATATAAAAAATTAGGTGACAGAGTTTAAGCTAAGCTGTACGAGCTGCCAAGCCGAACGCCGTAGTGATCGATAATCGTGTCCCAAGAAGTCGAATACAGTTAAATTTGCAGGCAATGTCCTGACGTCAGTCTTTTGTGATGCGCGTGAAATAATTTTTATTGATTATCTTCAAAAAGGAAAAACAATCAAATATTATGGTAACTTATTGCAGCGTTGAGGTGACGAAATTAATGCATAAATTTGGAGATGAGAGGGCTGTGTGCAAGACAGGTGCCGCGTTTGCTCACAATAGAACAAAAAAAAGGTGGTGTTGTCTGTTTTTTGGGATGCGCGTGGTATAATTTTTATTGATTATCTTCAAAACAGGCAGAACAATCAACGGCGAGTATTATGCTGACTTATTCCAGTGTTAAATTGATGAAATTAAGAAAAAAATGCCGCATTTGGAGAAAAAGAAAGTGTTGTTTCATCAAGACAATACACCAGTTCACAAATCCACTATTGCGATGGCCAAAATCAGTGAAATAAAGTTCGAATTGCTTTATCACGCACCTTCTTCGCCAGATTTAGCTCCCTCGGATTATTTGCTGTTTCCAAACTTCAAAAAATGGCTCGGTGGTAAAAGATTTGCCAACAAAAATGAGGTGGAGTCTGCGGTTGATGGTTTCTTTAAATATCTAGGCAGTTCATCAAGACAATGTACCAGTTCACAAATCCACTATTGCGATGGCCAAAATCAGTGAACTAATGTTCGAATTGCTTCATCACGCACCTTATTCGCTTCCTCGTATCTATTGATTATCGCTGGGAAAAGTGTATCGAGCTAAAAGGAGATTAAGTTAAGAAATAAGGAATATTTTTCCCAAATTTGTTGTTTTCTTTGTTAGGTTGGCTAATTTTGGAACCGGCCTCGCATGCATAAATTTGGTATCTTATTAAAGGTATTTGAAATGCACATCACGGGTATAAAGTAGCATGTCTGAGCATGCTCAACTTTTCGTGGTATTCGAAAAAACACATACATTTTGAGGGTTTTGTACTCGTATTTAAACGAATGTACTTTTTGAGTGGAACGAGATATTGCACTCATTTTATTTTTCTTTAATCAAGAATTTTTTTTTGTTATATAACAAGTATTTTAAAAAAGAAATTTGTCCCGATTTCGTCCCACTGTTCGCAAAAATTTGGACCTGCGTCGGACCAAATTTTAGAATTTTTCATTTTGAAATGGGAATATCTCGGGAACTATTAGAGGTAACTCAGACATATAAGCAAAGACAGCTCAAATGTGTAGTACTCACTAATGAAATTTAGGTTTATCAAATAATATGAAGCCTCAACCTCCAAGAATTTTCCGGAGCTTATTAAAATTTTGTAGTTATACTTTTTTAATTTCTTAGCAAGAAAATTTCTAGAATTAAAAAAATTATGGGAATACGTACTCGAAATACTTAAATCGCCATTCAATGATTAAAAGCAAAACTAATTTTGATATAGAAATAATGTTATAAGAAACTAAAATCAAAAGGATTGTCATATTCTACTTTGTTTTCATAGTTTAAATATGAAATTTTTTAATTAGGAAATCGATATAAGAAAAATTTAATGTATCATAAATTTAAATATAACCCCACTTGCAATTGCAAAGGTGGCTGATTCCTTTTATTTGGAATATAAATTTTCGTGTGGCATCAAAATTTCTAAAAAAAAAACCATATTTTTTTTAGTTGTGGACACATTTTCCATCGTGCACTGCCAGTTTCTGACAGGGTCTTTCTATTTAGGATAAACTAAAGTATCCAGAATATATCAAACAATTCAAGTTTTATTTTTCCAAATACCCTGATATAAAAAGAAAAACCGTAGGTTAAATATCAATAACCATTTCCATTAAACTTTTCTATTAGCAAACAAATTTTCACTAAAGTCCTTTGGTAAACAATATAAGCCAATAAACAAACATATTATTACACATTTTGTACATATGTATAACTAAGTGTGTATGTATGAGTGTTTTTATAACACATACCCCACAAATATTGACGTAACTTCTTAAGGATTACTAAATACTGGAAAAAAAACTTTTCACAATATCTGGCTCATAACCCGATGAAAAAAGTTGCTATATACTCATATACAACTTGATATCATTATATATGCTTATATGTGTGGCAATATATATCGATATATGGTCATATCTTATACTAAGTTTATGCAAATTTTTTGATATGCCGTAGTATATCATTGTATCGAATGTTATATATTAGCATATCTTGTATATTTGATCATATGAAATAGAAATAGATCTATATATGCCCATATATTCTACCATATATAGTCATATGTAAGTGTATATGGTACAATTAATCAAAAATAATTCTATAACTTTTATATATAATTATATATGGCAAACATATCATGAGATGAGATATTTTCCGCAAATATAAGAAGATATAATTTGATCCGATAATTGGTTCTATTAAATTGTATCACTTTGGATCTAATTATATTTAAATATATACAATTTAATAAAAAGCTATTCAATTCTATCCGAATTTTGTCCCGATATAATTACTTCTAATTACATCATATTTGATACAATTAGATATAGTTAGAAACAATTAGATACATAACAATCCATATATATTCCATAAAACGGATTCAAAACACAACATGTATGATTGAAGTTTGTAAATAACTAAAATTTTATTTCTATTTTTTTAATACATCAAATTTTCATTTTAAACTAAATGGTTAATTTTAATTTAATTTAAAAAAATGTTTGTCAATATTAAAATGGCCCAGTAAACATTTCATAAACATTGACTTTAATGAAACCTGTTCCATAGATTTTATGAAAAGTTTCAATGGATGAGTTCCAGTGACAATTTTCATTAAAGCTATGCTTATTCTCTCAGTGTAGGCCTCCATACATGGCACACATCTTCATACATGTTGATATATGAAACAATATACATGGAATCATGCATGTTCATATATTACCATATATAAGCATTTTCACCTGGGTCTTTAAAATTTTTGATTTCTAGAAATTTGAATTTTCAACTTAAATGCTTTTGAAACATAACTTCAAGTCACAAAAAGCATATGGACAAATCTCGGATAAGATGTTAGCAAATTATATCTAATTTTATATACTGAGACACATTTAGATGTTTATATATGTTAACTTATCAAATAAGATATAATTATGATTGACTCCCATTAAAATTTTTAACCGGGAACATATATTTTTTAAAATTAATTTTTACATGTTTTATATATGAATTACTTAATTGGATTTAAATAAAAAGTACTGATCTCTAAAACATTTAAATTTCGTTTTTAAATTTTTTTTTAATAAAAACTTTATTAGATAAAATTATACATAATTTAATCATAGACCCATTTTTCGGTCTATATGAGATTAGAAAGCATGAGATTACATGAGATCAGCTTATGTATTCCCTTTTTTTGGATCAGATGAGATGTTCAGATGTTTAGTTATATGTGATACTACTTATAATCATATATGATTATTAGTGTCCGACCGAACAGTTCGGCCAGAAAATGCATTTGGTCTGTATTCGGTATTTTAAAGCATTATGGACAAATTTGGCGGATGGAAAAATGTTTATTGGGCTGATTAGATGCTATTTTGAGTGTCAAATTTGAAGAAAAGTCTGTAGTTAAGCAATGAATTAACTGTTCGGCCTCAGAAAGTTCGGCCAAATTGAAAATAGTTCGGCGGCCGAACTTTTAACTTTATAGCTAAACTTCGGCTTTTCTCTAAAATTTTATACACAAAATCGATTTAAATCGGCTCAACAAACATGTTTCCGATACCAAAATTTGTCATCATTGCCTCTAGATATCAAAAAACCGGCAAAATATAGGTTTTTGGCCGAACTGTTCGGTCGGACACTAATGATTATGTTGCAACTTTTTTCGTCGGGAAAATACAAACTTCGACAATACTTAAAAATTCATTCAAAACCAAACACAGCCAATTAATCAATCAATTTATTAAGAATTTTATATATTCATCGTATACAATCAATATGTTTCAATAAAATTGGTTTTAGTATTATACAAATTCTAACTCATAAATATGGAAATTAAAAATTTGTTTTAATTTTTCCTATTAAACAAAAAAAAAAAAGAAAAGACGGGGTGTTAAGGGAAAATTGCTGGTAAATATTTATAAAATATTTTTTTTGTAATACACTCACAAGAACTTTTAAATAAAATTCCAACAGTTATTTAAAAAGTTTATCGGTAAAGTTGTTTCAATAGAATATACAGTTACGATGAAAATGAAAATTATTCAAGTTCGAGGCCATACTCTATATTTCTTTATTCGGATATTATCCTAACAAATAATCTATAGAGTTTTTGTTTTCAAATTTATTAATTGACCACTTTCGGGAATGTGTTGATAGATCTCTTTCGGGAATTTTCTAGGTTCCCATCATCAGAACACGTTTTGAAAGAAGTGACAATCCCATGCAAAACATCAAACATTCATATAATCTCGTATTCTCACAAAATGAGAACTAATATATGAGCTCGAAGTTAAAGATTATCACCATTGATCAAAAAAAAAAATTGAAAACTTGTTCGCTATGTGCTCTATAGATTATTTGTTAGAACAATATCCTAATAAAGAAATATAGAGTATGGCCTCGAACTTGAATAATTTTCATTTTCATTGCACAATTAAAGGTCGAAAAAACCTAATTTTTATTTTCAATAAAAATAATATAAAACTTTTTAAAATACAGTTACTTTACCAAAGAAATACAATTTTTCACTTACTGTCTGTTATCCAATAAACAAAAAAAAAACGGACTTTCGGTAATACACTCAGAATACTATGTAGGTAAAGACCACTGCATATGTACTTAAAAACAAATGAAATTTCACTTAAAGAAATGACGACTTACATTTCATTAAATTCAACTAACATTGTCATTTGTTTTTTAATGTTCAAAAAATTACTAAAAATTGTAGTAACAATAAATCACATATGTTAGTAAAAAATAAAAAAATTTAGATTTTTTTTTGTTTTAGTGACCAATTTTATTTTGTTTATAATTTGTTTGTAAGATATTTCCTTTGGGCTAAGTTATTATTATTTTGTATTTTTTTAAAAATCAACTGTAAAAAATAAATGTAAAATCATAAAACAGTCATTTGATGTGGTTTGCTTTTTAAATGACATACAATTTTAGTAAAAAATTTAATTTGTTCTGCAAATGACTGACATTTACATTAAAAATAAAGAAACTGTATTGCAACCCAAACAACTACATATTTTTATAGCAGAAGTTCCCTGAGTGTAATTAAAATATTCAGTTAAAATTTTCTATTTAAAACAAAAAGTTGTAATATTATATTGAGTATTGAAATAAACGAAAACAATCTATTGTTTTTACCGATTTGGCCAAATAAATTTTCAACAGTTGAAAATAAACTAAAAAAACACAATTGTTTTAAACGAAAAGTAAGTAGTCCTTTTTTCTAACTGATTTTCAATTAATTTAATGTGTATGTAAAGGGTCCGCCAAATAACTTTTTTTTTTTGAAAATGCTATAAAAAAAACTACTGAATATTTTCTCAAATTTCTTTTTTTATTTGAAAGTACAATCCTTCCGGTTAATAATGGAAATTAATTTCATTCAAATGGCTGCCTCGGCTGGCCATGCAGTAGCCTACACGATCGGTCCAATTTTTAAGCACATTATCCATTGTGTGCAGCTGTATTTCATCAATGGCTTCACGAATATTGTCCTTTAAAGCGTCAATTGTCTCTGGCTTGTTAGCGTAACACTTATCTTTGACGGCACCCCACAAATAATAGTCCAACGGTGTCAAATCGTAGCTCCGAGGTGGCCAAACGACATCAGCTCTGCGGCTGATAATGCGATCTTCAAAAACAGGGCGCAAAACATCGAGTGTAGCTTCGGCTGTGTGGCACGTAACGCCATCCTGTTGAAACCAAATGTTGCCAATATCCTCCTCTTCAATTTTTGTGAACAAAAATTCGTTCAACATGGCCCGATAACGATCGCCATTGATGTGAAAATATTCCTTTCATTCAATAATCTAAACGATCAAGCTTTACTCCAGTACGATATTTTAAAGTTTACTACTTGGTGTGAAGACAACTTAATGGATCTCAATACTGGAAAATGTAAATATATGATTTTTTCAAGATCAAATCCTACTAACGGCTGTTACTTAATGAACAACGAATTGTTGCATTTGGTGCAAACATTTAATGATCTCGGTATATTACTAGACAAGCAATTGGATTTCAGATGTCATGTTTCAACTACTATAAATAAAGCCATGGGCGTGCTTGGATTTATTAAACATTGGTCAAAAGAATTTTCCGATCCTTACACTACTAATCAGCTTTTTACAACATTAGTCAGACCCATTCTGGAATATGGATCAATTATGTGGGATCCTTCTTGTAAAACTCGTACTCAATCTCTTGAATCTGTGCAAAAACAATTTTTGTTATTTTGTCTACGTGGTCTCGGATGGGATTATAATAATTTGCCTTCCTATACTAGTCGGCTTGCACTTATAAAACTACCTACTCTTAAAGGCAGACGACAAATGCTCAATGTAACATTTCTCCTAAAATTGATAAACGGTGCTATGGATTCCGAATATCTTTTGAGCAAAGTTAATTTACATATTCCAGTTTATTCAACAAGGAACTACGTGCCTTTACGTCTATCTGCTTTTCGAACAAATTACGCCAACGCTGAACCTTTTCGAAAGAATTTGCGATGAGTTTAATCAACTATATTTTGTAGTAGACTTCAATAAAAGTATGGATGCTGTTAAACGTGATATAATTCGCCATCTTAATGAACTGTAGAATAATAAGAAATAGTTTTTTCTTTTAAATAGTCTGTAAGGTTTAAATCTGTAGACTGAAATAAATAAATGAATAAAAAATAAATAAAAAACTGTAACGGCCACTAATTCTTCATTTTCGAAGAAAAATGGCATGATTTTCAAAGTAATGTCGCAATATTTCCCAGCGTTGTTTAAGCGTATACACAACCATATCCGTTCAGCGGAAGGATAAAACTAATTATCTGTCAAATCAGACATGAGCTAAGTGTTACCATTCATGAAATAAGCACTAGTTGAATAAAAAACGTTAGATGGCGCACCCTTTATTATTCAGTAGTATTTACGGATAAAATATTGTGAGTGTATTTATTAAGATCTCAAGTGTTTGTAATAAAGATATTGAAATTATCTAAACACCATGTTGAATTTGAAATTATTTATACAAAACTAACTAATCAGAATGTAGGTAAAATGTTAAATGTTTGCATTTCCTTTCAAAGGGGCTGTTTTACAAAGAATGTCATTTCCACTATTTCAACGATGTTCTTTAACGTCCATATAAACATTTGTTAAAACACAGCGAATGGAAAACCTTAAGTTTAGTTAGTGGTTTGCTTTAAATTGTATATGAGAAGACCGTAATTTTCCGACCACCATCACTTACAAAGAAATTTACACAAAAAAAAAAACATTAAACCATAATTGTATTTGAAACAAAGTGTTTTACCACAAAAACCCTTTCCTTCCTACAAATATCAGCGTTACAACATGTTGGCTTTTCAAAAAATAACACAACACTACAGATATTTTATATGTAGCGAAACTGCCTGCTAATGCTTGCATGACAAATCCACATTCATAATGTTGCCATCATAAAAAAAGGGTTTTTATTATTTTACAATTCGCGTTCTCATAACATTTTTTTTTGTGTGGTATTGTTATTATTTTAGAATTGTTTTTCATGTAATTCGCGAACGCGAATATCATGTCATTTTTTTTTTTTTTTTTAACAATGAAAAAAATCTACAAAAAAATGTTTCCACAATGACTTTGTTAGGCATGTTTACCTTGTAAACTGGTGCGATTGTGCATTTTTCTGTTAATTGTTAAAAATTTTATGGTCTGATGAATAAGTTTTTTATTGTATACTTTTTTTTTTTTTTGCATATTTTTACAGGATTCATAAAATGGTTTTCTTTTCATATTAAAGCTGATAAAAAATTACAGGGGTGAGTTAATAATTATAATTTTATATAATATTTTAAATTACATTTAAATTAAGGTCGTTCTATTGAATATTGACTTATCTCGTAAACTGCATTTCCAATAGTTTTACGGTAAATGATTGTAATTGATTTAAGTAGTGCGCCCCGGTAGGCTAGTTGGTAGCGTGCTGGCTTATCAGTGCGGGGGTCGTGGGTTCGATTCCCATCAGAGGCACTGGTCTGTTTTCGCTACAACGCGCCGAAGGCCTTAGTAGCTAGTGCTCGGTTAGGGTAATAGTCTATAATTTGGAATTATATGATTATTAATTAATAAAAAATAAAACTTTAAGTATTCGGGAAATTTGTTTTTAAAGAATTAAGTAATTAAAATCATGGATGGCAACTGATTCAATGTGGTTATCGGTAAGAGTAACGGTGTATTTTTTTTATTTCGGTAACGATATTTTATTTGTATCGATATTTCAGCTATTCCGGCTACGGTTTTTTTGTTGCGATAATGGTGTTTTAATTATTTCGGTAATAGTATTGAAGCGGTAACGGTAACAGCAAAACAACACATTACCAAATAATGGGTAAAGTAATGTATCGCCATTGGGCTCCATGCATTATAATACACCTTACTTCACTGATGGGTTTTATAGCCGATGAGTCTAAAAGTAATGGGTGGAATCATTACCTAGTAGGGGGTAAAGTGACTGTTTCTTTTTATTGCTACCGTGTTAGGAAAAGTAATGTGTCTATAAATAGATTTTCATAAAAACTAAGTTATAAAATAAAAAATATTACAAAAAATTTATTTTAATTAAATAAATAACGTGTTTGCCTAAGATTCGAACCTGGGGTCTCTGGTTGTTAGGCGAGAACTCTACCCACTGAGCTATATTCACATATACTAATAAGTTGCTTAAAATGTAAGTGAATTGTTGTGCTTGGAGTTTTCGTTTGTGGTGTTTAAAATATATAACTTACCCTCATGCTTACAAAAAATCACAAAGTAATATTTGAAACATTACTTTACGCCTATGTTTCATGCATTATGTAATTGATGATCGCTAAATCATTATTTTATGTTTTCAAAGAATGTAGAAGGTAATGATGTATCATTACAAGATATCTTATGAGTGTCCAATCAGACTTTTTTAATGAGTGTACTAGGGATGCCAAACGGGTAATACCAAATTCCAGCATATAGTAAATCCAGAATCCCAGGATTTTCTTTTTTAAATCTCGAATCCCAGGATTTTCTTTTTAAATTCCGGATTTTTTAGGATTCCTTGGGACTTTTCTTAATTTTATTTTTTGCTAAAATTTTAAATAAATTACTTTTTTTTGGAATTTGCTCATAGTTTTTTTTTTGATGTTTTCGATTTTAGAACACCTGCAGTTTTTGCGAGTGCACTCGTTAAAGTGTTCATTGTAAAATTGTTAAAAATTTTTGATTTTTATATAAAATTTTAAATAAATACACAATAAAGTAAAGTAATTAGTGGTTCGCTATTTTTAGATATTTTTTAAACTTAAAATCCGATATTACTATTGTCAAAAATTATGATAAGTATCATTAGCGACGTCATTTTCAATATCGATACCATACTGGACTAGAGCGAATTTACTATTTTTATTCCAAGCAATTGTGCTACCGAAAACTGTATCATGTGAAAAAACGATATCGTTGGCAAAGTTACATTTAAGGACAAAAAACTTACGTTTTCGTAGCACAAGTAACTTCTATTCGAGATTAGCTGATGATTCCTTAAACCGGGGCAGGCAAAACTATGTCATGCCAGCGGATTTTCGGTGGCACTGGAAGTTTTGTTGAATTTAAAAAAAAATCATTAAGTAGATTTGGTAATTAGAGTAAAATTTTATCAGAAGTTCAACAATGTGTACTTTAAACACAAAAAACTCGTTTTTCAGAAATCGATGAACACAAATTTTAGATGCTAGATTATCGAACATAACTGGTATCCTCTACAGAACATTTTTACCCTGAATATTTCTGAAATTCCTCTGCGAAATGTGTACAGAGAAAGCATATTCGCGCTGAGAATCGAATTTGTAGCCAATTGAATGGTTTTGTTGTGATATCCGAATATTTTTATTCACATAAAAAAAATCCCGAAAAATCCCGAAAATCCGGGATTTAAAACAATCACGAAAAATCCCGGGATTTCCAGATCGGCTTCTTTAAAATCCCGAATCCCATTATTTTCAAATATCAATCCCGATTGACATTCCTGGAGTGTACCCTTTTTGACGTTCCTGCTTTAAATACAAATAGCACTTACACTAAAAAATTTTTTGCAAATTTTAAAAGTAAGAATACATCTTTAGAATGTCTTTGAACTTTGTCAATAAAATCTTTGTTTTACAATAGTATCTTCAAAATTTTTGTTAAAAAAAAAATGTTCTATGGAACAAATTTTAAAAATATATTGACAAAAGAAAAATAAAAATACTACTGAAAATTTAACTTTTAAAGTATTTTTTTTTAAATAAATACGCAGAACAATATCAACATTTTTACCCAAGTTTGTGTAAATGTACTAGTTATAAAGGGGGTTTTTTTTATAGATGTGTAGAACTTTTAAATGAAATAAAACAAAGATGAATTTTTTAAATTGACATGACATTTTCTTTATTCGAAAGATAATCTTCTGGCATTAGAATTTAAATATGACTTCTGGCATATGACCACCACGGCTGGCTCGGACGTAGTCTAATCTGGAGGTCCAATTTTCGATGACTTTTTCCAATATTTGTGGCCGTATATTGGCAATAACTTGGAGAATGTTATCCTCCAAGTGGTCAATCGTTTCGGGCTTATCGGCGTAGACTAGCGACTTCACATATCCCCACTGACAGTAGTCTAGCGGCGTTAAATCGCACGAACTTGGATGCCAATTCACGGGTCCGAAGCCCTAGTGTAAGAGACTTTGGACTTGATTTCCAACTGCTGGTGGCCTACACCAAAAATATGTTTTAAAAACTTCAAAATTACGTATTGAAAATTATATTCCCTTGAAAATATTACAAATAATTCGTTTTAATTAAATAAGTAACGCGTTCGCGCTAGGATTCGAACCTGTGGTCTCTAGTTGTTAGGCGAGAACTCTACCCACTGAGCTATATTCACATATACTAATAAGTTGCTTATAATGTAAATGAATTGCTGTGCTTCAAGTTTTCGTTTGTGATGTTTAAAATATATAACTTATCCTTATGTATACAAAAAATCACGAAGTAATGTGTCTAAATATAGATTTTCAATATAATATTTGAAACATTACTTTACGCTTATATTTCATGCATTATGTAATTGATGATCGCTAATTTATTATTTTATGTTTTGAAAGAATGTAGAAGGTAATGATGTATCATTACAAGATATGTTATGAGTGTCCAATTATTGGTAACTCATTACTTTATGTTTCAGAATAATGTTGAAGGTAAGGAGTATGCATTACAAGGTAATGTATTACGTAACCCATTATCGGTAACTCATTACTTTTTTAGGAAAATAATGAGACTGGTAAGGAGTATATATAACAAAGTAATGTATTACTTTACCGCACACATTACCAAAGTTTTACTGTTATTTCGGTATCAGTATTTTAAGGATAACGTTATTTTAGTTATTTTGGATTATGTAAGCATTCACACCGATATTTTGCCTGAATTTCAATGACTGGAGAGGGTATGATCAAACGTTTAAAAAAATATAAAGAAAGGCCGCGAATAAATGTATACAGACCATTAAGTAAAATTTTCCGGAGACTGTCAAAACTTTATAGTTTTTAGCATATCTTTAGTTCTAGAATACATCTATCAATACAAAAGTAAAACAGTTTATATATATATATTCAGATACAATTTTATACGAATAAATGTATAAAAGTCTGTAAAGTCAGCAACATTTTATTCTGGGAAGATCCGTGCAGAAGAATTCCTAATATCAGGAAAAATTTTTTTTTTTTTTATTTTATTAATTAATAATCATATAATTACAAATTATATACTATTACCCTAACCGAGCACTAGCTACTATGGCCTTCGGCGCGTTGTAGCGAAAACAGACCAGTGCCTCTGGTGGGAATCGAACCCACGACCCCCGCACTGATAAGCCAGCACGCTACCAACTAGCCTACCGGGGCGCACAACATCAGGAAAAAAATTAGTAAATTCTGCAGAAATTTTGATGTATTTAGCAACTTTTTACTGATATTAGCAATTTTTCTGCAAGGATCCTCCCAACAAAAATTTTGTTAGCTTAACAAACTTTTTTGATGAGTGTACTAGGGATGCCAAACGGGAAATACCAAATCCCAGGATATAGTTAATCCCTGGATTTTCTTTTTAAATCATGAATCCCAGGATTTTTTTTTTAAATTCCGGATTTTTTAGGATTTCTTGGGACTTTTCGGGATTTGATTTTTGTTAAAATTTTAAATAAATTACTTTTTTTTTGGAATTTGCTTATATTTTTTTTTGTTTTTTTTTTTTAATGTTTGCGATTCTAGAACACCTCCTCCCAAAGTGTTCATTGTAAAAGTGTTAAAATTTATGATTTTTATATAAAATTTTAAATAAATACACAATAAAGTAAAGTAATTAGTGGTTCGCTATTTTTAGATATTTTTTAAACTTAAAATCCGATATTACTATTGTCATAAATTGTGATAAGTATCATTAGCGACATCATTTTGAATATCGATACCATACTGGACTAGAGCGAATTTACTATTTTTTTTCCAAGTAATTGTGCTACCGAAAACTGTATCATGTGAAAAAAACGATATCGTTGGGAAAGTTACATTTAAGGACAAAAAACAAGTAACTTCTATTCGAGATTAGCTGATGATTCCTTAAACCGGGGCATGCAAAAGTATGTCATGCCAGCGGATTTTCGGTGGCACTGGAAGTTTTGTTGAATTTAAAAAAAATCATTAAGTATATTTGGTAATTAGAGAAAACAATGTATACGTTAAACACAAAAAAATTGTTTTTCAGAAATCGATGAACACAAATTTTAGACGCTAGAATATCGAACATAACTGGTATTCTATACAGAACATTTTTACCATCAATATTTTTGAAATTCCTCTGCGAAATGTGTACAGAGAAAGCATATTCGCGCTGAGAATCGAATTTGTTGCCAATTTAACGGTTTTGTTGTGATATCCGAATATTTTTGTTCACATAAACAAATACCAGAATCCCGAAAACCGGGATTTCAAACAATCCCGAAAAATTCCGGGATTTCCGGATCGGCATTTTTAAAATCGTGAATCCCATTATTTTCAAATATCAATCCCGATTGACATTCCTGAAGTGTACCCTTTTTGACGTTCCTGCTTTAAATAAAATAGCAGTTACACCAAAGAAATTTTTGCAAATTTTAAAAGTAAGAATACATCTTTAGAATGTTGTCTTTGAACTTTGTCAATAAAATCTTTGTTTTACAATTGTATTTTCAAAATTTTGTTAAAAAAAATATTCTATGGAACAAATTTTTAAAATATATTGACAAAAAAATAAAAATACTACCAAAAATTGAACTTTTAAAGTATTTTTTTTAAATAAATACGCAGAACAATATCAACATTTTTACCCAAGTTTGTGTAAATGTACTAGTTATAAAGGGTGTTTTTATAGAGGTATATAACTTTTAAATGAAATAAAACAAAGATGAATTTTTTAAATTGGCATGAAATTTTCTTTATTCGAAAGATAATCTTCTGGCATTAGAATTTAAATATGACTTCTGGCATATGACCGCCACGGCTGGCTCTAACGTAGTCTAACCTGGAGGTCCAATTTTCGATGACATTTTCCAACATTAGTGGCCGTATATTGGCAATAACTTGGAGAATGTTATCCTCCAAGTGGTCAATCGTTTTGGGCTTATCGTCGTAGACTAGCGACTTCACATACTCCCACAGAAAGTAGTCCAGCGGCGTTAAATCGCACGATCTTGGAAGCCAGTTCACGGGTCCGAAACCCTAGTTAAAGAGAATTTGGACTTGATTTCCAACTGCTGGTGGCCTACACCAAAAATATGTTTTAAAAACTTAAAAATTACGTATAGAAGATTATATTCCTTTGATAATATTTAAGTTTTACACACTTTTACCGCTCTTTCATGCCCTTATCCCTACTGTACCGTCTTTATAAGATAAATATTGAGTATTTTTAGTGAAACTCGTGTTTTCTTTTTCGAAGAGTTTTTAACTTTTCCTTATATTATTTTATAAAAAAAAACAAGTGATATTGGGACTACATAGTTTCCCATTATTGTTTTCTAGATTTTTTGACACGATACTTCTACTCAAAATAATATTTTCAGAAAATCCGATTTTGATGATAAAACACTAAAACCAACTTAGGATTAGGAACCAGGTATGAAAAGGCTGGAGTAGGTGCGTGCATAAAAGTGTTTGGAACTTACAAATTATCTATAGAAAATATTCTTCTGAGCACAATATTGCTTTATTTTAATCACATATTAAGTCCAAACTACCAAAAATTCCTTTTCCAATACAAGATCTGGCATATACAAAGTAGCGGTAAGACATTTATTTTAAAAAGTGTTGTAAAAAAGATCTCCAAACAAATATTGGAGATAGTGGAACAAAACTGTAAAATGAGTCTGGTTATAACTATATAGTCCAATAATGTGACCCAAACACTGTCTAACGCAATACTAATTTATCATAAGTTCTTGTACCAAAGGATTAATTTTTAAGAAGGAACATTAAATACTCACTTTTTGGAGTTTCAAAACAGATGTTTTTATAATCATAAAACGACAATATTATATATAATTTTATTATAAATTTATAAAAGAAAATATTACAAATAATTCGTTTTAATTAAATAAGTAACGCGTTCGCGCTAGGATTCAAACCTGTGTTCTCTGGTTGTTTGGCGAGAACTGTACCAACTGAGCTACCGTCACATATAATTATAGGTTGCTTGAAATGTAAATGAATTGTTGTGCTTGGAGTTTGTGATATTAAAAATATATCACAAAATATTCCTTTGTGATGTTAAAAATATATAACTTACCGTCATGCTTACAAATGATCACAAAGTATCGTTTCTAAATATAGATTTTCAAAAAAATCTTTTAAACATAACTTCACGTTTATATTTCATGTATTATGTAATTGATGATCGGTAAGTCATTATTTTATGTTTTGAAATAATGTAAAAGGTAATGATATATCATTACAAGGTAACCCATGACTGTCTAATTATTGGTAACTCATTACTTTATGTTTGAAAATAATGTTGCAGGTAAGAAGTATACATTGCAAAGTAAGGCATTACGTAACCAACTAGTGGTAACTCATTACTCTATGTTTCGTAATAATGCTGAAGGTAAGGAGTATTCATTACAAATTGTAACCCATTATCGGTAACTCATAACTTATTGTTGGAAAATAATGATACAGGTAAGGAGTATACATTATAAGGTAATGCATTACTTTATCTTGCTAATTATTAGCAACAAATCTGCTAATTTTTGAAGTTTTTTCTGCCATGTAATTTTTTAATTATTTTCTTAACTTTTTCTGCTATTTTTGCAGGCTTATTTCTATGAGTGTAGAGTTTTATTCTCTATAAAATTTTAGTGGAATCTGCGGAATGTGAGTCGAAGTAATCGAATTTGAGTTGGCAAATAGCTTAATTTTTCTCTGTGTGTAGCAGCAAACATTTTGGCAGTCTTGCTCCATCTCTCATGTTTTTCCAACTAAGTGGCATTTTAAAAAATCGGGAAACGGCGAAATAGTGAAATTCTTAAACCCGAGTAAAATTTTAAATTTACTTTTAAAATTAGTTAAAGTATTCATGATGAAAAATCATAAATAAAATAATTTAAAGTAAAATATATAAAATTAACGTTTTTCGTTTTTCTTCGATATTTTTTGGCCAAAATTTTAAACTTAAATTTTTTGGGCAAATATAGTAAAAACTATTTATTTTTCGCAAGCATCTTATGCGCATGAGAAAAAAACGTTGTTTATTTTTTCTGTTTATTGTTTTGTCAACTGGAGCTCCTCCTATTTTTCACGCACGAATCATACAACGTTTGGAGAAAATTATAAAATAACAAAATATACAGAAAACCAGCATACAGAGACAAAATAGCATACAGAGACAAAATCGCATACAGAGAAATATATACGATACAACAGCAAAGATAACAAAACTATAAAAAAGCATCGGCAAGAAGTGCAATACTAAAGTTGAGCAAAATATATAAATGCAGAACAAACAAAAAAAAAACACTGTAGTCTAGTTTTAGGAGCTGGAAACCCTCCTTTTTTGCAAAACAAAAAAACTTTTATGAGATTTTTCTATATCAAAAAAAAAAGGCAAGTAGTAGTGGAAGGAAGTGCTTTTTTGTGTGTGAAATGAGATGTTTTTATATACTTTAAAATAAATAAAATTTCTTTTTATGATATGGATAAATATATATTTTGTAGATTACATTAATGGGACACTTATTTAAATGGAAATTTCTTTAAAATATATTCCGAGGATGTACGGAAAATTTAAATATTTTTTTTGTTAAGCCTAAAGCCGAGCACAAATGGCCAATATAATTGATTTTTTACAGTTTTATTAGTTTTTTGTTTTGTATATACATCGAGATAATATTAATTATACACTCAGGGAACTTCCTGCTTTAAAAATGTGTAGTTGGTTGGGGTTGTAATACAGTTTCTTTATTTTTAATGTAAATGTCAGTCATTTGTAGAACAAATTTAATTTTTTACTAATTTAAAAAAACAAACCACATCAAATGACTGTGTTATGATTATACATTCAGTTTTTGCAGTTGTTTTTTGTTATTTAAAACAGTAAATGTTTGGTTATGTTTCACTAACCTCATTCATTTTCACTTCAATTGAACATTGAGAAACAAATTACAATATTAGTTGAATTTATTGTAATGTAAGTCTTCCTTTCATTTCATTTGTTTTTTACTACATTTGCAGTGGTCTTTACCTACTTAGTACACTAAGTGTATATTTACAAAAATAAAGCAAATCAAACATATTAGCTAGGTTGATACTAGTATTTCATTCTGGCTAAAGATCTCATCAGAATCCGTAGTTTTAGAAAAGCTAGAGCCTTCAGAATAGGCAGATCTTTAACAAAAAAACCTATTAATAATCAATTTTACTCAAAAAAAATAAAAATTCATTTACATTTTATTGATCTTTGCAAATGCACTTTCAATATTATTGAAATATTATTGATTATATTACAATTGATCAATATTCTCTATTGGTTAAAAATTCGAGAAATTTAACAAATTTAAAAATGAAATGACATTTGCAGAGATTATTTTTCTATCTATAGACATTTTTATTTAATTTATTAATTTTCCAACAAGAAAATTAAACAAATTTTAAAAAACTATTTTTTCAATATTGCCCACAAGCTTTTGAATAATATCCCAAGAAACATTTTTACAGACTCTCCGACACGTACGGAATCATGAATCCGGGTCTAACGGCACGTTAATGGTCCGTAAAACACGCTTTCGTCAAAGCTGGCACGCATACGGAACAATAACGAATCGTATATTCTGATTTTCGAAAATATACGTTTTGACTACGATTTGATGTATCCGATTCCGTGCCGGTAAACACGGACTACTCCGTTTTTCATCCATTAGAACTCCCTAACTAACTGTGCCGTCTTTTTTTGTTTTTTTAAGTTTTTCGTGAAAAATATATGTATTTAATTAATTAAATACGGGCCACAATGGCCAAATGGACCTGAAGTCTCAAGCATGCCTTAGATGGTAAGAGTTTATGTAATTTAATATTGTACACTTTTCATGGTGTAAGTGAATGGATGCAATTGATTGTCTCTAGTTGTTTTCGTAAAACAAAGTGTACCAATTTGCATCGTTTGCGAAACGCCATCGTGAATATAACCAATTAAAACGTCACTAATTAAATATTTCTATTGCATGCAGATATAAGAATATATTATGATCCATAATTGGAAATTGATGATCTGACTAGATTTGTGAAATTAACCAGATGTAAATATAGTGTGAATATTAGGGCGGGTCGATTTAAAAATCGCTTCAAGGAAAATCGTATTCCAGGATCAAAATAAGAAACTTTGCCGAAGGAACCATACCTCTAAAACGAATTCTGATGTCCCGACTTTTGACCCGTAGGGTCAAATTTTGAAAAAGCCAACTTTGATATTTCAGAAAGTAGGGGGAATCTCTCCAAGATTATGGGAGCTGCTTCTTCTCCGGGAGACGCGCTAGCAGATTAATGCAGAAATCATCATTCTATGTGACCGCTAAGGGGTTAAAATTTATGTTGAAGAGGGCCTTTTTAGCCGTGTTTTTATAGCAAAATGTACAAATCTCGGGATAGAGATATTTCAGAAAGTAGGAGAGTCTTTCCAAGATTAGGGTCTCTATTTCTTCTCCGGAAGACGCTGTAGCATATGAATGTGTTAATTATATTCGATTGGGATGGATTCGATTGCGGAACTCTAAATGGGACAAAGTGGGATTTTTCAAAATTTCACCCTACGGGTCAAAAGTCGGGACATCAGAATTCGTTTTAGAGGTATGGTTCCTTTGGCAAAGTTTCTTATTTTGATCCCTAGAATACGATTTTGCTTGAACGTTGATCGATTTTTTTGCTTCCATACAAATAGACCCGGCCTAGTGAATATAGCCAATATAATTATAAAAAGGATAAAAAATAATTCTCAAAAAAACCGGTACGGATACGGACCGAAAACGGAGTCCGTTTTATACACGACTTTACGGTCCGTAAACGATTCGTCAATGACGGACTCTCAACGGATTCGAATTAGTTTCGATGCTCCTTATAATCAGTTTTCTGTTCCGTATACGGATCCAGAAAGCGGTGTGTAAACGGAGTTGGATTCCGTAAATACCGTAAAGTCAGTGGTACATAAACGGAACATATTGTTTGTTAGGATGGAATTGAAAAACAAAAATCTAAATCATTTAGAAAGGTTGAGGTTAAGAAGAAGAATAAAGGCTTTTCAGTGATTTTCCATTTCTTTTAAATTGTATTATTATTTGTGTCTTATAATTGTCAGATTGTCTCTATATGATAAATTTTTCAACAACCTGCTGGCTGTAAGAATCAAACCTGCGCTTCTTCTTACATTACAAACTTAACAATACCAAGTCATGACCGTTTAGCGAACACATCCAAGTATGGCCTCGAATGTAATGCAGCTAAATTGCAATTTTCTTTCCTAGTAGCTTTTCTGTTATTGTATATCATACTCAGAAGTGACCAAAACTAACAAACACATATATTCTATTTTTAGATTTTTGTTTATTTTTCTAATCTCCTCCGTCATTTTGAATTGTTCAATATAATTGATAAACTTTCAATATAGAGTACACACGTAAAATTTTTTTGTAAACAATTTAAAATTGATCAATAATATTTAACGTGTATGTTGTACTCACTTAAGAATTCAAATTTGTGGTTTTCGAAATGTTTTGTCGTTAAATAAAATAGGATAATTTGAAATTGTTGTAAAATTAAAAATTTTTTGTTTTATAAAACATCCCGATGTACTGTATCATCTAAGTTTTATAGTTTTCCCTCGACTAGATTTTTCATTCAGCTGTAGGGATGAATGCCACCCTAATTTAAGTTGGTTTATCATAAAATTTTTTATTTGTATACTGTCACTTTGGTTGAAGTACATAAAAATATTATTGCTTGCAGTTTTTACTTTTCGCAACTTGCAATTTGTCTTGTAGAAAATTGCTTTTTTTCGTGTGTGTGTGTGTGTATGCATTTTCTTTTCACAAATGAAAACTATTTTTTTTCCTTTTGATAACATGATGTTGGAAAATGACATTATTATTTTTGCTTCTTTTTTTAATTTTCTTTTATATTTTTTTTTGGAACACGTCTTTGAATTTAAATTGAATTTTATGTTTAGCTTTATTAAAATGCATTTCATTTTAAATTAGTTTTTTTGTAACGCAGTTTTTGGTTTGTTATCTCAAAAATGAAAAAGCAATAAATGAAAGCAATTTTTATACGAACGATAATTGTTTTAGTGACAAATTTTTCAAATTTAAGTTAAATTAAGTTTGATGTATATAAGATATAATAAGATACGTACTGAAATGTGCAAATTTATAAAATCTAAGAAAAATGAAAATATTTTTGAAAGAAGTGTCCTGAAAGGACAAAAGAACGGGCGGAAAAGAACTATGATACAAAATCTCTCTTTGGTGAAATAAGTTTTTACTATAAAAAATATTTCATTGGTATAACCGGAGCTTAAACACTTTTAACAATTTAAAATTTTTTAAATTAATTTCAACTCTACACTACAAAGAAAAAAAGTTCGTAAAGTTAATGAGTTGACGGACGAACTTGCGAGGGAGGGTTCGAATCTGGACTTGTCGGAAAGTGACGGTGGGGGGGGGATAAAGCCCCCTATGTTACTACTTTGAGGTGATACGGAAGGGATTCCGCGAAACCGTTAACCAGTCATGGAGGGACAGAATAGATTGCAGGGTGTCTAGGGCGTTATGGCCCGCATTGGACGCAGGGGCAACCCAGGTTCTTCTGGGACTGCACAGACTCTTACGGGGTTCCTGACCGGTCATTGTTCTGTCAGGACTTTCACAAGCAGATGGGACAGGGACATACCGGACTTTTGCAGGTTGTGCGAGGACGTTGAGGAACTGGAGACAGTTGAGCATATAATGTACCACTGTCCTAGGTTGCAGGGTCTAAGACAGAAACGGCTAGGAGATAGATTTCACCACGAACTTGGGTGTGTCGCTGGATGCAATCCAGTAGATTTGCTTAGATTTGTCAGGGAAATATGACGGCTGTTTCTAGCAAGGGGACGATAGAAGCTGGTTCTGGGGAGTATATATCCTTTCTATCATTCTTTGTATCTATCTTTCAATCTATCTTGCTGTCTATTTCTATTCTTTCTTACTTTTTTCACTGAAGGGATTCACAATGGACCGTATTGGTCTCCGAGTGGAGATGTGCCCTTGGGCACATAACCCTTAATAACCTAACCTAACCTAGCAACAAAGCTAGTTAAGTCAGCAAAATTTCTGCTGGGAGTATCCTTGCAGAAAAATTGCTAATATTTGCAAAAGTGTTTTGCTGAAAATCAGTTTTAGCAAAAATTTAGTAAATTCAGTTTTTTATCAAAAAATTAGTACAACCAGCAAAATGTTTTGCTGACACATTAGTTCAATTAAAATCGACTTGTTGAAATCAACAAAATTTTTTGTTTTATATTAAAAAAAAAACTAAAAAACTTAGTATACAATATTTACTTTAGTTAATTTCCCAGCAAAAAATAACCTATATTTGGTAAGCAGTAACTACATTTGTATTTCACAATGGACCGTATTGGTCTCCGAATGGAGATGTGCCCTTGGGCACATAACCCTTCCTAACCTAACTACATTTGTATGCTTCCAAAATAGCGCTTTACCGCCTTGCATACCATAAAGCAGTTAGAGAGGGCATTCTGTCGTTCTTCCCAGAATGCCTTCTTTGAAGCATTGAATAATGCTTACAATGAAGCAATAAAGTATGCATACCATGAAGCACTAATGTTGTCAACATACAAAAAGCGCTTCTTAGTGCCTAAGAAGGCATGAAATGACATACCAAGTGGGACATCGCAAACAAAAGTCATGCCTTCTTTCTTTATTTGCAAAAAAAAAACCAAAAGGGTTGGAAATTGGATCTCGTTTTTAGTATATTCCACTTCATAGTACTTTACACTCTGTATGCACTTATAAATTCTCTCTGTAAAACACCGGTAAAATCATAAAAAATTTAAGTAACAATGCATATTTAGTACTGGCAAAGGTCTACTTTGGGTAGTACTGGCAAAGCACTACTTTTATAAAATGTCCGTAGTTTACCAATACTGTATTTTTTTAACCGTCGTCAATTTCTGGCAGGGTCGCAGCAATAAAGTCGGCCGTGCTAGATTTTGTGTACCCGCCATCCTTTGAAAAGAAATTTGTGAAAAAAAATATACAAAAGAAAACTTTATGAACAAATTAAAAAAATCTAAAAAAAAAAACAAATGCAAATATGTGTTTTCTGGTCATTACTTATACAATGATGTCAAAATTTAAATATTAGTGAGTTAAAAACACTACCGAAACGATTCGAATAAACCTTTAACAAATATTAAATTACCTAGTTAATTGCAAGGGCCAGTTGACCAATTCGTTTTTTGTAAAATTTACAAATTTCGCAATGGTAAATTGGCCTTAAAGGACCTATTTCGTGACAGGTCAACCGAGAGCATATCACTGCCCTTCAATTATATTTGGTTTCTGTAGTTTTAGTGTGTTGTTCTTTTTTTCTTGTAGTGTTCGTTTTGTTTTATTGTATTCGTTTGTATTTTAACTCACACAAGCTAAAAATGTAACTTTGCTGTTAGCCAGCTAATTTAACATCAGCAACTTTAGCTCAGATGGTGGAGCATTTTTTTAAATAGTAGTTCTTTTTAATTAATTTGAACTTCAATTTTCAGATACATCACTGTACTAGTCGTACGTTGTTAAAAATATGTCAATTGACCACCTCCGGTCCCTTGAGACATGTCCTGCAAATTTTGATTAAAGTTTGATTTGATTGATTTGACTAGCAAGCTGGTGCTAAATTTTAATAAAAAGCTGAGAACAGCAAAAAATTTATTAAATAATTTAGGCACCATAATGGATCTGTCATTTTAAAATATGTAATTATGAATTCCTAATTAACTTTAGCAATATCATAACTTTTCCCATCAATAATTATAAATCAAGCCAGCAAAATCTTCAAAAAACATGTCCGCAATTTGGATTGTTTTAAATTTTAACTTCTAATTTGTTGTCAGCGACCTCTTAACCCTTTTTAAGCCATTAATACGTATTATTTTCTATTTTGTACACGAAATCTTTTTAGAAGTTTTCTTTTACATTCTAATTTTGAAAAAAACGCCAAATGGGACAAATTAAAAAAAAAAAAAAAATGCATAAAATATAAAGCTTAAACCATTTTAAGAATATTTATGTAGTTAAAAATTTACAATTCTTGCAACATTTGGTTGGCAACGAAAAACAACAAATAAACATCTGGCAAATAACAAACGCATAGTAGCATGCAATTACAGACAAATCAACAACTGTCACAGATATTTGTCGTAACTCTTGTTAAATTTACAGAAAAAAAAAAAAAAATCTGAAAAAATCGGATGCTCATGTGGTTGGCTACAACATTAAATATACACACAAAATATATATGTATGTAACATACAAATCTATATATAGAGGGTCATAAGTTGAGAGCTTAAAACTGATTTTTTTTAAAGCTTAAATTAAAGTTCAAACCGTCCTGAGTTTTTTTCTAATGAAAATTATAAAACTCTTTCGGCACGAAAAATATCGACCAAAATTTTTTTCGGTGCCTATTAAGCTCAAAATAGTATGACCCGAATCTCAAAAACTAATGCATAACAATTAATAAGTGTATAAATTAACTAATCCTCTTACCAAGATATAACTGCAGTTCTTTTTATGCTTTCACTTAAGAAGATATGGCGATTTTCGTTTTTCGAAAAACGCGAAATTGAGCGAAAACGCATATAAACTTCAACATATAGATTTAACTTGAATGCCTTGCTTATACTGCTGAAGATAATCTATTTGCTAAACTTCATAAAAATCAGTCCAAACGTTTTAAAGTTAAGATGTTCACTTAAGAAGATATGGCGATATTTGTTTTTCGAAATACGCGAAATTGAGCGAAAACGCACCAAAACTTCAAGATATATAGATTTAACTGGTAGGCTTTGATAATACTACTGAAGATAATCTATTTGCAAAATTTTATAAAAATCCGTTTTTCAAAAAAAAACGCGAAATTGAGCGAAAACGCACATAAACTTCAATGTATATAGAATTAACTTGTAGGCTTTGCTAATACTGCTGAAGATAATCTATTTGCCAAATTTCATAAAAATCCATCCAAACGTTTTAAAATTAAGATGTTCACTTAAGAAGATATGGCGATATTCGTTTTTCGAAAAACGCGAATTTGAGCGAAAACTCACATAAACTTAAACGTAAATAGATTTAACTGGTAGGCTTTGCTAATACTGCTGAAGATAATCTATTTGCCAAATTTCATAAAAATCCGTCCATACGTTTCAAAGTTACGACTATATCTTTTACAGACATGCCGTTTGAATACTGTATGTCCTTGGACCAAACTTAGAGCTTTTTTTTTTTAAAAAGTTTAAGCTTTAATCTTACTTTGTGTTCAGTATCAACGGTTTACAGTCAACATAAATTGGTTTTAAAGATTTTTGAAAATGGGTTTATTTTCAAATATTTTTTTTTTGTTGAAATTTTAGGAAATTCTAGCTTTAACTCTTTTTCGCTTCTAAACCACGCCATGCTTTACAGTTTTCTTACCATAAAACATTAATCAAAAAATTCCATTGAAAATGTAATCATATTAAATATTTATTTAAAAAATTTAAGAAATAAAATTATCAATTGAATTTTTTTGGTTTTTAATTTGAATAATATATTAATTACAACCATTAAACATTTAAATAAAATATATATTTCAAACAAATTTTTAGTGTGACATTTTTGGACAAAAATGTTTTTCCTGCGCCTTACAGAAGTTATTTGACTCTTTTGTGTTAAGTTTTAGAAAATTGTTATCTCTGACGTATCAACTTATGACCATCAATATGTGAGTGTTTGTGGTTAAACTACGATCCATGTTGTTTATCATTAGGCAGTTTACTTTTTTTTATTATCGATTGTTTGTTGGCTTTCTTGAGGTCTGTGAACATTGATCATGTTATTTCTTCATTTTTAAGGCAGAGGTTCTCAAACTGATTATATTTTTAGGCTATTAAAGATGATATGTAACACCCACTAAAGGAACAAAACCAAATCTGACAATAATAAAGAAATAACATTATTGCACTTGATCACAGAAAAAAAATATTGCCAATAAAATTTCAATTAAACTTTTGTATGATTTCAAACTCACTTTCAATTAGTGGTTTAATAAAACCTATTAAATGTTTAAATAAAAAAAAAATCTGCTGCTTACAAAATTTCTGGTTTTAAGACCTATAATAACAACACATAGAAAAAATTTCGAATTAAAAAAAATCACCAAAATTAAAAATATTGTAAAAATTAAAACAAAAAAATTTTTAAAAATTTCCAATATTAAAAAAGTCGCCAAAAATGAATGAACTTAAAAATAAAATATCCAAAACTGAACAAAATTTAAAAAAAAATCTACGAAATCTGAAAAATCCCCTGAAGTTAAAGAATCTCAAAAAAAAAATCGATGAAATTGAAATAAAAAACGTCAAAATTTATAAAATTTCTTTATTGGGCAATCGTTTATCTTCTTAAGATACATGCGATACACTTTTCCCTCTGCCATACTTTTCAATTGAATGATTTTCTATTATTTTTACCGATTTTTTTTTAATATTAGCGATTTCTTTTAAATTTTTTTTTTTTGGGCGATTTTTCCAATTTTTGGCGATTTTGACAATTTTAATAAAATTTTTAAAGGTATCTTCTAAAACTTTTGTTTAAATTAAAAACAACATTTAATTACATTTTTAATAGATATGACAAAAATTTCATTGCAACTAAATCAATGAAATAGTGACAACAATGTAGATTAAAATTTTCTTAAACTTTATGAAAAAGCTTCATAGTTTTAATGAAACTATTTTTAATCAATTTTTTTTCGTTAGTAGTATGAAATTTTTAATAAGTAATATAAAATTTTTCATTAAGTTAATGCAGTTTTTCATAAAATGGACGAATTCCAGTGCCTATTCATAGATCTAATGCAAAAATTCATTGATATCAAGCAGGAAATTCACTCACTGTACAACTTCCGTAACAGGATCGACTTCAATTAAACTTTTAATTGTATTGACAAATATTTTAACTGAAACTGGATTAAAAATTTGTCTGTGTATTCACTACGGTTGTTAATTTTGATGGACCAGAAAAATATTAATCGAACGATCAAGCCTTTAATTATTTAAAATTATTCGATTAATCGAACGAATAAAGTTTTTTTTTTTGAAAATGCCAAATAACTTTTTTTTTTGAACTCCTGAACCAATTGGACTTTGTATGGCGTCATACCAAGGTCTTTATGCAAAATTCGTCTCAATGATGTCTCCGAAATGTTCAATTGTTGAGAACGAAGGTGAATTGATGTTGATGGCGCTTCACGCACACTTTCTGCCACAGCAGCAATATTCTCGGGTGTACGTACTGTTTTTTGGCTTTTCACGCTTTGGTTTATCGATGAGGATGCCAGTTTCTTTCACTTTTTTCACAAGATAACGAACATACGGACCATATTCGTTCAGCGGAAGGATAAAACTAATTATCTGTCAAATCAGACATGAGCTAAGTGTTACCATTCACGAAATAAGCACTAGTTGAAAAAAAACGTTAGATGGCGGACCCTTTACACCAAAACGAATTCTCAAATGCAATAGTTTTTACACTGAAGAACGCTTACAGATTTATTATTATAAAAAACTTTCTGAGAAAACGTTTAAACCCACAAATGTAAGCGTTGGTTTAAAACGAATAATAAAATGGAAAAATTACACAAGTGAAGAGTTACCAAATCTAATTGAAAGGTCTAAGGCCAAAAATATATTTCATTACTTATCACTAGGGCAACCAAAAATAACTTAGAGCTTGTTTTTCATTTGAAACAATGAAACTATTTAGACTAAATGCAAGTTTTGATTATGAAATTGCGAAAGTTTTATAGATTTGTTAGAGCTTTTTTTAACTTATTTTTATATTTGCTTAATTGAGCTTATTTTGTAAATATTAGCTACTTTCCGACTTTTTTCTGTAAAAACTAGGCTTATTTCTATTTAGAAGATTTTTTGAAAATTTATTATTTAATATTAATGTTGTTCGTTTATCAAAATATATTTCGATAAAGCAATTTGAACTTTGAAGCTTAAGAAAACAATTTCTCTATTGCACCTTTGATTGACTGACGATGTTCCAAACAAATCTTACACAAATTTTATTTGCAGTAAATTTTAATAAGCAGATATGAAGTTTAGCGGTTTATTTTTTTAAATTAAACATTGTATTTTTACTGTTTTCGAGCTTTATTTAAGCGCTTAAAACATTTTTTTACAGCTGTTGTTTGGTTGCCCTACTTAACACACATGGACTAGAAATAGAACTTCAAAGCACTATATCTTTATATTGAAAGCACCATATCTCCACCTAAAAAAAATATATTAAAAAAAAACAATCGTAGGACAAATTTAAAAGTTATGACAGCACAGGCATAAAAAATTTGAGCAAGGGCATGACCATGAGACTAAAGCTTACTTTTCAAAAGGTGCGTTGAATTCGAATCTAACCTTAGAATTTCTTCCTCACATCAGGTTTTCGGGATATATTAACGTAAATTTAGAAAACCTCAGGCTGTTATAACATTGTGTATTATGATTTATTTACAGAACTTGTTATATCATTTGAAAGTCATTCATATTGCCATCAGGACTCGGGTTCAAACCTTCGTTTTTCTCACTTTTCCTGTGAGAAATCGTGCGTTGTATATAAATCAAGAACACCACATCACTTAATATTAACGGACCATTTCTCCGAGGAGGAAAAAAATATTGGCAAGGTTAAAAACTAATTTTAAGGGGCTTTTAGGTTTTTTCGTTCCAAAAATGCGAAAAGAACGTGTTTTTCTAAATTAATGTTATTAAATCTCGAAAACCCGATGTGTTTTGACTTTTCTAAAATTTTGTAGTACTGTGTGGTCATTACTTTTAAATTTGAAATTATATTTTTTGAGTGTGGCAATATAGTGTTTTCAAAGCCTCAACTTCTGTATCTAGACCATGCGTGTTATGATCAAAAAGTCCGTATATTGAAAATCAATCCAATAAAAATTGTAAATATTCAAAAAAGTCTAGCTATAAAAAGGATTTTTAAAATTATTTGTTTTAACGATTTTATTAAATAATTGAGCTCTAGGTCACGTTTGTATTTATAAAATATTCTTTATTATTTTATATATCTCCAATATTTCGTCATTCTTTGAATGACATCCTCAGGGGGTATGAACAAAAACAAACAATATTAAACCCAAATTTAATGCCGCTGCCCTCCACTTTGGTCAATACGGCATTTAAAACTCTTAAATGTTGTTTTGACCAGAGTGGAGGGCAGCGGCAGGAAATTTTGTGTTTAATATTGTTTGTTGTTGTTCATACTCCCTGAGGATGTCATTCAAAGAATGACGAAATATTGGAGATATATAAAATAATAAGGGACATTTTATAAATACAAACATGACCTAGAGCTCAATTATTTAATAAAGTCATCCATTTCAAAGGTCGAAAAACATTTCATAATTTATTATATGTTTTATTCGACTAATAGTAGAAATTTATTCAAATTATTCGTTTTTCGAAAATCATGATTTTTAAATTGTTCGTTTCAATTTTGTTTTTATTCGTTCGATGATTCGAATAATTTTTATTTATTCACATCAACTCTGTAGATATTGCTCTCTAAATGTGCATTTAAAAAGTTAAAAAAAAAAATTGAGAACACATAATCAGTATCATGATTTCATGCTTACCCAAGTAATCATCAGTAGAATTTCAATACATATAATTTTTTGTATAATTCATGGGCATGCTAAATTGTTATTTAAAATTCTACCTTAATCCCGATAGGTTCTATACTTCAAATGCATGGACGGACGGATAGACAGACAACACAAAAAATAACGCATATCGTATGTCATGTAATTACTTTGTAACTGATTCATAATTAATTGGTAGTATTGCGTTATTGTTGTTGTTTGTTACCAGCAACCTCAGCAGCTTTAAATGTTTCTTGTTTAAATTGATCACTTAAAAATGTGAACAAATATTGTTGGTGTTCATTGTTTTTGGTTTAAAATGTTGCTGTTGTTGTGGTTACTGTGTTGTTGTAACTTTAGTGATGAGCAGGGACCGGAACCTTTGTTAATAATTCAGCCATTTCTGACTTAGTAGTCCGATTGCAATGAAATTTGGAACAGCCATGTCACGAGCTTAAGTTTTCTTTTTTAACCTTCCATATTAAATTTTTT
The DNA here is from genome assembly GCA_021234595.1 of Delia radicum. Taxonomy (NCBI): domain Eukaryota; kingdom Metazoa; phylum Arthropoda; class Insecta; order Diptera; family Anthomyiidae; genus Delia; species Delia radicum. Next base: position 15,809,041 of record CM037853.1, on the reverse strand, counting down.
TTTGTTTCTAATCCGATTTTCAAAAAATTCACATATTTGTAATCTGCTAGTAGAAACTAACAAGAAACATGCTTACATGAGTGGGTTCCCAGCAATAAATAACTTGCATTTGGTAAGCAGTAACTACATTTGTATGCTTCCAAAATAGCGCTTCACCTCCTTGCATACTATAAAACAATTAGGGAAGGCATTCTGCCGTGCTTCCCAGAATGCCTTCTTTGAAGCAGTGAATAATGCTTACAATGAAGCAATAAAGTATGCATACCATGAAGCAATAATGTTGTCAACATACAAAAAGCGCTTCTTAGTGCCTAAGAAGGCATGAATTTATTGCTTCTAAGAGCACATGAAAGAAGCGCTTTAAAAGAGACATACCAAGTGGGACATCGCGATCAAAAATCATGCCTTCTTTACTTTCTTTGGAAGCGCTTCGTTATCAAATAATGCCTTCCGGAAGCGCTTCTGGGTAAGCACTATTTTTGCTGGGTTATCTCTAATAGTTCCCGAGATATTCCCATACGAAAATGAAAAATTTCAAGTTTGGTCCGACTCATGTCCAGTTTTTTGCGTATAGTGCGACGAAATCGGGGCCAATTTCTTTTTTAAAATATTGTTTATTCAACTAAATAAATTCTGGGTTAAATAAAAAAATTAATGCAATATCTTGTTCCACTCAAAAATTACATTCATTTAAAGTAGAAATTTAATAAAATCAAATTTTTGCAACAGAGGTGAAAATTTACATTTTAGCAAAAATTAAAATTTGTACCTTCTTATTAGGATCAACCTAGTTTTTGTTCTACCAATAATGCTAAATGTGACTCTTTTTAAAATTGTCGTAATCTACAGGTAATTTCCTTTCCAACGATACCAAACACTTTTATGATGTATTAGTAACTCCTTAACAGTAAATCTTCAAAACTTATACCTTAAGCAAATATTTCTCTAGCACTCTTGGTACAACAAAAACTTGGCTACTCCTAATAGGAAAGTAAAAAATTCAGTTTCTGTTGAAATGTAAATTTTCAATTCTCATTAAATTCTTTATTAATGGACATAATTCAATGATTATTTGGACTTAAATAGACTTTTAAGTCAAAAATGTGAAATTTATGTCCGAATTTATGATTTGCTGTAAGCAATTCCACAATTATAAAAATAAACAAAAAATGTGATTTTAATCTAGCACTATCCACCGTACATTTCTAATTCTGAAGTATGATTTTATAATTTTGAAGCAAATTAAGCAATTAATATATGAGTTCGAAGTTAAAGATTATCACCATTGATCAAAAATAAATTAATAACTTGTTCGTTATGTGCAAGCTCTACCTTTGCTAGATATACAATACACGCTTTTTGTTTTTATTCTCCTTTTTGTTTTTACACTTTTTTTGTGTTATTTAAAAACAAGATGTAAAGGGGATGTAAACTAAGACCGTACTTTGTCTTTTTTGACCGTACTTTGATATAATTTTATTAAAAACAAAAATTATGTTATTCAAGTTCCAGGCCATACTGACTTTCATTGCACAATTAAAGATCGCTACTTTCGTTGCACAATTAAAGGTCGAAAAAACATAATTTTTATTTTTAATAAAAAATATATCTCACTTTTAATAAGATTTTTTATAGTTGACCCTTTGATTGTTAATTAAACTTTATTAATTCGGCTTAATTTTATTAAATAAAATTTAAGTGCATATTTTTTTAAATTTTAAGTGCATATTTTAGGATTTTTCGTGCATGCTCTAGGCGCTTCAAACACACTTCTTTAATGCATAAATTTCCTGTCCCTGGTGATGATTTAATGAGATTCCTTTGGTTGTTTGTGGTATGTTATGAATGAACAATGTTTTCTTTGGGATTGATTTAAGTTTTTTTTTTCTTCTCATTTTCCATACAAAAATTTCATTGGAAAACGCGTGTTATGCGTAATTCATTGATGCTTGTTATGTACGAGCATGTATTTTGTATGTTTCAAGAATGTTGCGCTTATTGTTGCATAACACAAATAATCGCTTCACTTTTTATTTTGTTTCTTCTAATGAGTAAACATTTTGTGGAGATTGAAGTTGATGTAAAATTCACAGTCTGATCATTTGAGCGGTGGACATATCTCATCCAGTCTTTGCAGATTCTTAGGAAGTTTTTTTAATCTTTTTGCGTTAAAGTTCAAACTTTGTTGAATTTGAATCCTAGATGGTTCAATATATTTCAAAAATTTTTATCTTTTATAATTTTATGGGTGAATCTCTATACAAAAATACGATCATTTAAATTTTGTTTGATTTAACAGATTCTCAAATTTTTTTGTGGAAAAGTATAGTGGGTTTTGACCATTTTTTCAAATTGTCATATGGCAACCCTGACAGTAAAGTATAGTAGTTTTCCAGTCAAATGTGGCCATTATTTATGTTTTAACCCTCTTACTGGCAAACGATGTTTTGCAACGAAATTCATACCATGTGCTCCACTCGAAAAACAAAAAATAAGTTCTTCAACAAAATTGTTTATCGTTGCCTTATTTGGAAACTAAAGCATATAAAAGAGAAGTTTTGGACAAAAAGTATTTCTTTTAGCAAGATATAACTAAGCTCGAATAACTTTTTTTTTTTGCTCCTTTTTAAGAAGATATCGCGATTTTCGCTTTTTGGAAAAAGCGAAATTAGGCGAAAAAGTATCGAAACTTAAATTTACATTGTTCAAACTTCAACGCTTTGCTATTAATAAAGGGTGTCCCAAGAAAAGCGCAATTTTTAAATTTTAAATAAAACACAGATATTTAAAAAAAAATCGTTGAACTTTATTATATCGTAAAGTAGACAGAATGAGGTTATGTATGGAACAATATATCGTGCAGATGGCCGCCGCGGCTTCGCTGGCATGCACGCGATCTTTTAATGAAATTTTCAATGACCGTTTTGCATGAATGCTGCGGTATTTCATTAATGCAGCGTCCAATTTCCTCTTTTAAGGCTTGAGTCGTCGTCGGCTTATTCGCGTAAACCATCGACTTCAAAAAACCCCAAAGACAAAAATCTAATGGTGTTAAATCGCACGATCTAGGCGGCCAATTCTGATCTCCAAAACGCGAAATAACACGACCGGGAAATGACTGATGCAGCAATTGAATTGTTTCTCTGTGGCGCCGTCTTGTTGGAACCACATGCCCTCCACATTCATTTCTTCAATTCTAGGCAAGAAAAAACTGGTTATCATTTCACGATACCGAACAACATTGACTGTTTGCTCTTGACCTGCCTCATTTTCATAAAAAAAGGTCCAATGATTCCTCCTGCCCAAAAACCACACCACACAGTGACACGTTGAGGATGCATTTGCTTCTCGTGAATCACTCGAGGATTTTCCTCACCCCAAATGCGACAATTCTGCCTATTAACGAAGCCATCAAGATGAAAATGGGCCTCGTCACTGAAGATGATTTTTGCGAACTGTAGCCGCAAAACTTTCACCATTTTGGTAAAACAATTTCACAATGAGAATGCGTTGTTCATTCGTGTAGCGCTCCATTTTTACTAACCTTGTACCTTCTACTAGCAAACAATAACAATTGTTCAAATGTCAAACAATGACACTTCGAATGTTGCCAGATTTAAAAATTGCGTTCTTCTTGGGACACCCTTTACTTGATGTCTTCTTTCTGCAAAATTTCATAAAAATCCGTCTATTAGTTTATAAGTTAAGACGATGTCCTTTAGATGATTCCTGATAAAATCCTGTGAGCCCTTGGACTAAAGTAAGGACTTAGTATTAAAGATAAGCTTCAATCTTACTTATCGTTTATTAAGAGTTTTTAGTCAACTTAAATTGGTTTTTTAGATTTTTGAACACTATATATTTTTTTAAAAATAATAAGTTTTGAAATTTTTGGAAATTATGATTTTAAAGCTTTCTCGCTTCCAAACCGTGGAAGGCACACGAAACATTTCTTCGCAAAATATTTAGCAAAGTTAGTTTTCTATCGGAATGTATTAATTTCTAAGTATAAAACACTCATTTGACGCATTTGTGGTAAATTTTATGAAGACCGCCCTGAGGCAGCCTTTTTGAAATTTTTGGAAATTATGATTTTAAAGCTTTCTCGCTTCCAAACCGTGGAAGGCACACGAAACATTTCTTCGCAAAATATTTAGCAAAGTTAGTTTTCTATCGGAATATATTAATTTCTAAGTATAAAACACTCATTTGACGCATTTGTGGTAAATTTTATGAAGACCGCCCTGAGGCAGCCTTACCCGTTAGAGGGTTAAGTGAAAACGGAATAAATTGTAGGTTAACGATGTCCTGGAAAGCTAATATTTTTTTTTGTGAATATGTAGTTGTCATCATGCCTATCTCTAGCATGATTTTTTCTTTACCCATACAACTTTGGCGACCCTAATGAACATGCATGAAAATGTATGAACATGTATGATTATATATATAAATATTACATCAATTTTGGTTAATACACACACGTGAACATACATATATAATTAATTAATCATATGACAATGTATGAATCATTTATGAATACATATGAATCATATATGCTCATATATGTATTATATATATTTCGATTGTTAACAGGATGAGTAGTTAATTTTAAAAATTATGTTACCTTTTTTTTATCAAAATTTCAAAATCAACCGAGGTTATCTTAGTAAACTTCAACTATATTTTGTTTTGGTAGTATTTATTTCTTTTACATGTTTTTTTTTTTGCTTTATTTTCTTGAAGTGTTTATTATTTCTTTTCTATTTAAAAAACACATGCACAAAATAAAACTTTGCTGTTAGCTAGCCAATATTCACAAGCAATATTAGCTCGGATGGTGAACATTTTTTTATAATGTTAGTTTGTTTTAAATTAATTTGATAATCAACATTTCGCGAAATTGAATAACAAAAAAAAAAAATTTTTTTTTTCATCTAATGGTCAAATTTGACAAATTTCCCTATTTTCAAGGCGCTTAAGGCACCCTTTCCCCTTATGCGATCACCATAATTTTTAGCGTAGTGTATTTTGATATAAAAATGAATATATCTGGGGGGAGTGCCTATCTCTAGCATGATTTTTTCTTTACCCATACAACTTTGGCGACCCTAATGAACATGCATGAAAATGTATGGACATGTATGATTATATATATAAATATTACATCAATTTTGGTTAATACACAGACGTGAACATACATATATAATTAATTAATCATATGACAATGTATGAATCATTTATGAATACATATGAATCATATATGCTCATATATGGATATATATATTTCGATTGTTAACAGGATGAGTAGTTAATTTTAAAAATTATGTTACCTTTTTGTTATCAAAATTTCAAAATCAACCGAGGTTATCTTAGTAAACTTCAACTATATTTTGTTTTGGTAGTGTTTATTTCTTTTACATGTTTTTTTTTTGCTTTATTTTCTTGAAGTGTTTATTTTTTCTTTTCTATTTAAAAACACATGCACAAAATAAAACTTTGCTGTTAGCTAGCCAATATTCACAAGCAATATTAGCTTCGATGGTGAACATTTTTTTATAATGTTAGTTTGTTTTAATTTAATTTAATTTAATTTATTTATTCATTTCAATAACCTAGCCTGAAGGCCATAATCGGTTACAAATTTCTACTAAATTATACAAAGTAAACAATAAAATTTGATATACATAAATAAAATAATAAGAAAGAGATAATAATTAAAATACAATATTATTAAAAATAAACAAGAAATATAAAAAAAGGAGTGATAATAGTTTATTTATTTATTAAGTCCCCAATGTTACGAAAAAAAAAAAAAACATGAACAAGCCTCAGTTAAAAACAAAAACCCCCAAACCTAAAAAAATTAAGTGTCTCGTGAAAATAATAGAAAAATTTTCTTCCTATACGTATTAATAGAAAAATCGAACGATTTTAAAGTAAGTGGTAATTTGTTATACTCACGGGCAACTCTAACAAAAAAAGATCGCCCCAAAAGTGGTGTAAGTTTCGGAATAACCAATTGTCTATTCCTAGTAGATCTACCAAATTTAAAAAAATTATACAAAAATTTCGGGGTTTGCAATTTATATATTTTAAAAAAATGTAAAATACACCTAATTTGAACAAAATTATCGAACGAACATCCCAAAAATTTTAAAACATAAGACGAAATGTGATGACGCAATCTAAGAGAGTATAAATATCTCATTACACGATTAAAAGCCAATCTTAGCTTCTTCATCACATAACCTAAAGCTCCAGAGTACACTTCTAAGCAATATAAAAATATTGGCATAATCAACCCATGAACAACCTTAAGCTTGACATTAAATGGTAGTATAACATCCAAGCTATACAACTTTCTCAAAGTAAAATTAACTTTAGAAACAACCGCATTGACATGATCCTGAAAACTTAACTTGGAATCTATAGTCACACCAAGACATTTAAATTTTTCTACAAATTCAACTGCATTACCATCTAAATTAATAGTAAAGTTATAAATATCACTATCACCAAATAACATAGCCTTAGATTTACTATAATTAACATAAAGATAATTCGAAGACCTCCAATTGCCAAGTAAATTAGCAGTATAATCAATCATATTCTGCATTACATCAGGGAATTGCCTATCTCCCTTAAATAGAATCTGAACGTCATCTGCAAACGCAAAAGGAAAGCACATATTGTTAGACAAAATATCAAAAAGATCATTAATAAACATAATAAAAAGTAGAGGCCCAAGAACAGATCCTTGGGGAACACCACTAAAAACAGGAAGCATTCCAGAACAAGTGCCATTACTGAACACATATTGCATTCTATCTGATAGATAAGAAGAAATTAATTTGCATGCAGATCCAGAAAAATTAAAGAGCCTATTCAGCTTTTGAACCAAAAGAGAATGATTAACCTTATCAAAAGCTTTTGCCAAGTCCAACGACAATAAAACACAAACCCCAATATCCGCAACCTTCTGCCTAATGTTGTCTGTCAAACCAATAAGCAATGATGTAGTACTACGATTACATCTAAAGCCAGATTGACAATCATGCAACAAAAGTTGATTATTAACGTGTTCCATCAATTGATCCTTCATGAGGTATTCAACCATTTTTGACAAAATGGGTAAAATAGAGATTGGTCGTAAATTATCAGTACCACCACTCCCACTATTTTTCCCTATAGGAACAATCTTAGCAATTTTCCACAACATCGGAAAAACCGATGTTGTCAAAATAGTATTAACAAGATGTAAAATGTAATCACATATAAACGGAATCAACAACTTGATGAACTTAAGCGCAAAGCCATCGTAACCAACAGCTTTTGACTTAATCATGTTAAAAGCTAAAACCATTTCAAACCAATCCACTGATCTAAAAGAAAAACCACAATTATCTACAAAAGGAGTATCCTCAACAATATTACTATTCACAGTTTGATTCATAGAAAATAAATTGTTCAAGTTATCAGGATGAACTGCTTCAAAATTGTCCTTATCGTTAACTGCTCCTTTCCTATTCAAAATTGACCATATCTCCTTATTAGTCTTATTTTGAAAAATTAGTTCATGAGCTTCCCTTTTCTTTTTACGAATCACGTTCTTTGCACGATTTCTGCACCGGCAAAAAACTCTCCAATTGTCATCGCTTCTATCATTTAAATAAGTGCTATATGCAAGATCCCTAAGTGATTGATAGTATTGTATCTCAGGGGCTTTGAACCAGCTGTCGCAACAATCACGAATTAAACGCCTCTTAAAAGGGACAATACTATGTAAAAATTGCATATAATTGTTTAAAATTAGCAACTGTTCATCTACATTATTAGTCAAAAACATATCACTAAAATTACACTCCATTACCGCAGCTTCCAAAGAGGAACTATTAACCGCATCATAATCAAAGAACTCATAAAATTGTCTAATAACCGGTTGCAAAAATTCAACTGATATAAAGATAAATGAGTGACGAGTAATGCCAGGACATTGAAATTGGTTAGAGCACTTAATTAACTCAGGACACGAAACCAAAAAATAGTCTAGCAGGGAAGTCGAACCACGAGCAATATGCGTGGGCATAGAGTTGTGAACAAGAGATAGATTGAGTCTACTACAGATATTTTTGATAATCAATTTTTCGATTTCACTACCTTACACGTCACAAAGTGTTTAAATGTGTCAATTAACATGCTCCTAACTATGACAATGTCATGTCTAAAGATCGGTTTATTTTCATACAAAAAGGACCGGTTCCTTTGCCCGTAGAATATACACTAAGAACCAGAGTTAAATAGCGGTATTGCTTTTAAAGGAAGTATCGATTTAAGTAACGAAAATTGCGAAATTAGACGAAAATAAAACTTAAATTCAATATATTAAAAAAAAAAAAATGTTTATATATAAAGGGTCCGCCAAATAACTTTTTTTTTTTTTTTGAAAATGCTATAAAAAAAACTACTGAATATTTTCTCAAATTTCTTTTTTTATTTGAAAGTACAATCCTTCCGGTTAATAATGGAAAATAATTTCATACAAATGGCTGCCTCGGCTGGCCATGCAGTAGCCTACACGATCGGTCCAATTTTTAAGCACATTCTCGATTGTGTTCAGCTGTATTTCACCAATGGCTTCACGAATATTGTACTTTAAAGCGTCAATTGTCTCTGGCCACAGCAGCAATATTCTCGGGTGTACGCACTGTTTTTGGCTTTTCACGCTTTGGTTTATCGATGAGGATGCTAGTTTCTTTCACTTTTTTCACAAGATAACGAACATACGGAGCTGACGGTGCTTCTCTTCTTCCAAAAGCCGTACGCAATTTTCGTACACATTCTGCAACATTACCATGATTTTCAAAGTAATGTCGCAATATTTCCCAGCGTTGTTCAAGCGTATACACAACCATATTCGTTCAGCGGAAGGATAAAACTAATTATCTGTCAAATCACGAAATAAGCACTAGTTGAAAAAAAACGTTAGATGGCGGACCTTTTACTTCTACTTTATGAAACGTATTCATTTTCCAAATTTCAATAAATTCCGCTTACCTGTTTTCGAGTTAAGATGATTGTCCTTTAAAATCCTGCCGAAATCCTATATGTCATTGAACAAAAAACGTAATTTATTTTTAAAGAAGGAACACTCAGCTAACTTGTTGTATGTTACCGGCCTCTTCCAGTAAGTTTTAGTATATTTTGGTAATTTTTAAAATAATTGATCTTTTAACTTTTACGAAATTCTGCATTTGACTATTTTTTGCTTCTAAATCAAACATTGTATACACAAAGTTTGTTTGCAGCAAATTATTAATAAAATGTTTTCTATCTATATTTTGCTATATTTTAACGCCTTTAATTAAAAATATTTTATTTTAAAAATACAACCTAAAAGCGAAGATCGCTTAAAAGCGTTCTTTGGTCATTAGAGAGTTAAAGTATTTAAGGGCGTAGTATTATTAGTTGCGAAAATTTCTGTGCCTACCATTTATTTGGTTTGTCATAGACTCTGTCATCAACATTTTTATTTAAACATAAATCAAAATTATTTAATCCTTTTACTTTTATTTAAACCAGAAATAAAAGTTCATCAACAATTTTCTTGCGCTACGAGCTGTGAAAAATGCTTTTGTTCATGAAAACAACAATAAAGTTCATTATTGAAGCCAAATGCAAATAAACCTGTGTTACCTTAAATAAAAAAAAAAAAATAGAAAAGGAATATAAAATCCTTTTAACAAGCCTCAATTTTTTGATAAACGATGTGCTAGATATTATAATATTACACAAAAAGCAATGGCAGTGGCTGACAGGATGGCAGGCAGTCAGGCAGTAGCACTTTGTCATCATTGCGGTTGGTAAAATAACAACTTAAAATTGTCATCCCTTTTACATTATGAAAATATATTGGGTAAGAGTTGAGTACTTTAAGGACGAAAGGGTATTTTTAAGGATTTTACAATTTTTATGCAGATTTTTATTTTGTTTTCTTCATAAAGACTCAATTTAAAGTAGAAATATTCGTACTTATAGGACATTCATGATGATGATATTGTAAAAAAAAAAAATGTATAGACTACATTAGGGCGATTTTAATGTTTTTTGTTTAGCGGCGATCAGAATTTGGTATGTTTTGGCTCTAAAATATAAGTAAAATTTTAAAAATTTTCATTTTCCATGTTAAAAAATTTAATTATGCACTACAACAGAATTCGCAAATCACAACATTGAAATTCTGCTGAAGATTGCTTGGGAGAGCGTGAAATCATCAAATAAAGTACCATAATACAGAGAAAAAATCATTGCCAATACAATTGGAATTAAACTTTTGTTTCACTTCAAACTCGCTTTCAATTAAAAGTTTAATAATTGAAAATTAATTTGGTTTACACAAAATTATAATGAAAACAAATTGTAAAAAAACATCAAAATTTAAAAAGAAAAAAACAGGGATGGCAGGCAATATCTCTAAAATACCGTTATCGATTCAAACCCCTTTCAATGTTATCGATTCAAAACCGTTGCCCTAAAATACCGGTACTGAAATAATTGAAACAACGTTATCCGTAAAATACCGTTACCCCCTAAAATACAGTTACCGAAATAACTTAAATACCGTTATCGCTAAATGCCGATACCGAAATAATTAAAATAGTATTATCCTTCAAATACCGTTACCGTAATAATATAACAAGATTGGAAATGCCAACTGATAGTGCACAAATTTAGCTTTTTTTGCGAATGTGGTTTTATTCAACCGCATAATTAATATAATTTATTTAATTATATATTTTTATGAATTTTTAACGTATTTTAATTTAGAATATAAATATAATAGAAAAAAATATTTTTAACTGTTTAAAACTCGTAAAAAATCTGCAAAATTTTAAAATCATCAAAATATAAAAAAAATTTGGGAAATTAAAAAGAATTTCAAAATTAAAAAAAAAAAAAATGGCCAAAATTAAAAATAAAAATATTAAATTAAAAAATTGCTAATATAGAAAAAATCTGAAAAATCGCTAAAATTAAAAAAAAAAATCGATGAAACGAAAAAAACACCAAAAAATTTACAATCATTTCGATATTCCAAATAAATTACAGTACTCGTAATTTCACATTGTTGACTTAAAGGTCCAAAAAATCATTGAATTATGTATATAAATAAATATTTTATTGAATATTGGCATCACTTACAACATATGGGAAAACAGTGGACATTAGAGTGAGGTAAGTTTCTAAAAATAGAACTGTTGCGTTGTGATTGAGTTGTACTTCTGAGATTATGTATGCAAGAACAAAAACACCGTGTATTGAATAAAACTAGTTTAATCACAACAAAACTCGACCTCACGATAGATCAGTGCGCTAAAGGGCTCTGTCTAACGTGTAGTGCGAGTGCATGTGGCATTAGAAATCAGTTTATCTATACCACGGTCAGTGATTGCACGGAAAATTTCATATAGACGCAATCGAACAAAAAACAACAAATATTATTTTATTTATTTATTTAAGTCTATGGATACAATATCCTTACAGACTAGCATATACAAATTAAGATATTTAAAATAAATTATTTAACAAAATTTTAAATTGGGAGTGAGAAACACTTATGTCTAACTTATTACAATAAATATTAAATAATCTCATAGATCTATTTAGTGGTTCGTTTAATACATATTCAGTTAAGTGTATATCAATATGAAAAAATTTACTTATATTTCTAAAACTTCTTGGTGGAACATATATTGAAATTAACTCTAATAGCTCAGGAGAATCAATAACACCACAAATAATACCATGTAAAAAAGTTAAACTAGCAATAATACGACGAGTTTCCAGAGTTTTTAAAGAAATAAACTCACACTTATCTGCGTAAAAAGGGCTAGAAAAAGAAGGATAAATGAAGAATATTCCAATCTAGATCTAACAAACGAAGTATAAACCACTTTCTTCGTTATGTGATCAAAACATTTATCCAAATTACGTCGAATAAATGCTAAAAGCGAATAAGCTTTTGGTACAATAAAATTTAAATGACTGGTGAATGATAATTTAATATCAAAAACTACACCAAGGTCCAAAATTTCATCAACAGATGACAATACATTACCAAACATTCTGTAATCAGAAATTATAATATTTCGACGTCTATGAAAAGACATACTATAACATTTAGAAATATTATAAACCATACAATTTGACCAATGAACTAGATATTCAAGTACTCCTGAAGGTCAAAAACGTCCCTTACAGAAAAAATTGGCTTGAAAATTTTGAGATCATCAGCATACATTAAAAATTTTGAATTTTTAAAGCAATCGCTAATGTCATTTATAAAAATATTAAATAATAAAGGACCAAGGATGCTGCCCTGTGGAAAACCTGACGTTGGTATATATTACATTATTTAAATAAAAAAACAGGGTCACTGCCGAAGGTTCAATACCAGAAACTGCGCAGTCTGATTAAGAAGATTACAATGTAGTTATGATTTTTAGAAAATACACTCATTCTTCTCTACCCACGCCTTTCACAGTGAACATTTAAACTACATTATTTAAATAGTTACAAATTATTTTAATTTAAACTACAATTTTATTAATACACTCACAGAAATAAATAAATAGCAGAAAAAGCTTAGTTAAAAATTGAGTTGCTGAAAATTCTGCTGAAATTAGATCTTTTTTTTTTTTGCTAAATATAAATAAAATAAGAATAGAAGAAATAAAACGTCTAAATTTACAAAATTTTAGTTATAACCGAGTTGAATTTTAGTTACTTGAAAATAGCAATTTACAAACAATTTGCAAACAGAAACTGTAATATCAATAACATTTTTGCTACATTTACGTTCAATTTAATAAAATGAAAATAACAGTATATTTTACTAAAATCAACGGCATTTTTTGTTTAATAATTGTAGATTTCTGATATCAGAAGGCAGACTTCAATTCGCCCCAGGTAAACATTTTCATATATCCATAAAGGTTCAAGGTATGGGGTTTACATACTCAAAAACATGCATGTATGTCCCTGCATGGATACATAAATCTCCATACATGTGTCCATATACCTCAATACATAAATATTTGTACACTTAAAAAAAATATATTCGTAGAAAAGTTAGTAAAACGTCTTGTAAACCAGGTATACTAGTATAATTATGTTTTAAACTAAAATTTTAGTTATACTTATTCAGCCCTTAACTGTTTTGAACTAATGTTTTACTAATATTTTACTAATGTTTTACTACTTTATTTTGCTAAAAAAAATTGTGCTGATAAGCACATATACCCCTGGTTTCTACAACACGTTCGCCTCTAGACGAACGGGTGACTACATGTATTTTGTTTTTGCATTGCATGTAGTTTATTATTGTTTTTAGACGAACGTGAAGCAAAAAGTGTTCTAGAAACAGGGCGTAAAAGTGTGGACGACAACTAGATTGAAATATATACACAGAATGAATTAGATGTCTCGGCATGTCCATATGTTGTAGTGACGAGGAAAATGATGCTAAAAAGTACAACTCTAATAAAACATATAACAAATCCACCATGGACGATTTTTATAGCTATTTGTCATACATGAAATAAAATTGTGGGTTAATACAATTTAAATTTTGCGGTGCCATCGGCTTGTGGAAGTAATTGTCTATTAATTAAACAAAAGAGAACATAAAATATTTAAATTTAATAAAGATTAAATGTGTATTTCTAAACTAAATGTTTATAGAGATTAATAATTTAGTGTGGTCAAATTGCAAACAAATATACATTCAGGTAAATAGACTAAAGCGAAAGACAAGGACACACATCTTTTTTATGTTTTCTTTTTCTTATTACAAAAAAGTGATGTATATGTCATATTTTTTTTTTTAACTAGAGTTTAAGTTTTATATAAATTTTTTGAGTTTTTTTTCAGTCTACTAATATCACTGTTCAACAAAATCAAATTTTTTCCAAAATTATAAGGTCCGACCTATAAATTTTGATAGAAGAGACAAAAAAAAGACACGTGTCTCGGCGTTTTGAAAGGATTTTGCTGACATTAACATTTTTTTTGCAAGCACCCTCCAGACTAAAATTTTGCTGACTCAGCAAAATTTTTTGCTGACTTTACTAACTTTTTTTTGAGTGTAGCTTAAGCCGATTTATTTTTGCTATTCTGATCTTTCTAATAATTAGCAAAAAAAAAATGTCTGCTTTTTTGCACCGTATTTTTTAACAAATTTTTAGTAGTTTTAACAAAACGTTTTATTAATTTTAGTAGCTCCGAATTCAATTAAACTTTGAATTCAATTAAACAAATATTTTAATTGAAACTTGATTTTAGTTTTTCCTGTGTTCTGAAAAATCCGATATAATTGCAATATATTGAGCTTAAGCCATAATCGCGTAAAATTTTCTAATCATCAAAATATTTTGGACTCATTATACAAAAATGTCACCCTATTTTACGTACGTTGATTATAATAATGTTGTTGATGCGCTTCCAATACGGTTGAGTGATTTGGTTATTTTTTGTGTTTTTTATTTTCATCAAAGTAAGTAAAAAGATGGTGATGTCATTGGGAAAAAAGGTATTACTTCGTTTTTTTTTTTTTGTTGAAAGGATTTTGTCTAAAAATGTTTTGCATGTTCTAAGTAGCAGCAGCAACATGTCGTCATACACGCGTTTGTTTGTAAATATTTTTGCGGTAAATTCACTTTTGATTTTATAACGATAAATATTTTTATTGAAAGGCGACAGGCCGTAAAATGATGTGTCAATCGCACAACATTCCTTCCTAAGGGTTCTCAAACTTCAAAATTTAGTTATGCCTGAATTGTGTCAATTTATTTACTGCAGTCAGTTCGTTGTTTGTTGTTATTTTAAATTTGTTACCGATTATGTAAATTTGTTGCTTTCTTTTTTCATTTGTAACAATCAGATAAATTATTTAAAATTATATATTGAGGAGTGGAGTGTGTCCTATGTCTGTCTATCATGATGCATCTTTAAAGCTAATTAAAAATAATTTTTTAAAATTATTGTGAGTAAATTTTAGTGTATGAAAGGGTGTTAAAATTTTCTCATATAACTTTTTTAAATAAAGTTTCTTTGACAACATTTTTCATTAAAAAAGTAGTTTATTATTAACTACTAGTACCCAGAAGCATTGCATTTTAGTTTAATGAATACGTATACACTTTTAACAAAGTATTTCTTAAGAACAATTCATAAAAGTTTTTAAGAAAAACAGTGGTTACATCGAAATTGTTATTGGTTAAATAAAAAATGTTCATAAAAAATCAAAAAAAAAAAAAAAATACTCAGTCAGCTCCAATAGGACTCAATAACAGAGCTAATACTGCCCATGGATGTTGGCTGGCTAACAACAAACTTATATTTTTTGCATGTGTGTTCAATTTCAAAAATAAAAACAAACATTACAAGAAAATAAATGAAAAAAAAAAACACTGCCATTTCAAAAAATATAGTTGAAGTGCGGTTGACTGGTCACGGAATAGGTCCTTTGTGGTTAAATGAGAAATTTTTATGTGGATTTTAAATTTACTTTAAACATGAAGTAGGAATTCTTTAACAAACATATTAGCTGAAAAGTGCTTTTTAAATTCACTACACTGAGAGTATTATATTTATGGTACTAATAAATTGTTGGCATAAAAGTTACACTGGAACTCGTCCATTGAAACTTTTAATGAATTTATTGCATTAATAAACTTTCATTTGAAATAAATATCATTTGCTATATTGAAACTTTCATACACTCAATAAAGAAGTTTTATTAAAGCATTAAAAGTTTTTGTAAAAAACAAGTTTTTTTAATTTACTGAAAAATTTAAATATTTTTCGTAAAAAACTATTTTCTCTGTTTAACTAAAAATTATGAAACAAAAAGCCGTCCATTGAGTTTAAAAATAGTTCTTAAATTAACAAAACAACTTTAAACTTTTGATATATCTTGGTCCAATCCTTAAAGCAACACGCAGACATTTGGTATTGATTGAGTTTAATATTTTTTGCATTAAAATTGATATAATTTTGACATCATTTATAAAAGTGATATTTACATAATTTAATCTCCTAAAAGCAAATCTCGTAGCCAAATTTTTCTATCCGTTTAAAATTATAAACAATCGCTTAAAATGAATATTTGAGGTCTACAGTCAATTCTTAGTTTGAAAATGTTGGTGTATTATTGTTTGGCATGCCGAAATTTGTTCAAAAATGAAGTAAAAGGAAATAAATTCGAAACTACTCTCGCTATTACTTTTGTACAAACCTAGCAATGACGGGACCATACAAGTTACCAGGTAATGATAGCCCATGTAAATAAATACAATCGGCAAAGTGTTGGCAAAGCGTTGGCGACGGTCGGTTATGCGTTGGCAGAACTTGCAGTTAACAATCGTGATAGTATTGCCCTGTTACCCGATTGATAATAGTGATCAATCATTGGTTTGGGCGAACTTTCCCCCGTTGGCATAACGTTGGAAATACAAAATGTTGGTAAAGAAAAACACATGCTTTGCAAACAAAATAGTGTTTTCCTAGTACAATATCATTTGTACCATTGTTAATTTTTAACACGGTGGGTTTTACAAAAATAGCAGTGTTTCGCCAGCACAATTTTTTTGGTACGGTTGGCAATTTTTACCTGGGGACCTACTGATAATGTGATATCGGCCTAGGGACAAAGCTTTTTGACTTCGGTTAAAGTCAATAATGTTGAAATTAACATTAATAATAGTCAAAAAACCTATTAAAATAGTTCGTAAAATGTAAAATTTTGGTTCCGAAATTGTAATGGGTTTAATATTTGTCTTCAAATTAGTAAGCAAGTAAGAAATCAATACCAAATTTCGATTTTGCTCTGATGGTATTTATATATATGAAAAATACTTAAATAAATACTTACTACTTTTGGGGGTCTTATGTGGACATTAGGTCTAAACATGGACCGATTAGATCAAAAACTGATAGGCTTTGATCTTGGCTCGATATGTGTCAATAAATTAAATTTCATTACAGCAATTTTTTTATATGGGATCTTTTGCCGATATAAGTCAGTTTGCCAAATTTATATACGAGCATAAGAGCCAATTTTTTCGGTGGGTACTAAAGTGGTTCGAAACACAGCACAGCACACAGTGGCCCCCTAAAAGTGAACACAATTTTTATGAGGATTCCCAAAATATTGAATTTTTTTGCAACAACCGTTAGTGAGCTAGACTATTTTGAAAAAAAATATATTTTTTAGATGCGTCTACAAAAACCTTTCTTTTAATACTCTTTTGCTTGGAATGAAAAAAAAAAATCTTGAAAAAAAACTAAAAAGTAGACCTCTTTTTAAATTGTCTAGCGCACTAACGGTTATCGCAAAACACGAAATATTTCGGGAATATTCCTAGAAAATATCAAAATTTATTTTCCAGGGGATACAATTTTTTTTTCTGAAACGTCCCACCATAATGGGCACTATGTCAAAACATACGCAAATTATAGTCAATACTAAAAAGATTGGGTCTTGGATCGTCATACTCGCAAGTCATTGTGCCAAATTTCATCAAAATATCTTAATATTTGCGACCTGCTGCGTGCGGATATTGAGAAATATTGTAGTTTTTTTGTTTCCCTTACAGTTATTATAAATATAAGTTTTTATTTTTTGCTTGCTTCAAAAAAAAAAAAAAAATAATATTTAAAAAATTCCTCTCTGTTTTTTTTTATTAAAATGGTTTGTTTATATACAAAATGATAACAATTCAAATTATAAGAAAGTGAAAAAGTTTCCACAAATACTACAGCCATTCAAACACACTACAAGTGTGTGTGTGTCGTCACTTTTTATAAGAGAAAAAAAAAAACAAAAAAAAAACTGAAATAATTTAAAATAACTGAAACGAACATTTATTTTTATTGTTTTTAAAATTTTAACATTTATTTTCAACTTCCTATTCATTTGTTCTTATTGATTTGTTAGTTATTTAAACAATATTTAAAAATAAATAACAAGAAACATTGATTTAATCTGAAAAGTGAGTAAACCCAATTTCAAGTGATTTATCATTTATGTTAAATTACATTTTCAGTAAATTTAAACTACAAACTATTTTAAGTGTAGGATAAATATAGCGAAAACCTTTGATTTGGATAATTCTACATAAATTGCTATAACTTTAATATTTCTCCATGGATTTACTTATTTTCTTTGCTGAAGTAATTAAGTTTAAGAAGAAAAATATTTTATATTTTTCCTTGCCAAACAAATATCGGTCATTCGCTAGATAGGCCAAAATCCGACCATCCGATTTAAATTTTATTTTGTACGCAGAAACTCTATGGAGCCTCTTAAGAATGGGCGTTTTTAATTTTTCGAAATTCGGAAAAACCATGATGATGATCCGATGTATATAACAGAAAATACGGACATTCAAACTTGCAAATTTTTTTCATATTTCTCATTTTTCAAAAAACTAAATCACACTTTGATTTTTCGAAATTTTAAAAACTAAAAACGCTAATCTTTAAGGGGCACAATAGAGTTTCTGATTGCAAAATTTAGTTGAAATCGCCATATCCAAGATCAAAACATTCCCTTTTTTGGCCGGTCTTCGTTTTAATTTCCTTTAGATTTTTTTCATATTTCTTTTCTCGCATAAAACCGTGAATTTTTCGAAATTTGAGCAACTCAAATGCATATCTTAAAGTGGTAATATAAAGTTTCTGATGGCAAAACTTAGTTGAAATCGCAAAATAGTCAAATTACTCAAAAATTTAAAATAATAAACAAAATATTTTCACAAGTTTGTTATAATTTTTATTAAAAATAAAAATTATGTTTTTTCGACCTTAAAGTACCGCCTAGTTTACTTTCCCTGTTTTGTTAACTAACTTAACAAAATATAAAAAAGGAGAGAGAAACAAAAAAAAAAAACGTGTATTGAATATCCACCAGAGGTGGATCTTGCACATCAAACAAGTTTTCAATTTATTTTTTGATCAATGGTTATAATCTTTAATTTCAAACTCATATGTATATTAGTTCTCATGTAGTGAGTAAACTAGTTCATATGAATGCTTGAGGTTTGGCATGGGATTGTTACCGCTTTCAAAACGTGTTCTGATGATGGGAACCTAGAAAATTCCCGAAATAGATCTATCAACACATTCCTGAAAGGGTCAAATAATAAATTTGAAAACAAAAACTCTATAGATTATTTGTTAGGACAATATCCTAATGAAGAAATATAGAGTATATGGCCTCGAACTTGAATAATTTTCATTTTCATTGCACAATTAAAGGTCGAAAAAAACATAATTTTTATTTTTAATAAAAATTATAACAAACTTGTGAAAAAAAGGCAAAGTACCGCCTAGTTTACTTTCCCTGTTTTGTTAACTAACTTAACAAAATATAAAAAAGGAGAGAGAAACAAAAAAAACGTGTATTGAATATCCACCAGAGGTGGATCTTGCACATCAAACAAGTTTTCAATTTATTTTTTGATCAATGGTTATAATCTTTAATTTCAAACTCATATGTATATTAGTTCTCATGTAGTGAGTAAACTAGTTCATATGAATGCTTGAGGTTTGGCATGGGATTGTTACCGCTTTCAAAACGTGTTCTGATGATGGGAACCTAGAAAATTCCCGAAATAGATCTATCAACACATTCCTGAAAGGGTCAAATAATAAATTTGAAAACAAAAACTCTATAGATTATTTGTTAGGACAATATCCTAATGAAGAAATATAGAGTATATGGCCTCGAACTTGAATAATTTTCATTTTCATTGCACAATTAAAGGTCGAAAAAACATAATTTTTATTTTTAATAAAAATTATAACATACTTGTGAAAAAAAGGCAAAGTACCGCCTAGTTTACTTTCCCTGTTTTGTTAACTAACTTAACAAAATATAAAAAAGGAGAGAGAAACAAAAAAAACGTGTATTGAATATCCACCAGAGGTGGATCTTGCACATCAAACAAGTTTTCAATTTATTTTTGATCAATGGTTATAATCTTTAATTTCAAACTCATATGTATATTAGTTCTCATGTAGTGAGTAAACTAGTTCATATGAATGCTTGAGGTTTGGCATGGGATTGTTACCGCTTTCAAAACGTGTTCTGATGATGGGAACCTAGAAAATTCCCGAAATAGATCTATCAACACATTCCTGAAAGGGTCAAATAATAAATTTGAAAACAAAAACTCTATAGATTATTTGTTAGGACAATATCCTAATGAAGAAATATAGAGTATATGGCCTCGAACTTGAATAATTTTCATTTTCATTGCACAATTAAAGGTCGAAAAAACATAATTTTTATTTTTAATAAAAATTATAACAAACTTGTGAAAAAAGGCAAAGTACCGCCTAGTTTACTTTCCCTGTTTTGTTAACTAACTTAACAAAATATAAAAAAGGAGAGAGAAACAAAAAAAACGTGTATTGAATATCCACCAGAGGTGGATCTTGCACATCAAACAAGTTTTCAATTTATTTTTTGATCAATGGTTATAATCTTTAATTTCAAACTCATATGTATATTAGTTCTCATGTAGTGAGTAAACTAGTTCATATGAATGCTTGAGGTTTGGCATGGGATTGTTACCGCTTTCAAAACGTGTTCTGATGATGGGAACCTAGAAAATTCCCGAAATAGATCTATCAACACATTCCTGAAAGGGTCAAATAATAAATTTGAAAACAAAAACTCTATAGATTATTTGTTAGGACAATATCCTAATGAAGAAATATAGAGTATATGGCCTCGAACTTGAATAATTTTCATTTTCATTGCACAATTAAAGGTCGAAAAAACATAATTTTTATTTTTAATAAAAATTATAACAAACTTGTGAAAAAAAGGCAAAGTACCGCCTAGTTTACTTTCCCTGTTTTGTTAACTAACTTAACAAAATATAAAAAAGGAGAGAGAAACAAAAAAAAAACGTGTATTGAATATCCACCAGAGGTGGATCTTGCACATCAAACAAGTTTTCAATTTATTTTTTGATCAATGGTTATAATCTTTAATTTCAAACTCATATGTATATTAGTTCTCATGTAGTGAGTAAACTAGTTCATATGAATGCTTGAGGTTTGGCATGGAATTGTTACCGCTTTCAAAACGTGTTCTGATGATGGGAACCTAGAAAATTCCCGAAATAGATCTATCAACACATTCCTGAAATAATAAATTTGAAAACAAAAACTCTATAGATTATTTGTTAGGACAATATCCTAATGAAGAAATATAGAGTATATGGCCTCGAACTTGAATAATTTTCATTTTCATTCAACAAAATATTTTTTTTTTTTTTTTCAAAACTATTCAATTGAAACAATTTTAATGCGATTTGCGAGTTTAGTTGGCGTACATATATTGCAAAAAAATAGTCTCATGTTTGTAACATAATTTTTTTTTTAAATTTGTAAACTAGTGTTTTCGGCGCCTTTTGATAAAGTATTTTTGGTAAATTTTGATGTATTTTAATATACCTTAACAAAATTTCAAAATTGATATTTTTCGCTCATAAACCGCAAAATATTTATTATCTGAATATTTTGTGAACACAAAGAAAGTTCTAACCGAATTGGAGAGTGTATTTTGTACAGCCAGTAAGTTTAGTTAGTACAACTATATTTAAATGTGATTTCTAAATATTTTGGGTTTTTATACTAAAATTTTGTTGTATTAACTGAATTTTGTTGTGAGAACCAACAATCAACCACCAACAATCAAATTTCAGTTGACAAATGATAAAATATTTCTCTGTGTGTATATGATCTTTTCTATCGAAACAATTTAACTCGAATAAAAATCGTACACTTTCAAAATACTTGATCATTAGAGGGTAATAAAATGGTCGTTCTGTGCGCCCCGGTAGGCTAGTTGGTAGCGTGCTGGCTTATCAGTGCGGGGGTCGTGGGTTCGATTCCCACCAGAGGCACTGGTCTGTTTTCGCTACAACGCACTGTGGGGTGAGAGCCTTCAAAAGTGGCGATTAATTCAAAAGATGAACTTTAACTTTCACAACGGTATTTGGTACCATATGAAAGTAGATAAAATGCTACATCACTAACTGCAAAAATTAAAGTTCTGAGTTGTTTACTTTATTTGCAGTGAGTGCTTAAAGTTCAATAATTTTTGCTGTTTTTGCTCGCATTGATAAAAAAAGAAAATTTTGATATTTCAAGTGATTATATTTTTTATTAAGACTTCTATAAGTAAAAGTTTTATAATGGAACCGTCAACTTCAGGTATATGAGCATATAAAAAATTACTTTTTGTTTAGATAAATGTTTTAGAAATATTTAAAAAAAAAAAACAAAATTGCTCTAAAAAAGTGGTATTTTTGGTATTTACATTGAGTTTCAACAACTTTGCGGGTGATTCGGGGAAAAAATGTTTTTATGCTCTTTAAATATGAGATTTTAGCTAATAAATCCCAGAATGCCTTGTTGCGCATTGGTGCGATTTTTGAGTTATGAAGGTTTTTGTGAGAGAACTCCAGTTGCTAAAAGTGAATGTGAAAAAAAAACAAACAAAAAGTTGTATTTATTATCTTTTGTTGTTATTGTTGTTGTTATTGTAGCTAATGAGTGTAATGAGAGTAATGTTTATTAGAGATGGGTGCGTGAGTAGCTTTTTATCACGCACACTCACAAAAAAAAAAATTTTGGTTTATTCACAACGAATAGAATTTTTTCCATATATTTATGGTATAATGACATAACAAGTTTGAATTTAAAATTATCTTCTAAATAGTTAATATTTATTTACTTAATGTTGCGTTTAAAAATATGAGTTACATATGAAAATTCTTTTCTACACACGTACACGTCACTCTTCCATCTCTATTTGTATTAATTGTTAAATTGTACACTATATGATAATTGTTGGCAATGTGCGTGAGAACATTCGAGTGCTGTTTTTTTATCTTGGTTTAAGCTGATGATATTAATATATTAATGTATTGATATTCAATTTGCTAGAATTACTAAGAAGGGTATTTAAGATTCGGTACTGCCACATTAATTTTTTTTGTGTTGACTGTGAATATTTTGTTTAATGTGATGTGATGTTATTTATTTAAAGTGTTGTGCATTTGTAGATTATTCGGTACAAGGGAAAACAAAAACTCTTTTGCAAATTTTAAAACGGTTACAAATTTAACTAATTTTAGGAACAAGTCCAAAAACAATTTTCATTTCTCGTCATGAGTTACATAATTATATGAAGAACTCAGATATTAAATTACTTCAAGATAAATTCAAACTTCTGAGATGGGAAGTAATCAAACGCGTCGACCCATCAGATATGGTAGATTTTATGAACAGATTTAATAGCTTTTGCAGAGAATATAAGCTGCGCTGGGTAAACAGTCAGAGAAAGAATGATATTTTTTTAAAAAATAACAAGAATTGGCTTGATGCTTCAATCTCTTTTATTCCACCACCAGCACCAATTAAAAAAAGAGGTAGGCATGATATCTCATTTGATGAATGTAAAGAAAAAACTAAGGTAAAGAAATGTAAAGATCTAAGAGATAATACTCCACTGCCTGTTTTGGCTTACGCCACTCAAATGAGCTTGAGAGCCGCTGGAAAAACAGATGCGTCGAAAATCGTTAAAGAAATAATATCATCTCCTACAAAAGCGAAAAAATACAGAAAAAGTTTAGAACAGGTATCCCCACAGAAATTAAGTGCGGAGGAAGCTCTTTCCGTGTTTGTAGAAGCAAAGCTGACTCGATACCAATATGATGTAATTAGAAAAGCCGCGCCTGAGATATTTCCATCATATAAAATAATTCAAGAAGCAAAAAAAAAATGTTATCCAGAGCGAGACGAAATTAAAATTTCTGAAACGTCAGCCCAAGTAAATCTACAAGCACTCTTAGACCATACCACAAAGCGTATTTTTTCGATACAAAATACTGATTTAAATTTGTTAGGTAATGAAGAACTGTCTAAAATGACTTTATACTCTAAATGGGGCTTTGACGGTAGTTCCGGACATAGTTCATATAAACAAGCCTTTCATGACATTAACGCTTCAGACTCTTCAGTATTTATAACATCGATTGTGCCATTAAAACTAGTTTGTGAAAAAAAAACTATTTGGCAAAATCCTCGACCGTCTTCCACTAGGTTTTGCAGGCCCCAGAAAATTGAATTTTTGAAAGAAACGACCGATAATATTAAACGCGAAAAAGAAAGAGTGGAGACAGAGAAAAAGGCTCTTATCGATTCCGTAGTCTTAGTTGGAGAGAGATTAGCTAAAGTTAATCACAATCTTATTCTAGTGATGATTGACGGTAAAGTTTGTAATGCTATTACAGACACAAAGTCCACACAAAAGTGCTATATATGTGGCGCCACAAGTAAAGAGTTTAACAATATTGAAAAAATGATTACAAAAGATGTTAATATAGATAACATGGAGTTTGGTTTATCTGTTCTTCATGGCTGGATACGATTTTTTGAGTGTCTTATTCACTTATCATATAAACTCCCGATAAAAAAATGGCAAACTAGATGTGATGATGAAAAAAAAATTATTGCTAATACCAAAAAACGCATTCAAAAGGAATTTAGAGAGAAAACTGGGTTGATTGTTGACCAACCAAAACCAGGTTTTGGAAACTCAAACGATGGGAATACTGCAAGGCGTTTTTTTAAGAATGCTGAAGTATCTGCCGAAATTACAAAAATTGATTTGCAGTTGATAAAAAATATGCATACAATATTAATAGTTGTTTCCAGTGGCAACGAGGTCAATATAGAAAAATTTTCAAATTTCGCTAATGATACTGCCAGGTTATTTGTTAAAAATTATCCATGGTATTATATGCCTCCTACTCTACATAAATACTTTATTCACGGGCCAGAAATTATATCGCTTTCACCATTGCCTATTGGCCAACTAACTGAAGAATCTCAAGAAGCTAGAAATAAGGACTTTAAAAGTTATAGGGAGCACTTTTCGCGTAAAAGCAGTAGGAAAAATACCATAGAAGACGTGTTCAATAGGTTTCTTTTGAGTTCTGATCCATTCATTTCAAGCATGAGAAATAGCTGTAAAAAGAAAACGGAGCAAATGCCAAAGTCTGCATTGGAGTTACTTGTTCTTCCCCACAGTGAAAACGATAATGATGGCGATGATGAAGGTGATGATGAAGACTATTTTAATGATGATTTTGAAGATAATGATGATTATGAAGATAATGATGATTATGAAGTTGATGATGATCATGGAAGTAAATAATACTTATGAAGTTAATGAAATTAAGTAAATACAAAAGCCTTATAAGTCTATTTTTTAATGTTTATTTTCTTAAATGTTTGTTTTCTATTGTTGAATATTTATAAATAAAAATTAATAGTATTTTCTAATGTGTCTTTTTGAGTTAAATCTACAAAATTATGGATTTTTGAGAAAATATATGAATTTAAAGTTTAAAATTTGCTAATATAAATTCATATTAAATATTTAAACAAAAAAATTTTTTTTTTTCTAAAAGCACATAATGTGTGCTATAATTTACAATTTAATTCACTAATTTATCGTTTTTCATTCCAAAGTTACAGCAAAAATAGTCAAATAAGACGAATTTTTTCAAAATACAAAAAACCCCATAAAACGTTAAAAAAAATTTTTCTTCAACAATTTTTTTTTTTTAATGATGAGTTTTTATGAGTTTATTAATATCAATCAATAAAAAATAACAACATTTTAAAATTACGACTTCTATGAATTAATCGCCACTTTTGATACCATTCACCCCACTGTGCAACGAGCCGAAGGCCATAGTAGCTAGTGCACGGTTAGGGTAATAGTATATAATTTGTAATTATATGATTATTATAATAAAAAAAAAAAAAAAAAAAAAAAAAAATGGTCATTCTAAGCCACTGTGTTGTGTTAGTTTTAATTAGACACCTTAAGTGTTTGATAAACTGCAAAACTTTTCTTAATAATAATAAAAAAAAACAACACTTTGTTATTAAGAAAATTTCATAAATTTCCAACCATAAGTCTTTATTGCAAAAACCATTTTAAAAATTTCAACATAAAAGTTCATAAAACCTTACCCACCCTATAAGGCTCATTTAATCATGATAAATATTTTTAATTTTGAAATTTTAACAATAAATTTATCTTTAATACAAAATTAAAACATATTGTAAGTGATAAATGACGTCTTGACCGCTAGCGCCAATTTGAAATAAAACTATTAAAACTTTAATTAGGCATAAAATTTGAACCTTTTAGATAATTTACCAATTATCAATACCATTAAATTAAATTGGTAGTGGCAGAAACATTTAGTGTGGTTTAACATTTTGTTAACCACAAAATGACTTGTAAAGTTGTTAATATTTTTAAACACCCAAACAAAATTTGAAACAACTGTCATAGTAACACCTACTCACCTAGAAAATAACAATTGTCCTTAATAAATAATGACCAACACAATAACAATTGTGCAACTTAACTGTAAATGTAATACATTATGTTTCGTGTTGGTGTTGCCAATAACACCACTCAACGGCAAAAAAAAAACCTGGGCCATAATTCTCGCATTCATAAGCGAACGAAATCTTATTCGAACGTGTGAGTTCTCTTAATTTTAAGATTCCCTTATTTCTCTAACGACTGATCCATTCGAACGCAACCTTGCGTAATATTACTCGATAGCAAAAAGGCATTCAAAATAACGTTTTACTTGGGTTTCGTTTTGTTCGAGTTAACGAGTAACTCGATTTTGAGGTTTTTAACTTACTCGAGTCATCGAGTTAGATTTTAAAATTACTCGAGTAACTCAAATAATTTCAACAGTTTTATTTCATTATTTTTCCTTAAAAATTCATAATGAAAAACAAAATAAATTCAAAATCAGGAGTTCGGAAATGTGTTTTATCAAAATTAAAAAAAAAAGTTAGCAAATAAAATAATATACAATTGAGGGGTTTTCGTTTTTATAAAGTTTAAACTTTAAGAAAACAAGGGTAATAGGTAAATAAAGGGGAATTGTTTAACAACTTTCTTTTTGGCAACACTGTTTTTGGCAGCTCAGCTGTTTTCGTGTAACATGTTACTGTTAAACATGTTCAGCTTTGTCTATAATTTAACCGTGAATCGACTTATAAACGAACAACGCTTGCAGATTATTGAATTTTTTTATCAAAATTCAATGTGTTCTTCCAATTATTCGAATTTATTTTCAGTTTGGGCGATCTTCTGAGGCGGCTAATCGGAATCTTGTGACTAAATTTCGCACCAAATTTACATTATTGGACATTAAACCACCAACACGCATGCGTAGAGTGCGGACAGAGGAAAATATCGCAGCTGTGTGTTGTTGCTGACCGTGAATTATCGATTCGGCGCCGTTCGCAGCAATTGGACCTCCGTTACACCACTACGTGGAAAATTTTGCTGAAGGATTTGGGTGTAAAACCTTTTAAAATACAGCTGGTGCTAGAACTGAAGCCACACGACCTACCACAACGGCTAACTTTTGGTGAATGGGCGCTGGCAAAGTTGGATGAAGATCCACTTTTTTTATCTGAAAATTATGTTTAGCGACGAAGCTCATTTCTGGTTGAATGGATAGGTGAACAAGAAAAATTGCCGTATTTAGTGTGAAGAGCAGCCAGAATCATTGCAAGAACTGCCAATGCATCCCGAAAAATGTACTGTTTGGTGTGGATTATGGGCCGGTGGAATCCGGAATGTACTTTTTCAAAGACGACGAAGGCAGAAACTGTGAATGGGGAGCGCTACCGTACGATGATTACAAATCTTTTTTTTTTGGCCAAAATGGAAGACCAAGACTGTGCCACACAGCACGCGCATCAATGACCCAATTGAGAGGCGAGTTCGGTGAACAGTTTATTTCACGTTTGGGCCGGTCAATTGGCCGCCTAGATCGTGCGATCTAGCGCATTTAGGCTATTTTTTGTGTTGCTATGTTAAGGCTCATGTCTATCGGGACAACACTGGAAGCCAATATTGAAGAATTTATTCGTGAGATACCGGCCAATATGTTGGAGAGAGTATGCCAAAATTGAGTCATCGTTCTATCGACTTAAATAAAGATTTCATAAATTTTTCTAAATTTTATGTGTTTTTTTTTAATCAAATCCGAAAGCTCTTAAAAATCACCCTTTATAACTTTTTACAAATATCAAAAATAATATGGCATGCAGTCTATGCCTAGGAAAAATATAGAATAAAAATCATATTAATTACATACACTTTTAATTTATATGATCAAGTTGAAAACATATCCGAATTGAAGTACAGCGAACGGCCCAATTCAAATCTTGCAAAAAATTTAACACAATCGAATGGTTGTGCGATTTTCATTTATTGTTGAATATTAAGATACATAAAAATGTCGCTTATTTTATGGAAATCGGACCTTCTGGCCTTAATTTTTTTTTATAGTTTTGACCCCTTATTTAATTGTACTAATGTTTTTTTTATGATTCCATATCTTACGAAATTGCTAAAAAAAAAATAATTGACATTTTAGGAATTGGCAAGAGTAACATTTAGTTTGTCTTTATTTTATCTTTAATAATTAATTGGAAAATGATCTAGAAACAGATTCCGTTTTCAGATTGGAGTAACACGCAAGTCACTTAGGTTCACCGTGAGCGGGGAGCACTCATTAGTACATGTAAGTATTTTTTACACCTAAACATTCAGGCCGAAAAATAATTGACACTAGAACTAACTCAAGGTATAAGGTACACTGAATCCAAATCTGGTCTCAGCATCACTCTCCGACATCAGGCGTTCGAGTTCGGATTTTTCTTTCCCCTTCCTGGAAATATATTTTTTATAATATTTTTTAATTTTTTGAATTTTTAAGTTATTTAATTTTTTCTTGAAATTATAGTCAGTTGATAATAAATTCGAATTTTTTAAAATTTTACACTACGGGACTTTAAAATTACAGTTACAACCTCAATTTCAATTTACAATATTTTCGTAAGGAAATAAGTTATCGGAAAAAAGGTAAGAGTAATTTGTTTAGGTGCCGTTTTAAATATAATGAAAAATATATTTCCAGGAATAATCGGTGCATATTGATCAAAAACTACACTTTTTCCCTTAATATAGCTCGAACGCCTGATGTCGGAGAGTGCTGATGAGACCAGATTTGGATTCAGCGTACCTTAGGGCTTCAGAAAACTATACTTTAGCTTTAGTCTCAAATATTTTTCTTCTTAAATTTTTAAGTGTAAAAAGTACTTACATGTACTCTCGAGTGCTTTCCACTGTAAGTACATTTTCAAAGCTCACTTGATAAAAAAATATTTAATTTAAAGTATGTAAACGAATTTAGAAGGTAAAATGGAGGCACTAGTTGAACTAATCTCACGTCTTACTCAAATAAAAAATATTTTGTGTAGATTTTTATTTTTTTTTTTTTAATTTCATTATTTTGCGGTTCAATTTCGAAAAATTTAGTAAAATAGACGAAAAAATTAGATGAATGATGTAAATATAAAAACCGCAATGTTAAAAAAGCTGCAAATAAAAAAAAAACAATTTTGATTGATTTGGATTCAGCGTACTTAAGTCTATTAAAAAATATGTATTCCAAAAACAGGTTCTGCAAAAAGTTGAAAATTGTTGAGTAGTGTAATTGATGCATGTTTCTTTTGTATAAATTTATCTATTTAACAAACGAATAGATCGAATCGACCCTTTTATTTGCCTTTTGTCATTTAACAATGACCCACCCTTTTTCATTACATTCATTTTTAACACACAATATATTTGACCAGTGGTCTTTTGTGGTCACAAACCACAAAAAAATATCCCTTATTTACTATAGTCAATATAACTTTGTAAGGTATTGTGGCCAGCAAACAAAATATCAGTTCCAATCAATTGATTTTTTTTTTTTTGCCTACTTTTCACTATAATTTACTTAAATGTGTTACTTCCTCGGCATTTTTTGACACTTTAACAGTTCTGGTCTGTTACTTACACAAAATACAACCAACCACATTTCAAATACTACCCATCAATTTTAATTCTAAACTATTATTTTGTGTTAAATATCAATTAATTTTTCATTTACATTTAAACACAGTTGTTGCATGATGATAAATTTGTGTTCATATGTTGTAAATGCATTTGTAATCATTATTGAGAATTTTGAAAATCGAAATAAAATTTTACACTTATTTAATTTTAAATGGGTACGATTTTTCTAAAGAAAAGGGGATTGTTTTTATCTCTTGTTAACACATTTTATAAATTCCCCCAATTGTTATTGGTTGTGTTGTCATTTCAATTAACTAATTAATTTTAATGTTATTAAATTGAAAAGTAAAAGGAGAAGAACAAGATTAATATTGATTGCGTTAAGTAATTGTGGTTTTTGATTTTCAGATTTTTTTTTTTAAATCTGAAAAAATTTAGATAACAGATGCCATTTCTGGAAGTATTTCAAAATTTTGTGGTTTAGATATTTTCATATTTCACACTCAGAAATTATGTAGTTAGAATAACATGCAAATGATGGTTATAATAACTGCAGTTGCATGCAAATCAACTGCAATAATAAGTTATTTTTAAATGCTAAAAATTAACTGACGAATGTAGTAAAAGCAGCTGTAAATGCAGTTGAAACAACATACACACATTTTTTTGTAAAACTGTAACAGCAACTACAATTGCAGTGAATGAAACGGTTTTCGCTTTTAGGTTTTATTATTATGTACGATTTTATTTAAAGGAGTTAAATTGTTTCGATAGAAAACAATGATAACCTACACAGAAAAAATGATCAACCTAAAATATCTAATTAAAGCTTTGACTTGAATTAAATTTGTTGCTAAACAAATATTTAATTGAATCAATTAATATTTTAATTGACTTTTATATGTATTTTATTTTAGACGTAATTCTCAAATTATTTTTTATACACTGTATACTTAAATACCAAATGAATTTGAAGTTTACAAACAAAACAAGCACACACACAAACATACAAACAGACGTAGCATTACCACAAACACACATTCCAACGTATCGTTAACACACATTTGTTGGGAGTATTATATTTTTTTTTGTAGAAGTTATTTATAACTTTTTTTCGTTTTAAATTTTCAATAAAAGTTTTAATTGATATTATCATTGCCGTGATAGGTGCAAAATCAATTAAAATATTAATTGATTTAACAAATTTTTTAATTGAAACCCGTTTTCAGTTTTTCTGTGTACATTTTCTATGTACAAATTTTTGCATACAGGGCCCAGTGGGATATATCACAAAATTATTGGACGTCCAATTTTCGATAACTTTTTCCAACATTTGTGGACGTATAATTGGCAATATCGCGGCGAATGTTGTCCTCCAAGTGGTCAATCGTTTCAGACTTATCGGTGCAGACTAGCGACTTCACATATCCCCACAAAAAATAGTCCAGCGGCGTTTCATCGCGGAGTTTCATCGCTAAACAAAATTCGCTTATGAAAATCGAGATCAACGGCAATCTTGTTTTGGGTTCATTCACCGAATCTACGCCTTGCTAGGTGATCATGTGGCTTCAATCGTTGCACGAGTTGGATGTAGTAAGCAAGTAAACCAAAATCTTTCCGTGTGGATGGACACATATCCAATTCCTGTGCACTATGGCAGATGGACTGATTGGCGTCTTCCTCTACGCTACGCTCTACAACAGCAATGACTTCTTCTGTATGCACTGTACGACGTCTCTGTGGATGCATATTACCATTTAGAGTAAACGTGGTGCGAAAACGTTTCATAGTTAAACGAATTAATTGCTTTGATGGACGATTATGTTGATCGTATTTCGAACAGAACCATGATTTTCAAAATAAATTTGCACAATTTGGAAGCGTTGTTTAGGCGTCAGACTATTCATGTTGAAATGCCAAACCAAACTAAACATAAATCACTTGACAGCTAACAAAATGGCTGGCAGTTAAAAAAGTGTTGCCAACTTAAAGTTCTATACGTGTACAAAAAAAAACCCTTTAGAATCGTTCAAAAGCATTTTACAAAAAAAAAAGATTTTATAATATTTATGTATGTGTTGTTTTGCATAAATGTTTATGTATTAGAAGTAAATATTTTGTATTAATTTTAATAAGATTTTTATAAATTCTCATTTAGTTTATTCCTTTATTAAGTTAAATAATTTAGTTTCAGTAGTTTAATATTTATTTATTCTAGAGCATTATCATAAAATTGGTAATGTAATTTTAAAATTTAGTTTTTGTTTCATAAAATGTGATTGTTTTTGTAAACAAAAAAATTCTAAAAATAAATTAAAAATTATTTAAATAAAAAACTCTAATTTCAACAAAAAGGCTTATTTATGAAAAAAAAATTAAAAAATATCAGAATTTTTTGACATCTTTTCAATAGAAAGATAAACACTAATTTTTGTGAACACTCGTTCACATAAATTCAAAAGCATCTATTAACTAAATAAGAATTATATGCAATAAACTCAATATTTATTAAATCAAGCTATAAAAAATACATTTGGCAAGACAACAACATCCTTTCAAGGCTTTTTGAGAAGGTATACGATATTGATCACGTTTTAATTCTATTAATTGATATTTAATCAAATTTGTATGCATAGGATATATAAATGTATACAATATTGAACAATTTGTAATCCAATCAAATGATTTGTTTCGATTTTATAAAAGGTTTGATCTTATCAAATTATATCTCATTCAGCCAATCTTTCGGAAATTGACGTAATTTTATATGGTCACATATATTTATATGCTGGTCCATATAAGCAACATTAAATAATATATGCTACAATATAAAACTATATATAGTACATACATAACAATGTGCAACAAGACATTATATCCCTAACGCCTTTATTCTCGTTAAAACTAGACTATTAGTAGACAAAAGCCCCCCAAGGCTTTTCAAAACTTAGCTCGAAATTTCATTATTACAGTTTTATGATATTTGGCTATTTTTGACTTTTTTGACTTTAGGTGACAAATAAAAGTTTAAAAGGTTATCTAATGCACACAAAAATATGTTTTTAGAAAGTTTTCGAAATTTAAAATATAATTTTTTTCAAAAAAAACAAAAAAACTGCTAACTAAGAATTTAGACTCAATTTCTAAATTTTACATGTCAAATCGAAAATAATTTTGAAGTGACAGTAGTGGCTGTTGCATACTTTAAGAACGATAACACAGGCCTACAATGATTTTGGTGCCGCTAAAAATAAAACAGATTTCAAGTACGTTCGGTACCCTGATAAAAAATTGATACTTACTTTTTTAATGCTACGTGTAGTTTTCGAGATTTCGCAAGGATCAACGTATGTTTTCTTCACTGCATCTGTTATAGGTTTTCTAAACTTTTTTACTACATATTCACCACAAATATAACAAAATGTATTTGGATTATTTACACAACACCTTCTCGACGACGGTATATCGATATTATCATTTAATCAAAGAAATTAATTGACTATAATGACATTAAGTATAATAAAATGTAAATGTAACTGACACTAATAGAAAACATATGATTTTCTATTGTTGATTTACTTGAATAAACGTCACTACATTGCTAGGTCTGTCAAAAAAACAGAGTAGTATTTGGAAGATGACAAAGCCAATTGTGACAATTTTTTGTTGTTGTTTTGGTTTTTCTTTGATATTTTAAATTTTGAATCTCGCTCCTATACGAGGACAAGAAATTCTCATTGAGTTTGTGATTTGATATAACAAATATCTCTAGAAATTCTAATAACAAAGTCCCCTGAAGATTTCCTTAGGCAGGAATGAAATCCGGATAGGGACACGCCTACATCAGATTGCTTTTCACAATTTGTTAAATAAGTTTTGGGATTTTAGCACATTTAATTACTATAAATGCAATTAATGTTTATCCCGATGAAAATAAATTTAAATAATAAAATACATTTTTTACGTTATGACCGATCGATACAAACCTGAACGTAGCTTCGCGATTTTGACAGCTAACCATGACGTCTTGCGGACTAATTAACCAAATTATAACATAGAATTAGCGGCACCAAACAAAAAATTTTTTTTTGTAGGCCTGTGTAATTATAAAATAGAAGTTAAACACCCCCGCTCGAATGAGTGATTATTTTGTATAATTAGTATTGCGTATACGTCGACCAAATTTTTTGTTGCATACTTTTGAGAATAATATTAGGAAAACAAAGGGGCAATATTCGGATAAGTGATATTTTAGTTTTTATAAAAATACATTTTACGAATGTATGTGTTGAATTTTTCAAACTTGCTGTTGCATACTTCATAGGGATTTGATGCGAATGAGTAACATTTATAATTTTTATAATTTATAAAGTATATGTAGGTGAGCCTATTTTTCATTCTATAATTTTTTAGAATCAATAATCATAAATTTAAGAATGAATAATCAGTAATTCCTCTGGTGGGAATCGAACCCACGACCCTCGCACAGATAAACCAGCACGCTACCAACTAGCCTACCGGGGCGCACAACGTATTTAAATATACAAGCCCATGTTTCAGTATTTGATTAAAATAAAATAAGTCGAAAAATTGGCCTAAAAAATCACGACTTCTAAAGACCATAATAATGAAATCAGAGCTAAGTTTTTAAATCCCTTGGGGCTTTTTGATCATACAGGTTACAATTGGAGATCTCAAATTTATTTTACAGTATAATCATATCAAATTGTATAGGTCGATACACTAGTACACTAAAAGTTCTATAATTGTCACCTGCTTAAAATGTCGGTATAAATTAATGTCACCTTGCCTCAAAAGTTAAAAAAGAAGTTTAGAAAGTCAAACAAAAAAATATATGAAATGAAATAGATTCCTAGAAATTCAATAAGAGTCATGTTTTTTTTAAAAAATTAATGCCCATATTTTTATTTCCCCTGCGTTCAACGCTTCACCTACGTCAACACAAACGCTAAGTAAAAAACATATTATTTTATAAATCACTACGTCACCGCGTTGTCTCAACACTGAACTAATACGTTATCACTTCAATTGTCAAACCATTGCGTTATTATGGTTTCCTACATACAGGACAGTACTGAACTAAAAAAACAAAAAGTTGAGGAATCCAGGTGTTTTACGATCTGGTAACTCCATCAGCTGTGATTGTGAATATAAATGTAAATACAGCTGATGAAAATTAAAAACCAAATTCAAATTTGTGTTTATAACTTTTTTTTATTTGTTTTATTTAAAATTAACATATTTTTTTAAACTGTGATAATTAAAATTATTTTTTTTGTTTTATTAAAAAATATTACAAGTGGTAAATTGTTAACGTTATAGAAAAATAACTAAAATATTTTTTGTCTATTTATGGTTATTTAAAAATATGTAAGCTAACGCTTAAAAAAATTGGGTGTTTAATTTGACAGTTCAAGTGATAAAAAAGTAAGCGTTGCGTTTTACACAATTGGATTTTTCAAACATTTGAGTTTAAAATAACGTAATAATCAGCTGTTGCAACGCGAGCAGTCACTTTTTTGAACGCGGTTATTTAAGAAATTCAAATAAGGCCAACGCAAGGTGAAGTGAGGCGTAGCGTTTTACAAAATAAGGGCATACATCTAGAAGGTGTCAATAAGAACTTTTAATGTATATAAATCCCAGGGACCGTAAATAATGATTATTGTTCATTTTTTTAAATCAAAAAATCAATCACTTAGAACAGACATAAAAAAAAATTATTGCACCATTATTATTATTTTTTGACATTCTTTGCATATTCATCATGATTTTTAAATTTCTGATTTTTAAAGTTTTCTTCAATGGTAATGATTATTTTTGAGTAGTAATAAAAAAACTCAGCCATAATCATTATTTTTGAGCAAAAAAAAAAATAAAACTCAAAAATAATCATTATTTATGATTTTTATTTTTTTCGCTCAACATAAAACTCACTTTCATGCCCAACTCGTGGTACTATGCCAAAAATTTGGTTATATCCCTAATATTCATGTATACTGGGCATTAAGAATAGTAAAGCTATTATGTAGATCTATACCCAATTTAAAAAAAAAAAATAAAAAATCAATGTCACGAAGTCTGCACGCTGTTATAATTCAAATTGAAAGCAAACTAACTACTAAATTTTTTCCATATCATTTTAATTTTACGAATATTTAGTCTTTTTATAGATTGTTGTTTAAATTGGGTACGAGTAAAATAATATTACTAACTCGGTCAGTTATAAGGAATATTCCAAAGTGAGCACAATATTAAAATTATTAAAATTAATAATAATAATAAATATTATTATATCGTTGGAATTCAACATATCATATGTTGTACACACTCAAAAAGTTCGAGTGTTTTTGTGAAAGGCACCTTAAATATTCTATGAAAGTGAGTTTTATTTTGAGCGAAAAAAATAAAAATCATAAATAATAATTATTTTTGAGTTGTATTTTTTTTGCTCAACAATAATGATTATGGCTGGTTTTTATTTATATTACTCAAAAATTATCATTACCATTGAAGAAAATCCTTAAAACTCATAATATAATCATTATTGTGTAATTTTTATTATAAAACTCATAATGATTACGGTCCCTGATAAATTCATTTTAAATCGGGAAGTTAAACAGGTAAAAATTTAAGAACATAATTTTTAAATCTACAGTTTCATTTGCACTTTTAGAAATTTTTTTTATGTTTTTTTTTTTAAATGATTAAATCTTAAAGGCTCCATTCAGTGCCTTCCCCGGGCCTGAAAGTGTTTATTGCAAAAACAGCAAACAAATGTGTCAATTGATCTAAAAGCACCTATCAACGAATTCGAAAAAGTCACATATTCGGGACACTCTAGTTTACAGTGTTCGATATGTGCACTATTTTTAAAAAACGTTTACTACCAGTGGCTATTTTTAAAATTTTGCATAAAATTTAAATATTTTCAATAATTTTAAACTTTAAAATGTCATTAAAATCTGTGTTATGCATTTACTAAACATAACTTTCTGTCTTAATGTATTTATGTAATCATTATGAAATATTTATGAATACTATAATAGTAGATCCTTGTAATAAATTTTAACTGATAATGCTGACAAAATATATATATACATATTTTTTTTTAAGAAAACATTAATAACAATAAAATGACATCACTTTAAGTACTTAAACTAAGTAGATACAAAAGTATTTGACAATTGCAAAGTGTTACAATAATGCTAGCATAAGCAAGTGGCAACTATTATAAAAATAGCAAAAAAAAAAAAACAAAAAAGCTCCATAAGTCTTAAATGAGAAACCGCAAAAGTCACATAAATCTGAAAATCACTTGTCGTACGGGCATTAAAGTTTTACGCGCTATTAAAAGACATGAAAACAACAAAACTGTTAAATTAGGACCCTTCATTTCTAAATATTGTGAACGAAAAAAAAAAAAACACCCGAAGATGTGAACATATTTACTATGGAGAACAAAAATATATTAGGATGAAATTCAAGGATTTTATTCCACTTCATTGAAAACATTCGCAACATTTGTTTGTGACGTTAATTTATACAATAATTGTGGTTTTGGTTCCATGTTCCTTTTTGTTTTTTTTTTTTAAGATGTACTTGTAAGTTTGTGTGTGTATGTGTGAGTGTGTAAAGTAAAAGGACATCATATAATTTTTATAAGCAATAGAAAAGATAGTAAAGACTGAAAATTGCTTATTTGTTAGATAATGATGGTGGCATGGCTGTGATTGTGGTGTGGCATTAAACATTATATATCCCTTACCCGACTATTGCCATCGACCACCACTTGACTGAATACGAGTAGTTACAAATTGACAGGCCTAACGAATCCTTAACACAAACACTCTGTAAATGAAGGCAAATAAATAAACATTATTTACGTTGAACGTTGAAATCACTGAGATTTCAAAAAACATAATTTGTGATTTGTTTAACAGAAAGACAGACAAAATGACCCTGTCTTTGGTTGGCGAAACAAATGTCGCTTCTTTTGTACCTTTTATAATAAAAAAAAAAATTAACAGATGAGTGTTTTTTTTTTTTTTTTTTTTTTTTTTTTCAAAAGAAGATTTTTAGTATTTTTTTGTTAATGTTATATGTAAATCAGTTGTCATATTTAAAATAATATAAACATTTTTTTTTTTACATTTAAAATAATAATGAAAGTTTTTCTTTTTTCAAATGCCATTAACATTTTCACACACACACATACACACACACACACACACACACACACACACACACACACACACACACACACACACACACACACACATACTGCACTCTTTTAATGGGATTTCAACAGTTTTCATTTTATTAAAATTCATATTCATATAAAGTTTGTTGTACAAAAAAAAATTTTTTTTTCTCACCACTTTACATTTATTTTGTATAAAAATACTAGAATTTACAATTAAATACATTCATCTAATGAATATTGAAAACTCTTTCCTTTTTACAAAAATGTACTATCATTTGATATGGGTTAAAGTTGTTTGGAAGTTTTCCGAGCAATGTGAATCCTTAAGATTATTGGTTTCAAGTCAAAAGGTAGATTTAATTTGAAAATTTGCAAATAGTAAAAGAAAAGCCTGGGTGTTAAAAGGCGTCGTGCAAAAGAAATGTGGATAACGGAAGAAATTCTTGACTTGATGGAAGAAAGAAGAAGACATAGAAATATAAAGAAGAAGAATATAATCGTCTTAATAAAATAATACGTTTAAAAGTACGCAATGCAAAACTTACATGGATTAGAACCCAATGCGAAGATATAGAACAATTGCAGAGAGTACATGATGATCTAAATTTACACAAAAAACTAAAAGAACTATGCAACAATCATAAAAACGTTAATTCAACCATTCTTTTAAATAAAGAAAATCAAATAGTAACCAAAAGTAATGAGAAAATAAAAATATGGGAACAATACATTAATGAGCTTTTTAATGATTACACAAGGTCTATTACTCCCGAAGACCTTAATGTTACAACATTTTCTGAAGACAGTGAGCTTCAAATTACAAAATCAGAAATCATAACTGCCATAAAATCATCAAAAATTAACAAAGCTGTTGGTTGCGATGAACTTCCATCTGAAATTGTAAAGCTAATTGACGATAACGGCATTGATGTCTTATTAAACGTTTTTAACCACATCTACAATAGTGGCGAATATCCAGATAGTTGGTTAAAATCTTCATTTGTGGCACTCCCAAAGAGAGCCAATGCTAGAATTTGCAAACATTTTAGATTAATAAGCTTAATGAGCCACACGCTTAAAATATTTTTAAAGGTGATACACCAAAGAATATATAACCAATGCGAAAACGCAATGGGTCGTTCACAATTCGGCTTTAAACCAGCCATGGGTACTCGTGAAGCCTTATTCAGTGTCCATGTTCTTGTTCAAAACTGTAAAGATGTCAGGAAGGATGTTTTCATGTGCTTTATAGATTATGAAAAAGCTTTTGATAGAGTACAACACAATAAGCTACTTGATATTTTGAAGATATTGGAGATATTGTTACTCGCAATATCCCAACAAATAGAGGCGTTAGACAGGGTTGTATCTTATCACCCTTATTATTTAATGTTTACTCAGAGCAAATATTTGGCGAATCTATTGATGACACATAACTGTGCATCAAAGTTAACGGCCAATATATAAACAATATTAGATATGCTGATGACACGACTTTAGTTGCTGATAATTTATAAGATCTACAACATCTTCTCGATCAAGTCTGTCATTACAGTAAACAATATGGTCTCGATATAAACGTTTCAAAGACTAAATTTATGATCGTTAGTAGAGGAAATAATACACCCTAAGCAAGTTCATCTATGAATATAGATAACAAGCAAATAGAAAGGGTATACAGTTTTAAATACCTTGGTTGTTGGCTCAATGACAGCTGGGACTGTGATAAGGAAGTGAAATGTCGCATAGAAATGGACAGAAGTGCTTTCTGCAGGTTCAGAAAGATTTTAAGTAGCCGCGATATCAACATCAACCTAAGATTAAGGTTTACAAAATGTTACGTTTGGTCAGTCTTGCTGTATGGTGTAGAAACATGGACACTTAAAGTTGGTACCATGAACAGACTCGAAGCATTTGAAATGTGGTGCTATCGAAGAATCTTAAATATAAAATGGACCTATGGAGTAAGAAACGAGGAAGTGTTACAGGCTTTGAACAAAGGCCGTGAGCTCTTAAAAAACATCAAGCGTCAAAAAACAGCATACCTCGGTCATATAATAAGAGGACCAAAATGAGAATTGCTACAGCTCATTATCCAAGGAAAGATTGAAGGAAGACGTGGAATCGGTCGCAAGCAGTTATCATGACTCAGAAATATAAGAAATTGGACTGGGTTACGAACAATGAATGATCTTATAAACACTTCTAGAAATAGAGATGATTTTTTTAACTATAATTAATAATATTAATTAAATGTACATTATAAAAATGTATTGAGAATACATATGTAATATTTTAGAATATTTAAGTAATGATCGTAAAAATATGTAACATGTAAAAAAAAAAAATAAAAAAAACTAAATGTATGTAATCGCTAAAATCCAGAAGTGGATATGCAAATAAAGAAGAAGAAAATATTTTTATAAAGTTTCAAAATGTGATAAAAAACTATTCTAAGATGGACCTTCCGATTGTTTATGCGAATTTGTCATTAAAAGAATTGCCTCAAAAGTTGAGTATTTTTTATTAAAAGAAGTGACAGATGTTAAGAATTTGTCCTTAAGGCAGGACTTGATCGTTTTTCTTTTTGAACATATACTGCTTAAGATTTTGGCAATGATTCTTTTATAAAATTGCTTTAAAATTTGGACAATTTAACTTATATTCATATATATATATATATATATTTACTT
The DNA here is from genome assembly GCA_021234595.1 of Delia radicum. Taxonomy (NCBI): domain Eukaryota; kingdom Metazoa; phylum Arthropoda; class Insecta; order Diptera; family Anthomyiidae; genus Delia; species Delia radicum. The sequence goes on along the minus strand of CM037853.1, from coordinate 15,768,075 downwards.
ACTTCCCAGGTAGAAATTGCCAACCGTACCAAATAAATATTAAAAACTCACCGTGTTAAAATTGCAAAGGTACAAATAACATTATTTTAGGACTATTTTGTTTGCAAATTTTTTGCCAATATTGTTTTTGCCAATATTACAACCAATTTGAATCATTATCTTATTTTGAATATTTTATTATATTTTACACATTTAAATATAATATTAAGACCGAACTATATTGCTGCATTTTAAATGTGTTTTATTATATATATTTCTCAAAATTAATTTAATTTAAGCTATTTTAAAATCACAAACTTTTTTAATTACCAACTCACAATATTTTTTCCGTAAATACTACTGAATATACACATTAAATTAACTGAAAATCAGTTAAAAAATACTACTTACTTTTCGTTTAAAACAATTGTATTTTGTAGTTTATTTTCAACTGTTGAAAAATTAATTGACCAAATCGATAAAAACAATAGATTGTTTTCGTTTATTTCAATAATATAACAACTTTTTATTGTTTTTGTTGTTTTGGCCAATCTTCTTTGTACTTTAAATGTTTTGTTAATTAAGCTAATAAGGCCTAAATTTTCTTTGTAATTAAAACGCAATTTTTGTTTTAAATAGAAAATTTTAACTTTAACAGGGTGGCGCAGAATATTAGTATAACTTTTTTTTTTTTAAAATACAGTATATTATTGCGGAATTTTTTGAAATTAGCTTTGAAAAATAATATCCTGTAAGTGGTGTCCATTTTCTGCTTCGCACATACGTGTTCTTTTTAGCATATTTTCCATAACTTTTCGCAAAATTTCGGGTGTAATGGCCATGATTTCATTTCGAATGTTGGTTTTTAGTTGGAGTATGGTTCTTGGTTTGTTAACGTACACTCTTTCTTTCAAATATGCCCAAAGAAAACTGTCAGGAGCTGTTAAATCTGGTGAACCTGGAGGCCAGTTAAAATCGCTTGTGCGCGAAATAATGCGTTCGCCGAATATGTCCCTTAACGAAGCCATTGATGCATCTGCAGTATGTGCTGTGGCTCCATCTTGTTGAAACCACAAGTTTGTATGGTTTTCCACAGCTGGCCTAACAAAATTTATCAACATCTTTCGATATGCACCACCGCTGACAGAGATTGAGACACCACTTTCATTTTCAAAAAAATATGGGCCAATTATACTTTCGGAGGATACACCGCACCAAACAGTACACTTAAGTGGGTGTAATTGTAGCTGATGAACTGCTCTTGGATTTTCCGTAGCCCAAATCCTGCAGTTTTGCTTGTTGATATACCCATTTAATAGGAAATGGGCTCCATCGCTCATTACCAAATTGTGAATAAAGTCTGGATTTTCCTCCGCTTTTTCACGGAAACGAATGGCATATTTAAGCAGTTGCTGGTATTCTGTCGTCTTCAATTTTGCACAAGTTGAACTTTATATGGGAACAAGTCTAATGTACTCAAAATTCTCTGCAGCGACCGCCGTGATAGTCAAAGTTGTGTCGAACGACTCCTTGTTGATGTTGATGGACTATGATGCACGCTCTCCCGTACACGTTCGATATTTTGAGCAGCGTACACGGTAGGTGTTCCTCCGGCACCAGGAAGGGTTCTTACAGACTCATGTTGACGAAAATTTCCAATCAAATGGTTTATTGTTGACGCTGTGGGTGCAATGCGCATGACGATATGCACGCTGTGTCAACACAATAGATTTGAAAAGTAATATTTAATTAATTCCCCAAGTCTTCTTCACAAATTGCTGAAAAAACAAAGAAAAATTATTAATTAAAAAAGTTGTAAAGAATTCAAACCATATAGCTCATTCAGCGCCACCCTGTATAACCGAATGTTCGTTTTTTTGTTAATTTTGTTTATTGAAAGTTGAAAATATATTTCTTTGGTAATTTAACTGTATATTCCATTGAAACAACTTTACCGAAGAAATTTTTAAATAACTGTTGATTTTTTATGGAAAAGTTCTTGTGAGCGTACCAATCGGGTAACAGTACAATACTGTAAAGATTGTTAATTCCACGTTCTGCCAACGCATAACCGACCGTCGCAGACGCTTTGCCAACAACGGGTGGTACTGTCGAAACATATGCTTTGCAAACAAAATAGTGTTACTACACTGATGGAATTTCTGTTTTATATGTAGTTGTTTGGGTTGTAATACAGTTTCATTATTTTGAATGTAAATATCAGTCATTTCTAGAACAAATTAAATTTTTTACTAATCTTGTAGATCGTTTAAAAAATAAACAGAATACATCAAATTTTTTACAGTCGTTTTTTGTTATTTAAAATAAAAAAATATAAAAGTGAATGTTTGTCTATTTTTTACCAACATATAGGTTTAATTTTTACTACAATTGTGATTAACTTTTTTAACATTAAAAATCAAATGACACTGTAAGTTGAACTTACTGAAATGTAAGTCGTCCTTTCTTTAAGTGAGATTTCATTTGTTTTTAACTACATTTGCAGTGGTTTTTACCTACATATTATTCTAAGTGTAATGCACCTTTGGTAATTTTTAACACGGTGGATTTTACAAAAATAGCAGTGGTTTGCCAGTAATATTTTTTTGGTACGGTTGGCAATTTCTACCTGTAGTGCGATTCAGTAACTTGTTTTAACGATAATCGAACTGTTTAAAAAAGTAAACAACAAAATTAACGATTTTTTTTCATTAACATTTTTATACGATATTCGCTATTGTTAAAGTCAACTGTTTTTGTTATCTAAACGACAACAATTTTTGTGTTGTTTATTCAATCGAGAACAAGTTAAACTTTTAAATTGAGAAATAGAGTTATCGACTATCGTTAAAGGTGTACTTAGTGAATCACTTAATCGTTAGTGCAAACAACAAAAGTTGTCGATATATTTTGCGATTGTAGGATCGTTTAAAATTACTAAATCGCACTACTGGACTAATTTATAATGCACAGTGGGGTGTTTCACATATATTTTGGAATTTCTTAATGGCAAATCGTATTGAAACTTCACACAGCCATTATAAAAGTAATTTTAAGCTTAAGTTTCAAAGAAGGACCCACTAGATCCATTAGAAATTGATCAATTAGACTACAAAGTAGCACACCTCGGGTATCTGAGCTTGCCAATTTTATATTTATCAACCGATTTTAAGAAATGAAACATTTTTATAATCTGCTTGTAATTTCCAATGCTCAGTAATGTGGGTTATCTCTTAAAGTGCTTAAGTTATCCGCATTTTAAAATCAGAATTTTCCATTTTTGCATTAACCTGATCCGGGTTTTTGCCAATGGAAAGCGCAAATCAAGTCCGAGTGGTTTGAAAAGTGTTGGTGATATTAACAAGCGATATAATTAAACAAAATTAACTTCAATATAATATCACGCTTAAATTGCCTCGAAAGTTGTAAATTATCAAAAAAAGGGATTTTAATAATTTTTGGTCAAAAATGTAGCAAGACTCTTTGGCCTACAGATTTTAAAAATTTTGAAAGACTACAACATATAGCTGCATTTTTTAAAAATTGTATTTGCCACTTGTTTACTATTCTCAACTTTAACCAATTTTTTCTCTGCCAACTAAGGTCTTTCATGACATAATCTCTGATTAAGATGAAGTTTGGAAATTTTGTAGAGAAACAAATTCTAAGGTTGAGGAGTCTAAGATTATCGGATTTAAGGGGTTAAAAGTAGAGTAGAAAATTAAATTTTTTTTTGCCTTTTTGAATTTATTTGGCATTTCATCAAAAGAAACTATATATAAATGTTATATTTCCGGGTAGAAATTTTCAAAAGCCCAGGATATGGCAGGATATGTTACCTTTTTTTTGTCCTTTTGTTCTTGTTGTATAGTTGTTATTGTAAAAAGTGCTTATTTTAGGATACTTTATATGGACATATTCGACTGTTAAATTCACATATACTGATCCTTATTAAGTTTAAACGGACACGTATTTTTTCTTTTTTCGATATTCCAGCTACTTTGGGTTTTGTCGGGCTTTTTCCGAAACCTTTTATTTTGAATTATGGTGGCAACCCTGCGGCTATCAAACTTCATATTCGTTAGAGTGATCTGCGCTTATGTAAAAAAACATAATTAATTCGCAAATTTAAGGTAGGCTGACATACAAATATCAGTAAAAAACTAGTTTTTTACATTTTATATATTTTTCTAATATGCGACCAAGTAATTATTTTAGCGCTCAATTGTGCCTTTTTCAATAAACTTTCCAACGATTTATAACATGATATGAAAATAATAAACTTTAGAAACAAAAAATTAAAAATACTAAAATTAGATTATAAAAAGGTACCAAAAGGTACTATTTAAATGCCTTACACATTTTAGTTAATTAACGCTAGTGTAGTACTAGTACTGTGTTGTAAAGTAGACACTATGTACATAAAACTTTTTCTTTTTGAGGAGAATTGTATTGTGTGAATTTAATAAAAAAACATTATATAATTATTATGTTATCTTGTATAATGTGATCCAGTTTTGTACAATTTAATATAATTAAGTATGGCATCATGTATAGTAAGATACAATTTTACTTCCCCTGGTAATTTTTCGTAAAACGGCATATTTAATTGTATCTTACAATATGTTATACCATATGTTATTAGACGGGTAATATATAACTGTATTGGCAGAATTAAACTAATATATGGGATTAAACAGAACAATGTATTGCCCCATGTAAAAATATAAAAAAAAAATGTTTAAGTTGCGAAAACGTTTCTGCAAGTTTGATATAATTTTTATTAAAAATAAAAATTATGTTTTTCGACCTTTAATTGTGCAATGAAAATGAAACTTATTCAAGTTCGAGGCCATACTCTATATTTCTTTATTAGGATATTATCCTAACAAATAATTTATAGAGTTTTCAAATTTATTTTATTGACCACTTTCAGGAAAGTGTTGATATTTCTATTTCGGGAATTTTCTAGGTTCCCATCATCAGAACACGTTTTGAAAGAAGTGACAATCCCACGCAAAACATCAAACATTCATATAAACTAGTTTTCTCACTAAATGAGAACTAAAATATGAGCTCGAAGTTGAAGATTATCACCATTGATCAAAAATAAATTGAAAACTTGTTTCTTATGTGATTTTTGTTTTGAAATCCATAACATCCTCATCCAAATTTTAATATCAACTCGAAAATTTTCATTGAATGTATCTATTAAAATTATCTTAAATGAACATCCCAGCAAAACCACACATTACCAAATCTTGGGTAAAGTAATGCATCGTCATAGGGCTTCACGCATTACATTACACCTTACTTCACTGATGAATTTTACAGGCGATGAGCCAAAAAGTAATAGGTGGTCTCATTACCTTGTAGCGGGTAAAGTAACTAGTTACTTATATGGTTACATGGTGGGAAAAAGTAATGTGTCTATAAATAGATTTTCATAAAAAAAATGCATAAAAAATTTTTTTTACAGATATTTTTTTTTTTTAATTAAATAAATAACTTTTTTTTTTACGTGGTCATGCTGGGATTCGAACCTGGGGTCTCTGGTATTTAGCAATTAGTTAGGCAAAAACTCTACCATCTGAGCCATCGATAGATATAATATTTTATTGCTTAAAATGTAAATGAGTTGTTGCATTTCGTGTTTTCGTTCGTAATATCAAAAATATACACCTTAACCTCATACTTACAAAGAATCACAAAGTAATGTGTATAAATAGATTTTCAAAAATATATATTAATAATCGGTTGGTGATCGGTAAGTCATTATTTTATGTTTTGAAATAATGTAAAATGTAATGAGGTGTCAAGGTAATAATTACAAGGTATTCCATGAGTGTTATTCCATTATCGGTAACTCATTACTTATTGTTGGAAAACAATGATACAGGTAAGGAGTACGCATTACCAAAGTTTTGCTGGGATCACAATTTAAAATACCAAACTCCAAAAGTTTTATTTTCACATAAAAATGTTTGATTGTTAATCATATAAAATGTACGTTATATTTAAATTGGGCATAATATCTAGCCCCCGGTATTAAATTTAAAAAAGTCTTTTCACTTGGTTGAATCGTGCAAAATTATATCAAACTTAATGTAATATAATCCATTTATATGCAATACGTGCCACCATTTTTCGGATCAAATTATATTTCAATTAGATATAAGCCCAGGAAAAAATTACACATTCCAAAAAGAAGGTGATGCCCACACTTGCTTACATATCTCAATGCCAAATTTAGTAACTGCAATACCAAACTCATTCCAACGATAGAGTCAAAAAAGCAAGTAGTATTGTAATCAATTCTTTAAATTTAAACCAGAAAGCATGAACTCAATAACAAAGTAATTATTTACTTAAAAGAAAATAACAATGTTATTAACTTATATGTATAACTTTTTGTACTCAAGAAGTAATCATATACTTTTTCTTAATAAAAGGACGTCATTGGAAGTAGTTCCTAATTTTGAAAAAAGAAGTTATACAATTTTAAAGAATTTATCTCATATATTTTTTCAAACAAATTTTTATTTGCAGGAAAATAATACTAAAAACAGAAATTGCATGTTGGCTTAATTTTGTTAAAATGTGGTTAGGTACAAATTAGGGAAGCGCACGTGAGCAGAAAATTGTGAGTGGAAGTTGAAATTACTGAAGTAATCGTGAGTGAGTGTAAAAAAAATTTTCGAGGCTGATTGTGCGTGAGTCATATTTTTGTTTTTCAATTTTGAATTGTTCTTTTGTTTTGAAAAATTTATATTTTCGTGGTTTATAGCTCCAAAATTATGACAAACCTATGTTATCATAACAATTCGAAGTTTCACTTTTTAGGATTTTATTTCCGTATGAGTTTAAATCGTTATATTTGAGTGACCTAGGAGAATCACGTGTGAGTAAAAGTTGAATTTACTTATGGAACTACTTCTTTTTTTTTTAAATGTTAGTACTTCTTATTTTTTCTAGGGAACTATTTATTTATTTTTTTTGTGTAAGTACTTCGTAGGTTTACAATGGAACTATTTCTTTATTAAAAAATGTATGTAGTTCTTAAAAATATAAAGTAAATGGTTCTTCGGTAAAAAAATAATCAATTCTAAAGAATCAATTATTTTAGTCTCACGCCCTGTTAAAAGAATCGAGTAGGTAATCTAGTATGGAATGCGTTCTGCCCAAAATGCTTGATTACAAACCCGCTTACCTTTTTGGAAATTTTTTGCTGGGAGGCTATATAAAATTTAATACATTTCGTTGTTGCATCATATTCATTTTTTTAATCGGGTAGTTAAAAGAAATATTTGTAATAAATTTATTTTTATAAATTTATGAAAATCTATTTATAGACACATTTTATTTCCCAACCCGGTAACCATAAAAGTAACCAGTTACTTTACCCATTACAAGGTAATGAGTCCACCCATTACATTTAGGCTCTTATCCTGTAAAATTCATCAGTGAAGTAAGATGTATTGTAATGCATGTATCCCTATGGCGATACATTACTTTACCCATTATTTGGTAATGTGTTGTTTTGCTAAGTCAGCGCCTTAACTTCTAGCTAACAACATTAATTCTGTTGGTTAAAAAACGAATTACAAATTTGTCAGCTTTTGGCAATTAAGTGTGAATCATTTATTTCTCTTTGTTGTCTAAATTTCTTATGCGAAATTAACTCTTCACCAATCCAATATATTTTAAAAAATTTAAAAGTGCAGTTTTATGTTATATTTTTATTTTTTTAAACTTTTTTTTAACAGTATTTAAAATAGAAAACCCTTTTTTGAGCTTTTTAAAACTTTTGCATAATTTAAATGAAGTTACAAACATCCTCAAAAGTATGCATACATAGAAATTATTATTTTAATCATGCCTGCATCGTATTATGTATGCGTATGAGTAATATGAAATGGATGTTGTCTATATATGTAAATAATATGCATCCAAGTGTCAAACAAGTGTCACCATATCACACCCCATATGCGTGTGTGAAGTTGTTAAACATAAAAATCATTTCAAATTTCGTATTTATTTTTTTAGTAAAAGCAATGGCTATGCATTGCTCTCACCCTGTGTTAACACCTTGTACCGGCCAACAGGAAGCATGCTGTTTTTAAGGAAAACCAAAGCTAAATTGAAAAAAAATATTGCTAAAATCATTACAAATATGTCGAAAACTAGCAGCAGCAACATTAGAAAAAGACAATTTATCAATTTAAAGTCGTGAAAAATATTCATTTTCCTATTTGCAGCCACAAGTTTTATATATTTTTTCTCCGTAAGTGAGAGTACTGCAATCTCTTTATTTTCTAAACTCTTTGGTAAAAGTGTCACCAACAAAACTTTTTCCATATGTTAATTTTTTCTGTACCTGTTAACTTTGTCATACATATTTGAGGTAGCATAAAAGTGGAAGTTTGTATATTTTTTCTATTATTATTATTATTATTATTTAGACATATCTTAATGTCCTTTAATAATAATTTTTTATTATAAATGAAAAAATTTAATTAAATTTAGATTTTTTTATTTTAATTTTACCAAAAATAAGCAAATATTGGACTTTAAAACTTAATTTTTAAAACTGTGTAATACCAAAAAAAAAACTCACTTTAGCACTGTACTGTTATAATTTCGCTGCACTGTTGGCAGATCAAAACTGAATTATATTTCTGGGATATCCGAGTAAAAAAATGGCTGACAAAATGATCGCCAGTTAAAAAAGTGATGCCACCTTAAAGTTCTATACCTGCATGCAAAACACCCTTTATATCAATATATTCTCTTTAATAAAAAAAAATATATATAAATATATATACATATAGCATATGTATCAATATGTATTTATATACTCGTATAATAATAATTTCAAAATGTTTTACCAAATAAATTCATGTATAAGCACATATAATCATGTATAAAACAATACTCTTCTGAATTTTATATATATGATAATACATAAATTTGATTAGATTTTTATAAAATATAATTATATATAACACAATCATCAAAAACGTCTTCTGTCATTTTAGATCTATTACATGCCCAAGTAAACAAGTTTTGATATAGTTATGTATTACTTTATACAGTTATTTATATTGATATTTTGCAAAATATATATTCATATAAAATCTTATCTCAAACATAGTTGTATATCTTTCTTTATATTACATTTCATATAGTGCAATATATAAAACTATAGTTATATCGTTGTATATAAGATTACATATGTCACATGTAATTGTATCTAATTGTATCAAAATATATCTAATTTCATAAAATTAGATCTAATTTTATCAAATAATGTCAAATTATATCAGATTAGAGCTAATGTGATTTTTGGATATAATTATATATGCTACGTAAATTCACAAAATATTTTTTTACATGAGTGTAACTTAATATCTTTTAAATTAAATATATTAAATATATTTGTGGTATTATATAGCTAATTGTATCAAATATAATATAATTAGATGTAATTATATTGGGACAGAACTTGGATAGAAGTTGATAATTTTTTAATAAATTATATCTAATTAAATACAATTATATCCAAAGTGATACAATTTAATATAGCTATTTGCGGATCAAATTGTATCCTCTAATATGTGCGGAAAATATCTCATCATATATAATTTTATAAAAACTTTTTTTACTCGGGTATAGAAAATTTAATTACTGTATGAACTAAATATTTAATCATTCTGCATAAGAATCATTCCATGTCAAATCGATCGATTTTTGACATCACGATTTTTGCTTGCTTTGAAATTTGGCAGACGTGTTTTCATTTTAATCTTCAAAGCGATGGACTTATAGCATTTTCAAAATAAGTGGTTAATTTTTTATAATTTGTTGGAGCTGGCATATTGAATTTTTTAAATTTAAGTTCGGAACCGTTATCAGCTACCGCTAAACACCACTAATGAGTATTACAAGTAAATAAGTCAACATGAGAAGTTTTATGAACAAATTGTTTTATGAACAAATCGTTTAAAATGGTGGATACAATCCACCAATTTTTTAATTTTGGTCTCCTATTCGTAATCAGCTACATCTAACCCTTCTCTAATAAACATTTAAAGCAAATCAGACAACAATAGAAATTTTTTGAAAAAAATATGATGTCGCAATATTTTATCCGTCATTTTTAAATTTTAATTTAAGATTCAAAATCAGCTATGCCAAATATTTTAAAAGCAATTGATTAAAATTTAACATATTTAATTTATGAAATTTATATTCGCCAAATTGGATGCGGCATTTTGAATTCTGAAAATTTGACTTCAGATTCGTAATCAGCTACCTCTGAACACCACCCAAAGAGAATTTAAAGCAAGTTAGCCAACATTAGAAATTTTATATGAAAACTTTTTGACGCCTTATTGGATCCGCCATTTTGAATGTTAATTTTTTGATTTGAGATTCGGAATCAGCAAAAACAAAATCCTATAAACACAATTGATTAGAATTATATTAATGTTTTAAATTTTTTATTCGCCATATTATATCCTCCATTTTGAATTTTAAAATTCTGATTCCAGATTTAAAACCAGCAACTGCCTTAACCTGATATATGGTACCTTTTACACTTTGATCCCCTTTATTCTAGTCTTGGCCAAAATTCAGTCAAACTGGCCCACAATGCGCTGCAGCAATGCCCCTTTAATATTTTTTTGAGTTATTAAATGTAGATGGCGGTATAAACAATACACAAATTGCCAAGTTATAGAAAGCGTTTAACCCGAACGCTTTAAAAAAGTATGCACCACATTTGTTGAGAGGGTGTCTGATGAAAACGTCTTCCAGTGGGCGCAAGAATCGCCTTGTAAAAACTGCCCCTTTAATAAAACTATTTTTTTGACAAGTAACAATTTAAAAAGTTTATTTTTAAACTTATATCTATAAATACAATTAGAAACACATTTTAACTTTATAAATCTTTTTTCGATCTCTCGTAAAAAAAATTTCCAGACTCTAACGCTACATTTTTTTCAAATATTACCAACAATCATTTGCAGATATTTTGGCAAAAAACAAGATAAAAACAGTTAAAAAAAATAACGAGACACACGAGATAACGCCCCTCCTAAATGCCAGAAAACAACAAAAATAACAAACAAACATCTTACGTTCACGACAACCAAAACACTTAACTGCAATTTAAGTTCAAGTGGTTCATGATATTTCCTTAAGCTGACTGAAGCATCATCATTCCTTCGCTGGTGGAGATTTTATAAATTTTGCAACATTAACTACACAATGGAAGTTTGTATATTTTTTCTATTATTATTATTATTATTATTTAGACATATCTTAATGTCCTTTAATAATAATTTTTTATTATAAATGAAAAAATTTAATTAAATTTAGATTTTTTTATTTTAATTTTACCAAAAATAAGCAAATATTGGACTTTAAAACTTAATTTTTAAAACTGTGTAATACCAAAAAAAAAACTCACTTTAGCACTGTACTGTTATAATTTCGCTGCACTGTTGGCAGATCAAAACTGAATTATATTTCTGGGATATCCGAGTAAAAAAATGGCTGACAAAATGATCGCCAGTTAAAAAAGTGATGCCACCTTAAAGTTCTATACCTGCATGCAAAACACCCTTTATATCAATATATTCTCTTTAATAAAAAAAAATATATATAAATATATATACATATAGCATATGTATCAATATGTATTTATATACTCGTATAATAATAATTTCAAAATGTTTTACCAAATAAATTCATGTATAAGCACATATAATCATGTATAAAACAATACTCTTCTGAATTTTATATATATGATAATACATAAATTTGATTAGATTTTTATAAAATATAATTATATATAACACAATCATCAAAAACGTCTTCTGTCATTTTAGATCTATTACATGCCCAAGTAAACAAGTTTTGATATAGTTATGTATTACTTTATACAGTTATTTATATTGATATTTTGCAAAATATATATTCATATAAAATCTTATCTCAAACATAGTTGTATATCTTTCTTTATATTACATTTCATATAGTGCAATATATAAAACTATAGTTATATCGTTGTATATAAGATTACATATGTCACATGTAATTGTATCTAATTGTATCAAAATATATCTAATTTCATAAAATTAGATCTAATTTTATCAAATAATGTCAAATTATATCAGATTAGAGCTAATGTGATTTTTGGATATAATTATATATGCTACGTAAATTCACAAAATATTTTTTTACATGAGTGTAACTTAATATCTTTTAAATTAAATATATTAAATATATTTGTGGTATTATATAGCTAATTGTATCAAATATAATATAATTAGATGTAATTATATTGGGACAGAACTTGGATAGAAGTTGATAATTTTTTAATAAATTATATCTAATTAAATACAATTATATCCAAAGTGATACAATTTAATATAGCTATTTGCGGATCAAATTGTATCCTCTAATATGTGCGGAAAATATCTCATCATATATAATTTTATAAAAACTTTTTTTACTCGGGTATAGAAAATTTAATTACTGTATGAACTAAATATTTAATCATTCTGCATAAGAATCATTCCATGTCAAATCGATCGATTTTTGACATCACGATTTTTGCTTGCTTTGAAATTTGGCAGACGTGTTTTCATTTTAATCTTCAAAGCGATGGACTTATAGCATTTTCAAAATAAGTGGTTAATTTTTTATAATTTGTTGGAGCTGGCATATTGAATTTTTTAAATTTAAGTTCGGAACCGTTATCAGCTACCGCTAAACACCACTAATGAGTATTACAAGTAAATAAGTCAACATGAGAAGTTTTATGAACAAATTGTTTTATGAACAAATCGTTTAAAATGGTGGATACAATCCACCAATTTTTTAATTTTGGTCTCCTATTCGTAATCAGCTACATCTAACCCTTCTCTAATAAACATTTAAAGCAAATCAGACAACAATAGAAATTTTTTGAAAAAAATATGATGTCGCAATATTTTATCCGTCATTTTTAAATTTTAATTTAAGATTCAAAATCAGCTATGCCAAATATTTTAAAAGCAATTGATTAAAATTTAACATATTTAATTTATGAAATTTATATTCGCCAAATTGGATGCGGCATTTTGAATTCTGAAAATTTGACTTCAGATTCGTAATCAGCTACCTCTGAACACCACCCAAAGAGAATTTAAAGCAAGTTAGCCAACATTAGAAATTTTATATGAAAACTTTTTGACGCCTTATTGGATCCGCCATTTTGAATGTTAATTTTTTGATTTGAGATTCGGAATCAGCAAAAACAAAATCCTATAAACACAATTGATTAGAATTATATTAATGTTTTAAATTTTTTATTCGCCATATTATATCCTCCATTTTGAATTTTAAAATTCTGATTCCAGATTTAAAACCAGCAACTGCCTTAACCTGATATATGGTACCTTTTACACTTTGATCCCCTTTATTCTAGTCTTGGCCAAAATTCAGTCAAACTGGCCCACAATGCGCTGCAGCAATGCCCCTTTAATATTTTTTTGAGTTATTAAATGTAGATGGCGGTATAAACAATACACAAATTGCCAAGTTATAGAAAGCGTTTAACCCGAACGCTTTAAAAAAGTATGCACCACATTTGTTGAGAGGGTGTCTGATGAAAACGTCTTCCAGTGGGCGCAAGAATCGCCTTGTAAAAACTGCCCCTTTAATAAAACTATTTTTTTGACAAGTAACAATTTAAAAAGTTTATTTTTAAACTTATATCTATAAATACAATTAGAAACACATTTTAACTTTATAAATCTTTTTTCGATCTCTCGTAAAAAAAATTTCCAGACTCTAACGCTACATTTTTTTCAAATATTACCAACAATCATTTGCAGATATTTTGGCAAAAAACAAGATAAAAACAGTTAAAAAAAATAACGAGACACACGAGATAACGCCCCTCCTAAATGCCAGAAAACAACAAAAATAACAAACAAACATCTTACGTTCACGACAACCAAAACACTTAACTGCAATTTAAGTTCAAGTGGTTCATGATATTTCCTTAAGCTGACTGAAGCATCATCATTCCTTCGCTGGTGGAGATTTTATAAATTTTGCAACATTAACTACACAATGCTAAGCGAAATGATTCGAATAAGAAAAAAAAAAATCAAATTCTCAACAATTGTAGCAATAATAACATTTAGAAAATACACCCAGAATATGTTCTTTGGATAACAAGAAAAAGTGGTGGCATTAACAGATGAAGCTTAAAACAAGTAGGAAATAATCCTAAGATACAGGGCTGCTGCTGCTGCAAAAAAACTCTTGTTATTCAAGCAGTCAAATACACTTGAATGCATTCAAGTGTTCCACCATATTCCAACATTATTATGTTGAAATAAAGCTGGTGATGATGTTGTTCTAAGAGGTCCTTTTTCCAACAACTAAAAGATGGCTGCGTTACTTAAGAATATGAAAAGCAAATAGGAAATGAAAAGAAATTACAGATGTGTGTAAAGTGATAGCAGCGTTGTGGCGATTATAATATTACCAGTAATGAATAAGAGATCGTTGTGGCGATTAGAATATTACCAGTAATGAATAAGAGATCTTCCTTAGCAGATCTTCCTTGTACAAATATATTATATTGCTAAAAATATAGTAATAAGTTCTCAGACAAAAAAATTTCAAACAAACTTCCGCCCTAGCAATTTGATTTGTCCCCTCTATCACACTGATAGAAATAAACCTGTAAAAATAGCAGAAAAAGCTACTAAAATTAGTTAAAAATAACGTTGCACAAAAAATGCTAAAATAAGCTGATTTTTTTTCAATTTATAACGAGCTTTCAACCTCCGTATATTTACAAATTTCTTAATATGAATTCGATAAGCTCAGCAGAAATGAATTAATTTAAAAAAAAAATTTTACAGAAAAATTGTAATTTAGCTTTAATTAAAGTATTTGCCGATTCAATTAAAAGTTTAATTGGATTTGGTTGTATTAAAGAAATTATAGTATCAATTAATACAATTTGTAATTATTTAATTGATTTGAGTGCAAAAAATCTTCAAAAATTATAAGATAAAAACGCAAAAAATTGGAGTAAAAAGTCGTCGAAATTTAGCTAAAGTTTGGAAAAAAAATCTCTAAATCTGGAAAAAGACACTAAAAACGTCACCAAAATTTAAAAAAAGATCACCGAATTTAAAAATCGCTATAACTTAAAATATTTTCTAAATATTGGAAAAATTTACCAAAATTGCTAAAATTGGAAAATAATTGCAAAAATTACAATATTAAAAAAAAGTCGAAATTAAAAAAAGAAAATTATTTAAAATTTAACGTTTGTTTTTAATTTTATTGATTTTTTTTTAAAATTTTAGCGTTTTTTTTCAGTTTTAAATATTTTTTTAAATTTTGTCGGTTTTTTTTTTTTTAATTTGTCAATACTTTTAATGTTGGTGTTTTTTTAATGATAGTGAATTTCTTTAATTTAATAGTATTTTTTTTTTTTTAATTTTGACCATTTTTTTTTATTTAAATTTTGACATTTTTCAATTCGTTGTCATAATGGGTTATAAAAACTGGAAATTTTGTGTACAAAAAATTAATTTTTAGTTAAACATTTAATCGAAATTATTAAACTTTTAATTGAAAGTGAGCAAATAAAAGTTAAATTTTAATAAAAAAAAATTTTCTGTGCGAGTTGAATTTTAGTTAATTGAAAATATAAATTTACTCTGTTAAAGTTAGCAAAAACTTTTATTAAATATTTGTAGACTTTAAACGGAACCAGTGAATTTTATATGGGCTTGTCATAGGGTGGAAGTTCTCTTTTATGATTCTTGTTCACTCCACCTTAAGCAATACTTCTGGTTTAATGATAGTTCAATTCTGTTGATGTTCATAAGGGAACTCTTTTAGGAGAGAATCCCGATAGCGCTGGAATTTACATTCTCTTTTTAACTTTTCCGAAAGCATTTTTTTTTAGTGGGAACGTTGTCTTCAAAGTAGATGCAATATGGATATCAAAACTTCTCTTTTCTCGAGTATTTTAATGTTGGGTCCAAAAAATTTTATTTTTCTCATATTTCAGATATGCTCCTTTACAAAACAAAATATATATAGTGTATTTTCCCTCCTTTGTACCCCCTAAATTTGTGATTAGCTCGAGTTGGATAGACTTGATTTGGAAAGATTAAGTTTTGTCCAAAATTACGTCTTTGGAACGAACTTCTTTAGAAGAGGGACATCAGGAATGACTTTGGAATTAATGATTCTTTAAGAACCTCTTTCATATTTTTTTGTTGGGTTTCTATAGCGCTAGAATATACATTCTTTTTTTAACTTTTCCGAAAGCATTCTTTGACCTAATTTGTGGAACGTTGTCTTCAAAGCTGAGGCAGATATCCATATTATATCAAAACTGCTCTTTACTCGAGTATTTTAATGTCGGTGTCCAAAAAATTTTAATTTCTCCCCTCCTTTTTAGGTACCGTGAAATAACTCCCAAATGAAATAAGTCCCAGTGAAATAACTCCTAGTGAAATAAGTCCCAAAAAAATGAAATGAGTCCCAATTTTAATAAATGAAATAACCTCCAAAGAAAAAATTAAATAAGCCCCAACATTTGGGAGTTATCTCATAATAATAAAATAACTCCCAACAAAGAATGAAACAACTCCCAATGAAAAAAGTCCCAAAAAAATTAAATAATTCCCAATTCAAAAATATCGAATTCTGCGATTCGCGGCCGTGGCCGTGGCCGCGTCTATAGGACGCGACCTACGGTGGCGCCGAATCGTACGCACCGCTTTCCAGAGGTGGCATGTCATAGCGTCCAATGACATAAGGTCCATGGACGTTATGTCACTCGAAAAGTGTCATACTGTCCATGGACTTTATGACAATTTTTAATTTGACAATTTGGACATTATGTCACTTTCAAATGTGGCATAGCGTTCAGACTTTTTGAAATAAAAAGATAAATAATAATTATTTTCGTTTATTTAACCTTATTTCTTATTTTTGAATTTTTTAATTATTTGAGCTAAGCTCAAATAATTAAAAAATTCAAAAGATTAATAATATTTAGTATATCAATACAATTTTTTTAAATATTCTTTAGTATCACAAAATAAAACTAAATTTATAAATCGTATAATCGCACGCAGAAAATAATTTATTTCGCGAAGCCGCCTGCCGCGTTCTACGGAGGAAAAAAAACCCCTAAGAGCGGCCGAAGGCCGCCACACAGAAAAACTTGTTTTTACAAATTACTTGATGTCTTAAAAATATAAGACTTCAACGGAATCGACATCTGATTTGAAAAACTAGTTCTTCTGGGTGGCGGCCTTCGGCCGCTCTTAGGGGTTTTTTTCCTCCGTAGAACGCGGCAGGCGGCTTCGCGAAATAAATTTTTTTCTGCGTGCGACACAAAAGAAACTTCAAAATTACTGATCTGTTTCCACACTGGAGTGTAATGTCCATGGACATTATGTCGTAACACGTTTTCTTCGTAACACGTATAATATTTTCTTCCTCTAGTTTCCGAATTTTTTAATAAATTTGATTTTCGACTTTTACATATAACACTTTATTATTTCTTCTTTTGCCACTCATTATTTCAAATTCAAGATTTGCCATTATTTTTAATCACTTTAACAACGATCTTTACTTACCAAAATTCTAGCAAGAACTGCGTTCCTTTTGATAAAATAACTCATTGTATTGCTATTATTTACTTTACTACAATTTTAAGAACCGTTACAAATGCATCAAATTTACCAAAATGTAATTTTAATAGAAATGAAATAACTCCCAACAAAAATGAAATAACTCCCAACGATAAAATCACATTTAAAAATGAAAATGAAATAAGTCCCAACAAAAGAGAAATAACTCCCAATGCCAAAAAGGAGTGAAATAACTCCCAACAAAACCTGGTAGGGAATTATTTCATTTGGGAGTTATTTCATAATGAAATAATTTCTAACAGAAGATTGTGAAATAAGTCCTAACGCATTGGGAGTTATTTCATAATGAAATAAATCCCAATTTATATGGAACATTTTTTGGGAGTTAATTCATTTTTTTTTGGGAGTTATTTCATTTGGGAGTAATTTCACGGTACCTTTTTATCCCCTACATTTGTGATTGGGCCGAGTTGGATAGACTAGATTTGGAAAGATTAAAAGTTTGTTCAAAATTACATCTTTGGAAGCTGTGAAAAAGAACTTCTTTAGAAGCGGGACATTAGGAACAAATTTGAAATCAATGAAAAATTGATTCTTTAAGAACCAATTCCATATTTTTTGTTGGGTTTCTAAACGAAGAAAAAATAAACAAACTGAAATTTACAGAACTGAAACTTATTCAGGTCAATTCTACATTAAGCGTTTATATTCGCTAAAACTGTAAAAAAAGTTGAAAACATTCATAAAATGTTAAGCAGCGGCTTAAATATAAAGTTTTTTGCATTAAATAGGAGCCATAAATATGAAATCAGGTCTTGCTATCTAATTCCATCAAAACAAAAGCAGATTGATTGCTTTAAAAACATTTTTCTCGAAATCTGTACCACTGAATCAAAAATTATGCACACCACTGAAATCAGCATGTCCAAAATATATATATGTAATTGATGGTCAGATCTTTATTTATTTTTAAAATGTAACATTTTGCCGTCCTATGTAAAAGCAATCCCAAATGTTGATCATAAACTAGCAAGTCATTGGAATTAGGAATAATTTAGCTAAAAATATCGGTGTCCATTGAAATTACCTGAATAACTGAAATAACGCTACCCTTAAAATGAACACTTATAATACTATGTAGGTACTGCAAATGTGGTTAAAAACAAATGAAATTTCACTTAAAGAAAAGACGACTTACATTTCAGTAAATTCAACTAACATTGTCATTTGTTTTTTATTTTCAAAAATGAACCACAATTGTATTAAAAATGAACCACATATATTAGTAAAAAATAAACAAACATTTATTATTTTTACTTTTTAAAAAAGAAAAAACTACTGTAAAAAATGAATGTTAAATCATAAAACAGTCATTTGATGTGGTTTGTTTTTTTAAATTAAGTAAAAAAAATAATTTGTTCTAGAAATGACTGACATTTACATTAAAAATAAAGAAACTGTATTCTAACCCAAACAACTACATATTTTTAAAGCAGAAGTTCCCTGAGTGCAGTTACCGAAGTAAATATCCTCAAAATAACGTTATCGAAATAACTAAAATAACTTTAGCGCCAAAATACCGGTACCAAAATAGCATAAATGCCATTATCGAAAAAAACCGTTACCGAAATAACTGAAATCTTGTTACTCCTAAAATACCGTTACCGAAATAAAAGATAATAGCGTTACCGATAACCGCATCGAACAGTTCACCATCCATGAAAATTGCTGAATATTAATGAAAAGACATGCTGTGTAGAGTCGACATTGGGGAATCAGATGATCTAGATTCTTTTGACATTTTGAAGCACTGCCATTTTAAAACCCACATCTGCACCAGAAACAACTTACGAGAGAACGTTTTTATATTTTGTTTAATGATGTTAAAAGTTGAACATTTATTTTCTGGAGTTCTTTATAAAACGAATTTAATTTTTTTATTTTTTTTTTGGTTTTTATTTTTTAATTCTTCTTATCTTTCAAAGAGCCTGACTGGCTGGGATATATTTCTTCGCTTTTATATAAGTTGTGAAAAGTAGAGTGACGCCATTTTTGTTATAGCAGGACAATTTGTTTTTGTAGTTAAGGAACTACTTCATATATGTTTGTTTGGATATGATACCATGTAACGAGTAGTAAAAATTGTAACTGTTAATTGCAGATGTTCGCAATTACAAGCTTTGATAAGCGTCTAAATGGTGCTTAATAAGTATCTTAGGCTTATAAGAAGAAGAAGAAGAAGAAGAGGAAGAATATTAAATTAATGCAAAACTAAAATATCTATATGGAACACTTTTAACGAGTGCGAGTATGAAAATTATAACTTCCTTCCCCTTTCATTTTCAAGTGGTTATTATATTTTAAGACTCGGTGGGTGGTACTTAAATACATTCATAGAACATTGTGTCTACATCCCTTTTTTTTTGTCCTCTTTGTGAATTTTATGGCATCTTACATTTTGCTCATAAAGATTGTTAAAATTGTGCATTAATTGTCGTATGGTATATAATTTTATTGTTTTTATTATACCAATCTATTTCATCTTCTTTTTGTTGAACTATTTCTTTGGTAATTAATTTACAGAAAGATGCCATCACATATATGGCTCCAGTGAATGGCGTCACCAAAAAATCAAAGTAAAAAATTAACATTTTTTTCTTTACTCGTCTATATCATGCAGTTTTATGAGCTATTTATTATTAATAAATACATAATAAATTAGATGGACTGAAAAAGAAATTATTTTCATAAATACGTTAATTTTTTCTTTTTTTATATAGACTTTTTCCGAAATTTTTAATATTTTGGCTTAAAAAAAAAATCAAAATTTTTTTATGTCCCATCATTGAAGCTTTGTAGACTGAAAATACTACACTCACAAGAACTTTTCCTTAAAAATTCAACAGTTATTTAAAAAGTTAATCCGTAAAGTTGTTTCAATAAATCGCACAGAAAAAATTATCAACCTAAAATATCTAATTAAACATTTGATTTCAATTAAATTTGTTTCTAAACATATATTTAATTGAATCAATTAATATTTTAATTGACTTTTAAATATATAAATACATAATTTATTTTTGACGTAATTCTCAAATTATTTTTTCATACACTGTATGCTTAAATAGAACATTTTCTGTATAAAATGCATTCGAAGTTTACAAACAAAACAAGCCAAAAACATACAACATACAATTTTTGACATATAATATAATTATTTTATTTATTTACCGCTCCACGTGCTAGCTCTTCAGAAACAGTTAAATGACTAATTATTTTTTATTTCACACTCGAAAACACCAAACACAATCGAAAATCACTCGGGAGAATTTTTACAGATCGTTTATAATCCACGATATGAAACTTTCTGCATTACAAGCTGCTTACAACCTGCATTCTTGTTAGGAAAAAAAGTAAGCTCAACATTTTTATTTGCTTATTTTTATACGAAAATTATTCGTTTCTCTCGTTGCTTCTCAATATTATGTTATAGTAAGCACTTACATCAGCGCATTCGTTTTATCCTGCTTCTAAAAACACGAAAATTTTTTACTGGGTTATAACTTTGTTTACTTTTTAGTTTTTAATAAAAGTTTTAATTAAAATCATATTTTATTTAATACATTTTTTACTTGAAACCCGAAATATATTTTATAACTTTTATGTCTATTATTCCATAAACGAAATAAAAAAAAAACGGACTTTCGGTATTAGTTAAAATATTCAGTTAAAATTTTATATTTAAAACAATAATTTTTTATGTTATATTGAGGAGTATCGAAATAAACGAAAATAATCTATTGTTGAAAATGAACTAAATAATACAATTGTTTTAAACGAAAAATAAGTAGTCATTTTTTTTAACAGATTTAATTTAAGGTGTATATTCAGTAGTCTTTATCTAAGAAATATTGTGAGTGTAGATATATTAAATTTAAATCTGTTCGAGTGCATCAATTTAATCGGGGGCCTCGAAAAGTATAGCGGTTTAAAATTGAAAATTAAAAAAAAAAATTTCAAAATTTCAGCTATTGGGAAATTTCAAATTTATAATCATTAGTGTCTAAAAAAGTGCGCTTAAATTTGTGATTTATCGCTTAAGTGTAAATAGATATACAGTGCGTTGCATAAATATAATTACAAAAGATTTTTGCTCTTTTATTTTGTAATATTACAAACATTTTTTTAAGAGTGTGATAACTGATCTTTTATTGTGTAAAATATAAAAGATTAATTGATTTAAGAGAAAAATTGTGTAAAAATATTTTGTTAGTGTTTCATAACTACATTTATAAAAAGGTAAACAAAGAAGAACACACATAAAAAACTAAAAACGGGCTTCAATTAAAAAATTTATTGAATCAATTAATAATTTAATTGATATTGCACCTATCACGGCAATGATAATATTAATTAAAACTTTAACTAAAAATTGAAAATCATCAAGTCTGCTCCATTCTTGTCTTGTTAGCAATCAAACACGTGGCTAGGGTCTTTTCCTAACAAGAATCATGACGTTACTAAACTTTGAAAACCAAAATAATTCTATATATATACAAAAAAATTTAGTTTTACTCTGGCTGAAGTAATATTTTTTACAGTTTTTTTTTTGTTACCGAAATCATCTGACAAAATCAAAAAATTAATCGCTGTAAATAAATATATTTTCCCAAAATTTGATTATAAACTAGCCAGTCATTAGGATTCGGCATGGATTGACATTACTTACACAATTAAAATGACGTTACACTTCAAATATCGTTACCGAAATAACTAAAAACCCGTTATCCGTAAAATAGCGTTAACGAAATAACTAAAATACCGATACCGAAATAAGAAAATACCGTTAATGCTAAAAAACCGCTACCGAAACAACTGAAATACCGTTACCCTAAAATACCGTTACCGAAATAAAAGAAAATAGTGTTACTATTACGGAATATCGCTTCGATCCGGTTTTATTTTCCAAAAATAATTTTTTTTTTATTTTCCAAATTAAATTTTGTCCGAATTAAATTTTCCAAACGAACTCTAATAAGCAGAGTAAACAGAAATATGCTCTATCATGATTTTTATGTGCGTTGTATTGCAAAATACATGAGATATTTATCCTTTTCAGAACATTTGGCGAATTCTGGCATCGATAAAACTTTTATAATAAAGTAATAAATTAATAAACTATAAAAGGGGCATATTTTTGATAAAAAATATTTTTTAAAACATATTTTTGAATTTTTTAGATCAACAGCATGTTTTTAGGGCATATCTTTAATTTTTTTTACATTTTTCGTTATATAAAAATTGTTTTTCAATAAAAAAATTTTAAAAAAATCTAGTGTTTGCAACACCGTTTTTGAAAATTCAGGTAATTTTTACAAGTTTAAATTTCCGGTTTTAAGACTGTACATATTTAAGTTTAATCAATCTTATGTCTTCTATTTTTGTTAGTAATTGAAATATATTTCACGAAAGCAACTCCAACCTTATTGAAAAATAAGCTTTAAATTTCGAATAAAAAAAAACTTGTTTTAAAAGCATGCTTTTCAAATTCTGTTTTTACGGCATTTTTATTGACATTTTTTAGATCTTGTCTACACTTAAGAAAAAGTCGGTAAAGTCAGCAACATTTTCGCTGGGAGCATCCTTGTAGAAAAATTGCTAATAAATATGCTGAATTTAGCAATTTTTTTTCTGAATTTATTACTTTTAATATATCACAAAACACTTTTTTCAGTGTGTTTTTTTTTTTTGGTGTTATAATATATATTTTAGAATAAGTTTGTTATAATTTTTATTAAAAATAAAAATTATGTTTTTTCGACCTTTAATTGTGCAATGAAAATGAAAATTATTCAAGTTCGAGGCCATATACTCTATATTTCTTCATTAGGATATTGTCCTAACAAATAATCTATAGAGTTTTTGTTTTCAAATTTATTATTTGACCCTTTCAGGAATGTGTTGATAGATCTATTTCGGGAATTTTCTAGGTTCCCATCATCAGAACACGTTTTGAAAGCGGTAACAATCCCATGCCAAACATCAACCATACATATGAACTAGTTTACTCACTACATGAGAACTAATATACATATGAGTTTGAAGTTAAAGATTATAACCATTGATCAAAAAATAAATTGAAAACTTGTTTGATGTGCAAGATCCACCTCTGGTGGATATTCAATACACGTTTTTTTTTTGTTTCTCTCTCATTTTTTATATTTTGTTAAGTTAGTTAACAAAACAGGGAAAGTAAACTAGGCGGTACTTTGCCTTTTTTCACAAGTTTGTTATAATTTTTATTAAAAATAAAAATTATGTTTTTTCGACCTTTAATTGTGCAATGAAAATGAAAATTATTCAAGTTCGAGGCCATATACTCTATATTTCTTCATTAGGATATTGTCCTAACAAATAATCTATAGAGTTTTTGTTTTCAAATTTATTATTTGACCCTTTCAGGAATGTGTTGATAGATCTATTTCGGGAATTTTCTAGGTTCCCATCATCAGAACACGTTTTGAAAGCGGTAACAATCCCATGCCAAACCTCAAGCATTCATATGAACTAGTTTACTCACTACATGAGAACTAATATACATATGAGTTTGAAATTAAAGATTATAACCATTGATCAAAAAATAAATTGAAAACTTGTTTGATGTGCAAGATCCACCTCTGGTGGATATTCAATACACGTTTTTTTTTTTGTTTCTCTCTCCTTTTTTATATTTTGTTAAGTTAGTTAACAAAACAGGGAAAGTAAACTAGGCGGTACTTTAAGGTCGAAAAAACATAATTTTTATTTTTAATAAAAATTATAACAAACTTGTGAAAAAAGGCAAAGTACCGCCTAGTTTACTTTCCCTGTTTTGTTAACTAACTTAACAAAATATAAAAAAGGAGAGAGAAACAAAAAAAACGTGTATTGAATATCCACCAGAGGTGGATCTTGCACATCAAACAAGTTTTCAATTTATTTTTTGATCAATGGTTATAATCTTTAATTTCAAACTCATATGTATATTAGTTCTCATGTAGTGAGTAAACTAGTTCATATGAATGCTTGAGGTTTGGCATGGGATTGTTACCGCTTTCAAAACGTGTTCTGATGATGGGAACCTAGAAAATTCCCGAAATAGATCTATCAACACATTCCTGAAAGGGTCAAATAATAAATTTGAAAACAAAAACTCTATAGATTATTTGTTAGGACAATATCCTAATGAAGAAATATAGAGTATATGGCCTCGAACTTGAATAATTTTCATTTTCATTATATTTTAGAATCTGATAAATGCAATGAGTTCTCTAAATGCAATGAGTTGATATAGATTTTGTTTAATCTAAGCAAAAACTGTAATTTTAATATTTTTAATTTGCTTGAAACATAAAACCGCCATAATTATTGCTCCGTTAAAGATAAATGTATAACGCAAATGGATGTATTATGCTTAACCATCCGCTAACATACACACAAAAGGAAATTTATACCATACAAAAGAAAAATTTTAAAATATTTTAGCTCGGTGTCAAAAATTTTTAAAAGTTCCTTATATGCTTATATGCTATTGGGCTATGTAAAAAATATCAAGTAAAATATTCTGAATTCAAATACAGTAGCTTATATGCCAAATTTATGGTCATGTTTTGGCCATAGTTAATTTTCTTGTGTCAACTAATATACAAAAGTTATAAAACAATTTAAATACAACTCAAACGGCTCACTTTAGCGAATATTTTTGCTAAAGTGAGCCCGTACTAGAAGCTTTCTAAAAGGCTTAAAAACAACAACAATTTGTATTGAAATTTAAATTTATATAATTTCAGTTTAAAGCTTCTGTAAAGATTACCTCTTGTTTTTATAAAGCGAACGAAATAATTCTTCCAGCGGAATTGTGTGTATTTTGTTTCTGTTACAATAACAAAATATTCACAAAAAAATAAATAAATAATTAAAGAATAATAAATAAATAACCTCATTTAAAACATGAGGTTATTTATTTTTTGTTTTTTAGTTTAATTAAATAAGTGTTTTTTTGTTTTTAAATTGTGCATAAAATTCTTACCGTTTGCTATAATCTGATTTAGAAAATTCCTTAACATTTTCGAAGAATACTTTATATTGAGTTTTTTTTTTGCAACGACAAAATAACACTAATAAAAACGTGTGAATTCACGTCGACAATATTTTATAATAGAGTTCGAGGAAATTAAACTTGATTACAGTTGACAGATTTGAATTTTTCATACAAAACATGCCAAAAAGTAAACGGCGCACTTTAGCTAATGAGACTTCCTTATATACGATCAGAATGAATAGCGGAGGCGATACAGCGATGTCCGTCTTTCCGATTTAGTTTGAGAGCCATGATAGAATAAACGAATTGCTCACATTAACGAACAGTCCCTTATATTTACTTTTGATTAGCATACATAGCGAAGTTTATACAGCGATGTCTGTCTTTCAGATTTTTTTTCCTGCAAAATATTTTTGTCTATGGTTTTTTTCGTGAAATTTTTGTCGAATGTTTTTGTCTCAAAATTCTTATTGAGTAATGTGATGAAGGTATAAAATATTAGCCACTGCCATCGTTAATGTTTGCAATTTTGTTACTCTAATACACTGCGTTGCAAAACTAACTTACACATTAATTTGACTAAATTCCGTACATTTAAAAAAAGTAAAAGATTGAAAAATTAATAACATTTAGCAAAAAAAACCAATTCATTTATATTTTCTTTTACTATTTTAAAAGAAATAACAAAATCAATTAATGTTTCATAGCTATAAATACATTTAACTTAATATATCACAAATTTACAAAAGATTAAGAAAAATATTTTAAATCAGGCCTCCTTTTTTCCTCAACTCGAAAATTCGATCTGCTGGTTTAGAAGAAGAACGCTTTCATATTGACGGTTTTCTGCGTAAACTCGACGGGTTAATAATCCTCAAATATTCTCAATGGGGTTTTGAACCGGAGAACATGCAGGCCATTCCAATACTCTAATATTTTTTGATGATAGCCATTCCATCATCTGATGACTTACATGTACTGAGGCATTGTCTTGTTGGAAAATGAATTCTTCTTCGTTGCTATTTTCAATAAATGCCACCAATTTCTCTTCCAATACTGCTACCGTCGAAACTAGCAGCGCCCCAAACCATTAAGGATCCGCCTCCGAAATTTATGTTTGAGAAATATCGTGGGTCCTTACTTAGGTCTGTGCAATAGCTGTTAAAACTAACTAGACCATCAAGATTGAACTTTTTCTCATCAGAAAAAATTAAATTTAAAACAAAATTGTGTTTAAACAGTCCTACAACAACAGCGATTATTGACTTACCTTTTTCCAGTTGGTTTGTAAATTCCTTTTAGCGAATTCAAGTCGATCAGTTTTCTGGCGGGGTAATTTCCTTGGCACAAACATCATCTTTTGGCGAGTAATTTTCTGGGAATCCTTTAAGAGCCTACTGTTGGTTGGTTTGGACACATTTACCTTACATTCAGCGATTTTCTGATTGATACTCTTCATTTTATTGCTGGCACAGTTGGTTATTTTACGCCGATCCCGATCAGAAAGCTTTTTTTTTGGGCCGCCTGTTTTATTTTTACCATAAGCACTCGGATTATTTGAAAAATTTGTGACAACCACATGTGAACAGTTTATTTTTATCGCAATTTCCCCAAAACTTAAGCCTCTTTTTAAATAGGCTGAAATTTGCTCTTCTTCAAAATCACTTAGAAATAAACCGTGTGACATTTTATTGCAAATTGATTAAAATTGTTTTTTTTTTGCTAGATTTCTTTGTTTACCGTTATATGTAATTATAATTGTGAAACACTAACAAAATATTATTACACAAGTTTTCTCTTAAATCCATTAAGTAATCTCTTAAATTTTACACAATAAGAGTTATCGCTCTTAAAAACTATTTATATTGAAAAAAGATTAAATTACTCCAGGAAAATAAAATGTGTCTGAACGTGCAAAGCCGGAATGGTTTTATAGACGATAGGGAACAAACCTGATTGGATTTACCTTCAGGGCTTCACTATAATATAACTCAATTGACCTCAAATGACTTATCTCGTGATAGGTCATTTTGGGTCATATCACAGCACATCAACCAAATTTGTTTTTGTTATGTGTTTTATCTTTTTTCCTTTATTCTCTTGTAATGATTTTTACTTTTTTTAAAACACACACGAAAATTTATAACTTTACTGTTAGCCAGCCAATATACACAAGCAACATTAGCCTAGAGGGCAGAATGTTTGCCTGGTAAGCATAACGAGGTGTGATCTATTATTAGACACACCAACGACCACAGCACGCTATGTCTCAGATTTGTCAATTGAACCCCTCCTATGGTAGTATAAAATATAGTAAGTAAGAATAATTTAATCATTTTGTTGATTTGAGTTTTTACGAAAGTGTTACTCTTAAAATGAGTACTGTGAAATTTGTATGATCGTCAGTAGTACACCAAAAGCTCCAAAATAAAAACGTGTTGGAAAGGTTTGATTTATATTTGTTTTAAAATACGCACTTAAAAATTTCTCACGCGTAACTGGATCAGTAGTTAAAATTGGGCGTTTGTGTGTTTTCTTGGTTTTGGCCTTACACTTGCTGTTTGGGAATTGAAATTGTTTTGGTGAAGTTAGAGATTACAGAATACGTTGTTGAAATTTTAATTAATATGGCAAACTAACGAACAAACAATCAGAACAAAAAAACAAAAACAGTTATTGGCCTACAAATTGGATTTTAATATACTCAATCTTATACATACACTAAGAGGCATTTAAATAAATGCACAAGTTTTTATTTAAATTGTCTTAAACTTAATGGTTAAATTTCAATATTTGTAAAATTTTGAGTTTTAAATTAATGCAGTAGAATCATTTTGGATAGAAAACATAATTTCCCGAGTTCAAATACAATCATATATTATTTAATATAATATTATATAAAAACATATAATTTTATATAGCTTAATATGGATATATTTAATGGAGCATACGATCACATATAATTTGATTTTTAAAATTTTTTGGATAAATGAGGCATATATTACTACATATGTTATTGATTTCATATATTATTTTATATCGCTTAATACAATGTTATGTCATTTCACCACAAACTGTTATCATTCTTTGATTAAAACTATTATCTCGATTTAAAACGAAATAATATCTTGTTTAGTATAATATTATAGAAAAATTTAGAATTATATATCTTAAAATGGATATAATTTTATCTTGGATTTGGTGTTTCGAAAATTTTTTATATGGTCATACAAACACATTAATATCTAAATATATATTAATTTATTATACCATAGATGTGGTATATATTACTACATATGATATATATTAATTATCACAAGTTAATATATAATTTTATATCGCTTAGTACAATGTTACGTATAATAACATATGCTATTGAATTTTGTAAAAATTTAAAGTGCGGTTATTTCTTGTTGTTTTTGTTTTTTTCTTTGATATTTCAAATGTTAAGTCATTCTTCTAGACATAACAAGAAATTCTCATTGAGTGTGTGACTTCACCTAACAAATTTCTCTAGAAATTAGAAGAACATTGTGATTTGACGATTTTCTTAGGAAAGAATGAAATCCAGGTAGGGATCAGCCTACAACAAATTATTTTTTACAATATATTAAATAAGTTTTCGGAATAAGTTTGGAATTTAGCATTAGACCTATAAATTGTGATTAACTATTTTTCATTGAGAAATTTTTAAGTAAAATGGCAAATAATTAACTATTAACTTTTAATTTTCAACTTCTTTGATTGCAAATAAAAATTTTCAATATTAATTGAAAATAGAAAAATTTATTTTATTGAATTTTCTTGATTTCAGCTGAAGTTTTAAATAAATATAATATATATAACTCGTTTGTAGCTTGAAAACTCTGATATATTTTAGTTTTTATAATAGTTTTACCATATTTACAAGTTATATGCGAGTTTTTATGAGTAATGTTAATATGCTTAAAATCCAAAGAACCATGAAATAATAATGTTTAAAATGATATATAGAACACATTATATCCTATTATATTCAATTAGATATAATTTTATAGTATAGTATAATTTTATAGTATAAGGTACAATTTGATAAAATTGGATTAGGGCAAAATTCGGACAAAACTTTATCAAATAACATCGAATTCTATCTCAAATAATCTAAACCAATACAATTAGATTTAATTTGATAAAATTTAATCGGACCATTTTTCGGATGAAATTTTATATAATTAATTATGGGGTCATATTAAATTGGACAAAACAATATTAGCTGAATATCAGTATATTTTAATCGGGTTACTACATTTTAAGGCGAAAAATTGATAAAACAGCATCAATTGTATTCGTGACCAGCCGATATGATCGAAAAAATTGGTTCACAATGAGACCGCTCGCATGCATCAATTGTGACGTAATCATGGTCAACATTTACATAAAATAATTTTTAAAAAGTTAAAAGCAAGTATTGATTTATCGGATATCGGACGCAGTTTCGACCTAAGCGATTATGTCATCTTCAACCTAATTCTAATCCACCACTTTTTGAATTAAACACAGTTTTTTTTTGCACCAAAAAAAATTATTTTTCAACATAATCTCCTTTTAGTGTATCCCTTCCAAAAAATAGGAATTATCGAGGTCCATAAAATAAGCATTTCTTGGCCATATGGGGTCGTTTTTTTTAAATCCTCGTTAAAACGGCCCAATAAGTTGGCGAAATATTCGCTGTTTATTGTTTTTTCCCTTTTGAAGGTAATCGATGTGGATTATCCCGCGTGCATCACAAAAAACTGTTGCCATCCCCTAATTGGCCACGATTACTTTTATGGTCAATTGAGAGCAAACGCGGCACCCACCTTGCAGACAGCTTTCTTTAACCCAACTGATCATTTAAAATCGAAACCACACTACCATATGAAATGCCTATGGCATCAAAAATCTCACGCACCTTTACTCTTCGATCGGCCAACAACATATCGTGTATTTTTTCGACATTTTCAGGTGTATTGAACTCAATTGGCCCTACAGAACGTTCCGCGTCATTTGTACTTGTGCGACCACAATGAAAGTCAGTAAACCACTTTTTTTACTTTTGAAATCGATGGTGCAAAGGCCCATTGTATTTATCAAGCTTTTCCTTGGTTTGATTGACTTTTTTTTTCGCAAAAAAAAAGGTTTAATGAGCACTCGAAATTCACTTTTTTCCATTTTTAAAAAAATCCACGAGGTTGTATCTTTTGAACAGCTGTTAAACGCAAAGTAAATGACGGAACTTGCTCAAAATTTGACAGTAGTCTACTAACAGGTGGTACTTGATGGGAGCAGTGTTGAATTTTATATAACTACGAGGAAACTTCGAAAAGTCACAGACTTATTAAGCCGACCTCGTACATCAACCAGCCACAGAAAAGCGATGATGTTAGTTGATTACCAACATGAGTTATTTTCGTCTTTTCTTACAAGTTTAGCCAACAGATTTAAATCTTAAAGCTTTTATTTGGCAGGGTTGCCAGTCCAACTGCTAATCTTTTTAAAAAAAGTTCCATCGAAAAAGGTGAAACATTTATGTTTTCAAATAATTATTTGGCAACTCTGGATACAAATTTTGCAAAAAATTTTTATTCACGATTGTTTACAAGATGTTGAATAACTTTATGGTTTTTAAAACACTTAAATATCTTTTTCCAATAAAAAAAAAAAACAATGTAGACGTTTAAAAGTTCTGAGTCGAAAAAGAGAGATTGTGTCGAAAATGAGTTAAATTTAAACTCTCAAATAATTTGTATTACAATAATCAACAATCATAAATTTAATTAAAATTCTGTTTAGAATTAAACTCCTCACCACCAATCATAACATTTGTTTTAAATTCTCTTAATATTATTTCAATATCCTTTTTGAAGCCATTTCAACCAACAATAAAAATAATATAAAGCCAAAAATCTGTTATTTGTGTGTGTTTTTTTTCTCGAATTAAAAGAAAAATCTTCATATTTTGACTGGTCCTTTTCAAAAGTTTAATTTTTTCCCTAACATTTTAACATTTTAAGGGTATTGGTAAAAAAAACATATTTTTTTGTTTTATTTTCTTAAGGAAAATTTACTTAAAGAAAGCTTTCAGATTTGCATAATGAATTTAACTGTGGCGTCTTTCTTTGAGTTTGTGTTAAAAGGGGAGGGGAGTGATGGTGGAGATAGTGAGATATGACCAAAGGAAAAAGTTTTTCGTTTTAAAATATATTTTTTTTTTGGTTGGTTGATAGCAAAACAAATTCTAATTAATTTTCTAATAACGCCACATTTTAATGAAATATTTTCTTTATATTTCACTGCCTCATTTTGTGTGTAAAAGGACGATGAAGCAAGGAAGCGGAAATAAAAAGTATTTGTTTGTCAGTCAAAATTGTATAATTACAAATGGCGTCAATATTAAAGTTTTAAATGTAATATTTGTTTGCTAAAATGAAAACCTTGAATTTCTTATTGGACTAAAATAATTTAAGGATTTAATAAAGTAAATCAAATGTTTCAAATTTGTAAAAACTGTAAACAAAGCCTGAACATTTTTCACATGCATCAAACCACAAGATGTCTTATTTAAAAACCCCAATACGTACACAGTTTCCCGTACACATTTTAACAATCCTACTCATATTAAACAGATATAAATGTCATTTTTTATAGAATTATGATGGATTTGTAGTCCATGTATGTTAACACCTCAAACCACAGAAACCACATAATAATTGCCCATTACGATGACAATGGCTTATAAGGTTTATCCATTACATTCACTCGTTTATCTTTTCATGCAATTTTCCACTAATACCTTTTTTAGATCGATTATGATTGATGTCCCCAAGTATTTATGTTGCATACTAAAAAAAAATGTAAGAAAAAACTGCAAAAACCATATGTGAACAAAATAGTAAAAAATCAAGTAACATACATTCACATTAGGCTGTCCCTTAAAACAACAATTTGTCGATTTTCATTGATTCCAGTTTTATAACAAATTGTTCAAAATGCAAGAAATCGGTTTGTTTTTTTGGAAAACTTTTTACCGTGCTGAAAATGACCCATTTTGGAAAAAAGTGTTTTTTATTATTAAAAATTCCCAAAATCCGAAGTTTTAATAAAATTTTATTTTTCATTTGCCTTATTTCTGATTTCATCACATATCACTAACCAACTTTAGCCTAGAATCAAAAATGATAAACGACTTTGTTATACACATAGAAAAGCTACTTGCCAACTAAAATTCCGTTACTACCACTCAAATTAGGTTATTACAAAATTCAGTTTGTTGTTACAATTGAACATTAGTTTCCACAACAAAGTCCGGTTAATTCAACTGAATTTTTGTTTGCAGCCCCCAAAATATTCAGACATCGCTGTACTAACTGAAGTTATAAGTTGTCACTATTAAAATACACTTTTCAATTCGGTTGGCACTTAATTTCTCTGTGTGTATAAACGCAAAAACGTCTTCTTTTTTAAATGAATTTAAAGGATTTTTTAAAATACCTAATTTGGAGATTCCCATTGCTACGAGGGCGGATCAATAAGTCCGTGACTTTTTGAATGAAACACAGTTTTTTTTGCAAAAAATTATTTTTCAGCATAATCTCCTTTTAGCTCAATACACTTAGTCCAACGTTTCTCCAATTTTTGTATCCATTCCAAAAAATAGGATTTTTCGAGGTCCATAAAAAAGGCATTTGTTTGATCAATAATTTCATCGTTGGAGCACAATCTCTTTCCACCGAGCCATTTCCTTAGGTTTGGAAATAGGAAATAGTCACAGGGGGCTAAATCAGGAGAATATGTCGGATGAGGAACCAGTTCTTAGCCCAATTCATGGAATTTTGCCATTGAGACTGCACACGTATGCACCCGTGCATTATCTTGATGAAAAAGAAATTTTTTCTTGGCCATAATACTCGCCGTTTATTGTTTTTCCCTTTTGAATGTAATCGATGTGGATTATCCCACGTGCATCCCAAAAAACTGTTGCCATCACCTTATTGGCCGACAAACATACATTGGCCTTCTTCGGAGCCGGTTCACCCAGAGAAACCCATTGTCTAGACTGCTGCTTGCTCTCCGGAGTGTTGTAATGGATCCATGTTTCATCCACATTCGAATTGCGGTTAAACAATTCCAGCCAATCCTTTGAAGTTGTGACACGATTACGTTTATGGTAAATTGAGAGCAAACGCGGCACACATCTTGCAGGCAGCTTTCTTAAACCCAACTGATTATTTAAAATTGAAACCACACTGCGATATGAAATGCCTGTGGCATCAACAATTTCACGGACTTTTACTTTTCGATCGGCCAACACCATATCGTGGATTTTTTCGACATTTCGGGTACTTGTGCGACCACAACGAAAGTCAGTGAACCACTTTGTTCCATTGAAATCGATGGTGCAGAGGCCACATAGTATTTATCAAGCTTTTCCTTGGTTTGATTGACGGTTTTTTTTAGCAAAAAATAATGTTTAATGATTTCTCGAAATTCGTCTTTTTCCATTTTTAAAAAACTCTACGATTTTGTATGTTTTGAGCAGCTGTTAAACGCAAAGTAAATGACGGAACTTGCTCAAAATTTGACAGTATTCTATTAACAGGTGGTACTTGATGGGAGCAGCATTGCATTTCATATAACTACGAGGGAAGTTCGA
The DNA here is from genome assembly GCA_021234595.1 of Delia radicum. Taxonomy (NCBI): domain Eukaryota; kingdom Metazoa; phylum Arthropoda; class Insecta; order Diptera; family Anthomyiidae; genus Delia; species Delia radicum. The sequence continues at coordinate 15,733,649 of CM037853.1, read as the reverse complement.
AAGGTCACGGACTTATTGATCCGCCCTCGTATATTCTCGTATATTTGTAATATTCATGAAAAAATAAAAATATTTGTAATATTAATGAAAAAATAAATAAATTGGAATAATTTAACTGTTTTCATCAAAACTTGCATAATTTTCGGAAAAATATTACTTAAATTTGATTAGAAAATAATTATCTTTACTCTTATCTAAAAAATCTTTAACCCTTAGTGGACTGGACCCATAAAACTTAATTTTAATTATGACTATAAGAAAAAATACCCACTTGATAAGAATTATTAAGTGGAGATTGTAACGTGATGCATATAGGGTTAATTTTTACACTTTTAGCCAAAAGAGACTTACTAGGAATTTTACTGAATACCACGTTTCATAACTTTCGAAAAATATCACTGAAATTCTATTATAATCTTTAATTTTATTTTAAAAACCTTTAACCCTAAGTGGCCGGGCGACAACAAAGACCCACGAAATTTATATTTTGACTACAAGAATTAAATAGATAAAAAAAAAATCCACTTGATAAAAACTGTTATTTAATGTAACTTGATCTATATAGTGTTAAATTTTTCACATTTCGCTATAAACGACCCACTAGGAAATTTACAAGATAACATATTTCAGATTTTTATTAAATGTGGATATGCGGTAGATTTTATGAATGCTGATCCCAACTTAAAATTTTTTAACCGCTTTTTAAACCGAACTCCCTCCCGCTTTTTATATTCATGATATTTTTTATATTTTCCGAGATTTTTTTTAGTTTTTATATTTTATAAAATTCGGGGCTTTCAAATAAAGTTATGAGAACCAGTGAAAGGAATTCACAGTTTTTGATTAGAATTTTATACACAACTTTTTTTGGAGATTTTACAAAATACCGTTAACCTTGTTACCCTTTAACCTTGTGACTTTTTGCCATTTTAAGAAAACCTGCAGGACGATTTTAACAAAACTTGTTGTGATCGACAAGAGACATATGTAGTTTATTAGCGATACCTATATGTTGCATTCTAATGTCCTCAGAGCCGTACAAGCTCAACTAAAAGTCTTTTTCACAGTTATATTAGTTTTTTGTTTTTATATACATCGAGATTATTTTTATGTTATTTTCAATTTATAACGAGCTTTCAACCTCCGTATATTTACAAAAATAAAGCACATCAAACATATTAGCTAGGTTGATACTAGTATTTCGATCTGGCTAAAGATCTCATCAGAACCCGAAGTTTTAGAAAAGTTAGAGCCTCCATTTTATTTTTTTTTATGATTTTTTTTACGTTTTCGTGTTAGTTTTTATAATGTTAAAAATTCAGTTTTAAGTTTATACAAAAATGATTTTTGGATTAGGCATAACTTAAAGCAAAATTAAAACTTAAACCAAATCTTAACCCATTACGCACCGACAGCCCATTTATAATTTAGCTTTATTCTCCGATACGAGGAGCAGCAAAGCGCCAAAATCAGAACAAAATTTATTTTTAGTTCTAGGCCCAAGTCTCCACGAAGTTTCGTTAAAAAATCTTCAGCGTTTTAAGTTTGTTCTCTCAAAGGGTTAAACAATTGAAAAAATTCCGAAAATTAGAAAACTTTAAGGAAAAGCTTCAAAAAATTGCTGGCAAATATTTTTTTTATATAGAAAACCGAAATGCTAAAATTTAAATATTTTTAAAAAAAATATTTATAAAATATTAAAAATTAAAAAAAATCTATGAAAATATAAAAAAAATCATAAATATAAAAAGCGTGAGGGAGTTTGGTTGTAAAAGGGGGGGAAAAATTTAAGTTGGGAATTTGTTTTATTAAGAAAAGTACATTCTAAAATAATACTCAATTTTCACAGTAATATTTGAGTGTTATTTCTCGTAAAGGCGTTTTTACAAAAACCAAATTTTTCAAGCGATTTTAACTAAAAAATATCAAATATGATTATCTTTGTATTTTAGACGAAACAATTTAAATATCCAGCTTTTTGCGCCGAAATCCCGTTTTTTCGGTAACAAAATCCCGCCTTTGATCAAAAACAGTTGGTCACATTAGTCAAATGTAACCCTTTAAATAATATATTTTTTAAAGTTAAAAGCGTTACCATTTTATAGTCAATGGCCACTAAGGGTTAAATAATTTTTTTGAAGTAACAGTAATAATAATTATAGTCCAATAAAATTTAAATGATATTTTGCCGATAATTATGCAAACTTTGATGAAAACATTAAAATTTTGTTAAATTTTTGACAAAATAAGCTAAATTCACAAAATGTCGTGGAAACTTGTAGGTCAAACACAAACTCGAATTATCATACTTTTACCAATTTTTTTTTCTTCAATAATAATATCAAATTCTATATCATAAATATAGCAATTAAAGTTAAAAAAATTGGGCATTTAAAAAAAAAACTTTAAAATTAATTAAAAAAAGAAGTTTTTGCATTTTATGAAACTTGTGGGAGATTTTGGGTTCCAGGCTATTTATTTATTTATTTCATTTCACCTACAGAATTTAATTCTTACATAATACTAAACTAGAAGAAAACTTAAAAACTAATTATAATGTTTAAATAAAAACAACTTAAACTTATCTTTATTTAAAATTGGAGCAAAACTATTACATAAGTGTAAACATCTTGCAAACGGCTCATTTTCGGCGTAGTTTGTTCTATGAACAGATTCTTCGAAAATCCGGTTTACTCTTAAATCTCTTGGAGGGCGATATAATATAAAATGATCCCTAATTTCGGAACAATTTATTTCACCAGTTATAACATTATAAACAAACATTATTGCGGAATATAACCTACGATCTTCCAAAGATTGTAAGCCTAGCATTTTCCTCCTAACATCATAGGATGGTAAAGCATAAGGCCAAATTAATTTCCAGACTGATTTAACAAAAATCTTTTGAACACGTTCAATTCGATTTGATGTACCTATTTGATTGGTACATCAAATAATAGAGCAATATTCCAATTTACTACGGACCAACGAAATAAACAACCGTTTAAGCGTATAAGGATCTTTAAAATCCTTGGAGTTTCTCCTTACAAAGCCAAGCATACTATAAGCCTTAGAAGTTATACAGTCTATGTGGCTAGAAAAAGACATTTTGCTGTCGAAAATAACTCCTAAGTCCTTCACCTCAACTGAACGTGTAAGTGAAGAACCACCTATATCATAATCGAAAATTATAGGATTAAAGCAACGAGAGTAGGACACTGTACAACATTTAGATACATTTATCCCTATCTCATTTTCGATGCACCAATCGGATAAACTGGTTATATCAGATTGCAGTTTACTGCAATCATCGATATTAGATATTCTTGAATATAAGAGTATGAGTTAATATTATCCGAATCCCATATCCGAATAATTTTGAGTATATTAAATCAATAAAAAAATTTTCTTTTGAAATTAAGAATTTTGGGCATTTCTTATATTATTATTATAATAATCCGATTAAAAAATATTATATAATCTTATATAATTTGATAAGGTTTTGTAAAATTTAATATAGGTAAATAATATATCATGTATATACTATATAGTAAAATACAATGTTACTTGCCACTGTAATGTTTTGTAAAACGGCATGTTTAATTGTAGCTTACAATATCTTATACCATACGTTATTAGACGGGCAATATATAGTTGGATTGGCAGAATAAGATTAGATATACCCGATTAAAAAAAAATTAATATAATACAACAAAGAAATGTATAAAATTTTGTATAGCCTGATTGATTGGTCCTGATTTGATCTGAAAAATGTATTGTATATAAATGGATTATATTACATTAAGTTTGATATAATTTGATACGATTCAATCCAGTGAAAATAGATTTGTTGATTTGAATACAGGGGGGCAGATATTATGGTCCTATTATTAAGAGCCCAATTTAAGTTTAACGCGCAGTTAAATTAAAATTTTATTTGCTTAACAATCATTAACAAACATTTGTATGTCAAACTAAAATTTTTGGAGTTTGTTATTTTAAATTGTGACAATTTCAATAGAAGTTTTAAATTAAAATTTTCGAGTCAATGTAATATATATATGGATTTCAATATAAAAACGTCACTGTTAAACAACTTAAAAATTTTAATTTTTTTTTTTTGACATGGTTGCTGTACATTGTTTTGTTTAATTCCATATATTTAACTCTCTTCTAATAACGTATGTTATAGCATGTTGTAAGATACAATTACATAAGTCGTTTTACGAAAAATTACAGTGCTAAATAAAATTTTATTTTATTGTAATCATACTTAACTATATTAAATTTTATAAATCTGTATCACATTATATAAGATTGTATAATATTATTTTTACTCATGTAATATCAAACATGATACATTTCTTTGTTGCATCATATTAAATTTTTTAATCGGGATACACTTTTTCCAAAATGGTCCATTTTCAGCCGACGTTCGGCACAGGTTAACGTTTTCAAAAAAAAAAAAATCTACTTCTTTCATTTTGGAACCATTCGCAATAAAACTGAATGGCATATTTACAAATTTATTTCAAAGGGACACCCTAATTCACATACATATCAAACTTTTCCGATATTTTTGATATGTAATGATGTACGACTTAATTTGAAAAAAAAAAAAAAACAGTAGAAAAGAATGTCATAAGAATCATTTTTTTGGGTGTTTTCCTTTCGAACGTGATGATGTGTTTGTTATTTTGAGCTCAGAATATAGACTGTGCAATTACAAATGTTGAAAACGACAAATTAAAATGCAAATACAAGATGAATCGTTTTTTTTTCTTTCTTTCTTATGAAAAACTCATTAAGCAGGGAGTGAAATAATTATGAGTAGAAAATAAAATAATTTCTTTTTAGGATGTTTGATGTGTAGAGGAGGCGTAATTTGACACGTGATCTTATTAATGTGATAAAATTGGTTGGATTATTTATTTTTTTATTAATGCATTCTAAGAATTTATGCACTTAAAAAAATTACAAGGACAAAAATGAATATTAGGAGTAAATTATTTACAACATGTTAGCAAAGACATGATTTAATTACTTCTTGCATTACTTTAAAATAAAATTAACTTACTGATAGTGGGTTCTATAAGCTTTTATATGTAATTGCAAAAAAATGCGTTACTGATGACACTACTCAAGAAATTTGAACATTCTGCAGAACATGTCTTTGAAATACAATACATAATAGACAGGAAAGCTGAAACCAAATTTGCCAAATTTCTCATTTGCGGTTTTTGAAATATCGAGTTTCTTATATTTACATCATTCACCAAATTTTTTCGAAATTTAACCACAAAATCATGAATTTTTTTTAGAATATAAATCTACACAAAATTATCTTTTAGTTGAGTATAATCATGCCGATGTTTGTTTAAGGATATCTTGCCGGCATTGCAAAGAATTGAAAATTTTTCATGTTTAGTTATATCGTTACAAATTTTATGTATCATAGCAAAACTACACATTACCAACTAATAGGTAAAGTAATGTAACACCATAGGGTTCCACGCATTACAAACCACTTTACTTTACTAACGAGTTTTACAGGCGATAAGCCTAAAAGTAATGAGTGTACTCATTACCTAGTAGGAAATAAAGTTACTGGGTACTAATATCGTTACCGGGTTCGGTAAAGTAATGTGTCTATAAATAAAATCTCATACAAACCACCTTACTTCACTGATGAGTTTTACAGGCGATGAGCCTAAAAGTAATGTGAGAACTCATTACCTAGTAGGGAATAAAGTAACTGATTACTAATATGGTTACCGGGTTCGGAAAAGTAATGTGTCTATAAAAAGAATCTCATACAAAAAATTATTACTTATATTTTTTTGTTAATTAGAAAAATAACATGGCCTCCTTGAGATTCGAACCTAGGGTCTCTGGTTGATAGGCGAGAACTCTAACAACTGAACTATCGTCACATATAATAATAGGTGAGTATACATTACAATGTAATGTATTATGCAATCAACTACTGGTAACTCATTACCCTATATTTTGAAATAATGGTGAAGGTAATAATAATAATCATTTTTTCCTATTATTGTTCCTTAAAAATAATATTACAATATAAAAATCCATTACTTTAATTATAAGATTTTTAATCTTGTTGTTTTGGAAATCAATAAACTAAACTAAACTAAGGAGTATGCATTACGTTACATATTACTTTTTGTTGGAAAATAATGATACAGGTAAGGAGTAAAAATTACAAGGTAATGCATTGCCAAAGTTTAAATCGCACCCATTACCAATGTTTTGCTGGGATGCTAAACACATTTTTAATTTTATCTCTATGCTTAAACTTAATATTCCACTGAACTAATTTTTGTATTAAAATTGCAAATCCATTCAAAATATTCTGAAATATTTAGAAAATAAAAAAAAAAAAATTATAAAAAAATGGTAAAAATATAAAAAACCGCAATATATCAAAAACTACAAATAAGACATGCCAGAGTTATTTTATTTCCCAGTAGAAAATGGTTGAACTAGTTCCGAAAAGTATTAGTTTTCAGACTAGAAAAACAAACTAGTTCTCAAATAGTAATTTTGAACCAGATGTGTACTATTGTGAACTATTATATTTTGGGACTGTTTGAAAATACTATATAAACTTATCTGAGTTTAAAAATACACATTTAAATTTTTTATTGTGAATTGAGCTGAGGTGCAAAGCAACTGGTACAGTACTTTTGCCAAAGAGTCACTGCGGGCAGAACTAGTTTGTAAGTTTATCTTTAGAACCAGTATCGTTTCCTAATTTGCTTCCCAAAAGAATAATTTTTAATCAGTTAAGTAGTACAGTCAGTTAAGTAGTCAGTTAAGTAGTACACGCACTTGGGCTAAATGTAACGGATTATGCCTTAATCCAAGCAAGTCAAAATGTATTTTGATTACCAAAAAATCACAAAATATACCATTTATTTATAATTTAACACTGGGTGAGTCAAAAATCGATGTTGTTAATAAGGTTAAAAATCTTGGAGTGACATTTAATAAGTATTTACAATGGAATGACCACGTTCTTATCACTACCGGGAAGATATATGGGATGTTAAGAAATTTATGGTGCACACAATGGTTTATACCTCTTAAAGTCAGAATGCTTCTGGCTAAAACTTATTTAATTCCGACTCTTCTTTATGGTTGTGAGCTGTTTTCAATTCAAGTTGCGATGCTTCCAGTTTTCGTAAATTAAACATATAACAATATTGCACGATATATATATGGAATTCGACGTTTTGACAGAATCTCTCTCTACTCTAAACAAATCTTTGGAGTTTCTTTTGCAAATCTTTTAAAATGCAAAGCATTAATATACCTTCATAAGATAATTTACTCACGCCAACCAAAATACCTTTACGAACGACTCACTTTCTTCAGGTCCGAAAGAGGATACCGTATAATACAGATAAAGCATGAAACTACATTCTCTGATCAACACTTTTTTTATTAATGTCATTAGAATTTGGAATCAGTTACCCCCTCATTTACAAATAATAAGCAACGCAATGCAATTTAAAAAACTGATATATGAATATTACAAATAATATATATAAAAATTTATAATTTTATCTTTTTTAATCTGAACATATTATTTTGTAACATTATTATTTTTGATTATAGTATTACATATTAATTATTTATTGTAGTTTTAAATTATATGTCTTTTTGTTAAGTATATTATTTATGCACATTGTGTAATTTTACCGATACTTGTATTCAGTGCTCCTATATAAGATTAAATCTTTGCACTGGATTATAATCAAAATAAAATAAATAAATAAATAAAAATAAAAAAAAAGTTTTACAGTGGAATCTACCGAAAATGACAGTTAAAACAACTGTAATTTCATTTAGAAAGGTGACAAAGGTAATTACCAATAAAATAATTAAAAATGTAGTTGGTTTTAATGGTTGAAAAACTGTTGTTTTCAACAGTTATTTTTTCGGCCTTTTAAAAAATATTTTTTAATAAAAAAAATTTCTTAAAAATTGGCATTTCCTACATCCTACTTAAAATGTAAAGTCAAAATTCCAAACGGTACTCAAGTTACGGAATCAATATCTGATATCACACCATCATCTTCATCTGTTTACAGATCGTTAGCTATTTCATCATCTTCTGATTTACATAACAAATCATGAATTACATTTTCGTTCAATAGCGACATTTATTTAATTTTTTTTACAACAACCGCACGCTTTGAAATTGTATTCAGGCTAAAGTAATATTCATACTAAACTGTGGATGTAAAAAATTATTTCCTTGAATTGAGTTCTTATTTCTAAAATAACAGTAGTTTTTATGAAAAAAAAAATTTTTGGGAAAAATATGAACTAACTACTTAGGTTTATTCAAAAATTCGAACCTGCAAAATTTTTTTGATTGAATTTAAAAATTCAAAAATAAATGAATGTACAAGTAGAAATACATATAAACGTAAAAACTATCATGCAATTTGTATTGTGCAATTTTAACCCACTTACACCTTACGCTACTTTTTTTATGGGGACGCTTTGTTAGGTGATAGGATTATTTATTTTTTGTATTCTATACATCTTCTCGAATGATTCAAAGTCACGAAATTTCAGAAAAATATATTAATAACTTTTCAATATAAAGCTAAATAAAAGTTTTTTTTTTTTAGTTTTGACCCACTTACACAGGATAAGGGTTAACTTAAATTATCATTAACTTTTAAATACAATAACGAAATGTTAAAAAAATACTGTTAGCCCGATATCCGAATGAAACTGTTGCCAACCCTGATTAAAATAAATACATATCCATATAATTGTATATTAAAAATTGAATATAAAACTATAAAAATATGTCTTTTTAAATAAAATGCTTAACATTTTACATAGTATATCTTATCCGATATAATTTGATCCACATTTTTTTGGATCATAATATATCTCCCATTATATCAAATGAGATATCATTATATCCCAGGAAAAAATTACACATTGCAAAAAGAAGGTGATGCCCACACTTGCTTACATATCTCATTGTCAAATTTAGTAACTGCAATACCAAACTCATTCCAACGATAGAGTCAAAAAAGCAAGTAGTATTGTAATCAATTCTTTAAATTTAAACCAGAAAGCATGAACTCAATAACAAAGTAATCATTTACTTAAAAGAAAACAACAATGTTATTAACTTATATGTATAAATTTTTGTACTCAAGAAGTAATCATATACTTTTTCTTAATAAAAGGACGTCATTTTAAGTAGTTCCTAATTTTGAAAAAAGAAGTTATACAATTTTAAAGAATTTATCTCATATATTTTTTCAAACAAATTTTATTTGCAGGAAAATAATACTAAAAACAGAAATTGCATGTTGGCTAAATTTTGTTAAACTGTGGTTAGGTATAAATTAGGGAAGCGCACGTGAACAGAAAATTGTGAGTGGAAAATGAAATTACTGACGTTATCGTGAGTGAGTGTAAAAAAAAAAATTTCGAGGGTGATTATGCGTGAGTCATATTTTTGTTTTTCAATTTTGAATTGTTCTTTTTATTTGAAAAATTTATATTTTCGTGGTTTATAGCTCCAAAATTATGACAAACCCATGTTATCATAACAATTCGATGTTTCACTTTTTAGGATTTTATTTCCGTATGAGTTTAGATCGTTATATTTGAGTGACCTAGGAGAATCACGTGTGAGTAAAAGTTGAATTTACTTATGGAACTACTTCTTTCTTATTTTTTCTAGGGAACTATTTATTTATTTTTTTAGTGTAAGTACTTTGTAGTTTTACAATGGAACTATTTCTTTATTAAAAAATGTATGTAGTTCTTAAAAATATAAAGTAAATGGTTCTTCGGTAAAAAAAATAATCAATTCTAAAGAATCAATTATTTTAGTCTCACGCCCTGTTAAAAGAATCAGTAGGTAATCTAGTAAGGAATGCGTTCTGCCCAAAATGCTTGATTACAAACCCGCTTACCTTTTTGGAAATTTTTTGCTGGGATGTGACATCATATTATTTTTTTAAACATTTAGTTCTCTGTAAAATGAACAAAAAAAAAAATTTAAATAACGTTAACCCTGAAATAACCTAACGAAATATCGTAAAATAACATTAATACTAAAATAACCTAACGAAATAAATTAAAATAACGTTAACCTTAAAATAACATAACGATATAACTAAAAATACCATTAACCTTAAAATACCCTAACGAAATATTTACAAAATACCGTTATCCGTATGCCGATAACCAAATAAAACGGTTGCCAACTCTGTATTAACTACATTACAAATGACCATTCTATATTACCCCTTTTATTCATGTATGCAGACTAGGATTCAATAACACAAAATAAATATTCCCATGTATGAATTTAAAACATTTATTTCCTCACTACAGCCCATACCATTCGAATTTTCTGTCCGTCGTCACTCAGTTCACATTCATTCAATCAGTTCAGTCAGTTAGCGAGTACAGTGGGTTAATGTATGCTAAACATATTCAAATATTATGTATCGTCATTTAAGATCTACACAAAAACATAATTTGCTCATTGCCAATGATACGGATTGGATGGAAAGAAGGGGGAACTCAAAACCGCCCATACAAACATACAATAAGAAAAGTAAAATTTTTTCTATTTATTTTAAATTTCAAATCATGGGTCTCAGACCGTTTGGTTTGTATGGTCAATTTTGTAAACCATATTTCTTTTGTATTTAACAATTTTATGTTTCAGTTTCTTTTTGTTTTCTTCTGTATTTTATGGTTTTATATTAAGTCATTTAAATGCCATTGACTTGATTGTTTGTGGCTTTATGTCTGTCTAGGTATGTTCCGCTGCATATTTTTTTATTCATTTGGAGTAAATATATTTTTTTGTAGTTTAAAATGTTTTGAATTTTTCTATAAATTGTTTTAGTTTTTCTTTAAAAAGTGTAAACAAAATGCATTCACTTTGTATGATTGATACTCGTATTTGTTGGGAAAAGTTTTTTAATTCATTTCCGTTGTTTGAATTAGAAAATAAAATTAACCTTCGGAAAATATTAAGAATTGGAGATTAAAAATAACATAAATTCAAAATTTTATCGTCCGTCCAGCCATTTCTAAATTTGCGTTTAGTGTAAAAAAAAAATGCAGGAAGTGGTGCCATTTCAGAGGTTTTAGGAAGCACAAAGCCGTTACAAATGTATTGACTGGTATAAATTTAATGAGGATTGAAAAAACTCACAATATCATTCTTTTGTATTCAAAAGTCTAATAAATGTTTGGCTTTTTCTAAATGTGCGTTGTGGTGTAATGGTTAGAGCGTTACACAGATGGTCCCGGGTTCGATTCCCGGTAACGACAACATTAATTTAGAAAAGTAATATGTATATATAGCAATTAACCCCACCGAAGTAAAATAATGATTTAGGACTATGAAACAAAAAGCTTCAATAAATTCGCCAACTCTATATCAGGTGGCGAGCAACAACTGTGCTAAGACTTATCAACTCGCGCAATTACAGTGTTGCCATGTTTGAAGCCCTTAATCTTTCACCACCTTTCATCAATCCACTACCCCTTTCCAAAGAATGCAACACATTTATTAATAGGAAGAATATCCTGAGTGTTGCTTCTCTTTAACAGAAAAAAAAAAAAAATATCTTTAATACAGTTTAAAGTTTAATTGAATTCGGTCATATTAAGGACACTGTAATATTGTTTTGTATTATTGTAAATAATTAATTGATATAGTATCAATTACAAATTTAATCGTATCTGTTAAAGATTTGATTGAAAATTGCTTCTAATATCAAACAAACTTTCAGAAGATACTAATATAGACTTTGATGCAGAGGGGTGAGGAGAAAAGGACATTCCCCCTAAAATAAAAAAAGAAGGAAAAAAGAAAGTGAAATTAGGTAACGAAAAAGGGAAAGAAAAAAAGTAAAACAAGATCTATCCAAAAAATCATTAGTAAATAGTTAAAAGTTTAGGAAATTTAAATATAGAAAAGATATTGCACGAAAATAGAGCCGACACAGGTTCAATACTGATAAGCTTCTAATTCCCCAGAACAAAACCGTCTTCCGCCAACTACTGTATACTAAAATCTCGTGTATGGAAACTACAGACTGTATAAACAACACGTTTAAAAAATATTAAAGGAGCCATTGATGAAGCCTGTCATGAATACCTGGGCAAACCCAAAAAGCAAAAAAAAAAGGAATTTATATCGAGACCAACATGAAAAGTGATTGACGAACGTTCAAAATTAAAGAATACGAAAGAATGCAAAAATGCCCAAACCTGCTATAATGATTTTAATAAATCCCTGAGAAGAGCAATTAAAAACTAGATTACATGGATACACAAGCACATCCCGCAAATTACTCTGCGCAAGCAATAATATGAATAATATTTGACGTCACCAGAAAGTTTTCTGGTCGCAATTTTGAAAAAATGGCACCAGCACTAAGGATATTATTAGGTAAAAATGACAGCAAATGTAGTTTAAAAGCAAATGAAATTTCACTTGAAAAAATGACGACTAGCATTTCATTAAATTTAACTAACATTTGCCATTTGTTTTTATTGTTCAAAAAGTTATGAACCAAATAAACCACATATGTTAGTAAAAAATATACAAACATTTATTATTTTTTTAAATAACAAAAAAGGACAAAAAAGGAATCAGAAAACAGTCATTTGATGTGGTTAAAAAATTTAATTTGTTCTAAAAATGACTGACATTAAAAATAAATAAACTGTATTACAACCCAAACACCTACATATTTATAAAGCAGAAGTTTCCTCATCGTATCTGGTAACGTTGTGAAATAGAGACGGAGGAGATTAGAAATATAAACAAAAATCTAAAAATAGAATATTTGTGTTTGTTAGTGTTGGTCACTTCTGACTATAATATACAATAACAGAAAAGCTTATAGGAAAGAAAACTGTAATTTAGCTGCATTACATGACTTGGATTTGTAATGTAAGAAGAAGCGCAGGTTTGATTCTTACAGCAGTAGTAACTAAGGCAGTAACTAATCTAGTCTGATTTAAAAATTAATAGTGTTTATAATTTTTAGAGAACAACATTTATTCCTCTTCTTACCCTCAACATTTCTAAATTAAATTTTAAATAATTAAAAACTAATTGCGTCTGTCTATATGACGTTAAAATAACATTGTACTAAAATTTAATTTTCTGTTTAGGCGTTCCAAAGTTATTATAATTCAAACATTGTATATTTCTTACAATTTTTTTTTTTTGAAAAAACCACCAACCTTAAGCAGCGATTAAACGCGAACTATAACGAATTTTGCAAAAAGCCAAAAGATGTAAAATCTGATGGACCATTATCTGAAAGGTGTGTCGAAAGTTTTTAAAAGTTGTGAAATAGTAAACAGTTTCTTATTTTTTTGATATAAGTTTTTTTTGATGAAACTTCTTTTTTGAGTGTAAGACAATTTAAATAAATAAAAGTATATTTTTTCATACAATTTTCTCGCATTAGCTTAACGAAGAGTTTCAAGAGACGATTTTCTGCGCAATTACATTGATGTAATGCAAAAATCTTGTGCAATATCAAAATTTGTTTATAAATGTCTCCAAATGCCAAAACCTGCTCAAATATGTTTTTTTGACCAAACTGTTTGGTCAGATACTGCACTGAGAGAATTCTGTGCATGATATTACTGAATTTTTGCAATCGGGGAAAAAGTTTCATCATATTGATGAAACTGTTTCTTAAATCGTTTGTCATCTCAAATCTATGAAGTTTTCATTATTATGATGAAGAGTTTTAGAAACAGTTATGTCAATTATTTTGGTTCAAAGTTTCCTTTAACAAGCTATTTAGGCCTATTGTTGTTGATGTAAATAAAACAAATTAATTACATATTTTTCCCGACGTTTCTTGGATGTTTTGTCGACTTTTTCAAGGGAATTCGTAATAATCTGGGATTATATCACATTTATATAAATTTTAATTAATTTTAAACGAACAAAAACATAAAACATAAATTTGAACATTTAATACAACACGGCTTATTTAATATCGCAGTTTAATAATTGTTTCATAAATTTCTAATCATGTCATAAAAAAAGGGGTTTTTTTTTTTTGGTTTTCTATCAGTTTAAGGTTTTCATAAATATGAGTGTAGAAGCAAGTGGAACTCGTCATTTGAAATTTTAAATAATGCAAGTTTTCAGGCAATTTTATGAAAAATATCATTTAATTTATTAATAGTTTTATTCCCTTAATGAAGAAGTTTCGGTAGAAAACTAGTAAGTAACAAGCTTTTCGTTAATTTTAAGAAATTTGTTGTTCACTTTATAAATAAAAAGTTACATTAGTTTACACAAAATTTTCATTCTTTTCCGTCCACTAAAAATTTCTCTGTGTAAAATTTATTTTCAACAACCATACTTTTTTGGGTTGATGTGTTTATCATAAAACCTCGAAATTAATATGAAACGCATAATAAATTTTCTGTTTTTTTTTTTTGGACAAAAATACTAATTTGGATAAATAATGCTCTTATTGGATATTCTGCATATTTAATACAAGAAGCTTGACAGATAGGAAAACATGCCGATTATGCATAGTACCTAATAAAGACTAAATATTCTTGATATATGCTAAAAAAAAAAATAATTTTAAGTAAGAAATTTTGAAAAAAATATATTGGGATTTTTTCTTTTTTTTCAATTTTGACTATTTTTTAATTTTAGCGTTTTTTTATTCAAAATTTTGCCAATTCTTTCAAAAATAAGCCAATTTTTCCATTTAAGTTTTAGCAATTTCTTTTAAATTTTGGTGATTTTTTTTTAAATTTTGGCATTTTTTTTAATTTGTTGTCATTATAGATTACAAAAACTGCTATTTTGGTGTACACTCAAAAAATAAAAAAAAAAACTGTAAAGTTAGCAACATTTTTGCTGGGAGGATTCCTGCGGAAAAATTGCAATTTCTTTACAACTTTGGTAATTTTTTTTTAAATTTTGGCATTTTGTTTAATTTGTTGTCATTATAGATTACAAAAACTGCTATTTTTGTGTACACTCAAAAAATGAAAAAAATCTGTAAAGTTAGCAACATTTTTGCTGGGAGGATTCTTGCGGAAAAATTGCTAATATCAGCAAACAATTTGTTAAATTCAGCAACATTTTTGCTAAATTTACTAATTCAATAGTGTTTATGTCTTTGTCGACCTTTTGTTTTAAAATCCAATTAAATAAATAGTCAAGCTCGATATTAAAAAAATGTTATTAAAATCTAAGACCTCGAACTTGACTATTTATTTAATTGGATTTTAAATTTACTAATTTTTTTTGTTAATATTAGCAAGTTTAGTGTACAACAAATTTCTTTTCAATTAAACATTCAATAGATATTGCTAAACTTTTAATTAAAGGTGCATTTAAAATAAAACAAAAGTTAAATTGAAATTTTATTGACAATAATTTTTTCTGTGTATTGGCAAAGTCTAGACAAAATAGTTTTAAATAAAATATTCTTTAAAAATTAAATAAATTCCAACAAAAACACCTTAAAGGTTACTTTTTTTTCTTAATTTATTTAAGAGCTCTTCAACCAAATAAAGTAATGATGATTGCCCCTAACGAAATACTGTTTGCAAGAAAAGAAAACATCATATTGTTAGAAAAATAAAGTAATAATTTAAGAATATAAATTTTTCAAAATATTTATCTACAAAACAAACAGGCAGGCAACCTACCAACCATTCAATAATATAGAAATATATAAAGAAATACACTCGCACACTAATGATATGCGATTTATTTTGGAAAATGAAAATAACCATTGGCTACTCCACCCTCTAAATAAGGAAAGAATAAAGATGGTTGGGCGAAAAAAAACCACATATTTTTATGAATTTCATTTAATAAAAAGCTTTTTACCACACCAAAATTATGCGATCCTTGAAGCATATTCGTACAATAATAGCAACAACACACACACACATACACACACGCATTTGGACCATTATGCTGCTATGGATGGCTTTTCAACAAGCCATTATCAATGACCACAAACAACAAATAAACTCTAATAAAATTGTTTGAAATCATAGAGTAAGAGAAATGTTATGAAAAAAAAACAAAATAACTGATTCTTTTAGATAATAATCACATACTACAGTGAGTGTCAAAAAAAAGGACAAGCGAAAATCTAATCATTAGCCGAATGGCAAAAAGTTAGCGCTTAAATACAGTAACCGACTCATAACCGTACTGCCTTAATCCACTGTTTACATTTTAGACAGTGTTTTTAAAAAGTAGAATTTTAAATAAAAAAAAAAATACTGCAAAATTCTAGAAATCTGCACTCAGGGAATTTCTGCTTTAAAAATATGTAGTTGTTAACATTTATTTTTAATGTAAATGTCAGTCATTTGTAGAACAAAATAAAATATTTACTAACCTTGTAGTTCATTTAAAAAAACAACTAACATCAAATGACGGTTTTATGATTTTACATTCATTTTTTACATTTGTTTTTTTTTATTTAAAAAAATTAAAAAAAAAATAAATGTTTGTTTATTTTTTACTACCATGTGGTTCATTTTTACTACAATTGTTAGTCATTTTTTGAACATTAAAAAACAAATGACAATGTTAGTTGAATTTAATGAAATGTAAGTCGTCCTTTTTTTAAGTGAAATTTCATTTGTTTTCAACTACAATTGTAGTGGTCTTTACCTACATAGTATTCTAAGTGTGGTCTTTCTGAAAATCATATTTGAAGCCACTCTATTTGCTCAAATTAAAAATGTCTCCATACCTAGTATGAAAACTCTTTATGAGATTGTAGGTTTTACCTTTATTTTTAGATTTTAAAGATAGTTATAATATTTGTTGACAAGGAGTTAGGCTTTCAGATAATGTTATGTAAATTCACCCTAATGTAGTAAAGGCCAAACTGCAGATTGAGAAAGTCAATCGAATTAGAAAGTGTATATTGATGGTAACAACTTAAATTCAGTTAGTACAATGATATTTACATTCGATTTCTCAATATTTTGGGTGTTGCAACAAAAAGTCAGTTGCCTTAACCGAATTTTGATGCGAAAACTAATGTTAAGTTGTGCCAACCGTCTGAAATTTTTATTAACTGAATTTGAGTCATAGTAATCGAATTTCAGTTGGCAAATAGCTAAATTTTTCTCTGTGTGTATTTTTAGACTCATTATAATTCATCTTTTTGTAAGCTAAAGGGTAAGGTGTTGGTTTTGGTATATCTTGAACGAATTTACATAGAAGAAAACTTCATTTATGTTTTAAACTATCAAATATTGTATGCGTCGCACAGTGCGACATTTGGCCAATCTAATTTAAAAGATCCTGGCTTGAAATTTGGTTTGATAATAATTTAGGACATAACTAATATTGACAACAAAATTTGGAACAATCGAACAATTGCCACGCCCATTTTTGGGAAATTAACTATTATTTAAGAAATTGCTTAAATAATTTGAAGAATTTTTATGAAATTTTGTAAAAAAAAAATTATTATTTGTGTACCATTTTGTAAAAAAAAATTGTACACAATAACCTCGAAGATAATTATTGATGGGCGGTGTTCGCCCACTCTTTTATAACAGATATTTGTGCTGTGTTGGACAACCTTGGGCTAGATTTCATTTTTTGACTTATGTATATTGTAAAATTAACTCTATACTGTAACAAAAAGGGGCGTGGTCCACCCACTATTTGCACACAAAAAGATTTTACAAACTGTATTTACATTTATTATTTAAATAAAAAAACAAGTAAAATTATAAAAATTACACAAATAAAAAAATAATAAATTAATATTTTTTTAACAATTGATAAACACACAAAAAGTTTTAACAAACTGTATTCTTACATAATCATTAAATTTTATGTGCAATATAAGTGTATTTTTCATATAGTTTAAAACTAAAAGACTCGGGAATTAAAAAATAAATCAAGCAAAAAGTCCATTTTAGACGTTCACTAAACTTTAAAATTCTCTATAAAACGCAAAAAATCGCCAGCAAACATGGTTTAATCTCTTACTAGAGACATTCTAACACCTGCCACATGTATAGGTCGTGTGAGGGAGCGTGAGGAAACTATAGTTTTATTCCAACGATGTTTCCGTTTTTTTTAAATTTTTAATTTTTGTTTTTAATAAATTACAACAATAAGTTTTCGATTAAATTGAAAAATGAGCACGGATTTAAAAACTAGATTAAAAATGCTGTATTTAAAAATGTACTTATAACTCCAACAACAAAAAAGTTATAAGTGTTTGAAGTTGGGATGGTGCTCAAAAATATATTTTATTTCTCAAAAGTCTATTACAAGATGTAACTTTAAACTCCTGTATCAAATGAATCAGCACTTTTTTCATCATATTATGATTATTTCCATAGTATATGGATTATTTGCTGTCACATTCATTTAAATTATAACAATCCGCCAATTGTTATTTTTCGATTTTTGTCCACCTAGATTGGCCAAATGTCGCACTGTGCGTCGGTGGCTTAGGTCGCCTGTTAATCTGATGCCCGTGGATCGATTCTCGGCAACACCTTTAAAAAAAAAAGTTAAAAAATTTTTTTTTAATTCATATTTTTTATAAATCTATTTTTAGACCCATTTTTTTCTTTTTGGTAATGGCTTATTATTGATACCCTTGTATGCATATAGGTTACCCTATCTAAGTAAGGCTGCCAGTTATGCATACTCATACAAAAAAGTAAGAATTATAATATGCCCAAACCTTTGAGTTGTGATTACTAGACTCATTATTTGGTAAGGTGTGTTTTTGCTGGGAAAGTTAAATATTTATAGTTACGCGCTTTTTTATGTTACTTTGTGTATAATTTGTAGAAAATTTACTAACTCTACTAAAATGTATAAGTATGAATATGTGCTAAACTTAATAAAAAAAAAATTAAAATTTAGTTTTTCTTTTTTTTTTTGTAAAGAAAAACAACCTTTTAACAGTGTCCATATTATCAACATCATCAGAAGCAGCAACATTATCATTTTCTCATATGAAGGAAAAATATTTACGAAAAATTATATGTACTTTATTGTAGACAAAAGTTATTTTATATAATTTTATTTTTCTATTTTATTCTATTTTATTTTTCAAAACAAAACAAACAGCAATGATTTTAGGTAAAGTATCAGTTTTGTATGTTCAATGTTCATAAATAAGTTGATTCTAGCTGGACTCATGCATAATTCAATAGAATTTCTAAATGATTATTCTTTATGTGACTGTTTATTTCTTTTGGCCATTTATTCATTCATTTCTTTTATTTATATTTTCTCATTTTGTGTTGGCGATTTTTTATTTTTATCTTATTTTGTTTTTGGGATATCCATGGCGAAGTTTCCACATGCTTGACTTCACAATGATGTCGAAAGAATCATCATCATAAAGATGACCAGCAGCTTTAACAGTTCTAGTGACGCATAAATATTAGGGTGGCAAAAATACACCCAGAAAACAGACTCGATAGTAACACCATATTTGTTGCCAATAGAATGCTTCGATTGTTGCGGCTGAATTTTTCGATTGTGATAACAATCACTCGATTGTAATAAAAAAAAATTCTGGTACGACAATAGAATTTCGATTGCATCAACAGAAATTCGGTTATGGCAACCAAAAAACTGGATAGCTATAACCGAACCATTCAATTGGCTACAAATACGGTTGCTACTACCGATTCTGTTTTTTAGGTGCACAATTGATGAAAAATATGGTTTAGGAGCATCATATTATGATTGGGATTATCTAATGATTGGGATTATTTCCTAATAATCAAACACGTTTTTTTATCTATAAAAGCAGTTATTGATGCGTGGAGATCTATAACGGAAGAACTTCGAAAAAATCTGGTAGATCGAATTTTCGAATTGTTTCTAAAAAAGGAGGTCGCATTATTAAAACTGCTGCTTTAAAATGATGAAAAATATGGTTTATGATTTCGATTATCTAATGATTATAGTATTCTCCTAATAATCAAACACGTTTTTTTTATCCATAAAAGCAGTTATTGATGCGTGGAGATCTATAACGGAAGAACTTCGAAAAAATCTGGTAGACAGTATGTCTGATCGAATTTTCGAATTGTTTCTAAAAAAGGAGGTCGCATTATTAAAACTGCTGCTTTAAAATGATGAAAAATATGGTTTATGATTTCGATTATCTAATGATTATAGTATTCTCCTAATAATCAAAAACGTTTTTTTTATCCATAAAAACAGTTATTGATGCGTGGAGGTCTATAACGGAAGAACTTCGAAAAAATCTGGTAGACAGTATGTCTGATCGAATTTTCGAATTGTTTCAAAAAAATGAGGTCGCATTATTAAAATTGCTGCTTTAAAATGTTTAACTTTGTAAATTTTGATATATTTAATTAATTGATTTTTTATTCCTTTTTAAATAGTAAAATTTGATATATTTAATTAATTGATTTTAAATATTAAAATAAAAAATAAATGAATTGGTTTTTTGTTAAATATTATTCATTTGCCATTGGTTTTACATTTAGGCCAGTTTAACTCTTCTATTTTTTTTAACTTAAGAAATGTAGTGAAATTAATGTGTAATTGTAGTTTTGCAACGCAGTGTTTAAAAAATATTTTGAAACGGTAATTAACTTTTTTATATTTTATACAACAAATTCTTTTTAAAAAATACGAAACAACTTAACAACTTTTTTATAAAATATAAACTGAAATATAATATATTTTGATCTAGTCGATTAATCGACCAATATTGTTCGAGTTATTCGTTACGCGAAATTGCACATTTCAATTAACTCGAACAATTCATTGATTAAAATTCATCGATCAATCGAATAATTGATGTTTTCTTTTCTGGAAAAAAGTGTTGCCTTCTTAATGTGCAACATTTTTAAAATTTTGTCCTCGCCCCATTAAAATGAAGCATTTTTACAATCAGAATAGAACACAATTTCATCACATGTTACATTTATTTAAACAAATCTGTTTTTTTAGTGTTGTTAAGGTTCGGGTTCGAATCCCAGCAAACTTTAAAAAAATTTAATGTTTTTTTTAATAATTAATTTTTGTTTTTTTAATTATTTAAAAAATTTTTAATTAGCTCCATACATATTTTCAATTAAATTTTTTTTTATAATTTTGTTTGTAAGCGAATTTCAGATTAAAAAAATTATTAAATACTTACAAAAAGAAAAAATTAAAAAAAAAACAAATTAAAAAAAATCGTAAATTAAATTTAACAAAAAAAAAAAAAATATGAAAAAAATGTGATACCAATATGGGTTCGAACTCAGGATCTTCTGTGTCAGAAGCCAGCACACTACCACTCTGCTACCAAGGTGAGAGTTTTCTCGCCAAAAACTTTGCAATATATAC
This sequence comes from Delia radicum, assembly GCA_021234595.1. Classification (NCBI taxonomy): domain Eukaryota; kingdom Metazoa; phylum Arthropoda; class Insecta; order Diptera; family Anthomyiidae; genus Delia; species Delia radicum. The sequence goes on along the minus strand of CM037853.1, from coordinate 15,712,228 downwards.
ACATGAGATTGATAAACAAAAAAAAAAACAGGGCAACATCCAACCCTGTAAATTTTTTGAGGGCAGAAAATGTTGCATTTTTTGCCTTTTATAAGGCAACATTTTCAGAAAGAAACACGCACACTCTCAGAGTGTTTACCTTATTTTAGAAAAGAGCACAAAAAGGTAGTTTGAGGGCAAAGTGCAAAAAAATGTGACATTTTTGCCAGAAAAGAAAACGCCATTAGTTTATATGTATATATGACACAATTTTACACATTTCTATTGAAGATATCGCTTAATATCATAAAAACCCTTTATCTTTTTAAAACAACTATCTGAGACTGGCATTTATTGTTTTGTACAGTCGAACCAAAACGTATTTTATATTTGATGTTTGCCTACAGACTCAATTTATCTAAATATTGTTTTGTACAGCCGCACCATAGCGTATTTTATTTTTCCCTGCATCTTCAATTTTCAAATTTATTAAAAGATCATTAATTTAGTGTATTTTTAAATTAGTTTATTTAATTTAATTATTGTTTTATTTATATTTTCTTAATATTCGCAGTTTTTATGTGCATTTTTGTGTCTTTGTTTGCGGTGTAGTATAGAAAAGAAAAAATGAAATGAAATGACACGCGGTTGCATTTTGTGTAAGTCTTATAATGGTTGTGTTTTTTTTTTTTTTTTTTTTTTTTATTTTAACCAATACTCAGGGGATGCCCCCTACTCATGCAGTGCATTGTATTGATCAGGAAAATAGGGTATGGGAGGGAGGAAAGAGGGAGTAGTGTTTGTGGATATTTGATTTAAATTTTTCTAAATTGTAAGTAACAGAGAAGAATTCTGCGGGAAGTTTGTTCCACATACGAATCGTTCGACTAAAAAACGAATTTTCTCTGTAATGCGTTGTGCGAAACACAGGACAATCAACTACAAACGGATGAGCTCTACTAGATAAGCGAGTATTACGAATAAAAACTCGGGCTCTAGGAATAAGATCACTTATCTCAGATGAGCACCTCCCATGGTAATATCGATAGAAAAGTGTCACACAACCCACATTCCGACGATGCTCCAATGAATCAATAGAGTTGGATACACTACTGTCGTTGATAAGCTAGTTAATTAATTAGGTCAAAATTAGTTTTTTTTTTGGTAAAAGAGTTTAATTAAAATTTTTAGCAGAAAACGCGATGTCAGTAAAAAAAAAATTGTTGAAAGTTGGTTAAATATTTTAAATACACATTTAACAAAATTTAAATTTTTGCTGAAAATGTCGAACTTTGAGATGCCTAGAACGCTACTTAATACACTTTCAATAAAATCCAAACACTTCCCTTTCAAAACGATTAAAATGGAATCTAAATTTTTTGGAATGACTCCAAAATTAATGGAACCCTTATAAACAGAGTTGCAGTCATGTTAGTAAATGGTTTCCGAAAATTTTAACAAATTCACATATGAAAGCATCTCTTTTTATTATTTTGGTGATGATATGTTGAAATGTTTGTTTCCTTTTTTTTATTTTATCTGTTTTTTTTTCGATGTTCAGGGTAAGTTTATTTTGCCAACGATATTAGTATGTAACTCCACCCATAATCACGTATTCCCCCTCTTTTATCCCGTCTTATTTTTCCTTTGACCGTTGAATTCGATTGGCACATTATCATTGGATTTTATTATATTTAGTTGTGGTCAATGTGGTCGAAATAAAAAAAAAAAAAAAAAAATATATAAAATAAATTTTATTTGTTTTTTCCCTCAATTGAATAAAATGTTCTTTTAATGTTGTGTTGAAAATATAATCTTTCCATACATGATACACGATAAAGATGGGAGATTTGAGGGATGTTTAAAGTGCTTATATCAAATTGGAAAGAATTTAATTTTCAATATGTTGATAAACCATTAAAATAATATATAAAATAAAATTAAAAAAATTAAAGTTTCAATATGTTGAAACTTTTTTCAAACGACTCAAAGCTTTAATAGCAATTTAGATGTTCGGGAAAACTAGCGCCTAATTGATTAAATTAGAAATTTTAAATAGTTTTTTTTTTCTTCAAATTTAAACCACACTTTCTAGTAGACACACTTTCTTAATTCTCAATAAAACTCATGTTATACTTATCACCGTAATATGTCTGGATTGTCTGGATTTTAATCATTTAAAAAGCATCTCAAAACTTGGAAAAATAAACCTTTAATATGATTTTTTTAAATAAACTGCTTAGTACACGTTGTTATACAATTGCATCATAATGTCTCGATAGCAAAAATGCTGACCCAGCTGCAAAAAATATATACTATCAGCTATTAATCAATTATTTTCTGATGATGCGATTGTGTTTTACAACAACTGGATGATTGAATAACAAAATTCATCAAATGTCATCCAAATTTAAATTTTGAAAAAATACTAAAATACTAATATTTAGATAATTTTCTAATGTCCAATTATTTTTTTTTCAACTTTCGATTTGAAACATGGTCGTTAATCATTACATTTTGTAATTCATTATGCACTCCATTACAAATTATAAGCAATTATAATTGAAAAAAAAAACTCAATTACAATCAATTACAATTACGATTAATTCATTATGCACTCAATTACAAATTACAAGTAATTGTAATTGTAATTGTAATTGAAAAAAAAACTTAATTACAATTACATTTAATTGTAATTAAGCTGAAGCAAAATTTCAATTACAAAAAATTTAATTGTAATGGATAAAATTTCAATTACAAATTATATCTAATTGTAATTACAATTACTAATTACATATACCTGTAATTGAAAAATGTGAATTACAATTCCATGTAATTAAAAAAATTAATTGATTTGAAGAAGTAATAACATGAAAAATGTAATCATTACATTCAAAATAAATTAATTTCAAACATGCATGTAATTGTAATTGAAATAATCTCAATTACTAATTACATGTGTAATTGAAAAATGTGAATTACAATTCCATGTAATTAAAAAAAAAATCTATTGATTTTAAGAAGTAATAACTACAAATATTTAAACATTACATTAAAAATACATTTAATTCAAAAATGTATTCAATTACAATTATTGCCAATTATAGCATTCAATAACAATGAAAATATTAATTAACTGCCCTAAAAAAATTACCCTAAATCGAAAGCAACGGTCCCGAGTAGTGATCCTAAATATTTCAATGTAGTACCCAGTTTTTTCACTTATGGGCCAGATTTTTTCGCAAATTCAGATTAAAGTGTTGCATGTTTTAATATCTTACAATATATTTAACCATACGTTATTACATGGGCAATATATGATTGGATTGGAAGAATTAAATTAATATATGGTATTATACAAAACAATGTATTGCTTTAAATCAATTGCATTTTACACTGTTATTGCTTTAAAGCAACAAAATTATTTGAGGTACGATAATATTGGATCGGCGGGTGGTATAATAACGCAGTAAAAGGCGTGTGAAGATATGAGTTATTTACTATCCAAATAATTTAAAAAAATAACTTTTTAACTATTGTTCCAGGGTTGCCTTATAATTTATTAAAAAAAAAAAACAATTTTGAACATTTTTAAGAAGTACACTTAGAATACTATGTAGGTAAAGACCGGGCCAATGAATTGTCGGAGCTCGTCGACAATTCATTGGCCCGGAACCCTTCTGCGGCGTACCCAATGGGTATGTCAGAGAGAAGCTCAGAAGATGGAGGGAGTCGGAGTTTGGGGCCTATTGGGCCAGATCGCCTGGGCAGCGACAGGCGAGGCTGTTTATATCTCTCTCTGGGGAGAGGTCGCGGAAACTCTTGTCTATGACGAGGGGCGAACTAAGGACCGTAACGGGTTACCTCACAGGACACTGTGGCCTTAGGTATCAATTGTACAAGATGGGACGATCCTCTACGGATGCGTGCAGGTTTTGTGAATTGGAACCCGAGACCTCTGAGCATGTTCTCTGCAAATGTCCGAGGCTCTCCGACAGGAGGGTGCGTTATTTTGGTGATCGAATAGTGACGCCATCGGACGTTTGGAACTGTTCACCTGGTAGGATAATTGGCTTCGTAGGGAGCCTGAACCTATAGGGTGTATTCGCTGGCAGCACAAAATACCAATTTCTGGTCGCGGTGCATAGTGCCACTATAATCTAATCTAGGTAAAGACCACTGCAATTGTAGTTGAAAACAAATGAAATTTCATTCAAAGAAAGGACGACTTACATTACAGTAAATTCAACTAACATTGTCATTTGTTTTTTAATGTTCAAAAAATAACTAACAATTGTAGTAAAAATGAACCACATGGTAGTAAAAAATAAACAAACATTTTTTTTTTTTATTTTTTTAAATAACAAAAAACAACTGTAAAAAATAAATGTAAAATCATAAAACAGTCATTTGATGTAAGTTGTTTTTTTAAATAAACTACAAGATTAGTAAATATTTTAATCTATTCTACAAATGACTGACATTTACATTAAAAATAAAGAAATTGTATTACAACCCAAACAACTACATATTTGTAAAGCAGAAGTTCCCTGAATGTATTTAGAAAATTACTTAATTTTCTTTTTTAATTTAAAAAAAAGTATCTATATTCCTTCAACAGACAATAATATTTTAAAAATTGATTGCCATATTACAATTTTGAAAAATTATCTAAAAACACCAATATTTTTAAAAAATTCTCAAATATCATGATATTCCCATAGATCAAATTTTGTATTACGGTTTCATAGATATTTGCTTTAGCAACAAATAAAAATTATAATTTAAAAAAATCTTTACCCATTAAGTACATACAAAGCGTTTGAGTTTGAATTTAAATTACGAATGCCACTGCTAGACGGAGCAATAAGAAAAAGCTTATTGAAATACCATTACATTTATCTACCAAATTTCGTAAAAAAAAAAACACATCGGTAGTTTTGTTAAACTTAATGGCTTATGAATATAATTAATTACATATTTGTTCAATTATTTTTTTTATTACAATTCAAAATTTTCAATTACAATTATATGTAATTAGTTATTGCATTTCTTCCAATTTGAATTACATGTAATTGTAATTGATTTTTTTATATGACAGTTACAAGTAAATTTATTTTTTTGATCCTTCATTTCACAATTACAATTACTTGTAATGTATGTCCAGGATCGTTTTAAAAGTAGGGGTTAATGCATTTAAATATATCCCCTAGTTAACCGCTTAGGGGGGGATCTTGAAAATTCCCTTTTTTTTTTATTTATTTTTTTTTTTATTACGTCTATGGAAAATTCCTTACAGACTACTATATACATAAATTTTAATTTCTTTTACATATTTACAAAAATTGAAAAACATACAAGATTATTATTTTTTAATAAATGATTTTATGGAATAAAAGATTTAACTTAAATTATATTTAATTGATTAAACAACAAGAGATTAGATTCCTTTTAGTGACTTGCATATTTTCGGAAATGTCAATGAAGTCATATAAGTTGTTAAATTCATTGCAAATTTTGCGGAATGGATCAAAATTTGCGTAATTGGACTGAAAGTACTGCAGTTTTAAAGGCTGGTAACACCGTGTTGGTCGAGTTGGAACAACGAACTCAAGTTTGCTAAGAAGATAATCGGAATTCGTAATACCTTGTAATAGATTGATCAGGAAAGATACATTTAACACAATTCTTCTACTTTTGAGCGTAGGAAGTTTTATTAATGCTAAACGCTTTTCATATGAAGGAAGATTTCTGCCCATCACCCATGAATTAGATCGAAGGCAAAACAGAAGGAATTGGCGTTGGACGGATTCAATTCGTTCTATATGGATGTCATAATGCGGATCCCAAACTACGGAGGCATATTCAAGTATTGGTCTAACAAGAGATGTAAATAGCTGTTTTGTAACATCAGGGTCTTCAAATTATTTTCCCTTTAGCCTTGTTTACAGTTTGTGTGATATGTGCGTTAAAACTTAGATTTTTGTCCATTAATACTCCAAGATCAAGAATTGAATGTACTATTTCAAGTTCATGTCCATCTATAATATAAGTATGGAAAACTGGATTCGTTCTATAAAACAGCATATATTTGCATTTTTTATAATTTAATTCCATGAGGTTAACTTTACACCAATCGTGGAACGAGGTTAAATCTGATTGTAATAAGGACGACAAATCCGATTGTGATATGGAGTTCATTTAAATCATATGTTCCTTGGAATATGTCCTAATGTTAAAGTTCAGTTTTATTTTTTACGAGCAACGTAATAACATTTTTTAGTCCATTCCCTCAGACGGGATTTTTGGAAATTCCTGCGAGGAGGTGTGACAAGTATCCCCACAGACGTTATACATCTTCGTTTCGGTATTTAAGCGTTATTTTAACTTTATTTCAAGGTATTTTAAAATCAAACAGGTAAACTAGCAATATTAAAACGGCTTTATTAGAGAAAACATTGGAAACATGTCATTAATGGAATAGCTTTTTTAAAATTTTCATTTCGGTGAATTGAAATTGATCAATACTTTAAATTTGTCAAAAGATTAAGCACATTTTATATGGCATTTACATTATATAGCAAAACACGTGTTTTGCCAAAACGAGCAGAGAAGAATAAAGAACTGTTGAAATGGAATAAAGAGCTTTAATACGTGTTTTGGCAAAACATATGTTTTGCGATCTAGTGTGAATGCCGTATTATGACGAAACTACGTTTGATTATTTTTTATATCGCAATAATATATATGCATTTTTAATTTAATTTATTAATTTTTATACATCAGAAAACAAATTTCAAAAAACTAATATTTCCATATTGCCCCACACACTTTTCAATATGTCACCGAAAAAACAAATTAAAAATAATTATGAATTTTTCAATTTAATTGATTAACTTCTAATATATGGTCCAGCAATTAATTTTTTTTGCAAATAACCCAAAACTTATCAATAATATTTAACGTCTGTATTCCACTTTATATGATAAACTACCAATATACTGTACAATATTTTAATTTGAAGTAAATTATTGACAAACAAATATTTATCAATAATATTGATCGTGTATTGTTGGTCACTGTATATATTTTAAATTTCAATTAACAATACAATTCAATACAAATTTTATAGTCATTATCCATTTTATTAATTTTTTTGTTCATCGTTGCTTTTTCAAGAAAAGAAAATATATATTTTTTTCATGTTAAAAACGCAACAATATGTTTAAGATTCATTCAAACGACTGTAAAACTAACTATTAAATCATAAAACAGTTATTTTATGTGGTTTGTTTTTTTAAATGAACTACAAGGTTAGAAAAAAAATTTATTTGTTCTAGAAATGACTGACATTTACATTAAAAATAAAGAAACTGTATTACAACCAAACAACTACATATATTTAAAACAGAAGTTCCCTGAGTAGACGACATAAATTCGGTTAATACGAATTTCATTCGGTTGGTACAACTGAACATTAGTTTTCGCAACAAAGTTCGGTTAATTCAACTGCATTTTAGTTGCAGCATCCAAAATATTCAGAAATCTAATGTAAATATCATTGTACTAACTGAATTTATAAGTTGTCACCATTAATATACACTTTTCAATTTAGTTGGCACTTTATTTCTCTGTGTGTAAGAGTACCATATAGGGATAAAAAACATAAAAAAAAACTGTTTTTGAAATACAGATTTTTGAACTGCAGTTGCTGAAAAAATGCATTTTACGATATCTTTTAAACTAAGGGATAAATGAATCAGGTAGCTTTAGCAGCTATGTACGACTACTTTTGTAAAATTTTCGAATATTATTCATAATTTGAAACGCGATATTTTAAGATCCGCTATGATAATCTGTACAATGCTTGGTCGAGGTTATAGTTATATCAGACATGGGCGGCTTCAATTACATTTCACAATCGTTGACATGTGAAACTTTTCAATATCATTAATAATTTCAGACCTACGCTCACACTTATGGTCTTAAACGCTTTCTTAGGAAGTTTGTCAAGTTCTTAATCAACATATGGATATATAATTACAAGGCAATTACTCAAGTACACCCAATTACATGTAATTAGACGTAAACAAGTAATTTTCCTATATATTGTTATGTTGTCCCATGTCTGGCATTGAGCAAATTGAAAATTTTCCAAGGAAGCGTTAAAGCCAACAAGTGTGAGCAAAGTGACTGATTGTGAAATGTAATTAACGCTGCCCATGTCTGAGTTATATGACGTACAACTTCTATAACAAGTTGGGTTGAAATCGGAAAGGGTGGAGGAAATCGAGCTTTAGCCGTTAAAGAGGTATTGACGATTATGTACGACTACTTTTGTAAAGTTTTCGAATATTTTTCGAATTTTGAAACGCAATATTTTAAGATCCTCTATGAATAGCTCACAACCCTTGGTCGAGGTTATAATTAAATAACTGGATTGAAATCGGAAAGGTTGGATGAAATCGATTGGTCGATTTTATGTGTTTTAATTAATTTTCTGCTACTTTTACTTTTTTATTTATATGAGTGCAGACAATGTGGTATAAATCAACAAATGTAACTAAAAACAGTAGTTTTTGAAGTTTTTTTAAAAAAAATCAACTGTCGATAAATTTGAAATGTTTTTTTTTTTGCTTAAGTAAAACAACTTCTTCATTGAAAAATTTCTCAAGCTCGGCAACCTCTATTGACAAATGTCGACAAAAATCAAAGTTTTGTATGGAGGAATTTTTCAAAACCTTTTATAAGCCTAAATGAGAAACTCTGGAATTAGATGATGTACTATTTGTTAAGATTATTTATTATTAATTTATAATTATAAATATATATGTATATATATATATATATATATATTATGATATGTTGATATGTGTTTAGCTTCGTGGGGTATTTAATATTATCAGTGCAATTAAAATTTTTCCATTTAATTAAAACGGTCGTTTATTTTTATATATATATTTACAATTCTGATTGTTCTTCTATAAAATAAATATGAAAAAACAGCAATTATATTTCTATTTATTTATTTTTATATTTATTTAAAATACGGATTGTTTTTCAATAAAATAAATATGCAAAAACAGCAATAAAAAATATTAATAATGATTAAATTAAATGTGAAGAAGCCAATAATAAACCAAAAGTAGTTCAATGAGCCATTCTTGCAAGAAGCCCCCTCTGGGATTTCATAAAAAGGGGGGCTTGTCCATAAATAAACTCGTGTGATTTAAATAAAAATAAGAAAACAACAACATTAGCAATAAATTACGTACATAACACTAGTTCACAGCAAAAATGTTGCGTATATATTTTTTATTATGTATTCAGACCTAAAATTAGATTTAAAATCGAAAATCGCATTAAAAAAATCATCAAATATCACTCAATTTAACAGTTTTTGACATATTTTTTGTATTTAATTTTTGAGTAATTTTACTATTTAAACTATATCTGGATTTTGAATCAATATACTTCTTTCAGTCAAATATCATTTAGGTCGTAACATATCTTTTGAATCATACTTGGGATATTTTTCATTAGCATTGCATTTTTATTAGCAATATTTCATTAATGTCAAAAAAATTTCGTTACCATTTAATTGTAATGAATTTTTTTGGCATTAGCATTTGTCATGCTAATGAAATCACACTGATGCCTAAACTAATTACAATTGAGCAAAAAAAATCATTTGTTTATAAAAAAAAGTTCCTATGTAAAGCAATTTTTACATAGGAATGGAACGGAGATCGATAGGAATTGTACGTTTATTTGTATTATCACATAAATAAGTAAAAATAAGTAAATAAATCACCCTATGGCTGTTTTATAAAAATTGATCAGTCGGGATCTCTCCCGGACATAGCCCATTTATATTATAAGGCTGAATTAATAATCCTGTGGAGTAAAATTTTTCTCCGTTTTGCCCTATCTCACTTAGTTTCAGAGGTTCATTTTAAAAAATCGATATTTTATAAAATGGCTGGTATCTTGAAAACTAAGCGAAATATCTCAAAACGAAGCAAAATTTTCTCAAAACTTAAGCTACGTAACGTGTTCTGATAATTCAAACGTGTTAAGTGTTCCGATTCTACTCGTTTCCCGGTTCATTCCATATCGTTTCAGTTTAGACTAATGTTCCATTTTATTATCAGAGTGATTATATTGCTATTGTGACATACGTATTTGTGTAAACAAATACTTTGGACACCCTGTGACTGTTTCATAAAAAATTAATCTCTCGGGATCTTTCCCAGACATAGCTTTACTTAAAGCTCCTGTGAAGCCCAGATTTCATCGATATTCAATATTATTTTTTCGAAAAACTTACCTGACAATTGTAATTTGTTTCCTTTAATTGATGCATTACTAATTGTAATGAAACTTACAATTATTGTCATTAATCAATGAAATCAAACCAATGAAATTTATTATCATTAATTAAACAAATGCTAATGAAAATAATTTCAAAGCAATTGATATCAATGAAATTGTAATGAAATCATCAATTAATTAGTCCATGCAATTAATTAGTCCCATGTATGTTTTGAATAATCTTTTTTAATCGGTTCATTATCAGATATTTGTCTGGCAATGACAAATATAATTTTTTTTTTCTTAAACTTCAATAAAGAAAATAAGAAATTTTTAAAGAAAATCTTTGCATAAATATCAAAGTAATGACCATAAATGGTCATAACTTTGATCGGGAGAAAGCACCCGATTAAAAATTTTAATATGATTTAATATCTAAAATAATAGTTTCATTATTTAATCATATTAAATTTGATCCTAAAAATGGTGGATACAATTGTATTTAATTGGATTGAATTGCATTAAGATTGATATAATTTCATATAATTCAATTCGGTTTGTTATTTAGAATAAATTTGCTAAATTGAATAAGGGGGCTAGATATTATGACCCGATTATTAAGAGCCCAATTTAAATTTTATTTGCTATAAACACAACATTTGTATGTTAAACTGAATTTTTGATTTTTGAAATTGAAATCTTCCTTTAAGATAATTTCAATAGATTTTTCAATGAACACTTTCCAGTTTATATTAAAATTTTGAGTAGGATGCTAGGGACTTCAAAACAGAAATTTCACTTTTTCACAACATAAAAAATAATATTATAATTTTAAAGTTATATTTATTCGATCTTTTAATATTTAATAAATAAAAATCTTTGAGCTCGACGTATAGTTTTTTTTAATGATCATTTTTTTTCAATATTTCGACATTTTTATGTACTTTGTTTACTATGTTAATACTATTGTTCTAATATTTTTTATTGAAATTGTTATAGATTTTCCAGAAGATGACATTCGACGAATGTCGAAATATTGAAAAATAAATTGATTATTAAAAAAACTAGAATTCGAGCTGGAAGATTTTTATTTATTAAAAAAAAAAGTATATCTGTTTGAGTTTGAATTTTTACTGGCCTGTTTCTCGATTTCGAAAGAAAGCTTTCTTTCGCTTTCTAAGCGAACGAAAATTGATTTGGGTTTCTCTAACTAAATTTCTATGCGAACGATGACTTGAAGTACAAGTCGAATGAAAACGTAACAGTTTTCATACAAAATTTGGTTTCTCTATTTCGAACGAGTTGTCAACGCTGCGAACGTAAATGTCAAAACCAGTCACTTGCTTTTTTCATTTCGAGTAACAAAATATTTTCAAAAACATATATCATTCATTCCATGAGAAAACGCAAAAAATCTGAAAACGGGTCCTCTGATTTTGTTTTTTTTTTGTACATGAATACTCTATGGTCCCATTTGTACATTTTCAGATCTCCAAATTTGTAAAAACTCGTGATTTTATGAACGTTTTTAGTTCTCATAAATATCAAAAAAAATGCTAAAAGCACTTCACTTTGAAGTGCCATCGCATGTATATCGCATGTTATTAATTTAAACGATATTTGTATTGTATTGTACGATAACGGTATTTGTATATTTAGGTAAGATTCCATATTTTAGTAAACTATATTTTTTTTGAAAATCGTAGAGGGAGAAAGTTTTGAAAAATACATTAGAAAACTGCATTTGCATTTCGTATGCACTTTTTATCAAAAATTGTGTTTAAAAACCTTCAGTTATAAAGTAGACAAGTGCATATTCCAAATATCGTTTAAATTAATAACATGAGATATACAATTAAAAAGTTATGGCACTTCAAAGTGAAGCACTTTTACCGTTTTTATCAAATTTATGAAAATTAAAAACGTGCATAAAATCGCGAGTTTTTACAAAAAATCGGAGAACCTAAAAAAAAATCCTCATTTTTCAATGTTCTTTGTTGGAATGAATGATATAATACAAAATTATAAATATTTAAAAAAAAAGAATGAATAACAAAATAACACGAATACTTGTAGTTTTTTAAGAACTTTAAACTTCAGATTAATGAAATCCACAATGGAACAGCTGAAAACGCTGGTGTACTTTTTTGATTTTCTTTTTTTGATTTATTAATTTTTCTTTTGTTTTATTTATTTATTTGTCATATACAGCTGATCACTGTTAAGTAATGTTGTATTTATCTTCAAACAATTTAGTAGTAGTTTTGGTATTTTTAAAGGAAATTGTAGTAAAAGTTTAAAATATCCGGTCTGGCACCGCTATGATACGTAAAACACAAAAATTGACACACGTAAGTATAGGCGAACGATAGCTTTCGAAATAGAGAAACCCAAATTGATTCGCATTCGAGTGACTAGCTTGCGTTCGCTTAGGCTTTCGTTCGAGATCGTGGAACAAGTCATACGTCTTTTTCAGACAATTGCAATTAATACTATAATTAATATGCAATTTAATTTAATTTTAATTGTGAAAGGCTCTCTGGCTCCCTAACTACGTAAGCGCATCTATCGAATATAAAAAGAAGATATCATAGATGTGGCATCACTTACAACATATGGGAAAGCAGTAGACATTAGAGTGAGGTAAGTTTCTAAAATTAGAACTATTGTGTTGTGTTGGAGTTGTACTTCTGAGATTATGTATGCAAGAACAAAAACACCGTGTATTGAATAAAACTAGTTTTAGTCACAACAAAACTCCACCTGACGATAGATCAGCACGCTAAAGCGCTCTGTCTATCGTGTAGTGAGTGCATGTGGCATTAGAAATCAATTTATCTATACCATGGTCAGTGATTGCACAGAAAATTTCATATAGACGCCATCGAACAAATAAAAACATAACAAATATTACATTATTCAAAAAAACAAAAAAAAAAAAAAACAGGGTCACTGACGAAGGTTCAATACCAGAAACTGCGCAGTCTGATTCAGAAAATTGAAAATTTACAATGTAGTTATGATTTTTAGAAAATACACTCATTCTTCTCTACCACGCCTTTTACAATATTTTTTTACTTTTGGCAATATATTGTTTTGTTTTGTTTCATATCATATATTAATTTAATTCTTCCAATCTAATTATAACTAATAACGTATGGTGTAACATATTGCAAGATACAATTAAATAAGTCAATTTATGAAAAATTAGAGTGTCAAATAATATTGTACACACAGAGAAAAATTTTGCTGTTTGCCAACTGAAATTTGATTATTTTGACTTAAATTCGGTTATTATGAATTTAATACGGCTGGTACAACTTAACATTAGTTTTCACAACAAAGTTCAACTGAATTGTAGTTGCAACTACAATTCAGTTGAACTTTGAATTGTAGTTGCAACGAATAAAATATTAAGAAATCGAATGTAAATATCGTTGTACTAACTGAATTTTTGAGTTGTTACCATTAAAATACACTTTTAAATTCGGTTGGCACTTTATTTCTCTGTGTGTACCTTACTGCACATCATGAAATACTTAATTATATTAAATTTGATAGCACTGGATAACATTGCATAAGATTATATAATATTATTTTGACTCAGGTTTACAAATTAAAGGTTTTGTCTATATGTACCCCATGTTTTTCTTGTTCACACGCTACAGATCGGAATTATTAAGATATTTTAATGAAGTTTGGCTCAATGACTTTTTACGCCAATGACATAATCCATTAGTTTTGAGTAAAATCTGTCCATGTTTAATGGCGCACTTAAATATTAAGATATTTCGATGCAATTTGTCACATCGACCTATATTGGCCTAAGGACAACGCATTTTCATTTTGGTAAGAATTGGTTTATATTTGGACCTAGTGCATGTTATTCCTACCCAACAGTCCGCAAATATTAAGATGTTTTGAAGAAGTGTGGCATACTCATTTAGTTCGACCCAAATATAAATCCTTTTAATATTGGTTAGAATTGGACTGAAAAAAAATTGGCTGTAATGCTCCTCCGCTTACTGCATTACTCAAAAATTTGTCACACTGACTTATATCGGCCCAAGAATGAGTCGGTCCATGGTTAGACCTGGCACCCCTATAAGGGCCTCCATAAATTGTCTTTGTTAGCTTGCACGCCACAGTACGCAAATTTAAATATTTTTTGAAATTTAATACATTGATTAATGACGAAGCGTATTAGTTTTTTTTTTATAGAATCGGTCCGTGTTTAGAACTAATACCCATATAAGGTCCCCAAAAGTAGTAAGTATTTATTTAAGTATTTTTCATAAACAGAATTTCAAATACATTTTAGCTAAAACACGAAAAAAATTCTATGACATTGTTTCATTAATGTCATAAAGGATACTTCTTTCATTGTATACGAGTATACAAATCTATTTTTAGACAAATTTACTTAAATATGAAACTAAACAATATTCAAGTTCAGCCAACAAAATTTTGATACTTTTTTGAGGGTTCCTGTTCTACGAGTAAAAAATGAATGAAATAGAACACACATTTTAAAATTTTATTGTTAAAAATTTTTAATTTTTTTTGACGAAAATATGAGCCTTCCAAAAAGAATCATAAAAGACACAAACATTTAAGTAAATTATATAGTCCAAAAAATGGTTCAGAACTAACACCGAAACGTAATTGAATTTGAATATTTGACGAACAATTCAAAAAAGGCCAGAAAAAAGGAATAATTTGTAAGCCTATGAAATTTTTTTCTTTAAAGTTTCTGAACCATTTTTGAATCAAAACTGAAGGTTCTTTTGGATGAACCACTTTCATAAAAAAAATTTAAATTTAATTTTGCCAGATTTGAGATCATTACAAATAGAAAACACTAATTGTTAATAAATGTAAGTCCCGGTTCACACACGGCAATTTTACTTGCGCAATTTTTGAGTTTATAGAAGAGGGAGGAAAAGAGAATGGAAGGGGGTACAGACTTGCCCGTACTCCAATTTCGTTTTGTTTTCTCATCCGCAATTTTCAACACGAACTAAAGAAAACGAAAATTGCTGAAACAAACTTTTCTTTTGTGAACACAAAAGCAAGTTCAAAGGAGAATTGAAGAAAAATTGCGCAAGTAAAATTGCCGTGTGTGAACCGGGACTAAGAGAAGATGAAACAAAGTCTTGTGGGGATATCAGTGCTGGAGGGAGTGCAGCACTTTCGACCTGAGCGACTAGGTCAACCAACCACAGAAAATCGATAATGTTAATTGATTACCCGAACAACATGAGTTATTTTCGTCTTTTCTTACAAGTTTAGCCGACAGCTTTAAATTTTAATGGTTTTTATTTAGCAGGGTTGCCAGTCCAACTACTAATGTTACCATTACTGGGAACGAAACGGGACATTTTAATACTA
Organism: Delia radicum; assembly: GCA_021234595.1. NCBI lineage: Eukaryota > Metazoa > Arthropoda > Insecta > Diptera > Anthomyiidae > Delia > Delia radicum. The sequence goes on along the minus strand of CM037853.1, from coordinate 15,696,544 downwards.
TTTTTGGAGCCAATTTCTGGCTTATTTTGGAGCTTATTTGATGGCACGGAGGTTGAAATTTTAAAATACAAAATTAATTTGAAAATAAAATTAATAACTTTTTTTAAACTAAAAGACATTTTTTTGAAGGCATGTGAGTCCTATGTAGGGAATATTACAATCAATAAATATAAAATGTTCAATTGAAAAAAAAAATCAAAATTCGGAATTTGTCAATAACTGTAGTATTAAAATTTAGTAATAGTGATAGTCCGTGAAACCACAAAAATTTTGTTTGAACTACAAAACTGTTTTCTGTATGTAGATCCTAAACTAGTGAATCGATTTAGAAAAAGTATGTAAAAGACATATTGCGCATTAAAAACATAATTATTTTGTACATTGACTGACCAAAATAGCTTAACACTAAATCAAGGTATCGTCAAAATTGTCAAATTACTCAAAACTTTAAATTAAAAAACATTTCAAAAACTACTCCATAAAAAAATTCATTAATTCGATTTTCAGGTTTAGGAGGACCAAAAATACATAATAAAAAAATAATTGCATGTTTGTAACATGGAATTTTTTCCAATTTGTAAACCAGTGTGATTATTATTTAAACTAGATTAAGCACAAATTACACTGTGCCACACATTCGTCAAATGAACTAGTGGTCTCAAATTTTCGAGATAACGGTAAAAGAGTATTTTTTGCGACTGGCGCAATTAAACATTTGTAAGTCAGTCATTTACCGAAAAGTTAAAAAAAAAATAACATTTGAATTGTTATTAACAATATAAATAAAGTATATACAGTGGCCGACAAATGTCTACGTTCAAACCAGGCACGTAGCTAGGAATTTGTTTCGGGGGGGGGGGGGGGGGCTTTTCGATTTTTATTTTGATTATATTTATATTTTTTTTGTGCACACTAGAGTAACAGCCTTTTTTTTTTTTTTGTTTGCTAAATTTTTACCTACACGTAATGGGCAATCATGTATTAATAATAGAAATCGCTTTCTCAGGTCATTTTGCAACAAAAAACCTCCCGCATAAAGTGCATTTCCTTAAAATGCATTTTTTTCATTTTTTACTTATTGTGTTCATTATTTTGTGAATTTTGATGTCTATTAATTTGAAAACGTTTGGTTACTTTAAGTTGGATATGCATCGTTATTGTCTAATTGCGTTAAATTTTTAGCTAAATATTAATTTTTAGTTTAATTAAATAAAAAAAGGATTATGCGGAAAACTTTTTGAAAACCGCGAAAAATAAAATAGCGTTACTTTATATTTTTATGTGCTAGTATACGTCTAGGGTAGCTAAAACATGATAAATGTAAAACAAGTAAAAAAGTTTCAACTTCTAATAACCCGATTAAAATTAATATGATGCTTTATATAATCATACGAAATTTAATATGAGTCTTAATACAGTTTTATCCGAGAAATGGGCATAATAATTAAATAACATCCTAATAATGACGCGATACAATTTAATACGATTTTATATAGAGGTATAAATTTATATCTGAACTGATACTGATATATACAAAATAAGCAATAGTTGTATCCGGTTTTTGATTTTAAAACGTCATGAAAATCCGAAATATCTATTAATAATTTTAGACTTTAGCTAAATTTGTAACAAATTCCATAGCATTTGGATATTTTATTATATTCAAAAATAAAAAATAATATAATGAAAATGAAGATTTTGTGGAATTGATTAACAAACACGGAAAAAACGTTGAAACTAAATTTAGTTTTAGATTGAAAAAAATCTTAGACTAAATTAAGAACTCATAATGTTACAAATTCTTTTTTTAGGGTTAAGAACCAGAAAGAAATCAATTCAAAAGACAAAAATTGGGGTACATTTTGTGTATACAATTATACACAAAATGATACAATTAATTGTACTATTGTATTGTTGTAATACATATTTATATCCAAAATATGATTGACAAATTTTCTAGTGTGGTTGGTTGGTTTAAGTGGCAGCTCACGCTACTCGTGAGCATCAAGTAGAGTCAAAAAGCGACTCCGTTTTGAAGTGACCAAACTACCCGTAAGGAACTAATATCCGGAGTACTAGACCCACCCCGTTCGGTTAATATAACGTATGAGATCACCGAATCCCACACGTGATATTACCGAGAGGTCGTCCAGTATATGGTCACCCAAGATCCGGAGTCGAATATTCTGCAGCGCCGGACAATCGCAGAGAAGATGCTCCACAGTCTCCTCCTCACCCGGTATGCCGCAGCTGCGACAATCCCAAGTCTAATGCCATGCCTACCAATCAGCCAGTGACCGGTCAGAACAGCCGTCAGCCTCGAGACATCCCTCCTGCTCCTGCTCAGGAGAGAGTTTGTACGCCCTAGGTCGTAGTTGGGCCACGTAAGTCTCGCGGTCCTACAGGTATCCAAATTATGATTTTCTAGTGTGACTCTGCATGGGGTAATATACAATTTTATCTAAAATAAAATTGTATTTTTTAAAATATCATGTAATATCAAAATATATATTATTTTGCAATGGCTAAGTATATAAATATAACGTAATTATTAATTGGATTAGTTTTAGCGTATTCTAAATGCAATATACAATTATACGCAACTATATATGACATCATATTAATTTTTTTCTACGAAATTAATTGTATATTTATATAGTTATGTCCGTTTTAACTCGGGAAATTAAAGATTTATAACCGTCCAAAAAACAAATTAAAAGGCAAATATCCTATATAAATTGTCTGCCACTTACAAGGAAGCTTTTCCTTTAAATTTTCCCTTTAAAGGTTCCCTTTAAAACTAATAAAATTCGGATAGGGGATAAAGCAGCAAAAATATATGAAAAACGTATTTGTTTTTAAAATTGTTATAGCACAAAGACTGGTTTAGCTGCTTGATTTTAAACTAGCGCCGATAGAAATTTATTTACATTTAGTCTAAAAAAAAATGAGAAAATTTGAGTCACATTGAACCACGTTAACACATTATGCATATCGATTAATGTTTGAGGCTTAAATTTGTTTAAAAAAATTAAAAAAATATATGAGATATCGTAATATATATCGTAAAAAAAAAATACTGAAAACTATGTTACCAGATGCGTGCGTAGCAAACCAAATTTAAATAAAAAGATTGCACTGTAAGTAAAGTAACGACTTTTACGGCACAAGTAAACTTGATTTTGAGTCTTAGTGGTATCTCCATTTTAAAAGATTATGTCAAAATAGACAGAAAAAATCATTGTCAAAAAAATTTCATTTAAACTGTTGTTCGATTTTAAACTTACTTTCAATTAACTGTTTAATTGAAAATGAATTTGGTATAAAAAAATTTTAAGTTTTTATAACGTATAATAACAACATTGAAACAAATGCAAAAATTTTAAAAAGTCGCCAAAACTAAAAAAAATCGTTTAAAGTTGAAAATACGCGTTTCTTTAAATTTGGTGATTTTTTTTTAATTTTTTTCGAATTTTGCCGTTTATTTTGGGAGTTTTTTAAATTTCTGCAATTTTGAGGATTGTTTTTTAAATTTTGGCAATTTTTTTTTCAAATTTTGCAATTTTTTCAAATGGTCTCGATTTATTAAATTTTGGCGATTTTTTTTACAATTTTGGGGATTTTTTAAAAATTTTGTAATTTTTCCCAATAGTAAACAATATTCAATTAAATTTTTTTATAGATGTGAATAAAACTATATGTAATTGAAAATAATATTAATTAAATAGATACAAATTATTTTAGTTGTTACTACAATTGCATCAATACGACCGAATTCAGTTTAATTTTTTTGAATCAACAAATATTTTAATTAAAACTCAATTTTAGTTTTTTCTGTGTAGACATATTTAATTTTTAGTTTTCATTAAACAATTTTTTGATTATATTTTAAGTCAAAGACTTCGAAATTTCTTATGAAATGATTTTATTTATTGCTTTTTGTCGAAAATCAACTCTAACAATGATAGCCGTCCATTTGCAGGCGATGTTTTTTAACGAAGTTTTAAGATTCGAATCATATAAAACTATTTCCTATTTGATCCAAGTCAAAAATAAATATTTTCATATTAAATTTATCAATAACATTGTTACTTCGTAACAAATTACATTTAGTTTTTAAATTTGTCAAATCATTTCGGGGGGGGATCTAGCCCCCAAGCCCCCCGCCTAGCTACGTGCCTGGTTCAAACCCTATTTCCACAACTTATGCATTTTGAAACCATAATAAACAAAAGTTATGATACAGTTCTGTTTTAAAGGTATTTTTATTAATATATTACAAAAAAAAACTAAATATGTTTTAAACTTAAACTTTTATTCATTAAAAACTAAAAAAAAATAGTTGACAAAAGTCTACATACGATATGTGCACTACCATAAAGAACTTAATTCCAGTATTAAAAGTTATTACTTTTTATTGAAATTAATATTTCGTTGAGCCACCACGGGCATCTAACACTGCCTGTAATCGTCTGGGCATTGAAGCAACTAAATTTTCCAGCTCTGCGGATGTAATGTTTTGTCATTCTTCTTGAAGCTTCTCTTTCAGCATTGGGGCACTAGTAATATGATTTTTTCGGATTTTTCGTTCTAGAATCTCACACACGTGCTCAATTACATTTAAGTCCGGGATTTGAGGTGGTGTGTGCAGCTGTCGTGGGGCATGGTAGAGCAGGCAATCTTTGACAATTTGAGCCGTGGGCTTTGGATCGTTGTCTTGCAGAAAAATCGCACTCTGGCCAAGACTTAACATGCCAACCGATGGTTTCAAATTTAGTTCCAAAATGGATTTGTACAAATAACGATCCATATTACCTTCAATAAATACTATCTTTTCTACTCCAGGAGCATCGCCGCCTCCACCATGCTCAACAGTGGCGACTAAGTTTTTCGGATCCATTGCTGTATTTTTTTTTCGCCATACTCTATCTCTACCATCACTTTCAAATATGTTATATTTAGACTCGCCAGTGAACAAAACTCTCTTCCAGAAATCAATGTCCTTTTCAATATGATTTTTGGCGAATTCCAATCGGAGTTTTTGATTTTTGTCGCTGATTAAAGGCTTTTTGCGAGGAGTTCTGCTGTGGTAACCATTATTATTTAAAGTTCTTTGTATGGTTCGTGGATGTGCAATTACTTCCGATCTTGTTGCAAAAGCCAATGCATGCTGGTCGTATGTAGACATTTGTCAATGCTTTTTTAATGTTTTTCATGAATAATTTCTTAAGTTTATATTGCAGTAAAACAAAACTGCTTCATTACTTTTTTATTTAACGCTTTTGATCTCATAAAAATGGCCAAAATTGTGGTCGTAGGTAGACTTTTGTCGGCCACTAAATATTTGTAAAGACCAGGTAATTTTATTTTAAATACTGTTTAAAAATTCAAAATCGGTTAAAAAATTACTGAGTTACAAATAGTTAAATGCTCCAGTCGCAAAAAATTATATTTAACCGTTATCTCGAAAATTTGAGTTTGTATTACAACTTATTAAACCGGTTTTAAGCTAGACTTACAGCCTACACTAGGTCACTTGAAAAGCGATTGCAATTTTGTTTTTGTAGCACCGTGTTCTTAATATTTTTGTTATTGTTTACGCACTCGTTCACAATTTGTTCAATTAGTTAAAGTAAGGTTAGGATTTGAGAATTTCAAATGATTCAAATAAATATCAAATATTATATCGTGGAGGTTGCCTGCAAGTAGTGCTATGTGTTTTTTAATAGGTTTCCTTTTAAACATTTTTATTGACTTCATAGGACTTAATGATTCACGACCTCATTTACTAAAATACTACATTAAAAGAAATACGGATTTAATCTCTGTTATAGAGCGGTGCGTGATTATTAACCCTTTGACTACCTTGTACTCTACAGTGTACAAGGTAGTCAAAGGTAATCAAAGTAATCAAAATAAATATAAAAATTTGATAATGCAATAAAACTTTATATTAAAAACTCCAAGATTTTTTCGGAAAAATTCCGTTTAATCTTGAGCCCCTCTGATTCCCAACTTGAAAGTTTTATTTGTTGTATTTGATGATGGTCGTAAATTTATGACATTTTTTCAATTTCGTTTTCCTTTTCGCGAAAATAAAATTATTTTTATGCATTACTGTTTATAGAAGAGGATTTTATCTTTAAAATGACACCAAATATGTAATTTTCTGTTTAGGAGTTCAAAAGTTATGAAAATTAAAACATTGTATATTCCTTACACATTTGTTTAAACCCCATAACTTTGAGCAGCGAGTAAATGCGAACTATAACGAATAAAAGCTCAGTATGATTATAAAAAATGTAAAGCTTAAAGTTTTCTGGCTTGTAAATTAAAATTAATATATATTTTTTTAAAATCATAAATTTTTAATGTTAAGTTTAAGACTCCATAGTTTTGGGTTCTGCGGTCCAGCGAAAACAATTTGTACGTTGTTCAAAAGACTGTTTTATTAGATTGATTTCATTTATACATTATTTTCCAATCTGATCAAAATTTTCCAAACTGTAGGTGAATTTCCAAAAATGGTAAATAATATATGTTTTTTATTTAAATGCCACGCCCTCTGAGAGAAAGTCGTTGTGTATTAAAACAGACACCTCATTTAAAATCTATAGACATATACGGTTAATCACGCGCGGATCCAGGAACAGGTTTAGCGGCGGGAAATCATAGTATTTTTAATTAACTTTTTTAATCATTTTTATATTTTTGTATTGGCAAATTTTATTTTGGGGGACGAAATGTCCCAATTTCCCTACCCCTGGATCCGCGCCTACGGTTAATAAATGGTGCCACATTAGTAATTATATAAAAATCCATTTAGCTAAACTTTAACTTTTTTATAGTTAATTTTACAATAAGAGGAAGAAAAAAAATTTTTATTGAAAAATTTAACGGACACAAGTGTGGCTACCTGCACGCGTTTAAAGGTGGCAACCTGCATTCTGGAGATTTGGAATTATTAAAAAATAAAACTTCAAATTAATGATATCTTTGGAGTTCTGCTTAGATTATGAAAATTTATTGAAAAATAAACACAGAAAAAATGTTGACCTTGAATTTACGCTAAAAACTTTAAATTCATCAGTACAAAAATCAGGACAAAAAGACAATTTTATTTTTTTAATTTTTAAGCAATACACTTTGTTCAGCAAAAACTGCGACATTGCTCCTATTCGCTCCAGAAGTTGATTGAAAGTGTAAGCTACTCTAGTTACGTCGATTACAGTCGGATCTTAGGGCATTACACCGCTGCACAGTGGGTTCGATGGTACCCAAAGTGACGATTAATTCATAAAAGCCGTAGTTTTAAAATATTATATATTTTTATTGATGAGTTATTATAAGCGTATAAAAACACAGCATTTGAGAAAAAAAGTTAAAAATTTTTTTTTTTAACCCGTTAAGCGCATTATTGTTTTTTGGAAAAAAAGACCTTAGTTTACAATTAATGAATGAAATTGGAAATTAAAGTATACTTAATGTGCTGCTACTAAAAAGTTCAAAGAGTAAATTTATTGTATGCATTTATATTAGTATAAATTTAATTTAAAATCCAATTTTTGTTTTTCACAAAATCTCATAAATGTAAAAATTTATTTCAAAAACGTCACAAAAGAGAATATTATAATTTTTTAGTAATGAATAGTCATAAATATGTACATAAAAACACAGGTTTAAAAAAAAATGTAAGAAAAATTTTTTTTAACCTGTTAAGCGTTTTTTTTGTTTTTCGGAAAAACATGATCCACAATTTTCGCTGCAACTTTGAAATCAAAATAAATTTAAAGAATAAGTTAATAATATGTATTCCTATTAGTATAAATTTGTATCCAGTTTTTGCTTGCACTAAATTCAGTAAATGTAAAAATTAATCTGAAAAATAAAAAATTTAAAACTTTTTGGGGAATCTTTGTTTTTGTTTTACCTTTTTAATAAAAAATATATTAACATATTTGTATTATTCTGCATTTTCAAATACATCACAAGTACAAATTTATTTCAATTATCATACTTAGCAGAAACCTATTGAAAATAGATTTAAACTGTTTAATAAAAATATCAAAGGTTTGGTTGAAAAAACTCATATTGCTGGGGTTTATACGCTTAATGGTTTTTATTTTAAGAAAATTGATTTTATCCTTCGAATCATTTAAAGCGGTATTTCTCATAAAGTTGTATAGTTCTAGGCGCGATATAAAAATAGTTTTGGGGCTTATTCCTAAAAATATTAAATTTGTTCTTATTTAATTTAACTGTTTAATCGGTTATCCAATTACCTTATACCGATTACTTTATTTAATGCAAAACACAATACGCACTTTACAAAAACTTCAAATTTTAAAACAGCAAAAAACATTATAAATTACGATAGTCAGTTTAATTTAAAAAAATATTAAACGTCAAACTCATTGGTAAAAAAAAAGTTGATTGCCCAAAGTACGTGATTGAAAACAGTTATTATATAGGCGTGACTATCTCGGCACGGGCAAATTAGTAAAGGGTCCGCCAAATAACTTTTTCTTTTTTGAACTCCTGAACCAATTGGACTTTCTATGGCGTCATACCAAGGTCTTCATGCAAAATTCGTCTCAATGATGTCTCCGAAATATTCAATTGTTGAGAACGACGGTGAATTGATGTTGATTGCTCTTCACGCACACTTTCTGCCACAGCAGCAATATTCTCGGGTGTACGCACTGTTTTTGGCTTTTCACGCTTTGGTTTATCGATGAGGATGCCAGTTTCTTTCACTTTTTTCACAAGATAACGAACATACGGACCATATTCGTTCAGCAGTAGGATAAAACTAATTATCTGTCAAATCAGACATGAGCTAAGTGTTACCATTCACGAAATCAGCACTAGTTGAAAAAAAAGTTAGATGGCGGACCCTTTATAAGATGTAAAACCATCACGTGAATTTGGTAAATTATTAGAAAGTCCTATTTTTTCGCTGGAATTGAGTGTTAATTTTTATTCTTTTCTGGTAAATTGGTCACCCTCGTGAACATTGGTGATCAAACACCACTCACGCAGCCATCTCTATGAAATATCAAATTATATTGACAATAATATCAATCACAACAAAAATAGCTATCATTGAGAGTAAGACAACAGTAACAACAAAAACACTGTGGGTATGGTAAATAAAGGAATTTTGAAAACAAGACTTTTTACATAAAATTATTAATATCTTAAAACGGGGGCAGCAAAAAGGCAAACTTTTTTGTTTGTAATATCAAGTAGAAATCCCATACTTTTAAAAAAACACAACTTCAAAGCCGGCACTTTGTTACTTCTGGTCCATCATATATGGAAAATACCCCGATTTTAGAGCTTTTTTAAAAAAAAATATTACAAATATTTCCACACATATTTTTATAAACACAAAATTATTTTTTGTACACTTAAATACCTGAAGTTGAAGGTTCCATCATAAAAGTTTAACTTTATTAATTTTAAATTTAAAAAAATAAGCACTGCGTCAACTCAGAAAAATCACAAACACTAGCTTCTCTAGCTATAACACCGTGTCCAATCCCATCAAGTGACATAGAGTCACCTTTCAATATTCATGAATTAACACGCAGCCTACAAACCTCTAAAGGCAAAACCCCAGGTCTGGATAAAATATCCTACCCTATGATCAATATGGTCCCAGAATTCTTCAAATATCGTATACTTAACCTTTTTAACAAAATCTTTGATACAGGGATAATTCCCCAATTTTTTAAAACAGCCTCAGTAATCACTATACACAAAAGCAACAAACCAATAGACAATGTCGATTCATATCGACCTATCTCTCTCCTCCCCTGCATTGCTAAACTGCTAGAAAAAATGATTTCTAAGCGACTAATGTTTTTCATCAAAAAACACAAACTCTTGCCACATAACCAAACCGGCTTCCAATCCGGTCTAAGCACCACCGATGCCCTTTTGTATCTGGATCATATTATATGCAAAAATCGATCTACTAAAAAACATACGTCTATACTGTCAATCGATTTTAATAAAGCTTTTGACAGAGTAGGAATTCACATCGTACTTCAAAAACTAGCAAAGGGGTCATTAGGTCCAAAAATGTTTAATTTTATCAAATCTTTCCTCACAAACAGAAAATTTTCCGTTTGTGTCAACGGCACCTTTTCAAATGTTTTTCCTCTGGATAACGGCATTCCTCAAGGGTCACCCTTGTCAGTAACTCTATTTATAATTGCCTTCGATGACTTAAGTCGTATCTTAAACATAGATAAAAGAGTCGATCATTGCATTTATGCTGACGATCTCTATGTTATATCTAATGAACAAGAAAATGACAAAATTGCACAAGTTTTTCAAGAAATTTTAATTAAAATTAACAACTGGTCAATAACTTCAGGTGCAGACATATCGTTTGAGAAAACGAATCATCTGCATATATGTAAAAAACGGAACTGTAACGAAATTAACATAATTCTTAACAACTTTTCTATTCAAAATGTAAACAATTGTAAAATTTTAGGTCTTAATATTGACTGTAAATATAACTTTAAGAATCACTGTAATTATTTAAAAAGAGATTTAACCAGTAGACTAAACATTATTAAGTACTTATCATCAAGTAAAAGTCAAATGCATACAAACAGTCTGCTAAGATTAGTAAACTCGGTTATGTTATCCAAAATCGATTATGGTTTAGTCATCTATAATAAGACTTCCAAGACAACATTTAAAATCGTAGAAACTATTTTAAACGCTGCCATTAGAACCAGTCTGAGGGCATTTCGTACGACGCCGATCAAGAACATTCAAGCAGAAGGTGGTTTTGAACCTATTCGTGTGCACGCCAATAGGCTCTTGCACCGCCTACTGCACAAAATTAGCTGCTCCAACTCTTCACTGCTCCACAAACCCATAAGCTTGTTAAAAAAGAGGAAAACAATGCCAAAATACCCATCAACCCTTTGCAATATCGTTAAAATTGCAAAAAGAATAACATAAGTGATTACTCTCCACCGTTGGAACTCCATCCTCCGTGGTTGCTAGAATCCAATAACTTTTTGAAAAACCTCCAAAACTTTAACAAAACCAGCACATCACCTATAGTCTTTAAATCATTATTTAATGAAATATACAGCGAATATAACAACAATGGCTGGGACTTCCTCTTCACAGACGGTTCAAAAACTACAAAACATGTTGGTTTTGCCATAGCTGATGGTGCTGGAAGCACACAAAAAAAGGGAATATTACCACATGAAGCAAATATATTTGAAGCTGAAGCAATAGCAATATTGGAAGCACTAAAGCTATGTGAAAATTCACATAGAAAACACATTATCTGCACAGATAGCCGTTCGGTATTTGATGCAGCTTTAAATCAAAATAATAAAAATGAATTAGTGGTTTCTATACAACAACAAGTAATAAAACTTAAAAACATTGTTAAGCTACTGTGGATTCCTAGCCACATTGGTATCACAGGCAATGAGGCAGCAGACCTTGCTGCAAAATCGGTCTACCTTCAACCCACATACTTGTCTATACCTAAATCCAAACAATTTTTAAGAAGATGTGTCACCTTAAAACTTAATAGATCTTTAGATCGCAAATGGAATAATTACAACCATCCGTACAAAATCATCAATCCAACTAAACAACCCACATTTTTACCAACGTCAACCAACTGCCTACAAAATAAATGTTTCACTAGACTTCGTCTAACACATACCCGTCTCACCCACCAATATTTGATGAACAAAACTGATCAACCAGTATGCACATTCTACAACTCGTCAACTTTAACCGTTTTTTACATCTTAGTAGACTGCCCAGCCCTCGACAACTTACGTGTATCTATTTGCAATTCTTCTAATATTGTAGATTTATTAAAATTACCAACTAAAGATAACATTAACAAAGTCTTTGATTTTGTAAAAAAATTTCTTTACATAACCAAATTAAATTTTTGAAATCCTTAATCAAAACCAAACATGTACATATGTAAATATCTGTATATAAAAATAAATTTAATTAATAATCACAAAGCCGATAGCCATTGCTGCTAGTGCTTTTTTAGCTTTAAATTTATTGTAATTTTTAATTATAATAAATATGAAAATAAATAAATAAAAAATAAAAAAATAAATTTTTTCACTTTTTAAGAAAACAGCAATAATTAGCTAACTTTGACAGCTCACTACGGATGAAGTAAACAACTTAGATGGTTCAAATTTTAAATAGTGATTGTAGAATTTTATCTAGTTTTATTCGATACCAATTATTATGGCAAAATTTTAAAACTAAAATTTTAATTAAGCGCCACTTTGAACCCATTTCAACCCAATGTACGCTGGAAGGCGGTAATTCAGGAGGCAGGTGGCAATCTGCACGCACTGGCAACCTTCAAGCCTTTACCCTACAAAAAAAAATAAAAAATCTATATAACACATGGCACTACTTGCAGGCTAGCCATAACGTTGGCTAGATTCTGTATGGGAATTTTTGTTTGTTTCCATCACCAACAGAGTCAAAAAAGTTCATGTTTAATTATAATAAAGTACTGATAAAGCTAAAAAAACCTTTTCTTTTAAAACATTTCTTTTTAATTTGATTGAAAAACGTGATGAGTTCATAATTTGAATTCAGTTTTAACTCAATGAGGGTGATGACTGCAAAGATTTTTTGTTGTGGTGTCTGGAACTGTTTTATATAAAAAACATATATTTTTTTTTTTTTTGACTAAAATTTAATTAAAAATTTGTCGCAATTTTTGACATCACTAACCTGTGTCTTCACAATTTTAGTTTTAAAATTAGACTATAAAATTCTAAAACTCGTGCTTAATTTAAAAAAAAAAAAAAATAAACAGAGATTACAATTTCTTATCAGTAAAATTTTTTTGTTGTTTCTATTGGTTTATAGTAAAAACTAACAATAAATCGATAATCGATCATTCGAATTTGTTTTAAATATAGTGGATTATCATAAGGAAAATTTCAACAGTTTTAAAAAAGTATTCCCTGAAATAAGACGTAGAAAATAAAAATTATATTATTTAACAATAAATTAATTGAATTTAATAATTAAAAAGTGTTTAAAATGGAATCTCATATGACATCAAGTGGTAAGTAGTGACGAAAGAGATGAGGATTTGTAATAAATATTTTAATTATAATTTCAGTTGAAATTACCGCCGATTCTACTACAGTAGATTGTTGCCAAAACAAAAGTTCCTGCTCAAAATCGTTTCCTGACAAAAAGTACAAAGAACTGCAGCCAAAGGGTAAAGAAGTTACTGGTCTAACCTGTGAATGTGGTGTGTTTGCGGCTATAGCATGTGGCGATTGGCCAACACAGGTAAGGTTTAATTTTTAATTTGTGCTAACAAGTGCTCGAGTTATAAAGAATCGAGGAAGCTAAGAAAATAAAAATAATCTCATATCGGTTACTGTGGACGCTGAATTTTTAACTAAAAGTTGGTTTGAAAATATTTGATTTTAATTAAAAATTTAATTGAGTTCATTATTTTTTTTCGTTAAATATTAAAAAAAAAAAAATTGCAAATATTTCGTTGTATCAATTAAAAACTTAATTAAAAATGTGAACTAACTTAAAAATGTTTGAGTACATTTTTTAAAGCTCATAATTCCCATTACCTTTTTACTTAAAGTTTAAGGTTGAGAAGATTTTATAAGAACTAATTTAAGAAAGTAGAAGTTCATTAGATATCTTGCAAGATATTAAATAATTATATCCCAAAAATTTTCTCCTTTTTTAAAAAAATTTTTTGAACTTTTTAATAAAAGTTTTAATTGATATGATATGCGTTATGTTATCCCAAATTCAATTTATGTTTTAACTGGTTTTACAAATATTATTAATTCAAACCAGGCAATAAATACCGCTAAAATACCGTTATCGATTCAAAACAAATTCAGCTGAATATTGTTATCCCTAAAATACAGTTACCCATATAACTGAAATACTGTTATCCCTAAAATACCGTTACCGATATAACCGAAATACCGATATCCCTGTAATACCGTTACCGAAATAACTAAAATACCGTTATCGCAAAAAAATCGTTACTGAAATAATTGAAAGAGCATTATCCTTAAAATACCGTTACCGAAATAATGTGACAAGATCTGAGAAAAAAAATCGCTGTAAATAGATATATTTCCCCAAAGTTTGATCATAAACTAGCCAGTCATTAGAACTCGGGCATAATGGGGCTGAAAATATCGGTGTGCATTGAATTTGCCTGAATAACTTAAATCACGTTGCCCTTAAAATACCGTTACCGAAATAACTAGAAATAACTAAAATACCGTTACCGCTAAAATACCGTTACCAAAATAAATGAAATACCGTTAGCGCTAAAAAAACGTTACCGAAATAACTGAAATGTCGAAACCCCAAACAAATTATCATTTTCAAATATCGCGAAAACCTCGTTTTTTTTTAAAACAAAGATTTTATAGAAAGCACCAAATAAGATGGTTATTTTCCATAAAAATATTTTGTTTTATTATTTCAGAAAATAAAAATCAATAAAAAAATGTCGTTTCAGAAATTTTTGTGGTTTGACATTATAATATGAAATCTTATTAAGTGTCGGTAAGGGTAATGCTATTTTCATTATTTCGGTAACGGCACTTTAGTGACAAGGCTATTTTAGTTAATGCGGTAACGGCATCTTAAGGATATCAGTATTTTTGTTGTCTCGGTAACAGTATTTTACAGATAACGGTATATTAATTACTGCGATAACGGTATTTAAGGGATAACGCTATTTAAGTTAAAGCGGTAGTAGTATTTTAAGGATATCAATATTTTAGTTATATCGGTAACTGTGCTGCACGGATAACGGTATTCCAATTAGTAAGTCGAAATTATTTTCAATTGATAACGATATTTTAGCGGCATTGCCTATGATCATTAATATCAATGCCTAAGTTCAGTCCCTAGAGCGTATGATTATTATGCACACATATTAATTATAACAATCGTACGCTCTAGGGACTTAAATTAGTGTTTAATATTAACTCATTAAGGACACATTAAAGATACGTTTCAACCAAACTTTGCAGTTATATGAATTTGTTTTATAATAGATTTTCTTTAAAATGCCTAGTAATTTTGGTTTTGAAAAATTATTTAAATCGCTTATGGCATTTCAGCGACGAGTGGAAAGCAAAACGTTTTTAAAATTATAGTTGTTTTTATTTGACCTTTCCAATTATAAATAAAAAAAATAAAATGTTTGAGCTCGAGGCCTGGATTTTTCTTTCATTAAAATTCTTCTTTATTAATTTCCAATATTTCGAAACTCTTCGAGTTTCATCCTCAGGGAGTATCTTTAAATTAAATATAAGAACAATACAAAAGGTAAGTATAATTTGGTATATAGTGTTGTTTATACAAGTTGTTAACTACACTTAAATGTATTATTGTTCGTACACTATATACCAAATTATACTTACCTTTTGTATTGTTCTTATAGTTAATTTAAAGGTACTCCCTGAGGATGAAACTCGAAGAGTTTCGAAATGTTAGTAAAGAAGGATTTTTAAAATTAATTAACAATTGACTGCACGTAGGTAATGCCATTGAATTTAGTGGATTTTAGCAATCAACTTGCAATTATCCTTTTCCAAAATAAAATATTTAGGCTCAAGATCTTATAAATATTTAGACCTAAATATTTAGACCTAAATATTTAGACCTCGAGCCTAAATATTTTATTATGGAAATTAATTAATAAAGGTCGAATATAACCGAATATAATCTTTAAAATCATCCTTTTAGATCATTCTGATTATTATTTTGACATCATTAAATCATCATCAAACATTTTCGACACTTTGAGGCGAATAATGTTTAAAATGTTTGTTTGTATGACATGAATAACCTTCTTAACCGATATTTAAGAATGCTAAATCAAAAATTTTGGATTGGTTTAGATCTGAAAGTTAAAAACTATAAGCAAAAAAGTAAAATGAACGAAAAACCTCTTGTAAGTTTCAAGTAATTTTTGTAATTTGTCGATCTTTAAATTGGCTACACACAGAGAACAATGTAACTATTTCCAACTGAAATGCGAATAATACGACTCAAATTCGGCTATTACAAATTTCAGTCGGTTGGTAAAATTAGACATCCGTTTTCACATCAGAGGTTTGTTAATTCAACTGAATTTTAGTTGCAACACACCCAAAATATTCAGAAATCTAATGTAAATATTGTTGTACTAATTGAAATTATAAGTTGTTACCATAAAACAACACTTATCGATTCGGTTGGCACTATATTTGCGTGTGTGGTGCACTAATTCTTAAGGTGAAGATTTTTCAACGTGAAACTTTTCATGTCATAGTTTTTCATGTCATAACTAACCCGATCCATCGTTTCTCTCAATTCGAAAAATCTTAGGAAATAAGAGGGATCTAAAGTCAGTTTGAACAGGTGTCGAAAATTTTTGAGGTGGCTCATATAAAGGGCAGTAACATGTTACTGTTAAATATGTTCAGTTTGGTATAAAATTTAACCATTAATCGACTTACTGTTCGTTTGTAAGTCGATTAATGGTTAAATTATAGCTTGCATATTATTGAATTTCATTATCAAAATTCATGCTCGGTTAAGAAAGTGCAAATTGTGCAAATTGCGATCAGCGACAAAGCTAATTTCTGGTTGAATGGCGTATTTGATGTTAAGAGCAGCCAGAAGCATTGCAAGAACTGCCAATGCATCCCGAAAAATGCAGTGTTTGGTATGGATTATGGGCCAGTGGCATCATTGGACTGTACTTTTTTATAGACGACCTAACTGTGAATGGCGAGCGCTACCGTGCGATGATTACAAATTTTTTTTGCCCAGAATATAAGAGCTGGACTTTGGGGACATGTGGTTTCAACAAGACGGTGCCACATGCCACACAGCACTCGAAACAATGTCCCAATTGATAGGCGAGTTCGGTGAACAGTATATTTCACGTTTGGGGCCGGTCAATCGGCCGCCTAGATTGTGCGATTTAACGCCTTTACACTATTTTTGTGGGGCTATGTTAACGCTCATGTCGATAGGGACAAACCCACAACGGTTGACGCACTGGAAGCCAATATTGAATAATTTATTCGTAAGATACTGGCCGATTGTTGGAGCGAGTATGTCAAAATTGGACCCAGCGTATGAACCATTTGAGACGTAACCGCGGTCAACATTTACATGAAATCATCTTTAAACATTGAATTATATAGATCGGTCTATCGACTGAAATAAAGATTTCATACATTTTTCTAAATTTTATGTGTTTTATTTTTAATCAAATCCGAAAGCTCTTAAAAAATCACCCTTTTACATAAATCAGTGATCAGTTGGTGTTTACCGGATTAAATGCGTAAACATGTTGTTGAGGAAATATCATTTAAAATTATTAAGAACAATAACCGAAAAATGACGTGCACAAGCAACAACGATGTTAAAAACAAATTGCTATATTATCGCACTCAAGAAGCACATGCATTTTATTGGAATAATAAAATATTTTTATTAAAATTGTTGTCAATGGAAAATAAATGTGTTGTTGACAACAAATGTAAACAACTTATTGCACTGATAACAACATGGACTGACAATGTATATATATTTTGTTGTTTACACTTTTAGATTGATATAGCTCAAGTCATATGTTTAGGTTTAGTGGCATTGCAGCATCGCGGTCAAGAATCAGCCGGTATCGTGACCAGTGATGCAAAATCCTCTAAAAAATTTAACGTTCACAAAGGCATGGGCATGATTAATAATTTATTTAATGATGAAGCCATTAAACGTCTAAAAGGTAATTTGGGTATAGGACACACACGGTATTCCACAGCCGCAGCCTCGGAGGTGGTAAATTGCCAACCATTTGTGGTACATACATCACATGGGGCATTAGCTATAGCCCATAATGGAGAATTGGTGAATTGTGAACAGTTGAGAAGAGAGGTTGGTTGGTATTAAATATAAGAAATTTTGGATTTGTCTGGAACTTACAAATAATATACATTTTCTTTTAGGTCTTAGATCGTGGCGTTGGTTTATCCACTCATAGTGATAGTGAATTAATTGCTCAGTCCTTATGTTGTGCTCCTGAAGATGTTTCCGAAGATGATGGTCCTAATTGGCCGGCTCGCATACGTCACTTTATGACTTTAGCTCCGTTATCATATTCCCTAGTCGTTATGCATAAAGATAAAATTTATGCCGTACGAGATTCTTATGGCAATCGTCCCTTGTGTATTGGTAAAATTGTACCTATTACTTTGGGTGCGGGTAAAGTTGAAGACTGTTCTGCCGAGGGTTGGGTTGTTTCCAGTGAAAGTTGTGGTTTCCTTTCAATCGGTGCACGTTATGTACGAGAAGTTGAACCTGGCGAGATAGTTGAACTAACACGTAATGGTTTCCGTACAGTGGATATTGTTGAGAGACCCGACTATAAACGTATGGCTTTTTGTATTTTCGAATATGTTTATTTTGCGCGAAGTGATTCGAAATTTGAGGGCCAAATGGTATATTCGGTTAGATTACAATGTGGTCGTGAATTATTTAGAGAGTCGCCAGTGGCAGCGGATATTGTTAGTTCTGTACCAGAATCGGGTACAGCAGCGGCTCATGGTTATGCAAGAGAGGTGAGTTTTATATACAAGTTATACAGTCAAAAAATTATCTAAGTAATCTTATTCATTTCAGTCCGGTTTACCGTTTGCCGAAGTTCTCTGCAAAAATCGTTACATTGGACGCACTTTTATTCAACCCTCCACACGCTTGCGGCAATTGGGTGTTGCCAAGAAATTTGGTGCCCTCTCCGAAAATTGTGAGGGTAAACGGGTGGTATTGGTAGATGATTCTATAGTACGTGGTAATACCATAGGACCAATTATTAAATTATTGAAAGATGCTGGTGCCATTGAAGTTCATATACGTATAGCAAGTCCAGCCTTGTTATATCCCTGTTATATGGGTATAAATATACCAACACGAGAAGAACTGATAGCCAATAAATTAAATCCAAATGAATTGGCTAAATATGTGGGTAAGTAAAGAAACTAAGGATCAGTTTTATAGTCAGCACTACATGCAGACGAAAATATGGTTAAGAGTAGCATGTAATGATTAGAATTTCAATTTTAGTATATACTCATGCAAAAAAAAAAACAGTTAGTACGTCTGTTAAACTTGTTCTAATTCAGTTGAATTAATTTTTGCAGTTGCTTTCGTTTAAATCAGTTATTTAGCTAAAGATATTTGTTAACTTAAATTTCATCCGTAATTAAACAAAATTTTCAACCTAAAATTTAGTACTTCCTGATTCTCAAAATTTTAAAGTTAATTCAAATAACAATTGTTTAAAAAAAAAAATATATATATATATTTTTTGTGACTACTAGGGATGTGCGATTAATCGATTAATCAAGCAGAATTTTGATTACCCAATTAATTGATTAATCAAAAATTTGATTATTCAGAATAATGATTAATCGATTAATTTGAATTTTGATTAATCATAACAGAAAAAGCTAAAAGTAATAAAAAATACGCTAATTTTATATTTGTTTTGTAGCGTTGCCGTAAATATAGACAAATTTACACTGTTCAGGTACGATTAACCACCTGGTTAGACATGTTTTACCAATGG
This sequence comes from Delia radicum, assembly GCA_021234595.1. Classification (NCBI taxonomy): domain Eukaryota; kingdom Metazoa; phylum Arthropoda; class Insecta; order Diptera; family Anthomyiidae; genus Delia; species Delia radicum. The sequence continues at coordinate 15,676,872 of CM037853.1, read as the reverse complement.
ACATTATTATACTTAATATTTCAGTATTTAATTGACTAAAGAAAAAATTAAAAATAGGAATATCCAAGAAATTATTCAATTATTCATAAATTTGATTAATCAAAATCACGATTAAACAATTAATAACGTTTTTGAATAATCAAAATTATGGATTAATTGAGTAATCAAGTTTTTGATAAATTGGAATTATTGATTAATCGATTAATCGATCAGGATTTAGATTAATCAAAAAGTTCGATAATTCGGTTAATCGCACGCAGATGGAGGTTTTTTCTCATAATTTTTTTTTATAATCATAAAATAGGCTATATCTCGGAAACTAAGCGGAGATAGGGCAAAATAAACCTAAAATTACTCCGTACCTAATAAGCACTCTTTAATAATAATAAATAAGGACTTTTAATAACAATAAATAAGGACTTGCCTCTGGTCAGATCCGGAAAGAACACTTAGCAGAAATTTTCTGTTGATAAAGCTTGAAAAAATCTGTTGATTTAGCTAAATTCTTAGTTAATTGAACTACAACTGTCAACCAAAATGTTTAATATGTTAATATGTTTGATTTGCTTTATTTTTGTAAATATACGGAGGTTGAATGCTCGTTATAAATTGAAAATAACATAAAAATAATCTCGATGTATATAAAAACAAAAAACTAATATAACTGTAAAAAATATTACTTGAGCCAGAGTACAAACTAAATTTTTTTTATATAAATAGAACATTTTTGGTCTTCAAAGTTTAGTAACGTCATGATGCTTGTTAGGAAAAGACCTACCCACGTGCTTGATTACTAAGAAGACAAGAATGGAGCAAAATTGATTATATAATAGGTTTTTTGTTAAAGTTCTGCCTATTATGGAGGCTCTAAGTTTTCTAAAACTTCGGGTTCTGATGAGATCTTTAGCCAGATCGAAATACTAGTATCAACCTAGCTAATATGTTTGATTTGCTTTATTTTTGTAAATATACGGAGGTTGAATGCTCGTTATAAATTGAAAATAACATAAAAATAATCTCGATGTATATAAAAACAAAAAACTAATACAACTGCAAAATTTAGTTCTTCTTATATTAAGGTCACTTAAAAGTGTGCCAACTGTGATTCTCAACTTAATGGAAAATTCTGGGGGTGCAAGCTGAGTTTTCATCTATTTGTAAAAGGTTTTTTTTTTATTAGTGTAATGATAATAATTACACGGTGCTACAAAATTGACCATTTTAAATATGCTTGAAATGTGATCTAGTTTGTGTTGGTTGAACACCCACTGGAGCAAGTCTTAAAAAAGTATCTGAAGATACCTTTTTAAGACTAAGAAAATTTTAACTTTTTTACACAGTTTTGGAAAGAAAAATAGTTTTTCTTTGTAAATATGTAGGGCAAATTTCAAAAATAATTAACACTTTGTGGCATAATATTTAAAAAAATGTTTTTTTGTATGCCATGAATAAAGTTTTCCGTATGTGTTAGCCGATGATTAAGTATAAATCAAATTAAAAATATTAAACTTTTGCGTTTAAAAAATTCAGAAACAATCCTTCCCGCATAAATAGTGACTTTACTGACTTTTTTTGGTGTATTCAATTTCAAATATAATTGTGAATGTCAGACGTAAAAAACTAAAATTTTCAAAAAATGTACGCCAATTATAAGTTCGGCGCAAAACCCCTGTGGAAAAAACTGCGAAAGTTTAAGAATCAGAAAATGTTGGTTTAACTTGTAATCCTTTTAAACCCTTAAACGTGCGATTGAGCCACTAAAAACTAATACGTGTCACTCATTTATTTTCTTTGTAATATATCCAAGTCTCATTTAGATCGGAGAGAACCCATCAGGAGACTCTCCTTGTTAGATCAAAGGCAAACTTTGATGCAAAAATTATGTTTCCCTTTATTAGTAACATAAAAGAAGTCAAAATTTGACATTTAGAAAAAAGTCTGACCAAAAATCATGTCGACCGGTATTATTTGTCAACTCTGGATAACAATTTTCTACAAATAGTTTTATTTCCGATCGTTGAATTACACAGTGCAACACGAAAAAAAATAACCATATACGGACACCACTACGTGATAAAAGACTAAAAAAAAAAAGACCCATGTCTCCCAATTTTTCCCAAAGTCATATCCTCTTTTGTTTATGGGCCGCCAAAGATTTGGGGCCTCGGTATCATTTTCGCAAAAAAGTGATCATTTTCTCAGGCTCATATCTTGCAAACCGTTCAGAATTTTGATTTACTCTCTATGGCAAAGTTGTAGCTCTTGTCATAAAGAACAAAAATTGCGAACATATAAAATCAAAAAAACTTCACCTTCCAGATCAAAATCGCAAAAAACTTAAAAAAATTCAATTTTTTTACCTTTTTTCGCGTGTTCAGGTCCATAGGTAGCAAACCGTTCAAAATTCAAGGAAACAATCAACTACAAAAATTTACCTAAGATCTCAATAAACAAATTTCTAGAACATATAAACTTCCTTTGCAAAAATTATGTTTCCCTTTATTAGTAACATGAAAGAAGCCAAAATTTGACATTTAGAAAAAAGTCTGACCAAAAATCATGTCGACCGGTATTATTTGTCAACTCTAGATAACAATTTTCTACAAATAGTTTTATTTCCGATCGCTGAATTATTTTATGGTTTTTAAACTATATATTTATCTTTATCCAATAAAACACATAGTCTTTGTAAAGTACAGGTTTGAAAAAGAACCATAATAAATATGGGTTTTCTTTTCCCGCGATTTCTCATTTGTCGAAATCCCGGAAATTTCCGCTCAGTAAGAAAATGAGTAAAGATCCTTTTTAATTGACAAAGTTTCCCTTAAATAGATTCATTCATAGGACCAAACAAAATTACAGAAAAATCGCATTATCTCCGGTTTATTGGTAAATTTTTCTAACGCTTTTAATCAGAATCTTAAGTTTTTTAATATTTTAAATAAAAAATAGTACAGTAGTACAGTAGTACAACTTTTCTTTATTATTTTTGTTAATACTATAATTATAGTTTTTTTTTCATGAAAAACCATTTACACACTGATAGAATTATCATTCATAACATTCATGAAACAATTTCATATAATTTTTTTTCGTAGATTCAGTGAAGAATTTCATTATATCCAAGAAATTTTATTAATATTAGGCATTTTTTCATAAACTTTTTTTCATAAAATTTCGTAGTTTCATAAAAAAATTTTTCGATTCCATATATTATCTCTTCATAAATTTAACGAAAATTTTCTATAGAGCTATGAAATTATTGCAAAGACCTAATTTTTTTATTTTTTCATAAAATTTCATAACTTCATTAATTTTCATACATTTCAAACTTTAGTTTTAATATTTAACTCTCAAGTGTTCTACATACGAGTATTTCATAAAGTGCTTTATTATTTCAATGTAACCTTTTATTAATTTTCGACTTCTAGTAAATTTGTTAATAATCATATGAAGCGATTCATTGGTTTAATTTCAATATATTTTTTAAAACAATTATGAAGAGTTTTAATAATTCAAAGAACAGCTTAGTATTAAAAAATTTTAAGAAACTGTATCATAAATTCTATAATCGCTTCATTTTCTAAATGATTCCACAGTTTTATGAAGATTTTCATTAATTCTACAAACATTTCATAAAAATTGACTTTTATAAAACCTGTTTCATAGACTCTATGAAAAGTTCCAATTAAGGAGTTCCAGTGACAATTTCCATTAAAGCTATGAAGAAATTGATTACTGAAGTGAATATAATTCTCTCAGTGTAGACTCGTCCATATTGATTAGTAAAAAAAAGAGAAATAGCAAATCGCTCAGTAGCTGAGAAAAATGTTAAAGTAGATAGCTGATACTAGACGAAAAATGATTAACAAGTAGGCTGAGATTAGTATTTGATACCCAAAAGTCGATGCTTAATAATAGCGATTTCCAAAAATGCATTCGAACCATTTCCAGAAAAATTTATTAATATCAGTACGTCTGATACATATAAGGACTCTTAAAACTGATTTAAGTCATTCGTTATGGAGTGACTTTGAATTTGAGATTGCATTTGCATTGCTATTATAGAGTTCTTGAATCATTTTATAGCATTTTATAGCTTATTTTAAACATTTTCATCATTAAATATATCACGATTCTTCAAATATCTTAGCTGTACACATACTGAGATCAGCATCATAAAAACAATTTTTTCATTAAATTTATGAAGAAGTTTTTCACTAAATTTATGAAGTGTCACTGGAACTCGACCATTGAAATATTTCATTAAATTAATGCAGTTTTTCATATTTGTTTTTAAAAAATTTCATTATATTTATTAAAAATTCCATACGCCTAACGAAAAAAAATTGTGAAGCGTTTACATAAAACTAAATAAATTTTTAATTCACTTTGTCTAGAATACTTCACTAGTTTAGTGAAATATTTTATTAGAACTCGTTCAAGAAAATTCTTTATGTACAATTTTAAATTACTACTCTTTAAAAAAGTATATTTATTAATAACATTACGAAAAAAAAATTCCCGGGAATTACCGAAGAGTTTCCCGAGATTTCGGGATTGATAAATGTCGGCAATTTCCGGGAAATCTCGTCGCGGGAATTGCCATCAAAAACTCTTACAATAAATGACCATATTGTAATCATTAGGACCATACACACACAAGAACTTTTCCATGAAATTTCAACAGTTATTTAAAAAGTTTATCAGTAAAGAGGTTTCAATGGAATATACAGTTAAATTATCAAAGAAATATATTTTTTAACTTTCTGTCTGTTATTCAATAAACAAAAAACTGATTTTCGGTAATAGTTTAATATTCAGTTAATTTTTTTTTTTAACAAAAAAATTTTATGTTGTATTAAGTATTGAAATAAACGAAAATAATCTATTGTTTTTATCGATTTGGTCAATTAATTTTTCAACAGTTGAAAATAAACTAAAAAATACAGTTGTTTAAAACGAAAAGTAAGTAGTCCTTTTGTTTTTAAACTGATTTTCAATTAATTTAATGTTTATATTCAGTAAAATATTGTGAGTGTACTATTGGTATTACGTATTCCCAATCATAACATGATACTCTTCACCACAATTTTCTCTTTGTGTAGGTACACTTTTTTGCTCAAATATTGCTTAAGTGCACAATTTTGTTTACAAATTTCTTACTTTAGTAAAATTTTTGAAATAATTCGTACTTACTGCTGCCTATAGCACTAATTAGATTTATAATTTTTTTCAACAAATATGAATGTTATTAATATTTATTTATTAATTTATTAATTTTTTTTATTTATTTATTTCGATAGGTGCAGATAGTTTGGCTTACTTAAGTGTGGATGGTTTAATTAGAGCTGTACAATTTAATAAATCCATATCGAATCCTACTAAAACGGGATATTGTACGGCATGTTTAACGGGAGAATATCCTGGTGGTCTACCAGAAGAATTAAGTTGGTAGTAATATTTTCAAATGTTTGACGTACTTTTATTAGTTAGCTTAAGTAATTTAATTTTATTTGTTAGATATCCCCTTATCCTGCATTTTTTATATATTTTATATTAAAACATACCCTACCTACCATAATCTTACAAAATATTTTATGCATAATAAAATAAAAAAATTTAATCTTAATATTACATTTAAATAATGAAATAAATGTTTACCTAAGCATTGTGAGCAGGTTATAATGCCTAATTTGGCAACATACACTCAAAAAAATAATTTAGTAAAAGGTTTTGTAAATCAGGTATGCTGTTTTTCAGCAAATTTTTTGCTAAAATTATGTTTTTAGCTAAAACTTTAGTTATACTTATTCAGCATTTAACTGTTTTGAACTAATGTTTTACTAATATTTTACTAATGTGTTACTAATTTATTTTGCTAAAAAAAAATTGTGCTGATTAGCACATAAATAGTGTGCACGACAACCAGATTGAAATATATACGCTGGGCGGGTCGATTTAAAAATCGCTCAACGTTCAAGGAAAATCGTATTCTAGGGATCAACATAAGAAACTTTGCCGAAGGAACCATACCTCTAAAACGAATTCTGATGTCTCGACTTTTGACCCGTAGGGTCAAATTTTGAAAAAGCCCACTTTGATATTTCAGAAAGTAAGAGGAATCTCTCCAAGATTATGAGAGCCACTTCTTCTCCGGGAGACGCGCTAGCAGATTAATGCATAAATCATCATTCTAGGTGACCGTTAAGGGGTTAAAATTTAAGTTGAAAGAGGGTCTTTTTAGCCGTGTTTTTATAGCAAAAGGTATAAATCTCGGGATAGAGATATTTCAGAAAGTAGGAGGAGTCTTTCCAAGATTAAGGTCTCTATTTCTTCTCCGGAAGACGCTCTAGCAGAAGAATGTATAAATTATATTCGATTGGGTTTGTGTCGATTGGGGCTCTCTAAATGGGTCAAAGTGGAATTTTTCAAAACTTGACCCTACGGGTCAAAAGTCGGCACATCAGAATTCGTTTTAGAGGTATGGTTCCTTCGGCAAAGTTTCTTATTTTGATCCCTAGAATACGATTTTCCTTGAACGTTGAGCGATTTTTTTGCCTCCATACAAATCGACCCGGCCTAATATACGCAGAATGAATTAGATGTCGCGGCATGTCGAGATGAAGTAGTGACGAGGAAAATTATACTAAAAAGTACAACTCTAGTAAGACATATAAAAAAATCAACCATGTAGGATTTTTGTATCTGTTTTCCATACATAAAACCAAATTGTGGATTAAAACAACTTAAATTTTGCATTGTCGCCGGCTTGTGAAAGTAATTGTCTATTAAATATATCAAAAACAAAATAAAATATTTAAATTTAATAAAGATTAACAGCCGTATTTATAAAAATGTATTTTTGATTTATTAACCGTTTTTAACCAAAATTTGCTATAGTTGTATTTATAAACGAAAAATAGTCTATTAAACCTTTAATAAACCATTCATAAAGTAAGAAATTTTATTGTTGGATTTACCCTTCTTTAAACCAAAAATAAGAAGACATTTTGCATTTAGACATTTTGTTTAAATCTACATACGACTATTGTTTACCTTTTATAAAAATATTTCTGCAGAATATTTTTGAAAAATATTAATAGAAAGTGATTAAAGTGATTAATTTTATTTTCTATATCCTTAACTCTTTTTTTATTAAATCCTTTAACAGCTCCTATAAGAAATTGTAAAATGAAAAAAATTATAAGTATGTGTAATAGACAATTTTAAATATGTTGAATGATCTTTTAGAACCAGCTCACGAAGCTCTTACCTTATCCTCTTCACACCAGTTTTCAGACCTTTGCCTCTTTTTTGTTTCCTTCAAAAAATAGAAAATATACAATTAAAATTATTTTGGTATGTCCATTCATAGTATTTATTAACACACATACCTTGTTTTCCACTTCTTTTATTGGTTTTATTTGTTTTTGGAAATCTAAATCCATTTTTTATTTTTTTTGGCACAAATCAGTCTATTTTTGGTAAAAAAAAATCACAGAAATAAAATAAAAACCTGACAAAATATGTTAGTGATGTAAATCAGATGTATACAAACTCTTTATTCGATTATTTTTGTTACCATATACTACTAAAATAGAAAACTCAAAACAGTTTTGCAATATTTTTGTTGAAATTTTTTTCAGAACTCATTTTATACGTTTTTTATTTTTAAAACATACTTTTTAAGTCGAATGTTGAAAAAAAATTATGGACAAATAAACATATAATTGATTATCGGGTTTATTAATCAGTGGTTTAAAGCGTCACTAACAACTAAATGGCAAGTAAATAAAAAGAGAGAGAGAGAAAATTACTACAAACGCTCAATAGTTATGGAGCTGTTATTGTTTCTTTATGAATTAAAACTTTTATGAGTGATTAATAAGACAAAAAGTCTATAATAGCGATTGCACTCTGTAAACTCACAATAAGACTTTTTATAAATACGGCTGTAAATGTGTATTTCTAAACTAAATGTTTTCATTTTCATTACTAAATGTTTATAGAGATTAATAATCCAGCGTGGTAAAATGGCAAACAAATATACAGACAGGGTGACCCACTAAAGCGAAAGACAAAGACACACATATTTTTATGTTTCCTTTTTCTTATTGCAAAATATGCTATATATTCTTATTTTTCCGTTTCGTTTCTATAATTATCTGCGGTATTTGCGTTCCTTTAAAGGATATCATCATGTAGCCAACCATTGATGTAAGTAGTTGGTGTAATGGTTAGCGCGTTTGACTGTTACACAGGGTTCGATTCCCGGAGACGACAACATCAATTTAGAAAAATAATATGTATGAGTTTTCTATCACTTATATGTATCGCTGCGCCCACCTTCGGTGTTCCCATATCACTTAACCCCATCGAAGTAAAATAATGAATCAGAGCTATGAAACAAAAAGCTTCAATAAATTCGCCAACTCTACATCAGGTGGCGAGCAACAACTGTTCTAAGACTTATCATCTCGCGCAATTGCAGTGTTGCCATGTTTGAAGCCCTTCATCATTCACCACCTTTCATCTCTCCACTATACCCTTTCCAAAGAAAGCAACACATTAATTAATAGGAAGAATTTCCAGAGTTTTGCTTCTCTTTTTATAAAAAAAAAAAAATATTTAATATAAATTGTTTTTCAGATATTACATTAATTCAGGTCGTCAATTTGGGAGTATGAACATTATTATATTTTGTAACCTATTATTTTTAAAAGAATCGCACAAATGTGTTCTATGATTTTCAGCAAATAAATTAGCTAAAGTATAATTTTTCTACAAATTTTTTGAGCTTTTTTTTTAGTGTACTAATATCCGCAAAAATTTTATTAATTTTTAGCAAAGGTTTCTTAATTTCTAATCCACTAAACTTTTGCTGCATCTACTAATCTTGTTGCTAAAAATCAGTTCGCTGATTTTCAGCAAAAGATTTTGCTGACATTAGCAATTATTTTGGAAGCACCCTCTTGACAAAAATTTAGCTGACTCACCAACATTTTTTGCTGACTTTACTAACTTTTTTTTTGAGTGTAACACATCATACATCTGTATTTACTTAGGGGCAACATTATGTTCCTCATTACCATCCGCCACAATTTTGTGCTTTCCACATTTTAACTGCTACTGCTGTTTCCATGTCACTTTAAATGCAAATTTTTTTTCATTTGCCAAGTTTTTATACGACATAATTATCCTGTCACATGATTATATTTTCATTTCCTATTTTATTTTTTAAATGTGTAAGTAAGTAAGTAAGTAAGTATGAATGAATGTTTGGTTTGGTTTGTATCATCGTTTTTAATAAACGAATGGTTTTTTTGCAAAAGGAAAAATTTATGCAATATGTTGGTGAATATCAACATCGTCATCATTGTAAACGTTAAAGGCCTTTTCTCTAAAGGCGTTAACATTTAAAACAAAATAATGCGCATATATAAAAAATTTTTATAAAGGAAATTGAATTCATAAGAAAAATTGTAGAAATATAAACATTATTACTATACTTAAAACTATACTAAACATTAATTGAGTAAGGAACATAACTTTTCAGAAACTTTAATTTAGAGAAATTCCGACCAAATTATTGAAATCATTGAATATGTCTAAAAAGGGAAGTATCCCAACCCGAACTCTCAGATTTTAATGAACTTTGGATATGTTGTAAAGGAGCGAATAAAAGATACACGTTTTTTTTCCAGCTGTCCAATCTTACGTTTAAGGGCTAGAAAGTGGGATCAAAAATGTATTTGGTTTTGTACGAAAACATGCCGTTAATTAATGAAAACTAGATTTATTTGTGTGAAGGGTTGAAGTACTCAAGAAAACAACAAATTTGTATATCCATATTACCTATTTAGTCGACTTAGTAAAAAAGTCTTTTCGGGAAAAGTCGCATAAAAACCAAACGGTTTTGAATAACGGAAAAAGCTCATACACATCCGCGATGAAATTAAATATGCTCCATACAACTAAAATTCGTTAATAAAACGCCAGATTTAATGTTACTCAAAAAAAAAAAAAAACTTTGGGGGTAATTTCCCATTTTCCTCCCCTTGAAACCGCGCCTGCTACTTACTGACAACACGTCAGTCAGGGTTTAGACCTAAACATAGCTGTTTAACTGCTCTAACTGATGTTGTCGAGGATATACGAAGCAGAATTGATAATAATCAGCTGTCATTCGTAGTGCTATTAGACCACTCCAAAGCCTTTGACACGGTTCATCATGACGCACTATGTCTAAAATTAAAACTATTTTTCAATTTCTCATCGACATCGGTTAAGCTTATATCTACTTACTTGAGTGGAAGGCATCAAGCAGTTTTTAAGGATTCTAATTATTCTTTATGGTTGCCGGTTGTAAGAGGGGTTCCTCAGGGATCAATTCTTGGTCCCTTATTGTACTCAATGTATTCTAATGACTTGCCGAGTCGTCTTAGTTTTATGCATATACAAATGTACGCGGTTGATGTGCAGCTTTACAATGGCTGCAAACACACCATGGCTCTGAACTGTATTTCTAAAATAAACGCTGATTTGTCAAAAGTATGTGAATCGGCTTCTGCTAATGGTATATCCTTAAATTCAATGAAATCGAAATGCATTCCTATTTCAAGAAGAAGTACATAATCGCTTAATCACTTTAAAGTACTTTTGGGAACGAATGAAATCAATATGCACACAGAGAAATAAAGTGCCAACCGAATTTAAAAGTGTATTTTAATGGTAACAACTAATAAATTTAGTTAGTACAATGATATTTACATTAGCTTTCCGAATATTTTGGGTGTTGCAACTAAAATGCAGTTGAATTAACCGAATTTTGTTGTGTAAACTAAAGTGCAGTTGTACCAATCGACTGAAACTCGTAATAACCGAAATTGAGTCATAGTAACCGAATTTCAGTTGGCAAATAGCTACATTTTTCTCTGTGTGTGGAATCGACAGCAAAAAATCTGGGTGTTATTTTTAATTCCAGACTTACATGGTCTGAACAAATAAACAATGCAACAGGAAGAACTTATGGTATGCTAAGGGCACTGTGGTCAAATCAGTATTTTACACCACTTAAGATCAGAATGCTTTTAGCTAAAACTTATTTAATACCAACACTTTTGTATGGCTGTGAACTCGACTGATAAGCGTAAGCTGAATGTTATCTACAACAACATTACTAGATACATTTTTGGAGTAAAAAAGTATTAGTGTATCATTCGACAATCTTCTTAACTGTAGAAGTCTCATATTTTTGCATAAAATTGTTTATACGGGACAACCAAGTTACTTACTTCAAAAACTAAAATTTGCACGATCTCCAAGAGGTAAAATAATAATTCAAATACGTCATCGATACCTGATCTCTGACCGTCAATTTTTTATCTACACTATTCGTCTCTGGAATGAACTTCCCCATAATACACAAACCACTAGCAACGCAATACAGTTTAAAAAAAATATTTTTAATCACTTTAAACAACGATAAGTTCAACATTTGTGCAAAAAAAAAAAAACTATGTTTCTCTTTTAATTTTGCTCAACAATTAATTGCTTAATGTTAGTTTTTTAAATTAATTTTTATGTACCACATATTAATTCTTATATGTATATCACATGTATTTTTATATTTTTAAATGTTAATATTGATTTATTTTGCCACACTATTATCCTGTGCTACTTTATAAGATATTGTATCTTACTGCACAGGTGTACAATTTTTAATAAATAAATATAGTATATTCGGGATCGGAATATCTCCCTGGTAAGCTTTATTTTTACTGAATCTTTAAAAACTGCTGCGAAATCAATCAATACGAAAAGAATACCTGTACGCTAGAAAGTTTGTCAGTAAAAATAATATTGCATCTAAATAGGAGGAGCAAATTCACCTCAAAGGCCCCATGCCGTCAGACTTACCAAATGCCTTTTTTCGTTATTCCCGAACAAATCAAAAACTATCCCCAAAAAATCCACAATTACAAAAAAGTTCAACAAAATAGTAGAGTTAAAATTCTATACCTTATTTGAGCACATTTACCAGGCTTGCCAGACACTTTTTATCGACATCAGATCAAAAAATGATAACCAAAAATCCTCAAATTTAACAATCAGAATTTTTAGTGAAGTCAGAGCTGACTCAAACTCTTTGTTAAATGAGCCCACCATTTACTTCACAGATAAAATTAGCATTTAATAAATAAAAGTAGCACTGCAAACTAATTCCAAAAAACAGTCAAATTCAGAACAATTTTTCGTCCATATTTTCTTATTTCTCCAACTTTTATAATTTTGCAAGGAACTTGTATTACTTCTATCAAAATACCATTAAACTTAAAACCTTTCAATTTCCGATATTCATACTTCTTAAAATCTTCATATTAGATGTTTGTTTTTGCTACGATTAAAAAACGCCAACTTTCTACTTAATATATAAAAAAACGTATTAAATTGAATTAATGAGTACAAGCCAACCAAATTCCAAAAAAAAAATTGGGTGTTCTTATGGGTCGATTATGGATAGCAACCGATCTTCAGTTTCGCAACGCAACTAAAATGAAAATTGGTATTATGTACGGCAACCTTCGCCTGTTGCCAAGAAGTTATCGATAATCTTATTTTGACAGTTCAGCAACTGAAAAAATGTAAACAAATAAAAAAAGATTGACAAATGTGAATTTGTATAAAAAATAAATTAATAAAAGTGTAAAGTGTAAAAAATTATTTAATTAAAAACTTTGAGCTCAGTGGAACTGTTTTTTGATGACGATGGCAACTCAAATTGTTTTCAGGTTATGATTTTCACCATTTTAAAATCTACATGTACAAATAAAATTATTTAAAATATTTATTATATAAAATATATTATTATTATTTATATATTTATTACAAATAATTTAACAATAAAATATACTTACTTTTTAATGTTTCCGCTTTTTTTGTTTGCTTAAAATTCTACAGCAACCAGAACTTTTCGGTTGCCAATGTAATCACTATTTGACAACTGAAGTTGCCAGCTGTCAGTTGAAATACGTAATATGTTTTTGGCAACTGGCAACGCAACTGAAGTTCGGTTGCTATCCATAATCGACCCATTAGTCTAGTCTTCATATTTAAAGGAAGTATTCTAAAAAATGGCTCAGAAAAGTTAATAGTTTCGAATATTTTTTCAAAAGAGTTTAAAAAAGATTAATTTTACCATAAAAAACATTTAGACATGTGGATTTGGTGTTGCTAATGGGCAGTCAGTACAGTACCAACAGTTATTACGAAGTAATGCATGGGTAATGAGCTTAACTTATTTTCAGGTAACATGTTCCGTAACATATTACCAAGGTTTTGCTGGGTTCTTAAAAAAGTTCTCATGTATTACAGCGGATGAGTGATATTTATTTTAATGTTGAATTCGATAACCCTTGTATGACGGGATGTTTGGAAGGAGCAACAAGGGGCAAAATCTCCAATTTGGCGCAGTGGCCAAGCCGCTGATGCTAGGAACTTGAAATTTGTTACGTGAGTTCTTAAACAGGAGTAGACATCTGTATAGAGCGTACTTTTGGGAATTTATACGGAAATGTGTATAAGTTTTGCCCTTAGCGGCCTGGCCACACCACTAAAGCGAGGAACTTGAAGTTTGATATGTTAGCACCTAATCACAAGAAGACATCTGTCTTCTGCCAATTACCATGGGGAGGGGCAGAAAGAGGAAAAATATCAGCCTTGGCGATCTGGCCACACCGTTGATGCTAGGAAATTTGGTACATGAGTTTCTAATCAGAAGTAGACATCTGCAAAGAGCGGAATTTGGAAATTCCAAATCATTAAAGCGAGGAAGTTAGAATTTGATATACCTGTTCCTTATCACGCTAAGTAGGGCTTAAAGGTTGAAAAAGTCTACCTCTTGGAGGCCTTGAAAAAGCGCCGAAGCTAGAAACTTCAAATTGCTATATGGGTTCCTTATGAGGAACATTATTATACAATGAAAAAAATTTGTCCTAGCTTTATTCAATTGACTCGCAGTATATTTTTTGCGTATATGTCGAGTTAGAGTAGATTTTCTTAGCATGACTTGTCAGTTTATATTTTCTTTTATGTAAACAATGGCTAAACACTCTAAACGGGCGTTTAATCCTGTGGATTTTTTTATGCTTGGTGTCATCATTATATTGTTATGGGTTTCAGTTTTTTTTCTTTCATTTTGCAAATAAATTTTGCAAAAATGTCAAAACATCCTTACACCCACATTTGAAAAATATGTACAAGATTTGACGACTTATTTAAAAAGTCTGAGAAGTTTGTAATATTTGCAGGGTTGTGAAATAAACAAAAACAAAAAAAAAAAAACATTATTACGTTAATACTAAATACCCAAGTAAAAAAGTTTTTATATAGTTATATACTACTTTGGCCCTATGATCCTCTTAGGAATTTTACGGATTATATATTACTTTATACAGTTTTTTATATATATAATATATTGCAAAATATATATTCTTATAAAATCATATAAAAGTATATCTCAAATATTTAATTATATCTTTCTGTTTATAACACTTCATATAGAGCAATATGTTAAAATATATAATTACATATCGATCTGTATATGGCTACATATGTCACATGTAATTGCATATATTTGTAGACAATAGTATCTAATTGGATGATGTAAATTTATTACATTATATATAATTTGATACATTTGGAGGAGAACAAACTTCGGATACAATTATATCAAACTATATCTAATTTTATCTAAATGTATCAACTATAGATATATATATATATATATATATATATATATATATATATATATATATATGTATGCACAGCGCATAGTCCAGAGACATTTATTCGTTCCCCCGCATAGTTTAGGGACATTTCCTTACTTTGGGGATTGTCCCCAAAATTTTCGCGCCTTTTCATACATCTAGCGTTTAAGATGAGGACAATTTTTTCTATACACCGCATATTCCGGCGACAATTTTGGCCATGTCCCTAAAGTATGCGCTACGCATACATATATATATATATATATATATATGTATGCACAGCGCATAGTTTAGAGACATTTATTCGTTCCCCCGCATAGTTTACGGACATTTGCTTACTTTGGGGACTGTCCCCAAAGTTTTCGCGCCTTTTCATACATCTAGCGTTTAAGATGAGGACAATTTTTTCGATACACCGCATATTTCGGGTACAATTTTGGCCATGTCCCTAAAGTATGCGCTACGCATACATATATATATATATGTATAAGGTGGCGCAAAAATAACCTTCCGATGTTTTTTTTTTATTATGTATTTATTATGTATAGCATTTTCTGATATGAGGATTACTTTTGCGCCACCTTAGTATGCACAGCGCATACTCTAGCGACATTTATTCGTTCCCCCGTATAGTTTAGGGACATTTGCTTACTTTGAGGACTGTCCGCAAAGTTTTCGCGCCTTTTCATACATCTAGCGTATAAGATGAGGACAGTTGGTTCGATACACCGCATATTTCGGGGACAATTTCGGGCGTGTCCCTAAAGTATGCGCTGTGCATACATATATATATGTATATATGTTGTCATTTTTCGGATATAATTATATATAATATTAAAATTCACAAAATATTTTTTTTTACATGGGTACACATTGTTAGTGTTTCAAAGTTGATTAATTTTTTGTAATTTTTTGCTAGACTCGAAAGTTGTTACACCGAAACCCTATAGTTGGCAATAGTGGCAAAATGTCTATCTAGAGCAATAAAATCCGTTTAAAATATATATATATAAAAAAAATATAAAATAAAACTAAATTATAATTTAAACTCATTTAAATAGTTAAAAATTATTTTAATCAATGAAAATGAAAATTATTCAAGATCGAGGCCATACTCTATATATCTTGATTAGGATAGTGTCCTAACAAATAATCTATAGAGTTTTTGTTTTCAAATTTATTATTTGACCCTTTCAGGAATGTGTTGATAGATCTATTTCATTGCACAATTAAAGGTCGCAAAAACATAATTTTTATTTTTAACAAAAATTATATCAAACTTGTAAAAAAAGATCAAGTACGGTCTTAGTTTACTTCCCCTTTACATCTTGTTAAAAAAAAAACCAAAAAAAGTGTAAAAATAAAAAGGAGAATAAAAACAAAAAGCGTGTATGGTATATCTTGCTTGCACATAACGAACAAGTTTTCAATTTATTTTTGATCAATGGTGATAATCTTTAACTTCGAGCTCATATATAAGTTCTCATTTAGTGGGAAAACTAAGTTATATGAATGTTTGATGTTTTTCATGGGATTGTCACTTCTTTTAAAACTTGTTCTGATGATGGGAACCTAGAAAATTCCCGAAATAGATCTATTACCATATTGCGGAACGTGGTCAATTAATAAATTTGAAAACAAAAACTCTATAGATTATTTGTTATTACAATATCCTAATAAAGAAATATAGAGTATGTTCGAGGCCATACTCTATATTTCTTTATTAGGATATTGTAATATTGTATCTTCATTTTTAAAGGTCGAAAAAAACATAATTTTTATTTTTAAAAATGATATCAAACTTGTAATTATTTTAATCGTTAAATATATTTCTGAAAGATATCATAAAAGAACTAATAAAATATTTCAAAACATGCCGATTGAAGAAAAGCATTGACAAGTACTTACAATTGTCATATCAAATCTCATTACTTTTATATGGGGATGTAGCGCAAAATAATGACATATCATTACTAAACACCTTATACAAAAAAGAAAAATATGTGACTACCTATATTCCTACCATAATGGACAAAAATATTAAGTCTAAAAATAAATTTAAACAAAAAAAAAAAAATACGTGTTTTACTTTTTAAATTAAAAAAAATTAAAACCAAAAGTTTATGATGTGAGATAGATTTTTCAAGTTTAAGACCATTTGTTTTTTGTCAAACAAAAACCTGTGCAATGTTTATTTATTAATTAAAAATCCATTTCATCATCCGCTACTTTAAAGCAGACTTTATCTACTGACCGGTCCTTACTTGTTTCATTTCGCGTCACCGAAAATTATATTTAATAAAAAAAACTTTTTTTATTGAAAACGGGCCTCCAGATTGTCAGTGAACTGCTTTAAAATCTGAGCTATCTCGACATGTTATACTTGATAGATAAAAACCTAAGTGACTTTCTGGCACAAAATAGCATTACTTTCCAGCTTACAAAAAATAAAAAGTAAGTACTTACATATGTACTCACCAGAAGGGAAAAAATTATGAGTCTATGCTTATTTTATTTCCAGCACGACAGCAGTGGCTTCACTGATAATAATCCATGCGTAAAATTACGAAAAAATGTCAAAATAACCAAACTTTTTGTAAAATAAACGAAAATTTGTACATTTTACAAAATTTTTAGTAGTTTTGACAATAATTTCGTATTTTTATGCATTGATTAGTATGAGTGTTTAAAATGAGATATCAACGAATCACTTAGTACTAACCGTTAAAAACATAGGGTGGTAGCGGTCGAAAATTGGATATATTTTGATGGTTTTATATGAAATGAGTCTATGTCCCTATTAGTTGTGATAAAGTAATGCAGAGAGTAAGCTGGTGTCATTGCTGGTAGTGAGAAAAATAATGTCATGTTATTTATATAGGATATTTTTTGATTATTTTTTTTTTTGTTAAACATTGTAGGAACTCGCAGTTTTATCATAAATATTTTTAATGTTTGACTATGTTACAAATATCAGCATAAACTAAAAATGACTTTTATATCTTCCACTTTGGCATGATAGAGTATACAAAACTATAACATATAAAACAGATATTGTTTTTTTTTTTTTTTTTGCAAATGCCACACCCGTATGACGACTAAATATGTTGACAGCATAGCATCAGTTTAGAAGGAGTTATCTTAACTTTATAAAATACACATTTTTATAACTGTTATTTCAAAAAGACCACTACTACATGTTAATATACTACGAATACTATAACAAAACGCCGCAAAACATGCTTTAAAAAGCACACATTTTTAATAACAGTTTTGGAGTAACAGTAAAATAAAAACACACTTACACTCCACACTAATACAAAGAAAAAGATAATGGTTGAGAAGCCGAAGAAGAAATTTAAGTAAAATTGTGCATTCGTTGATGATAAAGGAAGTTATGTAAATTAATGTTTACTCAACATCTTTTTAGGAATGAAAATTGAAAAAACGCTTTTGTATCCGTATCCGTAAAAAAAAAACTCTCACACACATACTTATAATGTATGTAACAGTTTTCCTTAACACACACTAAAAAACAAAGCTACCAACAAAGGCGTTTTTTAGTGGTTGCGGGTTTTGTTTTATTTTTTTATACCCTATTCTATTTTTTAAGGGCATATTAAGTTTTCAACTACGTTTGCAACATTTGCAAGTAAAAATTAAATGAAATAAACTTTTATTTTATATAATAAATTCTACTTTTAAAGCATACAAGAGACTAATTAATTGAATGGCCTTATTAATTGATGATTTTATTAAAATTTCATTGATATCTAAATTTATTTTCATCGGGATAAACATTAATTGCATTTATAGTAATTAAATGTGCTAAAGTCCCAAAACTTATTTAACAAATTGTGGAAAACAATATGCTGTAGGCGTGTCCCTATCCGGATTTCATTCCTGCCCAAGGAAATCTTCAGGGGACTTTGTTATTAGAATTTCTAGAGATATTTGTTATGTTAAATCACAAACTCAATGAGAATTTCTTGTCCTCGTCTAGGAGCGAGATTCAAAATTTAAAATATCAAAGAAAAACCAAAAACAACAACAAAATATTATCACAATTGGCTTTGTCATCTTCCAAATACTACTCTGTTTTTTTTTTTTTTTTTTTTTTTTTTTGACAGACCTAGCAATGTAGTGACGTTTATTCAAGTAAATCAACAATAGAAAATCATATGTTTTCTATTAATGTCAGTTACATATATCAATTGATATCAATTGTAATGAAATTATTTTCATTAGTATTTTTTTAATTAATGGTAATGAATTTCATTGATTTGATTTCATTGATTAATGATAATGGTTTTATATTTCATTACCATTAGTAATGAATCAATTAAAGAAATGCAAATTACAATTGACAGAATACAAATATGCTAGGTCTGGGAAAGATTGCCACAGGTTAATTTTTTATAAAAAAACAACAGGGTGTCTCAATTATATGTTTACCCAAATACGTATGTGAAAATACTAATTTAATTTAATAATTTTATTGTAATCTTTATAAAACTTTTATAAAATTCGTAATATGTATATATTATAAGCTACTTTTTTTTAACTTATATTTTATTTGTACAGTAGTCTTTTAAATTATCTTGCCAACTTGCCTCAATAATGCCTTTTTGGCGCTGTAGCCAAATTGAAATTTGTAATAATGAATTTTGTTCAAATAAAATAAGCAGCTATTTATGTATATAGTTGCGAGAAAAAAGAAAAAAAAAATCACTCCGATAATAGAATGGAACATTGGTCCAAAATGGAACAATATGGAATGAAATGGGGAAGGAGTGGAATCGGAACACCTAGCACATTTGTGTTGTACGCAGTGTGGGTTTGTGTTAAAGTTTGCGAAATTTTTGTCCGTTTTGCGATATTTTCCTTAGTTTTTAAGATACGAGCCATTTTACAAAATAGCGATATTTTAAAATGGCCAATATCTCCGAAACTTAGCGAGATAGCGCAAAACGGACAAAATTTTTGTTCCACAGAAGTAGGAATATATAAACAGGCTAGGTCCGAGGGAGATACCTAGTGATCAATTTTTATAAACAACATGTGATTTAATATTTTTTACTTATTTACGTGATTATACAAACATGTTATCGGATAATAGGAAGTTAGTTCCTCGTTCCATTTCATTTCCCGTATTCAGTATTCAGTATTACAATTTACACTTCATTTTTTTTTGTAAACAAATGCTTTTTTTTGTTCAATTGTAATTTGTTTTTTAGGCATTAATGTGATATCATTAGCATTACTAGGAGAAATTCTAATGCTAAAAAAATTCATTACAATTAAAAGGTAATGACATTTTTTTGGCATTAGCATTATTTAACTTATGCTAATTAAAAAATCCCAAGTATGCTTTAAAGCCTGTTTTACAGAAATCTAAAAAAAACAATTACGAATTTTAAAACTAACAATATTTTTTTCTTCTTTTAGATATTTAAAGTTGTTGTTGGAATACTCCCTTTTAATAAATGTGGCCGCTATCTTGTAATGGTTATCAGTACTCAGGTAAAAAACTTCATTGATTTTCATTCTATTTAACACTTCAAAAATTATGCTATTGTGTCTCAAAAGTTCAAATTAATGACAGGCTTCTGCATACTTACGAAATGTTTCATAAACATTATGATAAACTTTCATAACTTTTTACTAAGTCCTTTATAAATATTATGAAACATTTCGTAAATATTATGAAGCTGCTTCATAAGCTTTTATGAAATGTTTCATAAATATTGAGAAACGTTTTATAATTATTATGAAAAGTTTTCATAAATTATGTTTACAATTTTTGCCTAAATTTCTTGATAAAAAATACAAATACAAAAACGATGCTTCCTGTTTTCTTAATTCTTTTTATTCACCATAATAAATTTTATTTTACTTAAAACTAAAAAATAAAGGGTCCGCCAAATAACTTTTTTTTTTAACTCCTGAACCAATTGGACTTTGTATGGCGTCATACCAAGGTCTTTATTCAAAATTAGTCTCAATGATGTCTCCGAAATGTTCAATTGTTGAGAACTACGGTGAATTGATGTTGATGGCTCTTCACGCACACTTTCTGCCACAGCAGCAATATTCTCGGGTGTACGCACTGTTTTTGGCTTTTCACGCTTTGGTTTATCGATGAGGATGCCAGTTCCTTTCACTTTTTTCACAAGATAACGAACATACGGACCATATTCGTTCAGCGGAAGGATAAAACTAATTATCTGTCAAATCAGACATGAGCTAAGTGTTACCATTCACGAAATAAGCACTAGTTGAAAAAAAAGCGTTAGATGGCGGACCCGTTACAAAATTACAAGAGTAAAATAAATATACTTTCACATTTTTCAGCTGTTTTAATTTTATGTGCTTTATTTTTTTTTTTTAAATAAGCTACAAGTGCAGTCAAAAATTAACCCTTTAACGGGTAAGGCTGCCTCAGGGCAGTCTACATAAAATTTACCACAAATGCGTCAAATGAGCGTTTTATACTTACAAATTACTAAATTCGGATAGAAAACTAAATTTTCTAAATATTTTGCGAACAAATTTTTCGTGTGCCGTCCAAGGTTTGGAAGCGAGAAAGCTTCAAAATCAAAATTTCGTAAAATTTGAAAAACTAATTATTTAAAAAAAACGGGTTTCAAAAATCTAGAAAACCAATTTAAGTTGACTAAAAACTCTTAACAATAAAATATAAGTAAGATTGAATCCTTAGCTTTAATAATAAGTAATTACTTTAGTCCAAGGACTCACAGGATTTTAGCAGGATTTCTCTAAAGGACATCGTCGTAACTTCTAAACTAATAGACGGATTTTTATGAAATTTTGCAGAAAGAAGACATTAAGTATTAATAGCAAAGCGTTGAAGTTTGAACTTTTTCGCCTAATATCCAAAAATCGAAAATCGCGATATTTTCTTAAATAGCAGCAGAAAAAAAAATAGTTTTTCGAGCGTGGTTATATATTGGTAAGAGAAATATTTTTTGTCCAAAACTTCTCTTTTATATGCTTTAGTTTCTAAAATGCACACTAAAATATTTTGGCCCATATTGCCTTAATTAGGCAACGATATACAATTTTGTTGAAGAACTTATTATTTGTTTTTCGAGTGGAGCACATGGTATAAATTTCGTTGCAAAACATCGTTTGCCAGTTAGAGGGTCAAATTTCTTCTACAAATGACAGTTTTTCACTTAAAACTAAAAAGGGTCCGCCAAATAAATTTTTTTTTTTTGAAAATGCTATAAAAAAAACTACTGAATATTTTCTCAAACTTCTTTTTTTATTTGAAAGTACAATCCTTCCGGTTAATAATGGAAAATAATTTCATTCAAATGGCTGCCTCGGCTGTCCATGCAGTAGCCTACACGATCGGTCCAATTTTTAAGCACATTATCGATTGTGTGCAATTGTATTTCACCAAAGGCTTCACGAATATTGTCCTTTAAAGCGTCAATTGTCTCTTGCTTGTTGGCGTAACACTTATCTTTGACGGAACCCTACAAATAATAGTCCAACGGTGTCAAATCGCAGCTCCGAGGTGGCCAAACGACATCAGCTCTGCGGCTGATAATGCGATCTTCAAAAACAGTGCTCAAAACATCGAGTGTAGCTTCGGCTGTGTGGCACGTAGCGCCGTCCTGTTGAAACCAAATGTTGCCAATATCCTCCTCTTCAATTTTTGTGAACAAAAACTCGTTCAACATGGCCCGATAACGATCTTCCAAAATCCGTACGCAATTTTCGCACACATTCTGCCACATTACCATGATTTTCAAAGTAATGTCGCAATATTTCCCAGCGTTGTTCAAGCGTATACACAACCATATTCGTTCAGCAGAAGGACACAACTAATTATATGTCAAATCAGACATGAGCTAAGTGTTACCATTCACGAAACAAGCACTAGTTGAAAAAAAAAACGTTAGATGGCGGACCCTTTATTACAACTCAAACAACTTCATATCTCATATATTTGAAATTTTTTCATTTTTAATTTGTCCTATCAAACTTGATCTCATCGCATATATATTTGATGATGCCCCATATAATTTTATTTTGTTTACTTGGGTATTGAACTTTACCAAAATATGTATGGGATTATATATAATCCTAGGAAAAAATTACACATTGCAAAAAGAAGGTGATGCCCACACTTGCTTACATATCTCATTGCCAAATTTAGTAACTGCAATACCAAACTCATTCCATGGATAGAGTCAAAAAAGCAAGTAGTATTGTAATCAATTCTTTAAATTTAAACCAGAAAGCATGAACTCAATAACAAAGTAATCATTTACTTAAAAGAAAACAACAATGTTATTAACTTATATGTATAACTTTCTGTACTCCAGAAGTAATCATATATTTTTTCTTAATAAAAGGACGTTATTGGAAGTAGTTCCTAATTTTGAAAAAAGAAGTTATACAATTTTAAAGAATTTATCTCATATATTTTTTCAAACAAATTTTATTTGCAGGAAAATAATACTAAAAACAGAAATCGCATGTTGGCTAAATTTTGTTAAACTGTGGTTATAAATTAGGGAAGCGCACGTGAGCAGAAAATTGTGAGTGGAAAATGAAATTACTGACGTTATCGTGAGTGAGTGTAAAAAAAATTTTCGTGGGTGATTGTGCGTGAGTCATATTTTTGTTTTTTTTTTCAATTTTGAATTGTTCTTTTTTATTTGAAAAATTTATATTTTCGTGGTTTATAGCTCCAAAATTATGACAAACCCATGTTATCATAACAATTCGATGTTTCACTTTTTAGGATTTTATTTCCGTATGAGTTTAGATCGTTACATTTGAGTGACCTAGGAGAATCACGTGTGAGTAAAAGTTGAATTTACTTATGAAACTACTTCTTTTTTTTCAAATGTAAGTACTTCGTAGTTTTACAATGGAACTATTTCATTATTAAAAAATGTATGTAGTTCTTAAAAATATAAAGTAAATGGTTCTTCGGTAAAAAAAATAATCAATTCTAAAGAATCAATTATTTTAGTCTCACGCCCTGTTAAAAGAATCGAGTAGGTAATCTAGTAAGGAATGCGTTCTGCCCAAAATGCTGGATTACAAACCCGCTTACCTTTTTGGAAATTTTTTGCTGGGATGCTATATAAAATTATAAGGAAAATATTTACAGTATGACGCCACATATAGTTTAATAAGACTTAGCCATATATAATCATATATAATCATATCCGATCACTTCATATATTTGGTTTATTATTACATGGACTATGTAGTTATATATGGAGTAAAATTTGAAGATATATAATACAATTCTCGAAATAAAAATTATTAGATGTATTTGTATAAGCCCTAATGTGACTCCATTTAAAGTCATATATGACTTAATCATATTTTATATTACTAAACTACTTGTAACTAAAAAAATTCAACTGTCAAAAATTCAGTTGCAACTACAAAACTGTTTCCTAAGTAGAGCGAAATATTTCATTAAAACTTGTCTAATAAAATTCTGTCTGTGTAGGGCATTCAAAATTAGACTTTGGCTGTCTAGTAACTATTTTCAAAAGTATTTTTATGATGTTTGTCTAATCCTGAAAAACAAAACATGAGTCAAATGAAAAGAAAAAAATTGAATGAAGCGATAAAAAAAAAATGCAATAAATTTTCGCAAGCTCCGTTTTTTTTTACGCTAAAACAGATCCTTCGAAGGAAATAAGGTGGAAATGGGTGGCAGTATTTTGCAATTTAATAAAAGTGACGCATAAAACTAACCATCCACAAAGGCAAGCAAACACACACTCACATTTGGGGTACGAACGTACTAAAGTCTCCGGGCAATACTAATAATAACAATAATATGGAGTCACTTAAGGTAAGTAAGTAAATAGAGATTATGCAATACTAACAGTAAAACAAAAAAAAAAAAAAAAATGGAAAGATATTTTTCTTCCATAAAGCTAAAAGCTATAAGAATTATAGCTAATATATGCAAATAAATGTATTATCATGAAGGAGAGGAGGTTTGTTCCAGACTCCTTCCTTCCTGTTTATTTATTATACTGAAAAGCAACAACAACTGAGCAACATATGAAATTATTTAGCATAAATTGATTTAAGTTAAATATTTATTTATGTTTTATTACTTTGGTAAATTAAAATAAACTTTATATCCTTAAAAACAATGTGCATATGAGTAATTACAAAAATTTTCGACACTTTGAGGTAAAATATTTTCCAATTTTTTCTTTTTTTATGACATGAATATTTTTCTGTGTATGTGTTAGTCAATATTTAAGCATGCTAAATACATTCGCATTAATAACACGGTGCTACAAAAAAAAATGCAATCACTTTTGTGCAGTTTGTAAGTCTAGATAAGTGTATTACAAAACCGGTTTGAAAAGTTTCAATATACCCCCAAATTTTCGAGATAACGGTAAAATTGTTTTTTTGCGACTGGTGCATTTAAACATTTTTCAACCGGTTTTGAAATTTTAAACGACATTTAAAAAGAAATTACCTGATCTTTTTAAATATATATTCTTTCAATAATAATTAAGTGCTTATTTTACTTCGACCTATTTGTTGTAATTCAATAAATAAATATTATTTATTAATACATATAAATAGAAAAAAAGACTGAAATTTCAAATTTTTTTAATCTTTTTCAACTTCTACGAGGGTTTTTTCGAATCTTCTTTTAAAGCAGCAATATTCTTGAAGTTAGTATTTTCTTGAGTAAATCGAGCCTTTATTTGTTAACATCGGTTGAAATTTGACAAAGTTATGGTACTTTTTCTATATATACAGACCGAATTTTATTTTTTCAAATGCATTTGTGCGAAAGAGGAAGAAACACAATTTTTTATGTACATTCGAAGTACCATAACTTTGTTGAGGGTTGTTCCATAGTAAAGTCCTCAGAATCTGATGTTTTTCCTATACGAAAAATTCCTCAGAATCTTAAGGGTTTTCAATGAAAAAAGTCCTCTGAACCCGAGGGTATTTCTATTGTAAAAAGTCCTCAGAATCTGAGGGTTTTTCTACAAAAAAATCTTTAGAATCTGAGTTTTTCTATAGGAAAAAGTCCTTAGAAAAAAAAATCTTTAAAATCTGATAGTTTTTCTGTAGAAAAGTCCTCTGAATCTGAAGAGTTTTTCTATAGAAAAAACTCCTCAGAATATGTGGCTTCTCCGATTGGAAAAAGTCCTCAACATCTGATGTTTTTTTTTTTTTGGAAAAAGACTTCAGAATCTGAGGGCTTTCATATAGGAGAAAGTTTCGGAATCCAACTTTTTCCTATAGAAAACCTTTAAATTCTGAGCATATAGAAAATTCCATAGGTTCTGAAGGCTTTTTCATACAGAAAAATCCTTAGATTCTGAAGACGTTTTCCTATATAAAAACCTTAGATTCTGAGGACTTTATCAGTATAGAAAACTTTTTCCTAGATAAAACCCCCATAGAAAAATCTCCCGTTTCTGAGGACTTTTTGCTATAGAAAACCCCTTAGATTATAAGGACTTTTGCCAAAACCTAAGATTCTAAGGATGTTTTTTAATAAATAAAAACCTCATACTCTGAGGACTTTTTCCTACAGAAAACACCTCAGATTCTATGGACATTTTGCTGTAGAAAAAACCTCATATTCTGATTACGTTTTGCTTCAAAAAAAAACCCAGATTCTGAGAGCTTTTTCCTATAGAAAAAATAAAATTCGAAAGCTCTTAAAAAAATCACCTTTTAGATAAACCACGGGACACAAAAAATCGAAATTGTTGTTTTTTTTTTAGCAAAAATTCCATATTTTACAGATATGCATCTTTTTGTCAAATCGAGAGTGGCCATAAAAGTGCATTCAAATAAGAAATTTGCACTAAAAAAAGCATTTCTCTTTAACGCTGCAAAAAAAACTTTATTAAGCAGTTCTAAAGTAGGGGAGTATACCATTCCAGTGTAATTTAAATGATGATAATCCGATAAATATTAAATTTAATATGAATATTCCAATTTAAACACTTTTTAGCATTTTTCTCATCGTTTCAAAGAAACTAAATCGCTTAGAAAACCGTGAATTTTTCGAAATTTGAAAACTTAAAAGCGCCAATCTTTAAGTGGATTCATATAGTTTCTAAACGCAAAATTTAATTGGAATCGGAAGACCTAAGGTCAAAAAATGCAAAAAAAAATTTTTGAAGGTCTTCGGTAGAACGGCCGATATATATTTTATATTTTAAAAATGTGCACTAAATATATGAACATATTTTTATTATACTAAAAGATGAACTTATAGGTCATCCATTTTCGATATGCTATCATATACATGTTAGGCACATTTCGCGTTTTTCCCAAGTTTGGCACATTTCGCATTTGTTTTTTGTTCTTTTACATGAAATACTTGTTCAGATTTGTATTTGTGCTTTTGCACACAAATGCTTTGAGGCGTTGCGAAACGGGATGATAAATTGTGAAAAAATAGTAAAATATAGTAAAATCTGAGAAACCCCGATTATTTACCTGTTTATTAAACAAATTTGATATCAAAACGTTTTTGAAGGTCCTAACAGTATTTACCATAAAAATTTAAGAGAAATTATGTTATTTTTAAAATTGTATGTACAAAAAACTTCGTTAAAAAATGCTAAACTTTAATGCAATTTAACGAAAGATCTGGTCCATAACTGAAGACACTGGTTAAGCTATTAGAATCAGTGTGGACGAAATAGGATAAATGATCGGTACTCTTATAGCGCTGTGTAATGGTGAATGTTAAAGGTAAAAAACACACATTTTCAAAAAATTAAAGCCAATTACTTATAAGTTTGTAATGTTCGTATCCCGTTATTGGAGCGCTGACATCAGCGTTGGTACACCTCAAATTGTTTAAAATTACACCATTTTTTAAAACTGCGAAAGTTTTAAAATCGAAAAATTTTGGTTTCATTTGTAAACTACCATACTTTTTAACAAGCAGCGATATGGAAATTCCTTTTTTAGTCAAGTGATTCCATTTTGTATTGCTTTGGATCTGATAATTAAAAACTATGAGCAAGAAAGTTAAATGAATGAAAAAACTCTTTTAAGTTTCAAATCATTTTTGTAATTTTTCGACTTTTAAATGGCCAGCAATTCTTTGAGTGAAGACTTTTCAACGTGACACTTTACATGCCCTAGTTTTTAAATTCTTTAGGTGAAGACTTTTCAACGTGAAACTTTGCATGCCCTAGTTTTTAAATATAGTCTACAGGACTACTCAATCGTGTCTCTCAATTAAAAAAAACCTTGAGTAATAAAAGACATCTAAAGCCAGTTTTAACAGATGTCGAAAAATTTTTTAAGTAGCTCATATAAATATCCTTAAGGACAATTTCAAATAAATAAGGCAACAAGTGTTTGTATTAGTATCTTTAACATTAATCAAATCAATTCAAAAACGTGTTTGGAATAATGTAAAACATTTCTTTGTGGTATTGTTCTATCATCTTAATCATTGTCATTAGAAAATCAAACTTCCTGTTAACATTTACTGGTCATTTACAGGTCATTCTAATATATCCTTGAAGAATAAAGAGAAAAAAAAATGTATAAAAGGCCTTTTCTTCTGATTTACTATTATTAAGATATTTATTTATATCTTCCTTTTTTTAACGAAACATTGCATGTAAAGGTGACATTTTTCTTTCATTTACTATTTTATAGACATTTTTCATTTCGTGTGTTTT
Source organism: Delia radicum (assembly GCA_021234595.1). Classification (NCBI taxonomy): domain Eukaryota; kingdom Metazoa; phylum Arthropoda; class Insecta; order Diptera; family Anthomyiidae; genus Delia; species Delia radicum. The sequence continues at coordinate 15,648,392 of CM037853.1, read as the reverse complement.
TTTAACTCTGTCATGCCTTGAAATGACTCTGAAGGATGTCCGTTTTAAAGCCAACAAAAAAGAGACAACTAAATGTATGGACAGACGAACGGACGGATAGATAGATAGACAAACATTTGCATTATTTTATTATTTCTCTTATTTAAACTATTTTTGTGTTTAATTACAATTTTGGTTTAAACGAGATGGTGTTTTTTTTTTTTTGGTCGAATATTTTGTTAAAATGTGCCTTCAAGTGTTTGATTGTCAACTTTTTATTTCACTTGTCCTGTGTCTTTGATGACTGACTGGAATGACTGCCTTGTTGTTGAAATAATATACTTTGTTGTTGTGGTCTTTTTAAAATGTTTAAAATTTATGTAAATTTTACATAAAGTTTCCTGATTGTTGGCCAAAGTTGACAACAACACGTTACTAATTCGCTTTTTGTTACTGTGATTTATGAAAAACCCCTCCTTTTTTTTAAAGAATAAACAAAATTGTGGAAACAGTTGAGTTTTTTTCTTACGTTGGAAAAGACACGAATGTTGTTTAAACGGAAAAATAATATATAGAAGAAAGTCAACATAAACGATAAATTTTAAATTATGAAAAAAGTTGTTGAAAATTTAGTTTTTTAGTTTAAATCCGTTTAAAATTGCTAGTTTAACCCTCTAATAAAGGAAAATTTTGCTTGTAATGAATTTTAAACCCAGTGATTGATTATTTTGATTGATTATAGTGACTGACATTTTGAAAACCACGGCAAATTTAACTTAAAACTACAATCGAAAAAAGGACGAGTTACATTATAGCTAATAAAACTAAAATTGTCATTTGTTTTTTACTGTTCAAAAAATTAACCACAATTGTAGTAAAAAAGCATCTAAGGGTTAATTTAGCCCAGAAGATTTTTTTTTTAGGAATTAAAAAAATGGCTGTAGCCAGGTTTGTATAAAAACGAACTTAAATATTTTTTGTTTAAATATATAAAAATTCCCACAATATCTTATTTGATCTAAATGCGGCACGGCACGGGTTAACGTTGTTCAATTTGCTCAAAATTATTGCCACAGAATCTTTAGATATTGTATTATAATATTTGAGATCATGTTTCTTAAAATTCTAGTAGTAAGCAAAACTTTGACATTTTTTGTAAATTGAAATAAATACATCCGGGGTCATTTGAGGCCACATGACCACATGGGTTAATGAGGTTGAAAAAATTTTTTTTTTTCAACCCTGAGTTACTGTTTTAAAATAAAACAACAAAAGTTACTAAAGTTAAATTTTCGATTTTAAATATTTTATGACAACAAATAAGCCATGTTATTACCAACAAACACAATTTCCTCGAAATCCTTAAAAATCAAATCGTTGCCCTACCCAAGTGTACGGGTGGTTATTTTAATTTTTTTTTACTTTTATTTTCAAAGATGTTTTAAACAATTCCCCGAAAAGCAAATATCAATTTTTTCGTTTTTGTTGAAGAAAACATTTGAAAACTTGAAATTAGAGATTTGAAAAGCACCCCAAAAGCACCGTTTTTGACATCACCTTAAGACAAGTTAACGACATCCGAAAGAAAAAACTTCTCTCACAATTTTGAGTCTTTAAAAAAAAAATTCTATTTTAGTAATCAATTTCAAAAACTTTTAAGATGTGTGCTCGAATTTTTCGATTAAGTAATAATTGGCACATGAGTGGTCTGGGGCAGTATTTATTACTGGGCTAGTTATTAACCGATGTTGTATTTTTATACCTTTTTGAATACATTATACTATCATTATGTCGAATAATTTATCATTTAGAATAAAAACTATTACTTTATTTAAAAAAATTTGCAAAAACTGAAAAAAAGTAATTTTTTCCCCATATAAACGCATGTTTCGCTCTTTAAGGCCTAAAAGCTTAGGGAAGGCGTTGTCGTAGAGGCCTTAAACTAACACATGAGCTATATTGAAGTCAAATATAAAAAGTTAGAGGGTACCGTATCAACATTTCCAAACTTTATACTCAAAGAACACTCTAATGTACACTTATAAAAATAAACCTGTAAAAATAGCAGAAAAGCTACACTCAAAAAAATAAGTTAGTATAAAAGTTAGTAAAACAGGTATACTACAAGGTGGCGCAAAAGTAATCCTCCTATCAGAAAATGCTATAAATTTTGCGATTGGCCCCTAATGTCAGTTCTGTTTTGACATTTGTGTAGTAAACACATGCGAAATACACGTTAATAAACAATGTTACGCTACACTGCTCCAGAACGAGGAATATTGGTGACTATTTATTTGACCAATAATCGGTCGGTGACTTTGGCACAACGTGAATTTCGTCGCAGAAGTATGTGTCTAATAGTAGATTTTTAAAAAATTTCAGATCATTACTTTATATTTAAAATATTGATAAAATTAAGTATTTATTGGTAATGCATTATTTTGTGTATTGAAATAATAGGAAAATTAGGTACACTCAAAAAAAATGTTAGTAAAGTCAGCAAAAAATTTCGCTGAGTCAGCAAAATTTTAGTCATGAGGGTGCTGGCTAAAAAATTGCTAATGTTAACAAAACCTCTTGCTAAATTAGTAGGTTCAGCAAAAGTTTTGCTAACATTTAGCTGATTAAAAATTAAAAAAATCCTTGCTAAAATTTAATAAAATCTTTGCTTAATATTAGTTGACTGCAAAAAACTCAAACAATTTGAACAAATATTATATTTTAGTTAATTTATTTGCTGAAAATCTTATTTTTTGTAATTTTTTAAAAAATATTTTACAATACATTTCAAAATATAAAAATGTTCATACCCTCACATTAATTAAATATGTAAAAATATATAGAAATAATTATAAATTCCAAGTCCGGTATAGCGAATAATCGAATGAACGAATTATATAACGAATTTTTCTAAACGTAAAAATTAAAAAAAAAAATGCTAAATATCGTAATAAGAAAAAACTGTTTGTGGGAGAACCTTTTAATTTAGGCATGTACCCACTATTGCAGTTTTATTTTCCAGTTTCAATAAACTCAGCATTTTCAGAAAATTTTAACAGTGCAGTGGAGTTAGTACAAAATGTTGTTGCGATATATTGATATAGTGAACGGGCCTGGCAATATAGCATTCGTTATAACGAGCTTTTACTATATATAACATAAAAAAAATTAGCTTTCAACTACTTACATCAATGGTTGTCTAAATGATGACGTCTTTTAAAGGCAGACAAATGCAGTAATTCCAGACCACACTACAATAATAATTACTATAAGCGTTTATTTACAAATACACATTAAATATTTTTTAAATTTAAATATTTTATTTGATAAGCCGGCGAGAACAAAAAATTTAAGTTCTGTTTTAATCTACAATGTATGTTGGCGTACTTTTGTTTTATGTATCATTTTCCTTGTCTCTACTACACCTTGACATGACGCGACATCTACTTCATTCTGCGTTTATCTATCAATCTGGTTGTCGTCCACACTATCAATGTGATTGTCAGCAAATTTACCAAAATAAATTATTAAAACATAAGTAAAATATTAGTTCAAATCAGTTAAGTGGTGAATAAGTAGAACTAAAATTAGTTCAAATCAGTTAAGTGCTAAATAAGAAAAAACAATTTCAGCAAAAAAAAAATAGAAAAAAAATAGAGAAATGGAAAAAAAAAATCAGAAAAAGTATACTTGATTTACAAGGCGTTTAACTAACATTTCGAATATCTTAGATCTTTGAGTATACGTATAAGCATATAAAGTAAAGGGTCCGCCATCTAACATTTTTTTTTTCAACTAGTGCTTATTTCGTGAATGGTAACACTTAGCTCATGTCTAATTTGACAGATTAGTTTTATCCTTCCGCTGAACGAATATGGTTGTGTATACGCTTGAACAACGCTGGGAAATATTGCGATATTACTTTGAAAATCATGACAATGTTGCAGAATGTGTGCCGATACACCCAAAACGAGTCACTGTTTGGTGCGGATTTTGGTCCAGAGGCATAATTGGGCCATTTTTCTTCGAAAATGAGCAAGGAGTGGGCGTTACAGTCAATGGCGATCGTTATCGGGCCATGTTAAACGAATTTTTGTTCACAAAAATTGAAGAGGAGGAAATACAGCTGCACACAATCGATAATGTGCTTAAAAATTGGACCGATCGTGTAGGCTACTGCATGGCCAGCCAAGGCAGCCATTTGAATGAAATTATTTTCCATTATTAACCGGAAGGATTGTACTTTCAAATAAAAAAAGAAATTTGAGAAAATATTCAGTAGTTTTTTTTATAGCATTTTCAAAAAAAAAAAAAGTTATTTGGCGGACCCTTTATATACAGAAAGTAAGCTAGTGTCATTACTGGTAGTCCAACAAATAATATGTAATATAAAGAATTTTTGACACCTGTTGAAACTTACTTTTAGATGCATCTTTTTTATCAAGGTTCTTAGAATTTAGTGAACGCGATTGGCATGGTTAGGTAGACTATAATTAAAAACAATAACACACACAGAAAACAGTTTTGTAGTTGCAACCGAATTTTTTGCCAACCGAATTTTTGTGGTTCCATGTACTATAACTATTATTAAATTTTAATGTTACTGTAACAACCGACTTTTATTTACAATTTACAATTTTCGGACTTTTATTGTAACAATTGAATATTTTATGTTCATGGGCTATAATATTCTGTAAATAGATTCACATGCGTTCAACAAATTATTAATAAAAAAATTATGTGCCTCGAACTGGGCACGAACCGGCGATCATCCGTTTGTCAGGCAAGTACTTTACCTCTAGCCTAAACCCAATTTAAATATGTTTTCTTAAATTTCAACCTTGAATATTTTTTAGTTTCAAATTTAAATATTTGTCTAAAAATTGATTTGCATGTACAATAAAAATTCGGTTGCTAATCTCAATATTTTATTAGAGTTACCAAAGCTATAAAATAAATTTATATTATTTTAAAATTATTTTATTAATGAAAAATTCTTCTCCGCGAACTGGGCTCGAACCGGCGACCTTCTGCTTGTTAGGCAATTACTTTATCTCTAACCTAAACTCAATTTGAATTTCTATTTTCAAATTTCTACCTTGAATATTTTTTTTCTTTCAAGTATTAATGTCTAAAAATAGATTTGTATGTGCAACAGAAATTGGGTTGCAAATCTTAATATTTTATTAGAGTTACCAAAACTATTAAAAAAACTTTATATTATTTTAAAATTGGTAACGAAAACTTATATTTTAGCTAGAGTAATTGTTTTTTTTTTCAGGCAAAACTAATATTCGTTTTTAACTGCAAATATTTTATTCAATTGATAAAATCTGCGAAAAGTGGTTGGTTTTGGTATTAAAGGTAATGTAGAAGATATTTTTTTTGCAATAATGATAAGGAAAACAAACTGTTTGAATGATGTGACTGTGTTTTGATAAATTTTATATATTTTCTGTTTACACTAAATTTTAATTATTCTGATTATGAGCTTTAAGTACTTACAATTAAAATTATTGAATAATGATTAAATTTTGTTGGTTGCAATGGAATTCCAACCAATTTATTCTCAGTGGACATGCATATCTTGAGGTTGAAAGGTCTTCACCTTCTCCAAGATTTGATGATCTTTTAAAAGTCAAAAACTGACAAAAATTTATTAAAATTTACAAGAGTTTTTTCACTCATTATTTGTTGACAGTTTTTAACTTTCAGATCTAAAAAATGGTGTCAGTAGACTTCAGTGATATATTCACTAAAACAGTAATTTTCATATCGCTGCTTGGTGAAGAGTTGTACTTTTTTCCATACATTTTTTGCGCCGTTTAATGGAATTTAGGTTTGAGATCCGCGCAATAATAACGAGCTACGAACATCAAATGTTTAAGTTTATTAACGTACATTTTTTGAAAATGTAGATTTTTTTTTCGTCTGACACATTTGTGTGAAACATTTCATGAAAAGCTATGAAACTTCTTCATATTTATAAAAGATTTCATAAATATGATGAAGCTTATCTTCAATTTGAAATTCATCATATTTATGAAGTGTTACATTGAAGTTTTTCATAAAAATTATGAAGCTTTTCCTCTCGTCATTTTACTAGTTTTTCCTACTCATTGGAAATGTGCCGAAATTATAATGATACTAAAGCCCAATAAGCCTGAAAATATGATGTCATCATAAAGACCAATAAGTTTGTTGCCAACTTTTTCAAAAATTTTTGAAAGACTGTTCTCAAGTAGATTGCTACCGATTTTAGAAAACCAAATATTATACCTGATCACCAATTTGGCTTTCGGCATAAGCACGGAACCCGATAACAATGTCATCGAATAGTAAAAGTGATTACGGATAGTTCAGAAAAGAAATTTTACAGCTCTGCTGTATTTTTAGACGTTAAGCAAGCTTTTGAATGAGTATGGCAAGAGGGTCTACTGTACAAGCTCAAAAAGCAATTACCTGCGCCATACTACTTGTTTCTCAAATCATACCTAACACAACGAAAATTGTATGTAAAGGTAAGCGATGATACTTCTAGCATATGCCAAATTAACTCAGGTGTCCCACAGGGGATCGTATTAGGTCTAGTGTTGTACACCATCTACACTTCATATATGCCCATAGATGATAATGTTACAATAGCTACATATGCTGATGATACAGCTATATCAGCAACAAATGTCTCACCAGTTGAAGCATCATTTTTGGTACAAAGGTATCTAAACCAATTACAAAAGGGGTTATCAAAATGGAAAATTTGGATTAACGCTGAAAAATCTAATCATGTTATGTTTACCATAAGAAAAGAGGAATGTCCGCCCTTGTATATTAACGGCTCAGGAATACCAAAAGCTAATACGGTGAAATATCTGGGAATGCACCTTGATAAAGGACTAACGTGGAAGAATCATATTACTGCAAAGAGAGATCATTAAAACCAAAAAAAAAAAATGTGATGGTTATTAGGACCTTAGTCTGAACTTAGCCTAGAGAATAAAATTTTGTTATACAAGTGTATATTAAAACCAGTATGGACCTATGGTCTTCAGTTATGGGGTACGGCAAGTAACTCAAACGTAGAAATATTACAGAGATATCAGTCTAAAACATTAAGATTCTTAGTTATTGCTCCATGGTATATGACAAACAGACAAATTTATAATGATCTTGAATGTCCTTTTGTAAAAGACGAAATAAACAGGTTTAGTTCTAGATATATTGAACGACTTAGTAACCACAGTAATGTGTTAGCGATTTCACTATTGGATGAGACTGAGGAAACTAGAAGACTAAAACGGTTTCACGTTTTAGTTTTGCCATACAGAAAATAATAACATAAATATTGTACATTTTTATATGTTTTCTATTTTAACAAATATATTAATCCATGTAAATATACATACATAATAAAAAAAAAAATAAAAAAATATATGTGAAAACATATACTTTTTAGGATAAGTTTATTAAGCTTGTTGAAGCTTAATAACGTATGTTAATTGATTTTAGATTATCAAATTTACTAAATATTGTAAAATAGATTGTAAATAAAAATATTGAATAAAAAAAAAAAAAATTTACACTTAGGAAATTATGTTGGTAAAGACGACAGCAATTGTAGTCAAAAACAAATGAAATTTCATTTAAAAAAAGGACGACTTACATTTCATTAAATTCAACTAACATTGTCATTTGTTTTTTAATGTTCAAAAAATGACTAACAATTGCAGTAAAAATGAACCACATGGTAGTAAAAAATAAACCAAAATTTTTTTTTTTTATTTTTTTAAATAACAAAAAACAACTGTAAAAAATGAATGTAAAATCATAAAACAGTCATTTGATGTGAGTTGTTTTTTTAAACGAACTACAAGGTTAGTTAAAAATTTTACATATTTTTAAAGCAGAAGTTCCCTGAGTGTACTAGTTCTCCATGATATAAATGTGTTTATCAACCCGATTTTGGTAACAATGTAAATTAGTTAATTAATTGGGTCAAAATTAGTTTTTTTTGGTAAAAGTGTTTAACTAAAATTCTAGCTGAATATGCGATATCAGGCAAAAAATTGCTGAAAGTTAGTTAAATATTTTAAATGGACACTTAACAAAATTTTCAACTAACTCTGTTTTTTTTGAGTGTAATCAAAATTAAGAGTTTTTATCGTTTTTTTTTCTAATCGCATTAAGATAATTGCTTTAATTATTTTGTTCTTACATTTTTATCTGAACTTTTTTTTACTTAAATAACAATTACTCATAAATTAAAAACCCTTAACTACTATTTTATAATGGAAGCTGAATTATAACCCTATGGGGAATGGGACCGGTTCTGCGTGTGCCACAGGATTGGTCCCTTCGTGCCAGAGACCGGTCGTCTGCTAAACCCTACCCTGTGTAAACAAGTGGCAACATTAACATTGGCTTGTCATAGGAGGGGGTCATTTGTCCTGCTTTAAACTACATAGTGGAATGCCATAGGACTAACCAAAGATGGGCATACCACAAGACAGTCGCAAAAGGGCCATGTCGTATAAAATAAACGAAACTAAACAGCTTCCAATGGATAAAATTCTGGCCAACTGCCTTTTTCTTGTTAATAAGCATTCTGGTTAAGTGGTATGTCCTCCCTTTACCAGTCACAGGATTGGTAATTTTAGGCCAACTGACACTGCTTAACCCACTTTTAGGCCAATTGACTCCTCATTCCCCATAGCTAATCTAAATATGTTGCTGAGTTTGTGGTATCAATATATAACCATTAATGTGTACATTTTCGTGATAATTTTGTACATGTTGAAAAATGTTCTACAATTATTTAAATACTAGTACAAATATAGAATGTTACACGAAATCTAATAATCTTGCCAAATAAATTAGCATATAAATCTGACATGAGGATTAGGATACAAGAAAAAATCTAAAACTAAAAATTAAATTTCGGACAATCAAGGTAAATATATGGAATTACAATCAAATTAAAATAATCACCCAAAAGAGAGTTTGTAAAATGCATACCAGTCAGTAAAAAGAAAAAAAAAGTTGTATTTTAAGCAATTTTCTTTTAAACACAAGGAAACCTAATGATTTTGCCAATGGCTTTTTATAAAAATGATGTTTTATGAAAAATAAAAAAAAAACCTTTAGAGTTTCGTTTATAAAATAATATAGTGTGTGAGCGGAAATTATTAAAAAAAAATTTAATTAAAATAATAACAAGTGTTGTTAAAGTTTTAACATAAAATTGCAATAATTTTATTTATTATTTAAAAGAAAAATGTTTTATTTTCTACTGGTTAAGCTTCATGGTTTTCATTTTGAAAATAAACAATAATACGAAACAACAAAAAAAAAAAAAATTTTGTTTAAAAATGTCATCGCGTGTTATCAAGTGATTTTCCCGCGCATTGATTACAGAGTTGAGTTTTTGTTTTGCGTTTTTGTGTTTGTGGCAAACCAATCAGTAAACATATTAAGTTTGAATATACATTAGGGTTATAACTTTTAATTTTTTTTTTTGCAATTATCAAATTTTTTTCTATCCTAGGCGTAGAGACCATCAAAAATATATTTTTTCGCGGTGTTCAAAAAAGTTCGCGCATAAATCTTTTTTAAGTTCGACCCAATATTTTTATTTAATTACACTAAAAATTAATGTTTCGCTAACATTTTTAAGTAAATAGGCTATTACGATGCCTACCGATCTTAAAGGACACAGGCGTTTTCCAATTTTACGTGTTTTGCGGATTTTGATAAACAAGATAGAATAACAAGAATAGCTTTGCGTCGCGATATGGATATTTAACATATTACGAACAAAAAAAATATAAAAATTTTGTGCATCCATTGAAGCTTTAATGTCAAACACGTGAAAAAATTTATTTTTACAAAACTTGCTTTATGTGGGAGGTTTATGTTTCAAAATGACCCGAAAAAGTGATTTATATTATTCTACACTGATAGAATTTTTCTTCTTAGAATCAATGAAACGATTTCATTAAAATCGATTCATTGGTTAAATGAAAAATTTCATTAACTGAATGAAAACTCATTAATATTGTTATTTTTTTCATTAACAATTTTTAATAATTTTTTCATAATTTCACAAAAAAAAAATTCATTAAATCAATGAAAAATTTTCAAATTTTTTTCAATAAAAATTTTGAATTGTAATAAGAATTTTTTTTTGTACTATCATTTCTAAATAAAAAAAAAAATTTTAATAAGTTTGCCTACAGCTAACAGTTTTTGACGAATTTGAATAGTTAGTCACTAAATTCCATGGAACAGATTCTCTAAGAAAAACGATATAGTTTTGTTCAAAACGAGACCTAAACTGTTATAGTTTTGACGATGTTACACAAAAACGTTATGCTAAACGATAATAAATTTTTGTTTTTTAACAACATTGTTAACAATATTTAAAATTTTTATCTAATATGGTCGTAATTTAGCTACAAAAAGTGGACTATAATCGTCGATCGTTCTACAGAATTCCAAGCCAGATCGATAAATTTTTTTTTTTAATATTTTGTACTGACATATATATAAGAAAATATGTAATCTTTTAACACAAATTATCTTACTTGTCATAATATTCCAAGTAACGAAAATTTGCTGAATCAGGCTGAGTTTAATAAAAGTCTGCCATCGCTTTTGCAGAAAAGCCTGTGATGTTTACTTTCGAACTTTTTTTATAAAAATATTTCATAGATCCTATAAAGACCAGACCTTACAAATAATATCAACGAATGACAATTTCTCAATAACCACCAAATTAATGATATGCTAAAATTAACATAAAAAGTGCAAATTATTAAATATCAACGAAAATATTTCATACAAATTATGAATTTTATTCATTAAACACATGAAACTTTCATAACGATTGGGCTAGGATAAATGAAAAAATTTCATATACTTTATGAAATTTTCATTGGGTCAATGAAACCATTCATTAAAATTGATTCGTTTCATTAAATCAACCTTTCCTGGACTCAATGAAACGTTTCTTTGGGGACTTTTTTATGAAAAAATTCATTGGATTAATGAATGAATTTATTAATAGTACGCACAAATTTCTATCAGTGTAGGTAAAAATTTTGCAAAAAAAAAAAAGTTATAACCCCAATGTATATCATGGATATAACTATTTTTTTGTAGACATCCTCCAGTTCCAAAATCGTGTTGGGCATGGAAAAAAAAACTAAGAACTAAGAACTTTTTCGCGATCGTTGAAAAAAGTTCACGCACCAAATGCATTGAAGTTTTGTATATAAGATTTTTTTTTTGATTAAAGAAAGTGATATTTTATTCCAAATAACTTATTTATTTTTTCCCGTGTTCTTATGTAATCGTAACTACAAAATCGTTACCCACCATTTTTAGACTAATAATAAAAAAAAAAAATTATATAAAAAACTTCAAACGTAAACTTTTTTTACAATCTCGAAAAAGTTAATTTGCTTACTAGCTTTAAATTTCCGACCAAAAAAAGTTCCTATATAATCATATATGATTATATATAGTATCACATATAACTAAACATCACATCACACCACATCTCATCTAATTTGATCGGAAAAATGGTTCTATCACATATGATAAATTATATATATTTTGATACAATTTTATCTAATGTTAATAACTAAATAATTAAACAAAAAAAAATTGAAAATGTTTTAGAGATCAGTACTTTTTTTTTTATCTAATTAAGTACTACTTGTAATTTATTTCTAAAAAAAAAATATAAATATTAATTTAAAAAATAATGTTAAAGAAAAAAGAGTTGATAAACGCTATACTTTAGAAAGCTTACGAATGCAAGAGAGTATTAATTATGCCATGAATACGAGAGAATATAAGGATAACACAAAGCTCCAATACTCAGTTGCAATAATTCAGAAATTAGTTAAAGTTCTGTGATACTACAGTAAGCTTAACCTTTGATTTTATGTGTACTGTGTTGTTAATATATATTTAATTATTTATTTATAATTCTGTGTAGTGATGTCCAGTTTTTATTTACAAATAAATTTTACATATTATATATTCTGACTATGTAACAAATAATTGTAAGTTAAACTGTGATATAGTGTTTACGATATTTTATTAAAATTTTTTTATTTATAAACTTTTTTTTGTATTTGTCGCCAGATTTTATAACTTTATGCTCCTGAAGAAGTTTGAATAAAGCAAACGAAACGTTGAGCAAAAACATGACAAACTGACTTTTATTTACAAATAAAACAGATTATTGACCAAAATAGCCTGTAGAGAAACCCCTTTTCAAAATCTAATCTAAAAACGTTTATTTTTTATGAACCTGAAGTTGGAACATATAAAAATTTAAAACGCTACGTAAAACAAAAAAAAAAAACAACATCTACCGAGGACGAAAATCAAAATTTTTGTTCGCAAAGTTTTCAAGTAGAAGCTTATAAATTTTTTAAATTTTTTCTAGAGCAGAAATAAACAGCAAACTTTACACGTCCTTGTTATAAAAAATAATTAGAAATAATAACTAAACGGTCGGTACGATATTTGTTTATGAAGTATAAATCTCCCTATTTAGTACCTTAGAAATTTCAGATTGTTCAAAACAACAATTTTATTAACCACAATACAGAATCAGTGGCAGAAAGTATATTTCCTATAGTGGAACTAAGCATCTATTTCATTTTTAAAATTGAAAATTTAGAATCCATTACGCATGTTATAATGGTGGGGTGTTTAATATGTTTAAACAAGCCGTTCTCAAGGCTCTCTTCTAAAAACCTGAACTGGCGTTAAGAGTTTCGAAAAAATGTGTTAACAGTGGACATTTTAAATAATTAATTTTCATGCTTTTAAGCAATTTTATTTAAATTTGAAAGTTAATTTGTGTTGTTTAATGTATTCTCTGCATAAATTTTATATACAGAAAATTTAGATAATAAAAAATATGCATTAAACCTCTAAAAAACTGTGTCTCTTTAAACAAGTTGGCATTTACAATTGAATTGAAGTTGTCGAATGTATTTTCTGCATAAGTTTTGTATAATTAACACAAAATTGTGTTTATATATGTTAAAAAGTATGCACAAAAAAAAAACTTTAAAAAACTGTTTTTGCATATAAAATTTAAGGGATATAGAATACCTTGGTTCTTCTTTCTTTTATATGTTCGTTTGATTAAAACCTAATAATTATAACGTTGTTTTTTAGTACTTTAATAAAAAATATAAAAATTCATTACAAAACAAAAAACCGTTGTTTTCATGTTTTTTTGAAGTTAATTTGAAACTCATTAATATTCTAATTATAAACGGTACTAAAAAAAATATAAAAGTGACAGCATTGTTTTCATACAATTTTACTATATATATTTATATATAATGATATGTTTCGACATATATAATTATATATAAAAGTAACAGAATTATTTTTGGTTAATTATACCATATATACTCGTACCTACATATGATCGTATATGGTACAATATATGGGCATATATATATCTATATCTACTTCATATGATCATATTGTATATACAAGATATGTTAATATATAATAAATATAATAAAAACTTTCTTATTTTTCTTCGATCTTTTTAAATAAATTTTTTTGTCTTTTGTTTTACCCTTTATTTTATAATTATTATTATTTATATCCAATATTTCGTCTTCGCTTTGGAAGACTTCTTCAGGGAAAATTTTTTATAATTAAAAAACTTAAAAATAATAATTACAAAAAAGGCGGGAAATAAAATATTTTCTAATGTCAAATTGAAAATTAACCCAGAAAACAAAGTATAAATAATTGAAATATCATAACCTTAAATCGCAGTTCTTAGTTTTTGTCCATGCCCTACACGATTTTGGAACTAGAGCTTTCATATTTGAAAAATATGCAAAAAGTTATAACCCTAGTGTACATACTACAATTATATAATGTAACAAAGTCATAGATAATCATAATAATTATTTGAAATCTAACGATATTTGCCACTATGGCGTCTCTCTGTTATTGTTGAAAACATTCGCAGAGTTGTATTTGTTTAATGTAACGCATATAATAACAATGTTTTTAACTTTAAATATGCATATTTTAAAAACTAAACCACTATTGCAACGTTATTGCAGTTAGAACAAAGGTTAACTTCCGGTTTATGAAGGGAACTTTTTGAGATTAAACTTTTTTTTTTTTAAATGAAATCTATGAGTTGTTCTCAGAATCATGATGGCGTTAATATATTTTTGTAGTCAGTGTTTTTGTGTAGTCAACCAATAGAAAGTTTGTATTGTTATTATGCTTGTGTTGTAAGTTTCGTGTTAGTTGCACATTTTTTTTTCTTTGTGACATTCGAAGTGCGTTTTTATGACATGCTAGTGTCATCCTGTGGTTGGTTGAATGATTTTTATGTACCCGACGAAAAAAGTTTATATATAGTCATATATAGCTTGATATAATTTAATTTGGAAGATGACAAAGCCAATTGTGACAATTTTTTGTTGTTGTTTGTGTTTTTTCTTTGATATTTTAAATTTTGAATCTCGCTCCTAGACGAGGACAAGAAATTCTCATTGAGTTTGTGATTTAACATAACAAATATCTCTAGAAATTCTAATAACAAAGTCCCCTGAAGATTTCCTTAGGCAGGAATGAAATCCGGATAGGGACACGCCTACATCAGATTGCTTTTCACAATTTGTTAAATAAGTTTTGGGACTTTAGCACATTTAATTACTATAAATGCAATTAATGTTTATCCCGATGAAAATAAATTTAAATAATTTAATATAGTTATATATATGTGGCCATATGTAACGATATATATTTACATCTCATACATATTTCTACGACAACTTCTAATACATCGCTATATATCATCATATATCATTATATCTTACGTTACATATAAGTTGATATTTTTTTTCTCTTCATATTAACTTGATATAGTTAAATATGAGATCATATATACTTAAATGTATAATTATATACAGGGTACAAAAAAATTAAACATTCTAGAAATTTTTATATATAATTGTATGTAAACATATATTTTAGATATTAACACAAAAAAATCAATCAAAAAAAAAAAACGAAATAGGAAAATTCAATGTATTTCAATCAAAAAAATGTTGTAATGATGTGATATGCAATTATGTATATGACTTACCCATGAAAAAGTTTCTATATACTCATATACAACTTGACATCATTATATATGACTATATGGGTGGAAATAAATATATTACGATATATGTTCATTTGTATCATATGTAATATATTAGTATATCTTGTATATATGATCATTCGAAATATATATAGATGTATATATGACCATATATTTTACCATATATGATCATATGTAGGCGTATTTGGTACAATTTATCAAAAATAATGATAACACTTTTATATACAATTAAATAGGGCAAAACCTATCATTATATATATAAAGGGTCCGCCAAATAACTTTTTTTTTTTGAAAATGCTATAAAAAAAACTACTGAATATTGTCTCAAATTTCTTTTTTTATTCGAAAGTACAATCCTTCCGGCTAATAATGGAAAATAATTTCTTTCAAATGGCTGCCTCGGCTGGCCATGCAGTAGCCTACACGATCGGTCCAATTTTTAAGCACATTATCGATTGTGTGCAGCTGTATTTCACCAATGGCTTCACGAATATTGCCCTTTAAAGCGTCAATTGTCTCTGGCTTGTTGGCGTAACACTTATCTTTGACGGCACCCCACAAATAAAGGGTCCGCCAAATAACTTTTTTTTTTAACTCCTCAACCAATTGGACTTTGTATGGCGTAATACCAAGGTCTTTATGCAAAATTCGTCTCAATAACGTCTCCGAAATGTTCAATTGTTGAGAACGACGGTGAATTGATGTTGATGACGCTTCACGCACACTTTCTGCCACAGCAGCAATACTCTCGGGTGTACGCACTGTTTTTGGCTTTTCACGCTTTGGTTTATCGATGAATATGCCAGTTTCTTTCACTTTTTCACAAGATAACGAACATACGGAGCATATTCGTTCAGCGGAAGAATAAAACTAATTATCTGTCAAATCAGACATGCCCTAAGTGTTACCATTCACGAAATAAGCACTAGTTAAAAAAAAAAAACCTTAGATGGTGGACCCTTTATATATAGTAAAATTTAATGAATAAAATTCTATTACTTTTATATATTTTTTTAGCACCTTTTATAATTATAATATAAATGAGTTTCAAAATTTACTGCAAAAAAACATGAAAAACTACGGTTTTTTTGTTTTGTAATGATTATTAATAATTTTTTATTACCATGAGATAAGCTCATGAATGCCATTTTTCGAATCAGATAAGATGTGATGTGTAGTTATACGTGATAATAATATATGATTATATCAGAAATTTTCCTTCGGGTAGTTCATTTTAACCGAAAGTTTATCTTAATCAAGTTTGTATTAACTGATGTTACATTGATATTGTTACTTCCAGAAAACAGACTCGGAAGTAGGAATCGTATTTGTAACCAATCGAATGGTTCGGTTGTAGCTATAGAAATTTGTTATATTAATTTCTGCTAAGGCAATCGATAATCTATTGTCGTGTCAAATTGTCGGTTGTTTCATTCGAATGATTGTTATCACAACCGTAAAATTCGGTCTCAGTAACCGAAACATTCGATTGGCAACATGTACGGTTGGTACTACCGAGTCTGTTTTCTGGTTGTAACTCACAGAAATACTTTATCAAGTGTATCGAAAACTATCTATTTATAAAATCACATGAAAAAATTTCATAATATTTAAAAATGGTTACACAAATTTTTAATATTTCGTGGACATTAAAAAAATTGAAAAGAAATTTTACTCCAGTAGGTACGAATCTAGCACTGGGAGAATTATCTTCACTTCAATAATGAATTTCTTCATAGCATTAACTGGAACTCGTCCACTGAAACTATTTATAGAACCTATGAAACAGGTTTCATTAAAATCAATGTTTATGAAATTTTTGAAGCACTAATGAACATCTTCATAAAACTAATGAATCATTTCACAATGAAGCATTTATAGAATTTATGAAACAGTTTCATAAAATTTTTTAATATTAAGAAGTTTCTGCAGTTAACAAAACTCTTCATGCCTGTCTTAAAAATGCATTAGAACTAAGACAATGAACCGCTTCATATTAGAATAATAAATGACTTGATAAAATATGTTGAACACTTGAGAATTAAATCCTTAAACTTAAGTTTGAAATGTTTTTCATCACTGTTAATCGTCAAAGTACAGAAGTTAAAAAACATTTCTTTTCAAATAAAAATTAACTTAAAATAGTATACGAGCCGCGATAAGCCCTGCGGACTTATTCTTCCGAATTCTTGTTACTAAAATTTTCTAAACATACGCCATATTGTTTTTATGTGCGTATTATTTGATCTCAAAACACACACATACTTGAAAGGCTGTGTTTTTGCAGTTGCGTACTACAAAATTCGAAATAAATACATTAAATCACAAAGCCTAACTTCACCTAAATTTTTCGTATTTTGTAAATATCGGTGATGAACGCAGTGACTGTTTGCGTTGACTTACGTAGTTTTCAAATAAATTTTACACTCAACGCAGTTCTGCTTTAAAAATATATACACTCAAAAAAATAAGTTAGTAGAAAAGTTAGTAAAAGATCTTGTAAATCAGGTATACTATTTGTTAACAAATTTTTTGCTAAAATTCTCTTTTAAGCTAAAATTTTTGTTATACTTATTCAGCACTTAACTGTTTTGAACTAATGTTTTACTAATATTATACTAGTGTTTTACTAATTTTTTTGCTAAAAAAATTGTGCTGATTAGCACATTAATAGCGTGGACAACAACCAGATTGAAAGATAAACGCAGAATGAAGTAGATATCGCGGCATGTCAAGATGAAGTACAGACGAGGAAAATTATACTAAAAAGTACAACTCTAATAAGACATATAAAAAAATCAACCATGGAAGATTTGTGTATCTGTATTTCATACATAAAACAAAAATTGTGGATTAAAACAACTTAAATATTGCGTTGTCATCGGCTTGTGAAAATAATCGTCTAATAATTAAATAAAAGACAAAATAAAATATTTAAATTAAATAAAGATGAAATATGTATTTTTAAGCTAAACGTTTATAGATATTTATAATCTAGTGTGGTCAAATTGCAAACAGTCTGTCTACCTAAAGCGAAAGACAAAGACAAAGAGGTAGATTTTTATGTTTCCTTTTTCTTATTGCCAAAAAAGTGTTGGATGTGTTATATATTGTTATTTTTCGTTTGATTTCTATAATTCTTTGCGCCATTTGCGTTCCTTTAAAAGATAGCATCATTGAGACAACCATTGATGTAAGTACATAGTTGGAAGATAATTTTGTTTATATAATATATAATTTTTCTATTGTTTTTAGATATTACATTAATTCATGTGTGTGAACATTTTTATGTTCTGTAACGTATTGTAAATTATTTTAAAAAGAATCACAAAAATAATGTTTATAATTTTCAGCAAATAAATTAGTTGAAGTATAATTTTTCTACAAATTTTTTTGAGTTTTTTTCAGTTTACTAATATTCAGCAAAAATGTTATTAGTTTTTAGCAAGGTTTTTTTTTAATTTCTAATCTACTAAGTGCTAGCAAAAATTTAGCTGAATCTACTTATTTTGTTGCTAAAAATCAGCTCGCTGACTCAGCAAAATTGTTTGCTGACTTTACTAACTTTATTTGAGTGTAGTTGTTTGGGTTGTAATACAGTTTATCTATTTTTAATGTAAATGTCAGTCATTTGTAGAACAAATTAAATGTTTTTTACTAATGTTGTATTCCATTTAAAAAAACAAACCACATTAAATGACTGTTTTATGATTTTACATTAATTTTTTACAGTTGTTTTTTGTTATTTAAAAAATAAAAAGTATATATTTATTTATTTTTTACTAACATATACTGTTTATTTTTACTACAATTGTTAGTAATTTTTTGAACATTAAAAACAAATGACAAATGTTAGTTTAATTTAACGAAATGTTAGTCGTCCCTTCTTCAAGCGAAATTTGACTACAATTGCTGTAGTCTTTACGTTCATGAATTAAATGAAAAAAAATGCTTCAATTTTATAAAAAAAAACGCATTAAAACACAAAATCCTTTAATTAAAACAATAAAAATTAAGCACTGAACGAAAAGTATAACTAATTAAGCAAGAATATCTTTTCCGGCAGAATAAAAACACTAATAACACCACATTATTTTTTTTTTTAATAATTTTATTTTTATATTAACAAAATCAGAAAATTAATAAAATCACACAAATGCACAATTAAACACATTTCCAAAAAAATGTTATCGTTTAAACTTAAAAAATTTTCATTTTCAATAATTTTAAAATAAAAGAGAACTTCCACCCTATGACAAGCCCATATAAAATTCATTGGGGGCCATCCAAATTTTCATAACATCGAAATCCAAATCATTGCCATGTATTAATTCTTTATCTATTATTTTGATGCGTTTTTTTTTTTGCTGGAATGCTGTAACTTTTTTATTTCTGCGAATTGTGCACCAAAATTTTCATAGTATAGAGAAAAAAGTTCAAATTATTTAAATACGCAAAAAAAAAAAAAATTAAAAAAAAAAATCTAAATCTAAATTCAAATTTATTATTTGACCCTTTCAGGAATGTGTTAATAGATCTATTTCGGGAATTTTCTAGGTTCCCATTATCAGAACACGTTTTGAAAGCGGTAACAATCCCATGCCAAACATCAAACATACATATGAACTAGTTTACTCACTACATGATAACTAATATACATATGAGTTTGAAGTTAAAGATTATAACCATTGATCAAAAAATAAATTGAAAACTTGTTTGATGTGCAAGATCCACCTCTGGTGGATATTCAATACACGTTTTTTAGTTTTTATCTCCTTTTTATATTTGTTTAGTTTGTAAGCAAAACAGGGGAAGTAAACTTGGCGGTACTCTGCCTTTTATACAAGTTTGTTATAATTTTTATTAAAAATAAAATTATGTTTTTTCGACCTTTAATTGTGCAATGAAAATGAAAATTATTCAAGTTCGAGGCCATACTCTATATTTCTTCATTAGGATATTGTCCTAACAAATAATCTATAGAGTTTTTTTGTTTTCAAATTTATTATTTGACCCTTTCAGGAATGTGTAGATAGATCTATTTCGGGAATTTTCTAGGTTCCCATCATCAGAACACGTTTTGAAAGCGGTAACAATCCCATGCCAAACATCAAACATACATATGAACTAGTTTACTCACTACATGAGAACTAATATACATATGAGTTTGAAGATAAAGATTATAACCATTGATCAAAAAATAAATTGAAAACTTGTTTGATGTGCAAGATCCACCTCTGGTGGATATTCAATACACGTTTTTTTGTTTCTCTCTCCTGGCCTCGAACTTGAATAATTTTCATTTTCATTGCACAATTAAAGGTCGAAAAAAACATAATTTTTATTTTTAATAAAAATTATAACAAACTTTTCTTGAACTGTTCACAAAATATTTAAATTCAATTACATTTATGTGTCATTTTTGAACCATTTTTTGGATTTAATAATTCTATTTAATTTTTGTGTCTTTTATAACTCTTTTGAGAAGGGTCATATTTTCGTTAAAAATTTGAGTAATTTTTGACAATAAAATTTCTAAATTTCGATAATATATGTTTTATTTGATTGATTTTCGACTCATAGAATAAAAATCTTCAAAAAAGTATCCATGTTTTGCTGGATGCGATACTATAATATTAATTATTATAAAAAAAATTAATATTTAATGTAGTTGTATCAAATATTTTATATTATTATTTATATTTTATAAGATAAAAATATTTGTATAAAAATATCTTTAAGAAAAGGTAAATCTTCTTAATTAAAATGACTTGTAAAAAGAATACAAAGGGGTTTTTTATAAAAAAAATTCTTTAATAAAACTTTTTTTCCAAAATGTTTTCATTTTATATCCAAAATTTATGTTTAAATTTATTATTTGTAACTTTTTGTAGTTGTCTTACAAATTGGGGTGACATCGTTCGTAATGCTCGAAGGAATTTTAATAGTTTTCACAAAATATATTTAAGAAATATTTGAAAGAAATAAAATTCAGCAAAAAATATATTTTAACTCTGTAAAAAAATAATTTATTAATTTGAATACAGTATTTTACTTAAATTTTATTTATAAATTATATTCACATTTAAAACAAACAAAAAAAAAATATTCAAGGTTTATTCACAATTAAAGGTTCATTCATACCTCTCAAATTGTTCGAAAGCTTAACATTTTTAGATTAAAAGCCTAAGTCGGAGATCGATTCTGATTTGGCTGAAACTTGCCAAACATATTTTTTAGATTTACCCATAACGTGGCTGAAACTTGCCAAACATATTTTATAGATTTACCCATAACGTGGCTTTTTTCTGCCGGCAGCGAAATTATTCCAAATTCTATTCTCCCGACTGTGGTGCACAGGACCAACCATCTACAAAGTTGTGCAGTTGATCGATACCGGCTAGGAAATGGATTAGTATATTGTAGTCTATGCTTATCATTTTAAAATGGAAAAAAAGTTAATCTCGGTAATTTTAAAAAGTTATACTTTTCAAAAATTTTCATTATAATGTTAGCATGACCCATCATAATTCCTCCTCTTTTTAACACTTCTCAATAGTTTTAACCTTTATCGCATTTTAAAGCTCAGCTGTTCAACTTCCATTGCGTGCTACTGCATGTCTATTTAACTGAGAGTTCATACAATTGTATGGCTGCCAATTGTAAAGTACAGGAATATGCTGTTGATTTTTGGTGCATTTTTTGTTTGTTGAATTTCCACATGGTCGCTCAACTGAAAATTGTTAAAAAGTTTTATTTGAGGTTTTGTTATTTTTAACTCAGTCCAATGCTGTTGTTGTAATAGGCTGGCAAAGGTTTTTGGAACACAGAAAAATTTGCAACACTTGGCACACTGTGTTGTTAAGGCGCATTGTTATAAATAATCCCGTTCCCGTTGTGAACAATACAAAAAATATTGTTTTTTTTTACTTTAATTATTTTCTTTTTCTGTTTTTGTTGTTGTGGGAAAAAACAGAATATTTTCGTGTTGTTGTGTTTGGTGGAAAGCAAAAAAGAAGTTGAAAAAAAACAACTCCCACTTGAGTGAATTATAACCTCCAACTCACGACAAGTGCAACCAATTAATTGTCAGTGATTGTTGCATGTCACAGAGACTTGCAATCAGCCTGAGGCATTAATTTTGTCGCTTCACAAAACCATGACTGGAAATCATTGTTATTTTGTATTTATTCTCAAAAAAAAAAAGAATAAATCTGTTAACCCGTTACTGCATGAAACTCCATCTCCATCTTAATGAAATTTGTATATTTTGATAGTTAATTGAAAATAGGTGAATACCTATTTGGGCGTTTTTCGATATTTTGACTTTAAATGATTTTATAAGCAAAAAACAAAAAAATGGTACAAATTTTGGATCACCCAATGACCCAAAATATAGCGAATACATATGTGTATAAAAACCAAATTATTTGTGTCGGAATGCTTATATTTTTTTCTTAGTACCAATCCGATCAAAAAAAAATTATATCTCGAATACAAAATCATATCCCATATTTAATCTTATCCAAATTAATCTCAAAATTGAGGTATCTACAATCAAAGAGAAAGTTTCATCATATCTATGAAAAACTTCATATATGATGCAAAACTTCACTGATTTGAATCTAATGCACCACTTTATAAATATGATGAAGCTGTTTCATAAAAGTTCAAATTGACGACAAGATTTTTTATATTTATGATATATGCATATGAAGTTTCATACGCTTTTCATAAAATGCTTCATAAATGTTATAAGACGATTTATAAATGTGATGAAGCAAAATTAAAAATTTTCACGAATAGCGTACAAACATAATAAAGGCTACAGCGACGTTAACTTGTCATTTAACTGTTTCTGAAGAGCTAGCACGTGGAGCGGTAAAAGAAATAAAATAATATGTCTCAAATTTGAACAACAAAAAATTAGTACCTGTTGAAGTTTATGTAAAATAAATTATATTCATATATTCATTGCTTTTAATCGTAATAATGTAGAAATGATATATAAATTTACTGAAAGCTATGAAATCACAGCTTTTTATAATCGCTAAAATCCGCAGTTATTTTGCCCGAAAGTAATGCTTCCAAGTGGGAATTCGCCATATAAAAATCGTGGCATATTTAAGCAGGTTTGTAAGGGGTTCTTGTTTGCTTACTCCCTTACAATCCTGCTTGCATGTAAGCAGCGTTTTTAACTGGGATGGTGCAGGGTCAATTATCGCATGGGTATGTTTCTCCTGGAATGATGTTGGGCGAATCCAGTACAAAAAAGGATTTAACTCTAAATATACCGTTAGTGTTGAAATATAAACTGTGTAATATTAAAATATAGATGCGACTTTATCATATTCAATAAAGAAGATGTGTCTTGTTTACACAGAAAAAAATATTTCCATACTTTTTCAATTAAATCTTTTTGTTGAAAATTTTAAAAGCTGTCAATTAAAAATTAATTGAATCAATTAAATATTTGCTCAAATTGACATTTTTTTATATTGTCACTCACATGCAAACATCAACACATTTTTGTTGTTTTTCGTAATATATTTGTAGTTGTTTTTTATAAATGTTTATGTTTAGTGGTATTAGTAATAAATATTTTAAATTCATTTCAATTAATTTATTTATTTCAGTCTATGGATACAATATTATCCTTACAGACTAGCAATCTAAAGTAAATAACTTATTAAGATGTGAGCAAGATTACTCAAGTTCAAGATCATTTGTTTTTTGTTAAACAAAAAACCGTGCAATGTTTATTTATTAACCAAAAAGTTTTCTGTCCGCTAACTTAAAGCAGACTTTATCTACTGACCGGTCCTTACATGTTTCATTTCGCGTCACCGAAAATCATCAGAGAACCAATGTTTAACAAAAAACAAATGATCTTGAACTTGAATAATCTTGCTCACATCATAATTTATGATAAAAGATCGAAAAATAAACTTTTGGTTTTAATTTTTTAAAATTTAAAAGTAAAACATTTGTAAATAACTTATTTTAAAAAATATTTAAAATTACTTTAAAATTTATGTTAGTAAAACGTAAATCTATTAATAATTATTAGGTTTATTTCTTTATTGAGTAGAATAATTTAGTTTCAGTTATTTATTTATTCTAAAACATTATCATAAAATTGATAATGTAATTTTTAAAGTTTAATTTCGTTAAATAAAAATTAAATTTTTTTTAAAAACAAATAAATGCAAAAAATGAATAAAAATTGTTTTAAACAAAAAAAAATACTCTGATTTCAAAAAAAAGGTATAATTTTTGCAAGGAAAAAATCAAAAAAAAAATTCGCCATAACCCCTAGGCTTCAATATTTGGAAAGAAAAAACTAATTTCTTTGCGAATTGTTTCACATAAGTATAAATAAATATGCTAACTAAATGAGACTTTCATGCCGGTTTAAATTCAATGTTATAAAATTCAAGCTGCTAAAAAACATTTGGTATGGCAACAAAACGTCTATAAAAAACATTTGGTATGGCAACAACAATTTTTTTTTTTGGTTTTTGGAAAGGCAAACGATATTGATCAATTTTTAATCAAATGAGTTATTATTTAGTTGAAAAATAATTCAATGGAAGAGCTATAAATTTCTAATTGAATTAGCAATTTGTTGGCGGAATGTCATCAATTAAAATTATTGAATCGGTGGTTTTCGTGATTTAAATGGGTTTTTATGTTTTTTTTGTGTATTACCTTATATCAAGCACTGCTTTCAGTCACTATATATGTAACGCCATGCAGTAAAGGGTTAATAAAATATTAATGAAAAATAAAACATGCGTCATATACATCCTCCTTGTTCAACATTATAAAATACACTAACAAAATCCCACAAGTGTCTGTTTTTTGCTATACTCCACAATTTTGCGTTATACGCATGTCCTTTACATCCTGTATCATTTATATTTGGAGCTCTGCCCCTCTTACAGAATACACCATGGTTTGAATCTTTACTTGTTTTCTATATAACATACACAGTGCCACCTAGAGTCTTCTTTCGTATTGTCTGTGAAATATCTCACCTTGATATACATATTTATGTGAATTTTTTCTTAAATACAATTTTCGATTTTTAATTTTTTTTTTAAATCACGTATTCATCAAAAATTTTGTATTATCAAAGTTGACAATTGTGAGAATTTGTCGTATGAAGATGGTATTTTTTGATTGTACCTACTTGGGTACGTAGATTATCAATTTTGTTATGCGCTTTATTTATTTCTTAATGAGACACGTTTCTTTAAATGTAATAAAGACTGCAGCAGTTCACATGAAAGTTTTAGAATGTAGGAAAGAAATTAAGCTATAGTTTGGTCCATCAAATTGTATAAAATAAGGGAAATATACTACATTGGTGTTAGTTTAATTTTGAAAGAACTTTTCAATCTAGTTATCACCGCTTTCACAGCTCAGGTTTTGGGACTTATTGCAACAAAAAAAATGGCAGATATGACCTACTTCAAAAATGTTCGGCTCCTGCTGAAACTGATTTTAGATGCCTCTTAAAGTTTTATGAATTGAGTGAAACGGAGGAGTTTTTTTGCAAAAAAAAAAAATAATTTTTCAACATAATCTTCATTTAGCTCAATACACTTAGTCCAACGTTTCTCCAATTTTTGTATCCCTTCCAAAAAATAGGATTTTTCGAGGTCCACAAAAAAGGTATTTGTTTGATCAATAATTTCATCGTTGGAGCTAAATCTCTTTGCACCGAGCCATTTCTTTAGGTTTGGAAATAGGAAATAGTCAATGGGGGCTAAATCCGGAGAATATGACGCATGAGGTACAAATTTTTAGCCCAATTCATGGAACTTTGCCATTGAGACTGGACACGTGTGCACCCGTGCGTTATCTTGATGAAAAAGAACTTTTTCCATTGTTTAGACTGCTACTTGGTCTCCGGAGTGTTGTAATGGAACCACGTTTCATCCACAGTTACGAAAACTCATTCTAATTGCAGTTAAACAACTCCAAACAATCCTTTGAAGTTGCCACACGATTTCGTTTATGGTCAATTGAGAGCAAACGCCGCACCCATCTTGCAGACAGCTTTCTTACACCTAACTGATCATTTATAATCGAAACCACACTGCCATACGAAATGCCTATGGCATCAACAATCTCACGCACGTTTACTCTTCGATCGGCCAACAACATATCGTGGATTTTTTCGACATTTTCGGGTGTATTGACCTCAATTGGCCGTCCAGAACGTTCGACGTCATTTGTACTTGTGCGGCCACAACATAAGTCAGTAAACCACTTTTTTACCATTGAAATCGATAGTGCGGAGCCCCCATAGTATTTATCAAGATTTTCCTTGGTTTCATTGACGGTTTTTTTTTCGCAAAAAATAATGTTTAATGAGCACTCGAAATTCACTTTTTTTCATTTAAAAAAAAATCCACGCGGTTGTATGTTTTGAACAGCTGTTAAACGCAAAGTAAATGACGAAACTTGCTCAGAATTTGATGGTATTCTATTAACAGGTATTACTTGATGAGAGCTACTACGAGGGAAGTTCGAAAAGTCACGGACTTATTGATCCGCCCTCGTAACCGACATTTTCTTATTTTGAAACTTTCGTAGTTTTTAAACAGGGTTTTTGGGCCGCTTAATGCAATTGATTTTTGAGAAAATTATTTAGAAAATGGTGTAATTTTATACAGCTTTAGGTACGCTAAGTTGATGTCAGTGCACCAATACCGGGATAGAAACATCACAAACGGAGCAAAATTGTTGATTAATAGGGTTTTTTTGTTAAAGTTCTGCCTATTATGGAGGCTCTAGCTTTTCTAAAACTTCGGGTTCTGATGAGATCTTTAGCCAGATCGAAATACTAGTATCAACCTAGCTAATATGTTTGATTTGCTTTTTTTTTTGTAAATATACGTAGGTTGAAAGCTCGTTTTTGACAGTTTTTGTGGTACTAATAATATGATTATTGTGTCGTGTTTTGCGCTAATATATTTATTTTTATAAAAAAAGTCGAATTTTTCAAGCACAAATTATGTCGAATTTTATTATTTTCATTCAAATATGCTTAGTTGGTTCCGTCATTATTTGATTGGCAGAATCGCAACAGTATCTGTAGATGGAAGTTTTTCGGACTATTTTATACCAACGTCAGGTATTCCACAGGGCAGCATCCTTGGTCCAAATTTTCAAGCCAATTTTTTTTGTAAGGGACGTTTTTGACCTCCAGGAAGACTTGAATAATCTAGTTCATTGGTCAAATTGTAATGGTTTACTCTTTAATATTTCTAAATGATATAGTATGTCTTTTCATAGACGTCGAAATATTATAATTTCTGATTACAGAATGTTTGGTAATGTATTGTCATCTGTTGATGAAATTTTGGACCTTGGTGTAGTTTTTGGTATTAAATTATCAATCACCAGTCATTTAAATTTTATTGTACCAAAAGCTTATTCGCTTTTAGCATTTATTCGACGTAATTTGGATAAATGTTTTGATCACATAACGAAAAAAGTTGTTTATACTTCGTTTGTTAGATCTAGATTGGAATATTCTTCATTTATTTGGAGTCCTAATGCTGCTCTTCATATTGGACGTATTGAGAGAATTCAAAGAAAGTTTGTGAAGTTTGCCTACCATGTTTTAACTATCCGAATCATTTAAACATTCCTACTTTTTCTAGCACTTCTTACGCAGATAAATGTGAGTTTATTTCTTTAAAAACTCTGGAAACTCGTCGTATTAACTTTTTTACATGGTATTATTTGTGGTGTTATTGATTCTCCTGAGCTATTAGAGTTAATTTCAATATATGTTCCACCAAGAAGTTTTAGAAATATAAGTAAATTGTTTCATATTGATATACACACAACTGAATATGCATTAAATGAGCCACTAAATAGATCTATGAGATTATTTTATATTTATTGTAATAAGTTAGACATAAGTGTTTCTCACTCCCAATTTAAAATTTTGTTAAATAATTTATTTTAAATACCTTAATTTTTATATGCTAGTCTGTAAGGATATTGTATCCATAGACTTAAATAAATAAATAATGCGCGGAAAATCCCGATACTCCGGGAAATTGGAAAACTGCTCATCTTGTCCTTTTAAAATCGTTTCCATTTATTGCTGCGATGACATTATTAAACCCTTTCCAATATTTCTTCAAAATCCCCAATTGCAGTCTGTCAGTATTTGTTAAATATTACCAAAAAACATTTTTAATTTAAATAAAAAGATTTATATTTTTATATATTCTATCATTGCTTTCGACACCTAAAATTAAAAAAATTCCATTATGAACCGTTATATTAGATAATTTCAGTTTTTTAAAAAAATGAAATAACTGAAAAAAGGAAAACGCCCATTTAAACACTTTTAATTCTTTAATTTCAAACATTATCTCTACATTTACAATACAATTAATAATGAACAAAATACCAGGCAGTCTGATATTCAGACAATTGCTGCAAATAATGAATGGGTCCAGGCCGTTTTGAAAAAAAATAAGTAGTGTTCAGTACATAAAGTCACACAGCGGAACTGAAGAACTGAATGTTACTGCTAACAAACTAAAAGCACCAAAACAAAAAAAAAAAAAAACCAAAATGCCAGATTATATCTTTGAGTGTGGAAAATGAAAGTATGGACTCTAGAAGTTACTCAAGCGTTTGAAACAGAAACAAGGAAAATAACAATGGTCAGATGCTTGTTTTTGAGTTAATAGAAATTATTGCTGCGCATACTTGATCAAAATGATGAAAAGTGCTGCAGCAACATGGGCACTTTTCCCGCTTTATGAAATGGTGACTGCAGCAACAAATGACTGACTTGACGCAAATACAACAAAATGTTTAATGCGACGCTAATTCTGCATGTTACTTACTACTTACTAGGGTATTCAAATTACTCGGGTTTGGTTTTGTTCGGCTAAACGAGTTATTCGTTTTAGAGGTTTTTAACTTACTCGATTATTAGGGAAAGATTTTAAAAGTACTCGAGTAACTGGAATAATTTCTATAGTTTTATTTCATTAATTTTTCCTTAGAAATTCACAATTAAAACACAAAATAAATAGAAAATCAGGAGTTCTGAAATGTATTTTATCAAAATTAAAAAAAAAAATATTCTAAAATAATATACAATTGATGGGTTTTACATTATTTTCTTTCGTTTTTATAAAGTTCTACTTTAAAAAGACATTAGGGAAATAACTTTTCGAATTTTCTGCAAATATAAAAAATAATATGACAAAGCAGTCTATGCCTAAGAAAGTAATAGAGTAAGAGAGATCATATAAATTTCATAAACTTTTAATTTATTTGATTAAGTGGAATATAGATCGGAATTGAAGAAAATAGTGAAAGGCCAAATCCTCGCTGTAGCACCAAAAAATTATAAAGAGTTAAATACAATTCGAATATTGCAAACAAATTTAACATAATCTAATGGTTTTGCGATTGTTGCTATTTTTATTTTTTTTTTGAATATTTGGATACGTAAAAATTTCGCTTTATTTATGAAAATCGGACCTTTTGGTCTTAAATTTTTTTTATAGTTTCAATAATTTATTTGAGTATAGTAATGGTGTAATTGTACAAGAATATTTTAAAAATATCTTTAGAAATTGTTAAAAATGTGATATTTTAGGCATTGGTCTCGGCGCCGAACGTCTTTTATCCAAATTTACCAAAAAAAATATATTTTTATCAGTACAGTATTGCCTATATCGTGGTGCCACATAAAAAAGTTATAGCCCTACTACACATATATAATATGTAAATTAATACGGTAACTGACACATTGCTCTATATTTTATACTACATATCATATTTTTACCCCTAAATACGTTTTCGATTTAAAATTTGTATGAAATTTGAAAGTCGAAAACTAGAAAAAAAACGAAAATATGTATTTTAGGGTTCAGTGTGAATGTAGATTTATATTTAAAAAAAAATTATTTTTAAAAAATAGGAAAAAATTAAATATAATATAAAGAATCAAATATAAACCAATATAGAACATATTTGGATTGACTTGATTAATCGACAAAATTGTTTGAGTTATTCGTTACACGAAACTCAGTTAAATTAACCGAACTTTGTTGTGAAAATTAATGTTCAGTTGTACCAACCGTTCGTAAAAATCGAATTTGATTTCATTTGATTGAATTCTTAGTAACCGAATTTCAGTTGGCAAGCAGTAAAATTTTTCTCTGTGTGCATATAAAAGATAAATGTTTATGAATTTTTTTTAGATCAGATTTGGTCCACCACTAATGGGTGCGGAGAGAGTCTGAATTCTCTGGTTACTGGAAAAACTCTCCTGGTCTGCGCCAGGCTAAGAGATTGATTGATTGATCCAGTAGGGGGTCGAGGCGACTCTTGTCGCTTGAATGGGGTGGGGGGGGGGGGGTAGGTTTAAGGAGCCTGGCGTCGTACTTAACTGGACACTGTAAGCTCAGATACCATATGCACAGGAAGGGTCAGTCGGAAACGGATATGTGTAGGTTTTGTGAGATGGTGTCTGAGACCTCGGAGCATGTTTTCTGCGAATGTCCCAGGCTTTGTGATAGGAGACTTAGGTTTCTAGGTGATCGCTTCATTTCGCCTTCCGACATCGCGAACATTTTGCCTAATAGGATAATTGGCTTTATAGGTAGCTTGAATCTGTAGGTAACTTTATGCAGCATAAAAGACCTACATTGGTCGCGGTGCATAGTCCATCTGATCTAATCTAATCTTTAAAGGCATATATTTTTAATATAACAAACTAAAACTCAAAGCACAACAATACATTTACAATTTAAGCAACCCATTATTATATGTGACGACAGCTCAGTTGGTAGAGTGCTCGCTCAACAACCGGAGACCCCAAGTTCGAATCACAGTGAAACGATGTTATTTATTTAATAAAAAAAAATATTTGTAATAATTTTTTTTTAAGGAAATCTATTTATAGACACATTACGTTTCCCAACCACATAAGTAACCAGTTACTTTACCCCCTACTGGGTAACCCATTAGGGGCTCATCGCCTGTAAAATTAATCAGTGAAGTAAGCATGGAGCCCTATGGCAATACATTACCTTACCCATTATTTGGTAATGTGTGGTTTTGCTGGGTTTTTAAGTTTTCAGCATATACATGATAATAGTAATATTTTGACTTTTTTCACAAAAAGTCTTAAATGGCACTTAAGTAAGGTCAACTTAAAAAAAAAGAATATTTAGTAGTTATGTACTAAACAAAATCTTAAAAATGATGCGGTGGACCAAAACTTTTATAAATATTTTTCTCATTATAAGCTCTACATAACAAAAGTTTTGAGCCCTATTTCAATAAAAAGTAAGAAATAAAAACTATTTCGATGTTTATATACATAAACTAATAAAACTGTAAGAAAAATATTACTGAGCCAGAGTGAAAACAAAAAAATTTTTATATTTTTTATATCAATAAAAAAATTTTGGTCTTCAAAGTTTAGTAACGTCATGATGCTAGTTAGGAAAAGACCCTAGCCACGTGGTTGATTACTAAGAAGACAAGAATGGAGCAAAATTGATGATTAATAGGTTTTTTGTTAAAGCTCTGCCTATTTTGGAGGCCCTAGCTTTTCTGCAACTTCGGGTCCGGATGCCAGAATTTAAGTTTTTTTTTGTATTAAATACAAACTGAAATAGAACATATTTTGGAAAGGTTGAGGTTAAGAAGAAGAATAAACCTTTTTCTCTAAAAACTATAAACACTATTAATTTTTTAATCAGACCATTTAAATTGTGTTATTATTTTTCGTCTTATCATTGCCAGATTGTCTCTATATCAAACCTGCGCTTCTTCTTACATTACAAACGTAACAATACCAAGTCATGGCCGTTTAGCGATCACACCCAAGTAATACCTCGAATGTAATGGCAGCTAAATTGAAGTTTTCTTTCTTATTAGCTTTTTCTGTTATTGTATATTATACTCAGAAGTGACCAAAACTAACAAACACAAATATTCTATTTTTAGATTTTTTGTTTATTTTTATAATCTCCTCCGTCTCTATTTTACAACGTTACCAGATTGGCGTATCGTTTTTACATTCAGTGTAGACAACCTTGATTTTATGTTGAGACATCGCCACAGGGTAATGATTTACTCGATTAATCGACAAAATTGTGCGAGTTATTCGTTATTCAAAATTTTCCATTTCAATTTACTCAAACAGTTGTTTGACTAAAATTCATCGATTAATCGAGTAACGGTTAACCGATTGAATACCCTACTGCTTCCTCTCTACTCTAGTTTAGAGAAAATTTATTCAAGTACTAACTGTTGGTAAGTTGGTGTTAAGCCAACCAGCCAGTCGGCCAGTCAGCCAGCCATCTAGCCATATTATTTGTATTATGGGTATGATATTATTTTTCTAAAAGATCTGACGGCAAGATAGCCACGGTCAAGTTCACGTTAGCGTGTCATTAGCGTATGAAACGGTGCAACCAACTTCACGAAAAATGAAGAGAGTCGGTAACAACCACACACACACTCAGCCACACATACAAAAACACCATAAACAAATTATACAGACAGGTCAACAATTGAAATTGTAACGGATCTCATTTATAGAACAAACCATAGTACGGTGTGTCCTTTACATTTCATTCATTATCCTTAACTCACACACAAGGTGCAACTAATTTTCACTCTTTTAATGCAAGATAACCGGCTCTTGATTATTCTTACAACAAAGATGTTGATAAGCA
This sequence comes from Delia radicum, assembly GCA_021234595.1. NCBI lineage: Eukaryota > Metazoa > Arthropoda > Insecta > Diptera > Anthomyiidae > Delia > Delia radicum. The sequence goes on along the minus strand of CM037853.1, from coordinate 15,615,488 downwards.
TCTGTACTTTAATAGAACACGCTGTAAATTAAAGTAAAGCGATCTTGTACACCGTGACTTGGCTACTTGTTTTCTCAGCAGACACTCACTCGGTTTCTGTCTTTCTCAAAAGTCCTCTTGTTATGAAATTTCTTTAATTGAAAAAGTTGTCTTTACACATGATTCTTTAGGGGGTTGTATTATAAGTATTAAACTATTTGATATTCTTAGTTAATCAACAACAATTAAGGACAGGTGAAACTAAATTTTCGTTTTTAATTTTAAAATTTTACTATTTTTAACGTCTGTTTGTTAATGTGGTAGTGAATATTAAGAAATTAAAAAAAGGATAATTTCATTTTAATTATGTATTGAATGTAGTTTTAAAATAGTAAAAATCCATTTAAAAGTTAATTTAATGGAAGGCTTAAAATTCGATTAAGAAATCGTTCCAAATATAATTATTATGATTGCATGTAATATCCTTTGAAAAGCATACTACGCTATATTGACTAACATACTACGCTATATTGACTAACAACGAAGGACAGGTGATGGGTTTCCTCCGATCGACATTAAATTTGAATATATGATAAAGCGTTTTTTCAAGCTTCTTCAAAGGAACAAATTTGGTATCAAATGAAACATATTTTGATGACCTTTATATTGATATAGAAAAAATAATAATAACAAGTTTTAAAACAAAGAAGTTACAAACAACTTTAAAACCTATTTGTATCACCTAAATATACGATTGAAAGGTATGTTACCTATTTGTCCTCTCCACCCAACTGATTTCCAACCAACAAAATTCCACCCAACAGACTTCTTTGTAAACCCCAAATAACTTGAGCATATTCGAAACGTAATGTAGTTTATGAAACGTTATAAAAGTTAAAATAAAATAGACGATAATGTTGTTGTTGTCTCTTCCCTTCCCCTGGATTATCGACTACTTTATCGCGCTCATTACCAAATTTTTTCTGGGTACGACTAAGGTTGCCAGATTCAGATTCGCAAAAATCTGGACATTCGGATTAAAAAAGCTGGATTTTTAACGAAAAAAAACGTTGTCAAGTTTTATTTTCTATCAAAAATTTTTGTTAAAAAAATAGTGGTGCACATTTTTAAAGACATAAAGTCATAGTACAATATAGTAACCCGACTCATTAAAAAATGTGTAGTGGTATTAAGAACCTTAGGTGTAGGTGTAGTGGTATTAAGAACCTTACGTGCACGTAAAATTACAAATACTACTTTGTTTTTTCAAATGACAGAAAAAGAGTAATGACCCGATGAGAAAAGTTCCGATATAGATATTTAACTAATTCCATATCACATCATATAATACGTGATCCGAAAACTGGCATATATAATCTTATCTCATGAGAAACCATGGGATCGCATTCGATATAATTCGATCCAAAAGATGGGTCTATCTAATTTGATCAAGTTATATATAATATGATACAATTTGATTTTCATAAAATTCTTTGGAATTCTGCTCTTCAGTTTTGTTTCACATTCCAAATAATAAAAAATAATTAAACATAAATCAATGAATTGGAAAACTAGACATGATTTCATTTTGACTTATACACTGAGTGTCATATTGTTTTAAAATTATTTCTTACACAACTGAACCGATCGCTTAAGCGTCTTCAGAAGATGAACTCATATCTGTCTTAGCTTTCGATTGATGCAACAAAGAAAGTTGTTATTGTACGTTGTAGTTTTTGGTTTGATTAGGTCATTAAGTGTTTATTATTATAACGTCATTTTAAGAAAATTTTAAAAGTTTATAGAAAATTTTTCATAAATTCAACCAAATTCAAGTCGATACTTGATTTTTTAACAATCCTACTTATTAGATTGAAGACAAATAATTTTGATAGAATAAAAGTTATTATAATAAATATCGCATGTTATGGGTTTTTTGGCCAAGTCCGAGTACGATCTTTTTTGTTATGAATCTTTTTTCTTTTGGACTTTTAATTGCTTATTTTAAGATTTTCTGACTTTGCGTGTTTTTTTTTACTCATAAAATATTATTTATTCTACTGCCCAGCAAAATAAGAGCTGAGGAAGAAGTAGTAAAAACACCACATCTACTGAGCCGGATGTGGTGCAAATTCAGGTGAATCATTAATGATTTTAACATTGTCGTGTCATTGGGCGGATGGAGTGAATATATAACTTCTTTAATAGCATTTTAAACAGTGCATGGATGCTATTTTTCAATAGTTCATGGAATGTCTTTTTCAAATATATATTAACATTTTTATTTAATAACAATGTACAGCATACTTTAGGGACGTTTCTTTAAATATTAAAAAAAAAAATCTTCTGGTGCCATCGAGTATTGAACACACGAATCTGAGTTACTATCTGCTGTATTAAAGAAGACCGCTCTACCATTTGCACCAAATTTACTTATGCAATACAACAAACTTAAAACGAACTTAAGTTGAAAATATTGATATATTTTTATGAAAACATGAAAAATATGCTACACAAATATATAATAAATAATATAAAATAATGATTTTTTAAAAAAATTTTATATGTGATTTCGTATCACTGAGATATAAATTATTTTTAAAAAATTTTTAAGTTTTGATGAGGTTAACAAAAATATTAAGAAATAATGAAAATGCTTATTTACCAATTTTGAATTCATTGCATATTTTAAAATATTTTTTTAATAATTAATTTGACGAGAAGTGTCTTTAATGAAAAAATATTGGAGAAGTAGTTTAACTACAGGTACTGAAAAGTGGCCTGCAATGAAACGAGCGTGCCTTGGAACGTAAGATCTTTAAATGTTTCCCGTATTTTTTTCTAAAGATTTGGAGAAAGAGGTCGGTAAAAACTCTATAGGTAAATTAAAGTGATATATTTAAATTAAGTAAAAGTTATTAATTAATTAAATAATTTACTAATTATTATTATTAATAAACTAGCTTTCAAAATTTGTCTGCGATATTTTTCGTTTTTGCTAATGTTTTGCGATCCGAAACAATAATTCTCAAATAGATTTTTGAAGCCAAAATCAAATTTTTTTACCTAATTTTTTTGAATATTGCACACGTTTCAAGGCACACCTAAAAAGTATATCTTGAAACATATGAAAAATTCGATAAACTAATTTTTAGCAGTGAAATACATCTTTGCATTTTCTTATCAACATAACAATAAAAAATATAAAACCTTACTTTTTTTATATTTTTAAATAAGTTTTACAAAAAGTTCCATCGCAAAGACAAAAAACAGATTTTTATCAAATAATTATTTGTCCACTCTGGATAACAATGTTCTAAAAAAAAATTCTTTATGATTAAAGTCAAGATGTTAATTATTTGGTTGTTTTTAAATTACTTAATTCTCTTAAAATACTCAGAAAAAACTAAATTAAATAAAAAATTCCAAAAAAATAAATTAGAATTAAAAAAAAAATAAAAAAAAAAAAATTAAAAAAAAATTTTCTCCCCGGCCTGGAATTGAACTCGCAACCTTCTAATTGTAAATCCAACAACTTACCACCTCAACCTCCATATAAAAAAAAAATATATATATGAACTTATAAAAAAGGACTTCTTATGATGTTATTAATTTAGATATCAATTAATTTATATGGTGATGCAAATGCTGTTTAAAATAACGTTAATTTAACATTTTTGGCAGTTGTTAACAATAATGCTATAAACACATAGACGACTGCAGCTACACGACTACAGCCTGTCAAAAATAAAATACACACGTTTATATGAAAACGATTATTTTGGCACCAACACAACTACACGGCTACCCGACTACTTTTGCCGCTGTAGTCAACTTAGGTTAATTTCTATTTTTGTTGGCTGCAAAACAAAAATAGTGTTGACAATAAAACAAAATATGTAACAAATTAGTGCTTAAAAATATTTTATTTTGTTAAACACAAAAAACGTCGCAACATCAAATGGTATAATTGCATTAATATTCAAGAGGGGTTATATAAATTTATTTTCACGTTATAATAATGTATTATAAATAAGTAATTGTATTTTTAAGTGAACTTTATATACGTGTCTACAACCAAGCATGTTGTTCTATTTTAATAAAGCAAAAAAATTATGTAATTGGCACTACTGAAATAAAAATTCATTTGTATCAGGGATGTTAAATGGAGTTTTCAATTTTGTACCAACATCCAAAAAAATTGTACTTTTTGGACGTTTTTTTAAATTTATTAAAACAACAAAAAAAAATACATAAAAATTCTCTTGTACAGAAAAAAAAAACAAAACCTTCCAATAACATACATTATATGTATGAATAAAATAAGGCATAAAAAAGTCTTATGAATATATGAGACCAAATCATGGAATTATTTGTTTAGTTAATAAACTATTTGGAATTTCTACATCATAGCAGCATAAATTTGTCGCTCTTAACCAATCCTTAGTCTGTATGAGACTTGATAATGTTGGCTAATGTAGTCTGTTTCTTTCCTTAGTTTTTATTATATTTTGAAAAGAAAAAAACTCTTTCCACATTTGCAGACCAGTGTGGAATGGATAAAATTCCAGCAACGACTAGAAATGTCTGGAAACATATTGACATTCAGTTCATTTTGAAAATTAGCTACTACCGACCAAAAACTACAAACGTTTTAATTTTTTAACGACTTCAGTTAAAAAAATGTTAGTTTTTACTCTGGCTCAAGTAATATTTTTACTAAGAAGACAAGAATGGAGCAAAATTAATGATTAATCGGTTTTTTGTTAAAGTTCTGCCTATTATGGAGGCTATAACTTTTCTAAAACATTGGGTTCTGATGAGATCTTTAACCAGATCGAAATACTAGTATTAACCTAGCTAATATGTTTGATTTGCTTTATTTTTGTAAATATACGGAGGTTGAGAGCTCGTTCTAAATTAAACATATATAAGATTGTTTGGAATTTTCTTTCATTTCTTTAACAATAATTTAATTTTCGTTTGAGTTTGAATTTTAACATCTTTTTCAGACAATTGCAGTTAATACTATAATTAATATGCAATTTTATTTAATTTAATTGTGAAAGGCGTGGTAGAGAAGAATGAGTGTATTTTCTAAAAATCATAACTACATTGCAAATATTCAATTTTTTCTGAATCAGACTGCGCAGTTTCTGGTATTGAACGTTCGTCAGTGACCCTGTTTTTTTTTTTTAATTTTTGAATAATGTAATATTTGTTGTTTTTATTTGTTCGATTGCGTCTATATGAAATTTTTCTGTGCAATCACTGACCGTGGTATAGATAAACTGATTTCTAATGCCACATGCACTCGCACTACACGTTAGACAGAGCGCTTTAGCCCTCTGAGCTATATTTAGGTCGAGTTTTGTTGTGATTAAAACTAGTTTTATTCAATACACGGTGTTTTTGTTCTTGCATACATAATCTCAGAAGTACAACTCCAACAACACAACAGTTCTATTTTTAGAAACTCACCTCACTCTAATGTCCACTGTTTTCCCATATGTTATAAGTGATGCCATATCTATATATCAATTTTCACTTCTTCAGAATTTTAATAAATTCAAAATAAAAGTGAAGTTGGCTGCAACAAGTGTCAATATATGTAAGAGCTGCCAGATAAATTTTGTAAAAAATCGTAAATTTTTAATCGATATTAAAAAAAAAAAAATTGCCAACTTTATTCTTCAACATCCTTAAAATGATGATAAATCGTAAAATCTGGCGGATATAGTCGCATATATTTTAAGAGCTCATTACATAAAACGAATAAATGCAATGAAAAAGGATACAATAACAATTTGTTTGCTATACTAAAAATTCAAAAAGGGGAAAAATTAAAAATTTTTAAATTGTACCAAATGAGTCGCGGTAGTACCACGGTACTTTAGAAGGTCAAAATGTACCAAAAAAAGTACAATTGTACCAACTTTAACATCCCTGATTTGTATAAAAAACAGCTATTGATATTTTTAAATTGAATCGTGATCAGCTGTTTACTATGCTGCTGTCGTTTCCAAAATAATAAGTAGCTGACCACACGGCGACGATTGCAGTCAACGGCATTTGCAGTCGTGTAGCTCTGCAGTCTGCTGTGGTCTATGTGTTTATAGCATAACTTCTATTAAAGTGAAAAATGTGCGTATGCTAATGCTTTGGAAGTCAAGTTAAAGAGGTTCTTAAAGCACTACTTCCAGTTTATTTTGCTGGGTAACTTTGATTTTTTTTTTTAAGTGTAACTTTTCTAAGTTTTTACTTTCGATTTTTTATAATTTTCTTTAGTTTAATTTACATTGAATTTTTTTTTTTTTGTTTTCTCAAATAATTATATTCAAAAGCGATAGATTTTTTTGTGATCGAATTTTTCTTTTTAATTTTAACACAGATATTGATATAGAATTATATGTGACACCATACATAATTATAATATGAAAACTATAGAATTTGTTTTTACTGTTTTCTTTGTACTTTTATATAATTATACATGTAAGTATATATGATCTGAGCTATATCAATTACATATGATGAGATAAAAAAGATCAACTTATATATAACATAATATATACTGATATATGATTATATATAGCGCCATATTAGAAATGTACGTAAAAATAGGTATGAGATGTAAGTATATATGTACACTCAGGGAACTTCTGCTTTAAAAATATGTAGTTGTTTGGGTTGTAAAACAGTTTCATTATTTTTAATGTAAATGTAAGTCATTTGTAGAACAAATAAAATTTTTAACTAACCTTGTAGTTCATTTAAAAAAACAACTCACATCAAATGACTGCTTTATGATTTTACATTCATTTTTTACAGTTGTTTTTTGTTATTTAAAAAAATAAAAATAAATAAATGTTTGTATATTTTTTACTACCATGTGGTTCATTTTACTACAATTGTTAGTCATTTTTTGAACATTAAAAAACAACTGACAATGTTAGTTGAATTTAATGAAATGTAAGTCGTCCTTTTTTTAAATGAAATTTCATTTGTTTTCAACTACGATTTCAGTAGTCTTTACGTACATAGTATTCTAAGTGTATATATATGGCCACATATATAATACCATAAAACTATAACAAGCTATATATGACTATATATAAACTTTTTTTGACAGGAATACTATAGTGTACAACTCATAATAATCCATGCATAAAAATACGAAATTATTGTCAAAACTACAAAAAAATACGTAAAATGTACAAATTTTCGTTTATTTTACAAAAAATTTGGTTATTTTGATATTTTTTCGTAATTTTAGCATGGATTATTATCAGTGTACTATGCATAAAGTATTAAAATCAGGGACATAACTGTTATAACCAATATCGAAAAAAATCCTGAAATAATAATTTTTCAAGAATTTTTAAAAACTGTTATCTGGATAACATTTACAAATAACCAATTATTTTTGGTCTTCGATAACCATAATATTTTGTTTTGTTTTGGTCTTTCATAACCATTACCAAAGATTTTTATTTTGTTTGGTCTTTCATTGCCACTACAAAATACTTTTATTATTTTTGTCTTCTATAATCGTTATAAAAGATTTTTATTTTTTCGGTCTTCTGTAACCAATATGAAAGCATTTTTTTTTTCTGTCTTCTAAAATCATTATGAGTACCCAAAAAGTTTTTGGCCGCATGGAAAATAAATACATAGGCCTCAAAAAAAAAAAAAAAAAATCATAATGCTTACAGAAGACCGAATAAATAAAAATCTTTTATAACGATTATAGAAGACCAAAAATAATAAAAGTATTTTGTAGTGGCAATGAAAGACCAAAAAAAATAAAAACCTTTTGTATTGGTTATCAAAGACCCAAAAAATATTAATATTTCATAACGGTTATCAAAGGCCAAAAAAAATAATAATCATTTATAACGTTAATGGCAAGACTACACTTTTTTGGGTGATTTATAATTGTTATTACAGGACAGATTTTTTTTTTAGTTATTTTTTCTACAACCTATTGCATATTTACAAAAAAATAACAGTTATTTGGGGGTCCCTGATTAAAATACAATAAAACTTAAACATTTTCAATTAACACTTTGAAATATATGAGATATAAAATAATACACTAAAAAATTAAATAAAACTTCAAATTTTTCAAATCAATCTCACAAATCTGTGAAATATTAAATAGATAAGAATATTTAGAACTTAAAAAGAGTTTGTTTGATTTTATTCGAAAATTTATATTTAGCCGGACAAATTTCATTTTATCTGGACACTGGACAAGCTGGACAATCCAGCCGAATGCAGCCCATCTGGCAACCCTAAATACGACAAATAATTCAGTTGAAACAATTCAGCTAAAAAGAAATTTGATGGTCACAGGGTAGGCCGCAGTTAAACTACGTGTCTCTTATATTTTTTTCTCCTCTATCACACATCCAAATTTCATTTAGACTGGAGAACTCAGGAGACTCTCCTTGCAATGGCATGTCAATACTTTACGTTTAGCTCTATGGCAATTGCATTTATTTTTTTAATTTCCGTCACACCAAAATCCATTTTTTATATACTTCAAAGTATTTTTTGTTTATAGAAAAATTCAAAATATAAAGTCCGTAAATCTAGTGATACTAAAATTTTTACAAATCAAATTTCCATCAACGATATTAAAATTGTTTGTCTATTTTTGTTAACCCTTTTAACATTTCTTCTATCGGTAATAAATTCTAAGAAAGTTGAAAAGAGCAAATAAAAGTAAAAGTCAATGAAAAACTTAATCTAAATATAACCTTAAAGCAACGGAATATATAAAATTATGTTAATAAACAACAAATTCAACGTTTGTTTTCTGGACAAATTATAATAAACAATTCTCCATATAAATATCATTAACAAAAAACAATTAAATTTACATAAAAAATACAGTGATGAAGTTAAAATGAAGAAACAAAAAAAAAAAAAAAAAATTATAATACAAATGCAATCTTAATAATACTCGTCGAGTAAACAAATTGAAGAAGACATGCAAATTAAGCCGGCTTCATAAATAATTGAGTAACTTTGAAGAAGAAAAGATCACTGAAATAAGCAATATTAAGAGATCAACATAGAAGAGAAATAAAATTATTTAAATAAACTACATATTCAAATTTAAAGCGATATACCGTTTTTTTTTCGGAGCAATATTACAATTCTATTTTATGCAACTCTGTTTAGGTATAATGTTATACAACGCTTAGTAACGCCTTGAAAAGGCAAGAAAACCAAGTTTGTGATAAACAAATGTCAAATAGCGACGCCAAATTTGAAATTTGCCGCTATTTCTGTTAAAGTATTTTTTGTGTACTAGAATTTGTTGCTCTTTGTTATACTCTTAATGGAATTTGTTATACTCTGTAAGTGGGCGTTGCTTAATGCTCTCATTTCCAATGAGCACGCATGTGCAAGTTTATTTTCCCAATAAATTACTGGAATGAGTAGTTTGACTAATGTGTGCTTGTTTAATACCAACAGCAGGTGTTGAAAAGAGTTCGTTATAGAGCGCTAAGAGATTATAATGGCTTATGTGAATTTATAAAGCGCCGAAGTATTGGAGTGTTGAGAAAAGAGATAGCTATAAACAAAATGGCTGCTATCATCAGCCGGCTAGCAATAGATGGCGCTACTGGTGTTGTGTATAGTTTCGAATACAAATTGTTGTTATCACGTTGCAAGTTAAAATACATACTTTTTTAGCGGTTCTTTGTGCTGTGATAATACATAATGACGGAAGATATTAAAGTTTATTTGAATTGGCGAATTGTTCGTTTTGTATTTTTAAAGCTTTCCATTTTGTTGATTTTTATATATCTTAATTTTAACAGAGAAAAGTGTAAATTGCAGAAATTGTGTTGTTTAATTAACTTATTTAATTATCATCGAATGTTAATCCGTTTTCATTTGTATTTCGTACACTGATAATAATACATGCGTAAAATTATGAAAAAAAAAATAAAATAAACAAAATATACAAAAATTTGTACATTTTACAAATTTTGCATGGACTATTATGAGTGCATACAACAAATATTATGTAGCCGTTCGATATTCTTTGCTATTACACAGAGAGAATAAATGTATAGAAATTAAATTCTTAAAAATTTGTTGCGTAAATTAATGAAAGTTTTCTTTACAAACAAAAAAAAAAAAAAACTTTTTATGAAATTTGTTTGTTAATAAAACTTTTATAGAATGTTTGAACTTTTAAAAACATAATAAATTTTTTTTATTAAATTCTAACAAAACTTCTTCGTTTTCAATCAAACATATGTTATTATCGTGCAGATTATTTTCTCAGTGTTTATTATCAAGCCATTTTTTCAAGCAAACATTATTTTAAATGCCTGGATTTTGTTTTCTTCTTCCTTTTATAATTATATTTTTGTTGGCATGCAAAAATGTAAAAATTTAGTTAAAAATTCGCTTTGCAGTTATTTGACTTTAGTTCGCATTAGTGTTGCAAATTTGTTAAATACCCGAATATTTTTGTGTTTGATTAGTCTTGTTAGATTTAGATAGTTCATAACGTCATTTTTATTTTTTTTAATAGGTGCATAATCATACGCTCAGGAAATTAAGAAGGTAGAAATAACTAAAACTGCCAGTTAAAATGATAACAAATGTAGTAAAATAGGCGATGACTGTATTTGTCATAAAAATTACTAAACATGTAATCATTTTTAACTATGGATAAAACAACTGCAATAGTAGTAAAAACGACTAACCAAGCGGCCAGAAACAACTAACCTTTAATGAACGCATGCACAATAAAAACAAGCAACAAAACAAGAAATAGAACGAACTTACACGACTACAAAAGTTGTAAAAACTATTGTTTTTTACAGTTATTTTTTCGGTATTTTAAAAATGTTTTTTAATAAAAAAAATACAGAGTTTCGTTTAATTACAATAAGAATTTTTATCTCCTACATCCTAATTAAAATGCAAAGTCAAAATTCCAAACGGTATGACGTTTTTTTAGATACAATGCAATTTTCTAATTATTATTTGCAAACTCTGAACATATCAATAATAAATGAGATAAACTAAACGAGAATTTTTAAAAATTCGACATAATCTTCTATTTTTAAATAACTAACAAAAATTAGCTGTTTACTGCAAAATTACTCTTTCGGTAGTTGTTTATTAAAATACTAAACTAACTAATCAAAACAACTGTTACTACACACAAACAAATAAAATTCACAATTTTTTATGAAAAAGTTCATATTTTTAAAGGTTTATACTATTTATGAAATTTATTTACTATTTTTGAACTATTTATGAAAAGGTACATAAAATTCGCAGTATTATTTACAATTAATGCAAGTTTTTTTAAATATTGGGATTTTGCAGATTGGCAAATTTTTTGAGTACTTTTTCATAAATATTATGATATTATATTTCTACATATATTCTAAGAACCTTGTCCTAATTTACGAGACACAAACTTTCCCAGTAGTTGTTATGAACTGTTCATAAATGTTATGAAAAAGTTCATAAATTAGTACATTGGCAAATTTTTGATAAAATACTCACAAAATATTCATAAATATGATTTTTTTTACATTATTTTTGGTTAGTTTTGTTTTGAAATTGTCGTTTTTCTTTTTCTCACAAAACAAAATTACTGCACACTCATAATTCCATGCTAAAAAAATACGAAGTAAATTTCAAAACAACAAAATTTTTGGTTATTTTGAATTATTTTGAAATATTATCAGTGCAGTAACAGTTAAAACAACTACTACTGTTTACTACCCGAATGACCTACATGTAGTTACTGTACTAATATTCTGAGTGTAGAATTTTTTCACCCATTTCGTAATAAATAATGTAGTTGGGGCTAGAGTTTCCGAAAGGACGACTTTTTAGGAAACTGGTTATTCGGTTAACCGAATTTAAAAAACCCGTTAAACCACCCTTACTTTTTTCGGAGTTGCTAGATTTTTTCTAGATTGATTTCGGCAACGAAATTTGTTCAAGGTAAAATAAAAAAATTTAAAAATGAGTAAATCACAAAAATGCTTATTTAGACATTTTTTTCAATAATATAAAATAATACGACCAATGATTTTAATGAAGTCTTTTGAATAAAATGGGAAAGCTTAAACTTTTTTATTTTTACTACAATATATAACGAATTCAATTCAAATGCTTGTGTTTGTACTGGAAACTAAATAATTTAATCTGAACACGTACTCAGTTTCTAAAAATACTCGGTGTTCGGTGAAGATTCGAACTTGGCCGAACATCACTTTTCGGCCGAACTTTGAAGTCGAATATTCGGTCTAACACCCTTGTACTTATATTGTCTTAGAACATGGACCGAATTTGATGAATATTTATTTTAAATAATAAATATCTACCGACATCAAAGAATGTATTGTGCAGCAAAAATCGGAGTATATATAATGCATTCCATGTGAATTTTTGGTACTTTTGTGATGCCTCTAACAGTAATTCATTTGCAATACATGACATCACAAAAACGACTCCAGTTAAATAGCAAAAAAAGGCAGCTCAATTTTTTAGTAAGTACTCACTAATGACATTTAATAGTATCAAATAATATAAATTCTCAACTTCCTAGAAGTTAAAATTTGGTAGTTTTATTTTTTTTACTTCTAGGGTTAAAAAATTTATGGAAATATTAGTCGAAAATTTCTCTAAAAACAAAACCTTGAGAAGACTGGAAAAAATTCTTTTTTGAAAATATGTCAGTGGAAATGAATTTTCTTAAATATGAATTTGTAGATGGCCACGTCCCTCGATATTTCTTTTTTAGCAAAATTTTAAGGACAATATCTCGAAAATGTTTTCTTTTTTTAATATATAAATTAAATAAATATAACTACAATTTAACAAATTCGGTAGGTAACATTTTTTTAATTATTAAAAACAAACAAAAAATTGGCCAATTTCTGTCCTCTAATTTCAATCATTAAATCTAATAAACCGCTCAAATTAGTTCACTCTTACATATCTGAGAAATAAGCTTACTAGAAATATATCGTTACAGTGCACCGTTCGATTACTATGAATTTTGAATAAATTATAAGGGGAGTATACTAATCCCATGCACTAATTTTTTGCATCCCAACCTTAGATCCATGAGGTCAAAAATAAAACTTAAAAACGTTGATTACATTATTATTTCGCAAATATCTTTTGATTGATATCAAACTTGCCTCTAATTAATTTGAGAAAGTACGCAAAAACTGTACTGTAAAAAATACTGAACGAATTGGTTATTTTCTATCTCCACTTTTACCATCAAAAAATGAGATTGGGCCGGTAAAAAGTAAACATTTTCGTTTATTTTGTCTCAATTTCCTTTAAATCTGTAATATGCTATTATTTTAAGAAAGATTCCAGTTCGTAAAGCTATATAGTAGAGATGGGTACGTGAGTGAATTTGAGCTCACACTGATGAGAGAAAAACTTTACTCTCGCTCATGTGATTAAACTCAGATTATACTCAGACTTACGCGTGATTTACGAAATTTAATCCTACAGAAAAAAATAAAAATGAAATTTAAAAATTAAGGTAATTAGTGAATGTTCAACTCAAAATTATTCTAAATATGTAACAGAAAAATTTTTTGACATTTGCCAACCAAAATTCGGTTACTACGACTCAAATTCGAATACTACGACAAAAATCGGTTTCTACAACTAAATATTGATTTTCACAACAAAGTTCGGTTAATACAACTCAATTTTAATTGCAACACCTAAAATATTCAGAAACCAAATTTCAATATGGTTGTACTAACCGAATTTATTGGTTGTTGCCACCAAAATACACTTTTCAGTGTGGTTGCTACTATATTGCTCTGTGTGCATTTATTTTGTATTTTAAAAATTCATAAAATATTAACTAAAAGCAAAAAAAAAAAAAATGTTCGTAAAAATCTACTCACGCAAAAATTTTACTTACCCCCACTTAAGGCTCAATTAGTCTTGTCGTTCCGTTCCGTGCCGTAACGAGTCAGCTGTTTTGTTTTTGGTTTATGGCTAGTGCGTTTTTCAAAAAAAAGTACCTCACATAAACCATGAACGAAACAGCTGATTCGTCACGGCACGGAACGGCAAGACTAATGGAGCTTTTACCTACTGAATTTTTCCCTACTCACTCACATGAGTTAGGTTTTACCAAATAGTATATAGACTAAAGAGATGACATTTCGCTCAGCTTCGGTTAAATCTTTTGCTCCTTTTTTTTATGAAAAATTTTTCGTAGATCGGTCAGATTTTCAAAAATTATGTACAATAGATGAACAAATTTCTAGCAGGGAAATAAATTTTCATATTTGATCATCAACATGACAAAAAGACTGTTTTATATTTTTAAATAATATTTTTAAAAGGTCCCATCAAAAAGGTCAAACATTTTTTTTCAAATAATTATTTGGAAACTCTGAATATAAATGTTATAAAGATTGTTTTTTATAGAGGTATAGTACTTTGAAATGGAATAAAACAAAGATGCATTTTTTAAATTGACATGAAATTTACTTTATTCGAAATATAATCTTCTGACATTATAATTTAAATATGACTTTTGGCATATGACCGCCACTGCTGGCTCGGACGTAGTCTAATCGAGAGGCCCAATTTTCAATGACTTTTTCCAACATGTGTGGCCGTATATTGGCAAAAACGAGGCGAATGTTGTCCTCCAAGTAGTCAATCGTTTCGGGCTTATCGGCGTGGACTAGCGACTTCACATATCCCCAAAGAAAATAGCCCAGCGGCGTTAAATCTCACGATCTTGTAGGCCAGTTCACGTGTCCGAAACGTGAAACTATGCGGTTACCAAACGTTTTCCTCAATAAATCAATTGTGGCACGAGCTGTGTGACATGTTGCGCCATCTTGTTGAAACCACAGCTCCTGCACATCATGGTTGTTCAATTGATGAACGAAAAAGTCATTAATCATGGCTCTATAGCGGTCACCATTGACGGATAGACTGATTGGGGTCTTCCTCTACGCTTCGCTCTACAGAAGTAATGACTTCTTCAGTACGCACTATACGAAGTCTCTGTGGATGCATATTATCATTTAGAGTAAAAGTGGTGCGAAAACGTTTCATAGTTAATCGAATTAATTACTCTGATGGACGAATATATTGACCGTAAAATGGTCGTAGTTCGCGATACGTATTTCGAACAGAAACTTGATTTTCAAAATAAATTTGCACAATTTGAAAGCATTGTTCAGGCGTCAGTCTATTCATGTTGAAATGTCAAACCAAACTAAACATAAATCGCTTGACAGCTGAATGGCCGCCAGTAAAAAAAGTGTTGCAAACTTAAAGTTCTATACCTGTATAAAAAGGACCCTTTACAAGTTTTTTATTCACAATTGTAGTCAAGATGTTAAACTAGTTTAAGATTTTTAAACCACTTATTTATCTTTATACAGTAAAAAAATGTATCCGCTAAAATGTACTAGGTCGAAAAAGGAATACTGTGTCAAGAATGAGTTAACTAACGTACTAACTGATAAAGAAAATTGGCATACATACAAAAGAAAAAGTTGGCTTC
Source organism: Delia radicum (assembly GCA_021234595.1). Taxonomy (NCBI): domain Eukaryota; kingdom Metazoa; phylum Arthropoda; class Insecta; order Diptera; family Anthomyiidae; genus Delia; species Delia radicum. The sequence goes on along the minus strand of CM037853.1, from coordinate 15,599,944 downwards.
AAAACCTGAATACTTTATTATAGTATTATTATATAAAAACTTTAGTAGCGCTTTTTGCTTTTAAAAAGTTGCAACACTTGTTATGCTGTTATGCCCTATTTCGCTCTGAATTATAGGGGAGCTCTTGAACTTCGAATTCACTTAACATTTTTCGATACAAATTTTCGTTTTTCGAAACGGATACCCACTGGCAGGAACGTATCTAGGGGGGGGGGGCTTGGGGGCTAGAGCCCCCCCGAAATGATTTGACAAATTTAAAAACTTAATACAATTCGTTAGAAAGTAACAATGTTATTGATAAATTAAATATGGAAATATTTATTTTCGACTTGGATCAAATAGGAAATTGTTTTATATGGTTCGAATCTTTAAATTTCGTTTGGAAACATGGCCTGCAAATGAGCGACTATCATTGTTAGAGTTGATTTTCGACAAAAAGCAATAAATAAAATCATTTCATAAGAGATTTCGAAGTCTTTGACTTCACATAAAATCAAAAAGTTGTTTGAGACAATGCAAACTAAAAAATTAAATATGTCTACATAGAAAAAACTAAAATTGAGTTTTAATTAAAATATTTGTTGATTCAGCAAAAGTTTAACTGAATTCGGTCGCGTTGATGCAATTGTAAAGGGTCCGCCAAATAACTTTTTTTTTTTTGAAAATGCTATAAAAAAAAAACTACTGAATATTTTCTCAAATTTCTTTTTTTATTTGAAAGTACAATCCTTCCGGTTAATAATGGAAAATAATTTCATTCAAATGGTTGCCTCGGCTGGCCATGCAGTAGCCTACACGATCGGTCCAATTTTTAAGCACATTATCGATTGTGTGCAGCTGTATTTCCTCCTCTTCAATTTTTGTGAACAAAAATTCGTTCAACATGGCCCGATAACGATCGCCATTGACTGTAACGGCCACTCCTTGCTTATTATGCCTCAGGACCAAAATCCGCACCAAACAGTGACTCGTTTTGGGTGTATCGGCACACATTCTGCAACATTACCATGGTTTTCAAAGTAATGTCGCAATATTTCCCAGCATTGTTCAAGTGTATACACAACCATATTCGTTCAGCGGAAGGATACAACTATTTATCTGTCAAATCAGACATGAGCTAAGTGTTACAATTCACGAAATAAGCACTAGTTGAAAAAAAACTTTAGATGGCGGACTCTTTAGTAACAACTAAAATAATTTGTATCTATTTAATTAATATTATTTTCAATTATAGTTTTATTCACATCTATTAAGAATTTAATTGAATATTGTTTACTATTGGGAAAAATACAAAACATCAAAAAAATCACCAAAATTGTAAAAAAATCGCCAAAATTTAAAAAAATCGAGACCATTTGAAAAAATTGCAAAATTTGAAAAAAAATTGCCAAAATTTAAAAAAATAATCCTCAAAATTGCAGAAATTTAAAAAACTCCCAAAATAAACTCCAAAATTCGAAAAATTTAAAAAAATCACCAAAATTAAAGAAACGCGAATTTTCTACTTTAAACGAATTTTCTCATATAAAGTTGCGTATAATTGTATATTGCATTTAGAATACGCTAAAACTAATCCAATTAATAATTACGTTATATTTATATACCTAGACATTGCAAAATAATATATATTTTGATATTTATTATATCATATTTAAAAAAACACAATTTTATTTTAAATAAAATTTCCAAATGCTATGGAATTTGTTACAAATTATAAAGTTGTAATCCTTTTGCAAGCGGCTAAAGTCTAAAAGGATTAATAGATATTTCGAATTTTCATGACGTTTTAAAATCAAAAACTGGAAATTTATACCGCCCATTTATCGGATAAAACTTATTATGCCCATTTATCGGATAAAACTGTATTAAGACTCATATTAAATTTCGTATGATTATATAAAGCATCATATTAATTTGAATAGGGTTATTAGAAGTTGAAACTTTTTTACTTTTTTACATTTATCAAGTTTTAGCTACCCTAGACGAATACTAGCACATAAAAATATAAAGTTTTCAAAAAGTTTTCCGCATAATCCTTTTTTTTTATTTAATTAAACTAAAAAATAATATTTAGCTAAAAATTTAACGTAATTGGACAATAACGATGCATATCCAACGTGAAGTACACAACCGTTTTTAAATTTGACGTGTTTCGCGGATTGTGATCAAACAGATTAAAGCTTTGTTTCGCGATATAGACAACAAAAATCGCAAAATAATGAACACAATAGGTAAAAAATGAAAAAATGCATTTTAAGGAAATGCACTTTATGCGGGTGGTTTTTGTTTCAAAATGACCTGAGAAAGCGATTTCTATTATTAATACATGATTGCCCATCACGTGTAGGTAAAAATTTAGTAAAAATTTAGCAAAAAAAAAAAAAAAAAAAACTGTTACTCTAGTGTGCAAAAAAAAAAAATATATAATAAAAAAAAATCGAAAAGCCCCCCCCGAAACAAATTCCTAGCTACGTGCCTGCCCACTGGTTTCACTCCCACACATGAGGGATCACTCGTGATTTCCGTAAATTATGCAAAATTCTGCTCACGTGCCCATCTCTATAGATTACCTTCCAAAAGTAACCACAAATTAACAACACTAATCTCAATTGTCTTCACTGCAATATTTGCTTCTGTTCGTATCATTCTTTTTTGTAATTTGTATATTCTTGTTCATTGTTTATGTCTTCTTGACCGCTTAGGGCGTTTTTAATATCACTGAATTCCGAAATCAAGGAGTAAAGCTTAAGCAGACTATGTACTCGTACTTGAAATTCTTTTTTTTTATGTTACTGCTGTTGCTTTAGTTTTGTTGTTGTTGATTATATGGTGGCCGATTAGCACGGATAACTCATAATTATTTTCTTCACTTTACTGCCTCCCTTTAATTTAACACACGAAAAAGCGCAGGTGTAATTTGAAAAGGAATTGCTGGTATTTTATTTTAAATTTGGCTATGTTAAGAATTTCAATAAAGATTTTTTGGCTTAATTCATGTTGAAAAGAATTTCGTTGGAATTAAAGGAATTTTAATTAAACAACCCTAGAACAAGTTGTTATTAGGGACATATGTATTTATATGGAAAATGTTTAAAGTACAAAGTAGGCATGTATTGAGTTATTGTAACAATAAAGCATGAAAGAAATTGATTCATAAAATACCCAGCAAAAAATAGTGCTTACCCAGTAGCGCTTCCGGAAGGCATTATTTGATAACGGAGGACTTCCAAAGCAAATAAAGAAGGCATGATTTTTGTTCGCGATGTCCCACTTGGTATGTCTCTTTTAAAACGCTTCTTTCATGTGCTCTTAGAAGCAATCAATTCATGCCTTCTTAGGCACTAAGAAGCGCTTTTTATATGTTGACAACATTAGTGCTTCATGGTATGCATACTTTATTGCTTCATTTTAAGCATTATTCACTGCTTCAAAGAAGGCATTCTGGGAAGCACGACAGAAGGCGTTCCCTAATTGCTTTATAGTACGCAATGCAGTGAAGCGCTATTTTGGAGCATACAAATGTAGGTACTGCTTACCAAATCATAGTTATTTTTTGCTGGGTAGGCAAACAGTTTTAGTTTGTAGTTTACTCAACAAATAAAATGTATTGGGTTTGAAATTTAATTAGAAATTTTTATACACAATATTAGATATTAAGGTATTATTCCAGATCTTATTAAAAAAAAAACGATTAAAAATACGGTAATTATAACTTCAAATATAAATATTTAAGAGAAAAACCTAAGCACTAATTCATTTAAATTTAGAGGCTTTCAAATTTTAATTTCTACGTATGAGCAATATGGAATTATTTGAAAAAATATTAATCATGTGCACTAGGATGTCCCATAAAATAACGATTAGTCGATTTTTGTTCATTACACCCTCTTGTTTTATTAGAAATGGTTCCAAATGCAGGAAATCGAAATCGGGCCGAAAGGTTTCCAAAAATGACCCATTTGGAAAAATATTACCAAAATTCGAAGTCTAAAAATATGTATTTTTTATTTCATTTATTTATTTAATATACCCAAAATTGTTCAGTAAGGAATTCTGACTTAATCGGAGCCAGATTAAACACTAAAAACTTTTTATATAAATAGAACATATTTGGTCTTCCAAGTTTAGTAACGTCTTGATGCTTGTTAGGAAAAGACCCTTACCACGTGCTTGATTACTAAGAAGACAAGAATGGAGTAAAATTGATGATTAATAGGTTTTTTGTTAAATTTCTGCCTATTGTGGAGGCTCTAGCTTTTCTAAAACATCGGGTTCTGATGAGATCTTTAGCCAGATTGAAATTCTAGTATCAACCTAGCTAATATGTTTAATTTGCTTTATTTTTGTAAATATACGGAGGTTGAAAACTCGTTATGAATTGAAAATAACATAATCTCGATTTATATAAAAACAAAAAACTAATATAACTGTAAAAAATAATCGGATTTCATTAACCCGCTTTATCCCGGCGCACAAAATGACCCACAAATTTTATAAAAATGCAAAAAACGTCTTTTATATAAATTAATTAAAAGTTTTTTTAAATGCCATATTTGAAGATGTCGATTTCTATTTTTATAATATAATAGTTATTATTAAGAAGAAAAATTATTAAGAAGAAAAAATTACAATTCGAGTTTGGATTTAATTATTTATAACAAAAAATATTTGACAAATATTTTAAATATGTGTTCAAACTTTCAAAAATTTTTTCAAACTTTAAATTTTTTGAAAATTTATTAATTTATTTATTTTCTGAAGATGATACCAGGCACGTAGCTAGGAATTTGTTTCGGGGGGGGGCTTTTCGATTTTTTTTTTGCACACTAGAGTAACAGCTTTTTTTTTTTTTTTTTTTTGCTAAATTTTTGCTACACGTCATGTATTAATAATAGAAACCGCTTTCTCAGGTCGTTTTGAAACAAAAACCTCCCGCATAAAGTGCATTTCTTTAAAAGCATTTTTTAATTTTTTACTTATTGTGTTCTTTATTTTGAGAATTTTGATGTCAACGTTTTAATCTGTTTGATCACAATCCGCGAAACACGTAAAATTTGAAAACGTTTGTGTACTTCAAGTTGGATATGCATCGTTATTGTCTAATTACGTTAAATTTTTAGCTAAATATCCATTTTTAGTTTTATTAAATTAAAAAAGGATTATGCGAAAACTTTTTAAAAATCGCGAAAAATAAAATTACTTTATATTTTTATGTGCTAGTATACGTCTAGGGTAGCTAAAACTTGATAAATGTAAAAAAAGTATGTATATGATGCTTTATATAATCATACGAAATTTAATATGAGTCTTAATACAGTTTTATCCGAGAAATGGGCATAATAATTAAATAACATCCGAATAATGATGCGATACAATTTAATACGATTTTATATAGCGGTATAAATTTCCAAATTTCGATTTTAAAACGTCATGAAAATTTGGAAATATCTATTAACCCTTTTAGACTTTAGCCGCTTGCAAAAGGTTTACAGTTTTATAATTTGTAACAAATTCCATAGCATTTGGAAATTTTATTTAAAATAAAATTGTGTTTTTTAAAATATGATATAATATCAAAATATATATTATTTTGCAATGTCTAGGTATATAAATATAACGTAATTATTAATTGGATTAGTTTTAGCGTATTCTAAATGCAATATACAATTATACGCAAATATATATGACATCATATTAAATTTTGTATACGAAATTAATTTTATATATGAATTTATATAATTATGTCCGGTTAAATGCACTGGCAGACAAAACCTTATAAGTGTATATAAAATAATGTATTATTTTGTGCAAAAGTTTTAACTCGGGAAATTAAAGATTTATAACCGTCCAAAAAACAAATTAAAAGCAAATATCCTATATAATTTGCCTGACACTTATAAGGAAGCTTTTCCGATGGGTTCCCTTTGAAATTAATGAAATTCGGATAGGTGATAAAGCAGCAAAAATATTGAAAAACGTATCTATTTTTAAAATTGGTGGTAAAATTTAACACATTTTTGTATGAAAATATGTTTGAAGTTTAGGAAATTAAGACTTATTTAAAAAAAACAGCATTAAAATGCTCGAGAAAACATACATTTTGAAAACCATTTTGACACTATGTCGTGGACCCCGGCTGCCACTTATTTGAATTATTTTAACAAATTATTCACTATTTTTTCCCCTTTTTCATATATCCGATTTCATGTCTTGTATTAAAAAAATCGTAAATTTTACAAGCAAGCGTGATTATAGTCTGAAAGAAATAATAATAAAGAAAAAATATAAAATTGGAAAATTTAAAAATATACCTGACATCGCCTAGGTCTTATTTAAACTATATTATGTATTTCGAATTCACTTTGATTTATATTTTGGACAATTTCAAACGCTTTTTAAAATTGTCTTTAATCAATTTTTTAAATAAAAACCGTTTAAAATGTCTAAAAAAAAAACTACATCGTTATAACACAAAGACTGGTTTAGCTGCTTTGTTTTTAAAATGTCGCATTTCAAGGAGCGCCGATAGAAATTTGTTTACATTTAGTCTAAAAAAAATTGAGAAAATTTGAGTCACATTGAACCACGTGAACACATTATGCATATCGATCAATGTTTGAGGCTTAAATTTGTTTTAAAAAATTAAAAAATATATGAGATATCGTAATATATATCGTAAAAAAAAAAATACTGAAAACTATGTTACCAGATGCGTGCGTAGCAAACCAAATTTAAATAAAAAGATTGCACTGTAAGTAAAGTAACGACTTTTACGGCACAAGTAAACTTAATTTTGAATCTTAGTTGTATGGTATAAAAAAAAATTTCAGTTTTTATAACGTATAATAACAACATTGAAACAAATGCAAACATTTTAAAAAGTCGCCAAAATTAAAAAATCGTTTAAAGTAGAAAATTCGCGTTTCTTTAATTTTTGGTTATTTTTTTAAATTTTTTTCGAATTTTGGAGTTTATTTTGGGAGTTTTTTATATTTCTGCAATTTCGAGGATTGTTTTTTAAATTTTGGCAATTTTTTTCAAATTTTGCAATTTTTTCAAATGGTCTCGCTTTATTAAATTTTGGCAATTTTTACAATTTTGGGGATTTTTTTTAAATTTTGTAATTTTTCCCAATAGTAAACAATATTCAATTAAATTATGAATAGATGTGAATAAAACTATATGTAATTGAAAATAAAATTAATTAAATAGATACAAATTATTTTAGTTGTTACTACAATTGCATCAACACGACCGAATTCAGTCCAACTTTTGCTGAATCAACAAATATTTAATTAAAGCTCAATTTTAGTTTTTTCTGTGTAGACATATTTAATTTTTTAGTTTGCATTGTCTCAAACAACTTTTTGATTATATTTTGAGTCAAAGACTTCGAAATCTCTTATGAAATGATTTTATTTATTGCTTTTTGTCGAAAATCAACTCTAACAATGATAGCCGCCCATTTGCAGGCTATGTTTTCTAACGAAATTTTAAGATTCGAACCATATAAAACTATTTCCTATTTGATCCAAGTCAAAAATAAATATTTTCATATTAAATTTATCAATAACATTGTTAATTTCTAACGAATTGTATTAAGTTTTTAAATTTGTCAAATCATTTCGGGGGGGGCTGTTGCCCCCAAGCCCCCCCCCCCCCTAGCTACGTGCCTGGATGATACACAAAGGAGTAGCGAAATATTGAAAATAAAAAAACTTTTATATAAAAAACAAACCTTAACTCAAATAATTAGAAAATTTAAAAATAATAAAAAAAAATAAATCACATTTCAGAGGCAGTATTCCATTTGAAAACTTCGTTAATCTAAGTTTAAAGATAAGCTACATCCCATACCCTTAGCCTAAATGCATTAACGCTTGCATAATTTGTGTATGTAATATTTTTGTTTATATTAATGCATTATATAAATGTAAGTTTTGTACCATATTTTTATTTTTTTTTTTAATATATATTTTTGGTCTCTGTTTTAATTATATTAGAATTAAGTAGAAAATTATCTGAAAATTTTTAGTTTTCGAATTGACAAAGAAGGGGTACAATGCCCCGATGTTTTCCAAACTGGAATTTGTAACGAAAACTTCCTATGTCATTGATTCAAATCGTACCCTCGCAAACTTCCACCAATGCGGACTATATTAACCTCTATCATATAAATGTGCCACTTCTTTTTTTTGTATTTTTTTAAATATATTAAATTTTTTGCAAATTTGTAACAATATATCAAATCTTAAAACTTAGAGGGATTAACATTTTTTCCAAATCATAACATATACTTTATACAATAATAAACAGCGCTTTGAACCAAAAAAGGACACATTGTTGTACAAACGCATACAATGCGTTGCATAACTATAATTACAAATGATTTTTGCTATTTTCTAACTGGTTTTAAGAGTGTGATTACTGATCTCTTATTGTGTAAAATTTAAAAAATTACTTAATTGATTTAAGAAAAAAATAGTGTAATATTATTTTGTTAGTGTTTCTTAGCTATTATTATAAGAGGAGACAAATATGTCTTTTTTTTGCCATTTTTGAAAGTTTTATTCATATGTATATGTTTTTTGCCATATTTTGATTTTTAAATTTTGGGCTTAAAAACAGATTTTTCTTAAAATTTTTGAGCTTTAATTCCATGATTTAAATGCTTTTTACAATTTTTTTTACAAAATAGTTGCTTAAGATTTCGGAAAATTGCTAGAAATATAACCCGTTTACATGTGGTTGTCACAAATTTTGCAACTAATCCGAGTGCTTATGATAAAAATTAAACAGGCGGCCCTAACAAAAAAATCTTTCTGATAGAGGACGGCGTACATTAATCAAATGTGCCAGCAACTCAATGAAGAGTCTCAATCAGATAATCGATGAATGTAAGGAAAATGTGTTTAAATCAACCATAATTCCCAGAGAACTACTCGCCAAAAGCGGATATCTGTGCTAATGTTATTACCCCGCCACAAAACTGTTGGACTTGAATTAGCTAAAATTAATTCATAAACCAACTGCAGAAAGATAAGTCAATAATCGCTGTTGAAGGTAGGTCTCTTTGAACATAAATTTCTTTCAAAAGTGATTTTATCTGATGAGAAAAAGTTCAATCTTGACATAAGGAAAAAAGATATTTTTCAAAAATAAATTTCGGAGGCGGATTCTTAATGGTTTGAGGAGATTTTTGTTTCGACGGTATGATTGCTTTGGCAAGAAGAGAAATTGGTGCCATTTATTAAAAATAGCAACGAAGACGAATTTATTTTCCAACAAGACTATGCCATAGTACATGTAAGTCGTCAGACGATGGAATGGGTCGCATGTTCTCCGGGTCAAAATCCCATTGACAATATTTGGGGAGTATTAACCCGTCGACTTTACGCAGAAAACCGTCAATATGAAAGCGTTTTTTTCAGTTAAAGGAAGTAGTTATTGATTCGTGGAGATCTATAATGAAAGAATTTCGAATAAATCTGGTACCCAGCAAAACCACACATTACCCAACCATACACCATAAGGTGTAATGTATTCGCGCATTACATTACACCTAACCTCACTGATGAATTTTACAGGCGATGAGGCTCAAAGTAATGGGTTTAACTCATTACCTTGAAGGGGATAAAGTAACTGGTTACTTATATGGTTACATGGCGGGAAAAAGTAATGTGTCTATAAATAGATTTTCATTAAAAAAAAAATGCATAAAAAATTTTTTTTACAGATATTTTTTTTCTAATTATTTTTTTTTAATTAAATAAATAACTTTTTTTTTTATTAATTTAATTACTTGGTCATGTTGGGATTCGAACCTGGGGTCTCTGGTATTTAACAATTAGTTAGGCGAGAACTCTACTAACTGAGCTATCGATTCATATAATATTTTATTGCTTAAAATGTAAATGAGTTGTTGCGCTTCGTGTTTTCGTTCGTGATATAAAAATGTACACCTTACCCTTATGCTTACAAAAAATCACAAAGTAATGTGTCTATAAATGGATTTTCAAAAATATATATTAATACTTACTTTACGTTTATAATTCATGCATTATGTAATTGATGATCGTAAGTCATTATTTTATGTTTTGAAGTAATGTAAAATGTAATGAGGTATCATTACAAGGTAATCCATGAGTGTTCAATTATCGGTAACTTATTACTTCTTGTTGGAAAATAATGATACACGTAACGAGTACACATTACAATGTAATGCATTACTTTATCGCACCCATTACCAATGTTTTGCTTTGTATGTCTGATCGAATTTTCGAATTTTCGCTTACAAAAAAGTGAGCATAATGAATTACCTGGTTGGTTACTCATTGTGAAAAACTTACTTTCATATTAGGAGAAAGTGGTTAATCACAATTATATAATAAGTGGTTACCAAGGAGTTACAAAATAAGTGGTTATCTTTAAGGTTTCTTTTTTAAGAAATCTTCAAAAAAAATTTAATGTAACTTTAGCTTGGAAAATTTACTAGTAAAAATTTAAAAAAAAATTAATACAATGTTAGAATCAAAAATATGAAATCGATTCTTATGTAACCAATTACCAGAAACTCATTATTTTGCAATTACATATAAATACTTATATAACCCATTATCAGTTATTTATTATTTTGTATTTTAAAGTAATGCACTAGGTAATGACATAATACTTGGTCATCTATACAATAATGAACTGTCATTACCATGGTTTTACTGGGTCTTCTTAAATTGTTGTAAATTTTAGTATATTAAGTTAAGTGCATTTATAGTTATGAAACACTAATTGATTTTATTATTTTATTATTTAATTATAATTTATTTATTATTTCCCTGCAGGAAGCTTGGGGTCAAGTGTCTCCATGTCTTCACTTTTGTCTACTATTTTGTTGACATTGTCAACTAAGCGTCTACACTTTTTACTTTATTAACTCATTAGTAAATTTTTGGTTCCAATGTCTACATATGGTCCTATTAGAAATAATTAGTCACTAGTGAATCTATGGTTCTTATGTCTACATGTGGTCCCATAAGAACTAACGAGTCACTAGTGAATCTTTGGTCCAATGTCTGCATATGGTCACATAAGAACTACCTAGTCACTAGTGAATCTATGTTTCTAATGTCTACATGTGGTCCCATAAGAACTAACGAGTCACTAGTGAATCTTTGGTTCCAATGTCTACATATGGTCCCATAATAACTACCTATTCACTACCTAGTCAATAGTTCTAATGTCACTAGTGACTTTCAATGACACGTACATGTTAAATGTCTATAGCAAATTACATTGCCTGGGGAATATTTGGTTAGTAGTACTGGTGACACAGTCAATAGTGAATCAATACTTTTTCACTATTGACATTTCCTGCAGGGTTATTATAATTAAAATAATAATTTAATAGTGTTGTTTTTTTTTTTTTTTTGTTAAAAATGATCAATTTTCCATTGGTTTTACAGTTATGCCTTTTATGTTTTTTAACTTACAAAATTAAGTGAAACTAATGTGTAATTATAGTTTTGCAACGCAGTGTATGGACAACGAGGTAAACCATAAAATAAAAATCTTAAGTTTTAGAAGGTTTTAAAGTAATTGTCCCAAAACTCTGCAACAAAACAGAGAAAAATAAGAAAAGATTAAGAACAGAAAATACCACAAAATTTATTAACAACCACCTCGTTGCCTTACTTCAACTACTATTACAACATTCTTACACATACATTTACATACACTCTAACAAGCACCACACTTTACTATAGAAACTGTATGAAATGAAAGAAAATAAAAATGAACCGAAAAAAACCTTTAGTTTGACTTTAGGGCATGAATATGCATGCATATAGTCTACATTTTAAAGCGTAAAACATAAAATATAACAACAACAACAATGACAACAACAGCAAAACGCACACAAATAACAACGGAATAACAACAACCATATAAATTTAGTATAAAAGAAAATAGAGATGCCATATCTCCCCCAAGATAACAACCAATATTTCGTTTTTTTTTGTGCTAAACTTGTTGGCCAATAAAAAAAATACCGTCTCTTTAAACAAAATTCTTTAAAGTTTAAAATTCGAATAAAAAAATACTGTGTATGTTGCTCGTATGTATGATTGTTTGTGTGTGCAAAGTAGTAGAAGCAATGAAGACAATAATTTAAACATTGTTACATTAATGAAAGCTTTGCTCTTCATTTATAGTTTCAATACCCTTACAATATAAAAAAAAAAATCTATAAAAAAAATGCAAACACACACTTCCACAAACAAATATGTGTCCAACATACATTGTCATACACTAATACACTCAAAAAAAATGAAATTAAAATTAAACTGCAATTTAATACCCGAGTAAAGATAATATTATACAATCTTATATCATGTGATACAGTTTCCTAAAATTTAATATAGTTAAATATCACATTATCTATAGTAAGATATAATTTTACTTGCCACTGTTAGTTTTCGAAAAGCGGCATATTTAATTGTATTTTACAATATGTTACACCATAAGCTATATACGAGGGCGGATCAGTAAGTCCGTGACTTTTTGAATGAAGCACAGTTTTTTTTTGCAAACAAAAAAATTGAAAATGAAAATTATTCAAGCTAGAGGACATACTCTATATTTCTTTATTAGGATATTGTTCTAACAAATAATCTATAGAGTTTTTGTTTTCAAATATATTCTTTGACCCTTTTAGGAATGTGTTGATAGATCTATTTCGGGAGTTTTCTAGGTTCCCATCATCAGAACACGTTTTGAAAGAGGTAACAATCCTATGCCAAAATTATTTTTCAACATAATTTCCTTTTAGCTCAATACACTTTGTCCAACGTTTCTCCATTTTTTGTATCCCTTCCAAAAAGTAGGATTTTTCGAGGTCCATAAAATAGGCATTTGTTTGATCAATAATTTCATCGTTGGAGCTAAATCTCTTTTCTCCGAGCCATATCTTTAGGTTTAGAAATAGGAAATCCTGAGAACATTGTGTATGAGGTACCAATTTGTATCCCAATTCATTGAATTTTGCCATCGACTCTGCACACGTGTGCACCCGTGCATTATCTTGATGAAAAAGAACTTTTTTCTTGGCCATATGGGGTCGTTTTTTTTTTAAATCCTCGCTCCTTGGCATAATATTCGCCGTTTATTGTTTTTCCCTTTTGAAGGTAATCGATGTGGATTATCCCGCGTGCATCCCAAAAAAGTGTTCCCATCTTCTTATTGGCCGAAAAACTTAAAGCTAAACTTAAGCTATCTTAAACCCAACTGATCATTTAAAATCGAAACAACACTGCTATATGAAATGCCTATGGCATCAACAATCTCACTCACTTTTTTTTCGACATTTTCGGGTGTATTGACCTCAATTGGCCGTCCAGAACGTTCAGCGTAATTTGTACTTGTGCGACCACAACGGAAGTCAGTAAACAACTTTTTACCATTGAAATCGATGGTCTAGAGTTCCCATAGTATTTATCAAGCTTTGCCTTGGTTTGATTGATTGGAAAATAATGTTTAATGAGCCCTCGAAATCACTTTTTTTCAATTTTTAAAAAAATTCACGAGGTTGTATGTTTTGAACAGCTGTTAAACGCAAAGTAAATGACGGAACTTGCACACAATTTGACAGTAGTCTATGGTACTTGATGGGAGCAGTGTTGTATTTCATATAACTACGAGGGAAGTGCGAAAAGTCACGGACTTATTGATCCGCCGTCTAATAATTGGAATGCCATATAAATTAATTTATACATAATGTATTGCCCCATGTAAAGAAAAATATAAAAAAGTAGGTTGTGGAAAAGTGACGTTTTTGTTTTTAAATCCACAAAATCCTACTCAAAATTTTAATATCAACTCGAAAATCCATCAAATTCCAAAAATTTTAGCTTGACATTTCGAGTAAAAAAATTATTATATTATCTGATATACTAAAGGTTGATTTTTTAGCAACTTTCTTTTCGGCAACACTGTTTTTGGCAGCTCAGCTGTTTTCGTGTAACATGTTACTGTTAAACATGTTCGGTTTGGTCTATAATTTAAAAAAAAGAATTAATTTGATAAAATTAATTCTTTTTTTTTTTTTTTTGCTAAACATTAGTAAGATAAGGATAACAGAAATAAATCTGTTGAATGCACAAATTTATTTGAAAATAACAAATTAATTTGCTAAATATTAGAACACAACTAAAAATCATAAAAAATATTAATTTTCAAAGTTTTTTTTTTAGATGTTCCTTCCGCAGCAACCTACAATCTTTTAACAAAAATTTTTTTGGATTTTTGCTAAATATACTGTTATGTGCATTCTACTAAATTTATGGTAAATATACCAAAAATTTTGTTGATATTACAGTTTTTGTTTGTTGTTTTCAGCCTACAAATATTTAGTAAACGTTTTTGCTAATTTTAGCAAACTAAACTGCTTTTATCAGTTCACAAAAATTTAACTCATATATAATTAAAACTTTTGAAAGTTAATAGATTTATTTTTGCCAGTTTTATTTTATTAAAATTTAGCAAAAAAAAACATCTGCTTATTTTAGTAGTTTTTTTCTGCAACGTTATTTTAACCAACTTTTTGGTAGCTTTTTCTGCTATTTTTAAATGTTTGTGTTTATGAGTGTACTTTTTTTTAACTACTTATAAACCTGGTAATAAATATGGACCTGCCTCTGGTCAAATCTGCCTCTGACTAGCCTCGGGTCTGTTAATTTAACTAGATTAGATTAGATTATATGGCACTATGCACCGCGACCAACTTAGCTCTTTTGTGCTGCCTAAAGTTACCCTAAAGATTCAAGCTACCTATAAAGCCAATAATCCTATTAGGCAAAATCTTCATAATGTCCGAAGGGGAGACAAAGCGATCGCCAAGAAACTTGGCACGCCTTTCACAAAGCCTCGGACATTCGCAAAGAACATGCTCCGATGTCTCAGCTACCAGTTCGCAAAACCTACACTCATCCGTGTCCGAAAGACCCCTTTTGCGCAGGTGGTATCTGAGATTGCAGTGTCCAGTCAGGTAAGACACCAGGGTTCTCAAGTCACCCCTACCGAGGGACAAGAGTCTCCTCGAACCTGCACTGGAAAAATAAATTAATCTCTTAGCCTGTCGTTGGCCAAGAGAGTTTTCCCAATAGAGAGAGAATTCTGATTCCCTCCACGACCCGAGCTTCTCCCTAACATACCCCAAAGGTATACCACAGAATGGTTCAGGGCCAATAAAGGGCCTACGGGCCCCGCAATTAGCAAGACAATCTGCCCTCTCGTTGCCCTCATGCCCCTCGTGACCAGGAACCCACCCTAAGGTAAGCGAGTTGCGCCCGCCAAGTCGGTTAAGAGCCAGAATGCATTCCATGACCAGACCAGATGACACCTCATAGGACATTAAAGCCCTTAATGCCGCCTGACTGTCAGAAAAAATGCAGATGCGAGATCTAATAGATAATTTAACTAAATTCTTACTTAATTTAACTAAAACTATCAACTCAATTTTAGTTCTTCTAAAATTTAGGTCAAATTTTAGCAAACTATGCTTCTCAACTTCATTGAAAATTCTCCTGCCTTGCGGACTATTTTCAGATACTGTTTTCTGTTATCGCAGCTGTATTTTCAATTATTTTTATGGGCTTGTTTTATGAGTGTAGTGTAGTATTTAAATTTTTCATGCCGAAAAAAATGTTTCCAGTTTTTTTTTGATTTTGTCGTATAAAGGAAATATGTCTTTCATAAATTGACCTTAATCATCTTATCTAATTTAAAATTCAACGACGACTTTAAATTTTAACACAAATTTTCTTTGAGTGTCTTAACAATTATAGTCATATACAATCAAGTTTAGTTTGTTTGTATGTAAGTATAAACTATTCAAAATATACTAGACCTGGGTCGTTGAAATTTTACCAGAATGTTGTTGAACATTGTGTATGAGTAAGTAAATATGTATGTGTGTGCGAGTGTGTAAGTTTCTTTCTGTATATGTGCATGGACTGTCTATCATTTTGTTTGTATATGTTAACGCAAAAGTTTGCGTAATGAAATTTGCATAATTTGACTGTGAATTTTATACAACTCTACATATTTACAAACAAATAGACTAACATACATACAAACATTCGAAGGGGGTGAAAATATAAAAACAAAAAGAACGGACATTCAAACGTATTTGCAGAATTTTTGTGCAAAAATTTTATTTTTTTTTAATAGCAATCAAACACACATACTTGCACATCTACAATATGTAATGGCATGTATGGGATATAAGCAAATATGTTTTCTTGTTTTACAAACATCCTTTTGTAAAAACACACATACACACACTCATACAAATACTCTCATAAACAGAGTTGCATTTGTTATGGATCAAGTATTTTCTTTTGATTTATATTTCAACTCTTTTACAATACATGTTTCCTATAATTTAAGTGATTACACTACTAAACTGCCAAAAAACGTCGCTTTGCAACAGATCATTTTGTAATAAAGCTTTCGAGGTAGAAAAATACAAACGGCAAAGCGTTGGCAATGAAGTGTATATGGTGGTGGTACAAGCGTTGACAGAACATCCGCTTTTCGATAATTAAAGTTTTGGGCCAACCTTTAAATTGTAACACGTTGGTAAAGCATTGGCCACAATGGTAAAATAAGTGATCTGCCAATCCTGAAATGATAACGTCAATCTACGGTTTTTCGTTTATTTTTTGAAACGAAACAAACATATGAAAAGTTCTATAATGGTGGGCAAAAAAAAAGAGTTTTCCTTTTAATGTGTACCAGGAAATAAGAGTTAATGAGTTGTTAAACTTTGGTTGTTTTTAGTAAAGTTACTTGTCCTTAGTAATATAAAATGATTTCGAATTGAAGTTGATATAATTTAAAGATTTTCTTTTCGATATGTAGAAAATTTTGTTTTTTTTTTCCTCAAAATAAAAAAAAAAAACTGAAATTGGTTTTTAGTTTAAATTGAGAAGTATAAAAAATATTTCCCACAAAAATCTTATTTGAAACATATTTTTATGAAAAAGCTATAATAAAAAGTGACTTTTTTCTGAAAATCAGGATTAGCCAATTGTATAAATCCCAACTAAAGTTTGTTTTTTAATTTATAAAATATAAAATTTTTTTAATCTCTCTCTCCTCTGGCTCAAGTAATATTTTTTTTACAGTTTTATTTGTTTTTTGTGTTTATACACATCGAGATTATTTTTATGTTATTTTTAATTAATAGCGAGCTTTTAACCTCCGTATATTTACAAAAATAAAGCAAATCAAACACATTACCTAGGTTGATACTAGTATTTCAATTTGGCTACAGATCTCATCAGAACCCGAAGTTTTAGAAAAGCTATAGCCTCAAGAATAGGCAGAGCTTTAACAAAAAACCTTTTAGTCGATGTTTTGCCAGTGGTTATTTTACAAAAACGGTTGTAAATTTGGTAAAACAAGTACTGGCAAAGTCTTTTTTAAAAACTTTAGCAAATCACTTTTAACTGATGTTTTGCCAGGGGTTGTGTTTTATAAACCATTGTTAATTTTGTAATGCAGGTATAGGCAAAGCACTTTTTGCAGACGTTGGCAAAGCGTTCCAAATAAGTGTATTCCTAATGCTTTTTCTTTGGTATTACTGTTAACCAACGCTCTGCAAGTGCTTTGAACAATCGGAATGGGTACACTTAGAATACTATGTAGGTAAAGACCAGTGCAAATGTAGTTAACAACAAATGAAATTTTACTTAAAGAAAGGACGAATTACATTTCAGTAAATTGAACTAACATTGTCATTCGTTTTTTAATGTTAAAAAAATGACTTAAAATTGTAGTTAAAATTAAGCACATATGTTAGTAAAATAATAAACAAACATGTATTTTTTTTATTTTTTTAAATAACAAAAAACTACTGGAAAATCATAAAACAGTGATTTGATGTGGTTTGTTTTTTCAAGGTTAGTAAAAAATTTAATTTATATTTGTAAACCGTATTACAACTCAAAGAACTACATACGCTGATTCAAAATCTGACAAAACAATTTTTTTTTTCATTTGCACTTTTTAAAATATCGCAGTTTACATCATTTTGAAATATCGCAGTTTTTATATTTATATCATTCGCCCTATTTTTTTTTGTATAATTTGCTTAAAGTTATCGCACTGGGATTGCCAGGAAGTGGAAAATTTTACTTTTTTAGTTTTATACTTATACATTTTATGCATGTTAAAAAATGTAGAAAAATTTATAATTCTACATAAACCAGACATTCTGATAGACACATTTTTGTATAAAACTTGCAAATCCATTGAAAATATCCTAAAATATTTAAAAAAGAACTTAAAACTTTAATTCATTTTCCACATGCTTAAAATACCAGAGTAAAAAGATTTTCTTCATATAAAAATATATTATTAACATTACTAATGAAGAATTTACCACTTTCTGCAGAACCTGTCTATATAATACATATTTTCTAATGGATATAGATAGGTACGCTGAGTCTATATCTGACAAAAAATTATTTTCTCATTTGAAGTTTTTAAGATATCGCGGTTTTTATATTTACGTTAAATACTTCATATTTTTTATATAATTTTTTTTTTATTCTTCTTAGTTGAAACGACCTTAAGATCATTTATTTTTTAATTATTTATTTCCACAATGGGTCTTCTTCTTTTAGTTTGAACGAGCTTAAGATCATTTATTTATTAATTATTTATTTACCAATATTTCGTCTTCACATTGGGTGACTTCTTCCCTGAAGCTAGTTTAAACTAAGAAGCACAAAATAAAAGAAGATCAAAGAAAACTTGACATTTTTAATTTTTCTAAATAATTCATTATATTTTCAATGAATTTGCAATATTAACACAAAAAAAGTTTAGTGGAATTTTCAGTTTACTCACAGATCCGTTAAAAGATTGGGGAGAAGTTAGAGTGTTTTTTTTTACCAAATTTTCTATTATTTCTTATATTTTTGTATAAAAAAAATGGGGTAAATGATGTAAATATAAAAACTGCCATATTTTAAAAATTGTTAATTAGAAAAACCATTTTTTGACATATTTCAACAGTTTGTGATGGCAACACCGTATTCACCAACGCCCCCTAGTTGCCAGTAGCACCAGCTGTTGGCCCACGCAACTGCAGGCAACTTCAGGTAGATTCTAGTTGACAGATCATGGAGCAAACTAAAGGGTGTCCCAAGAAGAGCGCAATTTTTAAATTTTAAATAAAACACAGATATTTAAAAAAAAATCGTGAAACTTTATTATATCGTAAAGTAGACAGAATGAGGTTATGTATGGAACAATATATCGTGCAGATGGCCGCCGCGGCTTTGCTGGCATGCACGCGATCTTTTAATGAAATTTTCAATGACCGTTTTGCATGAATGCTGCGGTATTTCATTAATGCAGCGTCCAATTTCCTCTTTTAAGGCTTGAGTCGTCGTCGGCTTATTCGCGTAAACCATCGACTTCAAAAAACCCCAAAGAAAAAATCTAATGGTGTTAAATCGCACGATCTAGGCGGCCAATTCTGATCTCCAAAACGCGAACTAACACGACCGGGAAATGACTGATGCAGCAATTGAATTGTATTCTTGTTGGAACCACATGCCCTCCACATTCATTTCTTCAATTCTAGGCAAGAAAAAACTGGTTACCATTTCACGATACCGAACACCATTGACTGTTTGCGCTTGACCTGCCTGATTTATATAAAAAAAAGGTCCAATAATTCCTCTAGCCCAAAAACCAGTCGATCGGTCGATCGACCTGGTCGATGGCGCGTTGTTGTCTTTACATCACCAACATACCCAGTTTCGGCAAATTTATCCATTAATCTCTTTACAGTTGACTCTTTTGGAGCATTATTGTGACCCCAAATTGATCGAAATTTGCGAACTGTAGCCGCAAAACTTTCACCATTTTGGTAAAACAATTTCACAATGAGAATGCGTTGTTCATTCGTGTAGCGCTCCATTTTTACTAACCTCGTACCTTCTACTAGCAAACAATAATAATTGTTCAAATGTCAAACAATGACACTTCGAATGTTGCCAGATTTAAAAATTGCGTTCTTCTTGGGACTGTGCTCTTACACTATCAACCACCAAGTAACCAAAAGCAAGAATAATTTATAAAAAAACCCTAAAACTATTTTATATTTAAACTTACAAACTAAACTACTTTGTGAAATATAAAACCTTCTTAAATCTAAAAACTTAAAAGTTGTTGTGAATCATATAAATCTTAACCTTAAATTTAAAATTAAAATAAAATAAATATTTTTTATTATAACGTTTTGAGAAAAGGATTGTGGTTTAGTAACCATAAATAGAAGTTTGAATTACCCTAACACCAAACCCGAATTTAACAATATTTTAAACAGAGTTTCTGCAAAAAAATTAAACTTGTTGAGTAGTGTTATTTTAATTGTGTGTATATGGTTTTTTGTTAGCATGTCCTTGCTTGTGTTGGTTGCTGTTGATGTTGCGTGTTCAAGTTCAATTGTGCCATTAGTTTTAACTTAAACAAGGCCATAAAATTGCTACAAAAATTATTAACAAAGATCCAACAATTTCTAGCCATTAGAATGCCTCGCAAACTCGTCTTAACACAACACAACACAAAACCCATAACTAACTACAATTTTATTATATTTCCACTACAACTTCATTATTGTAGTCATTAAATCGAGTTATTAGGGCCATCAAATGAAATCAGGACAAACTATAAAATAAAAAGAAACAAAAATAATGACAACCCCTTTTTTTTTGTGTGTATGCAAATGTATAATAATGTTTGTTTGGATTGTGTGTGTGAGTTTGAGACTTCCAGACATTTATTTTATTGCCTAAATTATTTCAAAAGAAAAACAGTCAGAACATTCCTTGCTTTTTATTTTTTTTACTTATTGACTTAAATTGTTCGTTGACACATTTTCTTGTGCTGTTATGACATTTTTGTTAAATAGAAATTTTTTTGTTTTAATGGCGGAGTCATTAAAAACCTCTAAAACTAGTTTTGCGGTTTATTGGTTAATAGAAATCAAATTTAACTTTTGAAGGGTTGCATTTAAAAATATAGATGGGCCTAGTTTTCTAATAAGTATCTTATATTTTTGATGAATCAAAAAAATGTTGCCAATATAAAGGGTCCGCCAAATAACTTTTTTTTTGAACTCCTGAACCAATTGGACTTTGTATGGCGTCATACCAAGGTCCTTATGCAAAATTTCTCTCAATGATGTCTCCGAAATGTTCAATTGTTGAGAACGACGGTGAATTGATGTTGATGGCGCTTCACGCACACTTTCTACCACAGCAGCAATATTCTCGGGTGTACGCACTGTTTTTGGCTTTTCACGCTTTGGTTTATCGATGAGGATGCCAGTTTCTTTCACTTTTTTCACAAGATAACGAACATACGGACCATATTCGTTCAGCGGAAGTATAAAACTAATTATCTGTCAAATCAGACATGAGCTAAGTGTTACCATTCTCGAAATAAGCACTAGTTGAAAAAAAACGTTAGATGGCGGACCCTTTATAAAATTTGTTTCTATGGAAATCATTTTGTAGACATGGATATTTTTAAGAGAAATTCATTAATTTGTATTTCTTTTATACACTGCGTTGCATAACTATAATTACAAATGATTTCTGCTATTTTTTTATGATATTACAAACAGTTTTTTAAAACTTATAACTGTTTTAAAGAATGCGATAACTGATCTCCCATAGTGTAAAATTTAAGAGATTACTTAATTGATTTAAGAGAAAAATTTTGTAATTATATTTTGTTAGTGTTTCATAATTTTATTAACATAATATAGCAGTAAACAAAGAAGAATAGCAAATAAGGAAAAATTAAAGAGTTGTTTTTGTTTTTTATATAATTTTCATCAATTTACCATAAAATGCCGAGAGGTTCATATCTAAGTGATTTTGAAAAAGATATCATTTTAGTGGCTTAAGTTTTCGCGAAATCGCTAGCAAAAATAAATCGTTATTATGTGGTTGTCAAAAATTTTACAAATAATACGAGTGTTTGTGGTAAAAATAAAACAGGCGGTATGAAAAAAAAGTTTTCGGATCGGGACCGCCATAAATTAATGAACTGTGCCAGCAACTCTATGAAGAGTCTCAATCAGATTATCGATGTATGTAAGGTTAATGTGTCCATATCAACTATAAACAGACTCTTAAAGGATTACCAGAGAATTACTCGCGAAAAGCTGATGTCTGTATCAAGGTTAATACCCCGCCACAAAACTGCTCGACTTGAATTCGCTAAAAGACATTTACAAAACAACTGCAGAAAAGCAACTCAATAATAGCTGCTGCTGGTAGACGTGTTTAAATACAAAGTACTTTTAAAGGTGATTTTTGTTGATGTGAAAAAGTTCAATATTAATGGTTGAGAGGATTTTAACAGCTACGTAATGACCCAGTAAAAAAATTCCGTGTTTTTAGAAGCTGGATAAAACAAATGCGCTGATGTCAGTGCTTACTATTACATAATATTGAGAAGCAGCAAAACAAACGAATAATTTTCGTATACAAATAAACAAACAAAAATTTTGAGCTTATTGTTTCTCTAACAAGGATACAGGTTGTAAGCAGCTTACACTAATCCCTTATAAGGATGCAGGTTGTAATGCAGAAAGTTTCATATCGTGGATTATAAACGATCTGTAAAAATTTTCACGAGTGATTTCCGATTGTGTTTGGTGTTTTCGATTATGAAATAAAAAATAATTAATAGTTTAACTGTTTCTGAAGAGCTAGCACGCTCATTAGTTAAATAAAATATTAAAAATAGAATATTATATTTCTTCTATTTTAAATATTTTATTAAACTAATGAGCCTTGTCATGACCAAAAACAACATTTTCCTCGAAATCCGCAAAAATCGAATCGACAAGCTAATTATTTCGTCCAAAAATTTTACCATATTAACTTCAAACATTATGTTATAATATTTCAAATCACATTTCCTAAAATTAATTGGTAGTAAGCAAAAAATTGACTTCTTTTGTAAATTAAAAAAAAAAAAAAACTATGGTCATTTTGGGCTCCAGGTCCACATGGGTTAATGATGTCCAAAAATTTTTTTTGTCAACCTTGGGTAGCAATGATAAAAAAAAAACAACTAACATTACAGAAGTAGCTAATTTTTAATTTTAAATATTTTAAGACAGCAAATAAGCCGCGTTATCACCAAAAAACGCAATTTCCACGAAATCCGCAAAAATCAAATCGTTGCCCTACCCAAGTGTGCCAGTGGATATTTTAAAAAAATTTTATTTTCATTCTCTAAGGTGTTCTAAACAAGCTACTGGACTCCAAACCTCAATTTTTTCGGGAAGAAAAAATTTTGAAATTTGAAATTAGAGATTTCAAAAACGTCCCAAAAATTTTGTCCGCGTATGACGTCATCTTATGACATCTAATAACAAAATCTTGTTCCATATATCATAGCCTTGAGTCTTTTAAGTAAAAAAAATATAACTAAGTAATCGATTTCAAAAATATTTATGACGTGTGGTCGAATTTCTCAATGAAGTAATAATTTAACCTTTTTTGGTCTATGGCATTATTTATTACTGGGCTGGTTCTTAACCGAATTTGAATTTTCATACCTTTTTGAATAGATAATTATCTCTTTATATCAAATAATTTAACATGTAGAATAAAATTTTTTCCCATAATTGAAAAATTTACATAAGTCTCGAAAAATGTAATTTTTTCCCCATATAAACGCATTTGCAATTTTCAATCAATTTGAGCGACCTCTAAACATTTTTCGATTGGCCCAAAATTTCGTATTTATCACTTTTTTGGCCATTCGCATATTTCTGGGGGGGTGAGACCTTAAGATTTAACACTTTTTTTTTAAGGGCCACCCTTATCTCCATACATGTGAATTAACGAAATTTGAGGTAATATCTTAATGCATGTTCATGTATGATCACACATGAACATGTGTGAATACATATGATAATGCGCTGATACAATTATCTTTAGATAATAACTTATAGTATAGCCCCTAACCGAATTCCGGGCAAATGGTTTTCAGGGTTATTAACTATGCTCCTATGACCAACTGTTCCACCAGGTGATATAGCGTAACCTCTAAGGAAATATTCAAAATGTTTAAAGTTTCAAGAATTAAAACTGAATTTTTAGCTTATATTTAACAAATCACTTATTTTTTATTTAATTTTTTAATAAATATATTTTTTTTGACTTTTTTCACTGATTGAAATGTTTTTATTAAAAAATTTATAATTTTTATTTTATTTAGCTAACAAAACACAAATGTTGTTTTTCTTATAAGAATTTAACAGATGAGGTAAAAGTTTACCGAGAATAAGAGAGAGAGAGAAAAGTTGCAAATGTTGTCATTCCTGGGTGAATTAAAAAAAAAGAAAAAATGGAATATAAAAATAATATAAAAGGCAAAAAATTGGCGATAGAAACGGAAAATGCAAATATTTTAATACCATCAGCACTCCAAGTTAATTGGCATAACAAAAAAACATGGAGTGCTGTAATCGCTAAAAATGCTTTCCACAAGATCTGTCGCTGAAGAGAGAGGGTAAGAGATCACTTCCGCTTTAAAATTAATATGAACCAATCGAAAAGCACCCCAGAGTAAAAATTAATCACATTAAGTTAACACAATTTAGTTTGACCAATCGCAAATAACGCTGTTTTATTAAAAAAAAAAAAAACTATCGAATTGGTACAAAAATGGGTATATGTCTTTCCAAACTTCTATTGCATTTTTCAGCTATTATACACTCATAGAAAAAAGTTAATAGAAATATTAGTAAAGCCGTTATTAATCCAACTTTGAAGGGTTTCAACTTATTTTTAGTTCAAATTGAGATTTAAGTTAAGAATTTAGCTAAATCTTTTTTTTACATAATATGGTTAATTACAGAATTTTGTTATTAAATTATTAAGAAGAAAAGGAAAATAGTCGAGACTCTTAAAACACTTTTAAATTAGTTATACTTAAATGCTAAATAAAGAATACCATTGAAAACTTAAAAAAATTTAGTTAAATATTTTGACTTGATGAAATATTAAATTTTTAACACGTCGTATTAAAAAAATATTTTGAACCATTAATTCAAATCGTTTTATTATAAACTAATAAAAACGAAAACTTTAAAAAATATTCCAGTTTATAAAATTATTTATAATGTTCTTATTAGTATAAACGAGCATATAATGTTTTAAATATTTTTCTTTTAACAATGACAACAAGTGCTTACTTAAGCCATTAAAGATTGACCACAAATTCCTATGTCCAACATCGATGAAACTTCACACATACAATATTTTAGGTGTTTGTATTAATGTGGTATTTTGTTTTATTTGCCATACTTGCGACTTATTCATTATTCACTGATATTAAATAATTCATTTTATATGATCTTCCACACAAAATTCTTCATTTTTACTTAAAAAGAATCGATATTTATAGTAACGGTATTTCATAAAACTATTAAATGCATTTTTTTGTATCTCCCATGTCACAAAATCATACCTGCAATCCAGGTCAGTGGTCCTAAACAGGAATATTTTTATTTTGCCCATTAACAAAATAAATATATTCGTTTTTCTCGATTAATCGTCCAAAATTTTTTTCGAATTATTCTTTATTCGAAAATCATGTTTTTTAAATTGTTCGTTCGCATGTTCGTTCGATTAATCGAATTATTTGTATTTGAGTGACAACCCTAATCCTTAATATGTTAATTAAATGTTTACTTATTTTTCTAATATTTTAATTTTCTAAGATTACGCTTCAGTCTTTGACACATACAATGTACATACATGTACATACAAAAGCAACAAAGGAAATTATAAAGACACATAAAAGACAAATACAACTCTGTATTTAATTTATTTATATATGACGCTTAGTTTTCATTAAACTAAAAATTTAACTAACATTTAGTAGATTCTACAGTTTTTTGCTGTTTTTATTTTACGTTTAGCAAAGACATTCTACTAATTTTAGTGGCTTTTCCTGCAACGTAATTTTTAACTAATTTTTAGTAACTTTTCCTTCTATTTTTGCAGACATATTTGTATGAGTGTACGAGTATTATGATTTCGGTTTTTGCACAGTAAATAATGTACACATTATAAAGTTTCTAATACCAATCACAGAGAGAATTTTCTGAAAGAGTTTTAATTAAACTTTTCCATTAAGCTGATGAAGTTTTCTTCACAATGTGAATGAAAAAATTCTTAAACTTTATGAAAAACCTTCGTAGTTTTAATGAAACTGTTTCAGTAGTCGTATGAAATTTTTTATAAATAAAATGAAATTTTTCATTAAATTTTATGTAAAACTGCATTAATGTAATGAAAAGTTTCAATAGACGAGTTCCAGCAAAATTTTCAAGATCTAATTAAAAAATTAATAGATGCAGAGAATTCTCTCAGTGTAGTATTTTTTTCCAATAAGTTCATTGGCTCATAACGTGCAGCGTTATTAACAAAATTTTCACAAACATGTATCCATTAAAGTTGTCCACTGTAAAAAATATGTATCTTCAACAAAAAGTTAAAATTATTAAGTACACTGCGAGATATTTATGTATATATTAATGCATTTTTGCATTAGATCTATGAAATGTCAGTGGAACTCGTCCATTGAAACTTTTCATTAAACTAATGCAGTTTTCCATAAAATTGGATTATACAAATTCATTTTATTTATAAAAAAGTTTATACGACTAATGAAAAAGTTTCAGTAAACACAGTTTCATTAAAAATGTGCAGCTTTTTCATGAAGTTTCAGAAATTTTTCATTCACATTGTGACGATAACTTTATGTGATTAGAGAAAAAATTCTCTCTGTGTAGTGTTACACTCACAAGAACTTTTCCATAAAAAATCAACAGTTATTTAAAAGTTTAATCGGTATAGTTGTTTCAATAGAATATACAGTTAAATTACCAAAGAAATATATTTTTTTACGTTCTGTCTGTTATTCAACAAAAAAATAAACAAAAAAACGGACTTTCCGTAATAGTTAAAATATTCAGTTAAAATTTTCTATTCAAAACAAAGTTGTTATATTATATTGAGTATTAAAATAAACGAAAACAATCTATTGTTTTTATGGATTTTGTCAATTAATATTCAACAGTTAAAAATAAACTAAAAAATACAATTGTTTTAAACGAAAAGTTAGCAGTCCTATTTTTAACTGATTTTCAGTTAATACAATGTGTATATTCAGTAGTCTTTACGGAAAAAATATTGTGAATGTATTTTTAAATTTTCAAATTTACACAAATAAATAAACTTAAAAACCTTGAAATTATACATTTTAAAAAAAAATTTCGACATAAAACCATTGTAAGTCATTTACGTATGAGCATTATGAAATTGTTACACAAAATATAAATCATACGCCATCAATTTCTTGTTTAATTGAGCGAATTTATAATTGCAAGTAAAAAAGTTTATACCATAAAATCGAACCGAAAGATCAAAATTAAATTACTTAATAGTTATTATAAAAAAAATCTTATAACAATTTTTCTTAAGAAATTAAATTATTTTAATTAATGGTTAATTAAGAAAACATATATAAACGAATTAAATCCTTTGCATTTAATTAAAATTTTGTGATTTTAATTAAACCATTCAATTGTTTAATATTGTGTGCGTATGATTTATAAAATAATGGCAAAATATGTTTTGATTTTAATTTATATATTTGATGATTATTTTTATTGTTGTTGCATAACTACAACAACAAGAACAACAACAACAACGACAACAAGACCAGCAATAACAAAAACAAAATTTGCATTAACTATTAGTATGACGGAAGAAATATGTATGATTTATGTTTGCATGTAAATTTTGAATATGTATTTGATTTGAACTATACAATACACACATATGGATGATTTTGGATGTGTATGTGTTTGTTTGTGTGAAACATGAATACAATAAAATGATTGATTTGTACCTTTAATTTTATTATTTAATGGTTGCCTGACAAAAATCAGTTGAAACAAAAATAAAACAAGCAGAAACAAAAAAAAATAATTGTCAAAATACGTAAATTTGGGTGGAGGCTGGTCAATAATACGAAATATTAACAACAAAATGGAATCTATAGCATACGTATGTATACGTGTGTATTTGAAATATTTATATATAAGTATGTGTAAGTTTGTAATATTGTTTTTCGGTTTCTGTTAGTATTTGGAGAACATGCTATTTTCACTCCCCAATTAGTTGAAACGCAAAGTATGGCGCTTATTTGTATGAGTGAGTGTGTGTGTATATACATTCAATAAAAAATAACAAACAAAACATACAAACATTTTTACAAACAAAAATTAACAAATAAGTTGGTGGGGTCCTTTTTAAATATACACAATGCGTATGGTAGTCAGACAGGGTTGCCTCAGCAACGAAACAAAAAATTAACGCAGGCGCAAGTTAATAAACACACAAACTCACGCATACACATACATATGTATACTGCTATTGTTAATAGGAAAACATTGTTGTTGAACTAAAAACACCAAAAGGACACAAAAAAAAACACATATAACCAACAATGTCTTCCGCGTGTAAACAATGTTCATTTTCAGATGATGATGATGATAATAACAGGCGTAATAATGAAGTGGGGGCCAGACCATAACGAAAAATCAAAAACAATAGCTAAGGAACAGGAAAAGTTAATGAAAATACAAAAAATTTAATAATTAAAGATAATTATAAATTAAAAGGAATTGTGAGCAAGGTCTGCTTATAGTTAAGGATATCCAGGGTTGTAAAGTGAACGCAAACACACACACACACACACACATAAACGCAAATAAAAGTCTATTTTTATTTAAGGAATTTCCTTTTTGAAAAAATTTAAAATTTATTGTTTGCATAAGAACAAAAATCAAATCGTATTCTGTTTTATTTCATTATAAAATTATCTCACCTCAGAATATGGTGATATTCAAACATTGAAATACAGTGGTTACCCAGTGCAGAAAAGCATTACTATATAAATGGTTGTATAAGTACATATTTGGTAATGTCAAGTACTTAAAATTGTCGTTACAAATCTTATTAATTTTATATGGAGATGTAGCGCAAAATAATGACATACTTATGGAGAATTAACTGGACGCGTTTTAATGAAATTTGTTCACTAAACTAATGAAGTTTTCTTTACAATGTGAAGGAACAATTGCATAAACTTCATAAAAAAGTTTCACAGTTTTAATTAAACTATTTTTAATGAAACTTTTCAATTAGTTATGTGAAATTTTTAATAATTAATATGAAACTTTTCATTAAATTTGATGAAAAACAAGATTAATTTAATGAAAAGTTTTAATGCACGAGTTCCAGTGACAGTTCATAGATCTATTAATATCATACAGATAATTCTCTAAGTGTATCATTACTAAACACATTATGAAAACGAGAAAAATATGTGGTTACCTATATTCTTACCAGTATGTACAAAAATAATGAGTCTAAAAATAAATTTAAATAATAAACAAAATTTAATTAAAAAAAATTTTTTTTTTATTGAAAATTTTTTTTTTGTTAAAATGTGTTCACTAGTGCTGGTAAAAGAATGAGTAGTGCGTATCTAGTATTTGTATTTTTTATGAGTCCAAAATCTTAATAAAAAAAATTGAAGCTACCTCGAAAATATTGTTGTTTTTTATTTGTTTGACTTTTCATTAGCGTAATTTTTTATATCAAAATCTGTGACTGTTATTAGTGTTTTTTGAGAAAAATATAAATTTCGGCTTCTGGAAGTGAAAAAAGGAAAGTGTATCTAAAAACTGAAATTATTTCAAACATAACAGTGTCAACTTTAAATCTGGAAACAAATTAAAAATGGTTGTTCAATTTAAGCACGTTTATTTCGTTGGCTAAGAAGTCTACTTAAAAAGATGTTTTTATTCGAATTTTGAAGTTCATAATTATTTTATTTGTCATTAATCTGATGTAAATAGCAGTTGTAAACAATAAAATTTTTACAAATTTGAGAACAAATATATATATATCACTGAGTTTGAAGAGTCTAACATACAAATGATTATTAAAGAATGAATCAAACACTATATATTGATCTTTAACAGTAATAGGTTTACCACATCAATTTTCAGTTAAAATTTAGTCTTAATTAGAATAACCTGGGGAGTAGTGAAATGGTCTATATAGGAGGAATATCTTAAAAACTGGTGAACACCATTAGGTGCCCTAAGCAGCAATAAATGCAAAAATGTTTAGCTCAAATATTTTATTTTATTTTTTTTTTATTCTATATATTTTTTTTTGTACTTTTATAAGACAACTTTGAACTCCTGAACCAATTGGACTTTGTATGGCGTCATATCAAGGTCTTTATGCAAAATTCGTCTCAATGAAGTCTCCGAAATGTTCAATTGTTGAGAACGACGGTAAATTGATGTTGATGGCGCTTCACGCACACTTTCTGCCACAGCAGCAATATTCTCGGGTGTACGCACTGTTTTTGGCTTTTCACGCTTTGGTTTATCGATGAGGATGCCAGTTTCTTTCACTTTTTTCACAAGATAACGAACATACGGACCATATTCGTTCAGCGGAAGGATAAAACTAATTATCTGTCAAATCAGACATGAGCTAAGTGTTACCATTCACGAAATAAGCACTAGTTGAAAAAACAAGTTAGATGACGGACCCTTTATAAACAATTAGAATACTATGTACGTAAAGACCACTGCAAATGTAGTTAGAATCAAATGAAATTTCACTTAAAGAAATGACGACTTACATTTCAGTAAATTCAATTAACATTGTCATTTGTTTTTTAATTTCCAGAAAATTAACCACAGTTGTAGTAAAAATTAACCACATATGTAAAAAATAAACAAACATAACATAACAAACATATTTTTATAAATAATAAAAAACTACTGAAAAAATAATGTAAAATCATAAAACAGTCATTTTATGTGGTTTGTTTTTTAAATGACTGCATATGACTGACAATTACATTAAAAATAAAGAAACTGTATTACAACCCAAACAACTAGATACTTTTGAAGCAGAAGTTCCGTGAGTGTATAAGTCATGTCATGAGTACAAATATTTTAATACTTGTTTAAAAAATTTATTCTTAAAAGTCCTTTTTTAGGAGTTTTGACGTAAAGCGAAAAACTGAATACGGAGTTTACCGTTATATTGTTTCTAGTTTCGTATATAGATTGATTTGTCCATATGTGGAAACTACTGTCACATGGTGCTATCTGATTGAGACTATTCCTAGATTATTTTACGCCGGTGCCGATCAAAAAACTTTATTTTCGGGCCGCCTGTTTTACTTTTACCATAAGCACTCGAATTATTTGCAAAATTTGTGACAACCACAAGTGAACGGTTAATTTTTCTAGCAATTTTCCGAAAACTTAAGCCACTTTTTAAATAGGCTCAAATTTGCTCTTTATTGAAATCATTTAAATATGAACCAAGCGGATTTTTATTGCACATTGATTAAAATTGCATACACAACAAAAATAAATCTTTAACTTTTCTTTATTTACTATAAATTTTGTGTTTTGAAACCGTCATATGGATTATTCTGTATCTAATTATATCTACAGTTATCAAATATAATATAATTAGATGTAATTATGGGGACAAACCTAGGATTAAATTGGATATTATAAATTGTATCTATTTAAATATAATTAACTCCAAAGTGATACAATTTATTTCGGATCAAAGTATATCCTCTTAAGTTTATTGTTCTTTTTAACCAAAACCTTTCTAAATTAAATTTGTCAAATGCATATTAATTAAGAATTAATTAATTAAGAATAAATTGCGACCGTTATGAAGTTAAAATAACATTGTACTAATATAATTACAAAATTTGCTGTGTTCATGTATTAACATAACCGCAGAGTTGGAGGAAAGAGGGAGTAGTATTTGTGGATATTTGATTTAAATTTTTCTAAATTGTAAGTAACAGGGAAGACTTCTGCGGGAAGTTTGTTCCACATACGAATCTTTCGACTAAAAAACGAATTTTCTCTGTAATGCGTTGTGCGAAACACAGGACAATCAACTACAAACGGATGTGCTCTACTAGATAAGCGAGTATTACGAATAAAAACTCGGGCTCTAGGAATAAGTTCACTTATCTCAGATGAGCACCTCCCATGGTAATATCGATAGAAAAGTGTCACACAACCCACATTCCGACGATGCTCCAATGAATCAATAGAGTTGGATACACTACTGTCATTGATAAGCTTCAGTTAAGTCTGATTTGAAAATTAATAGTGTTTATAATTTTTAGAGAAAAATGTTTATTATTTTTTCTAAACCTCAACCTTTCTAAATATCCTCTTATATTTATGGAAAATAGCTCATCATATATAAATAAATATAAATATAAATTTTGTATAAACTTTTTTACTCGGGTGATTAGTTATTGGACCCTATCTTGTTTAATATGCCACCATATATGTTTTATTATTCGGGATTCTTATGAAAATCATTTTTTTTACAAATAGACCAATAATCATATAAGTACTAAGAAATTAACATTTATAAATATTATTAATCATACGCACCCATACTCTACTATAGAAAACGTTTTATTTTTGAGTATGAGCACTATCGAATCAATAAATAAATCATACGCAACCAAACCAAACACTGCTAATTTCAATGTTTTTTTTATCGGAGTTGTAAAGTGTTGTCAAAAATTTAAGCAGATATGTTTGCCCATTAAACCGTGAGAAATTACTCATATTTATCTAAACTGGGGAAATCGTCAGAAACCTCTATTTAAAAATATTTCTAAAAAAGCAAGCTTTTCGCTTGATTTTAATAATAAATAATAAAATGCATAGTTTTCGCTTGAGGGGTGTTAAATGCAAATTTTATGAAATACATTTTTTTAACGTGGTATGTTTTGAAAGTTCATATTCTCAGAAATTTTCGCTCAAGTTTTCAGGTTTATCAACTTTAATTATTTACAAGACAGAAATACGATTTTTTAGAGGTTTTATAGTTAAAAATTCTTGTTTTTATGCAAATGCATTTTTAGAAATTTTTGTTTAACATAAACATTTTTTTAAATACTTATGTGTCAAAAATTTTGAGCTTTTTTGTAAATGAAAATAACGTTTTTTGTGACGCGTATTTCTAAAAATTTAGTAAATTTGACCAATTCAATTCCATGTTTGTATTTATTTTTTCATTCTTATGATTTAATGGCATTTTTTAGTTATAAAAATTTTACTTTATCAATCAAGTTTTGCATATTAAACATAACAGAACTAGTACCGCATATTTGTTGTGATAGATACCTCAATTTATAGAGAAATCTGCCAGTTTTATTTTTTCGAAAAAGTTCAGATTTTTTTCTATGGATATATCAAGTGTTTTACTCAGATTTGTTTAGGAGAAAAGTTTGTTATATATTTTCTGTCTTAAACATTTGATTTTTGCAGTTGTTTTAACTGCAATTGTAGTTCTTGTGCTACGAAAAATAATTTTCAATGTTTTTGAAAGTTGTTTTTTTAAACGCTTTACCAAAATTATTGCATTTCGGTAACATTTACTATATGCAGTTGTTTTGCATTGGCTAGCAACGTGTGTGTGTTTTTAAATCAAATACTTCGCACACAAAACTTTTGGCACAAATACTAAGAAATTTCTAATAAATTAACATTAAAAGAGCATTATTTTTTTGTGTTTGTAGTCAAAAAAAAGATTGACGCATAAAATGAAATTTTCTTTGCTGTAAATTTTTATTAAAAATATAAAATAAAAAGGTTAATTTTCTGATAAAATATTTATTTATTTTGTGAACCTTATTATATATTGTATTTTCTTTCTTACAGACCTTTAATATTAATTATTTTCGTTTATTTAACCTTATTTCTTGTTTTTAAATTTTCTAATTATTTGAGTTAAGGTTTGTTTTTATATAAAAGTTTTTTTTATTTTCAATATTTCGCTACTCCTTTGTGTAGCATCTTCAGGAAAATAAATTAATTAATAAATTTTCAAAAAAAAATTTTTTTTTTTTTTGTTTTTTTGAAAATTTATTAATTTATTTATTTTCCTGAAGATGCTACACAAAGGAGTAGCGAAATATTGAAAATAAAAAACTTTTATGTAAAAAACAAACCTTAACTCAAATAACTAGAAAATTTAAAAGACCCTTAATATTTTTATCTTAATTCAATCTGACGACGAAAAGAAATCAATGAAATAGTATTACATCTCTCGCAGACAGACACGTGGCAAGAGTGATCTAGAAAAATGTAGTGAAACGAGAATATTAAAACTTATATTAAGAGTGAATATTGTTTCTAAATTGTGTAGTTTATTAAAAAATAAATTTATGTTAACAATATTAACAACAATTTGTTTTTTTATCAATATTTTTGTAGTTGTTTTAACGTCATTTGACAGTTAATTCTTAACATTTAAAAATAATTGTATATTGCAGTTGATTTACACTACACTCAAAAAAAGGTAGTAAATTCAGCAACATTTTAGTCGTGAGGGTTCATGCAAAAGAATTGCTAATGACAGCAAAATCTTTTGTTAAAAATCAGCGAGCTAACTTTTAGCAACATAATTAGTAGACATTAGCAAAAGTTTTGCTATCACTTAGTTGATTCAAAATTAAACAATTATTGCTAAAAGTTATTGCTGAATATTAGTAGACTGAAAAAAGCTAAAAAAATGTATAGAAAAATTATATTTTAGTTAATTTATTTGCAGAAAATCTGAAACATTTTTTTGTGATTCTTTTAAAAATTATTTACAACATGTTACAAAATATAAAAATATTCATACACACATTGACGACATGAATTCATTAAATATCTGAAAATATATAGAAATAATTTTATATAAAATATAAACATAATTATCTTTCAGCTACTTACATCAGCTACTTTTTTGCAATAAGTAATAGGAAACATAAAAAATTACGTAAGATGTGTGTCCTAGTCTTTCGCTATATTCTGTCTATCTGAACGTATATTTGTTTGCAATATGACCACACTACATTAGTAATCACTTCATGCTTACAAATACACATTTAATGTGTATTAAATTTAAATATTTTATTTTATCTTGAATATAATTAATAGACAATTACTTTGACAAGCCGGTGACTAGACGGTGACAATACATTAACATTTGTTAATCCACATATGTATTCACATTGTTAATGTCCTTTTGTATGAAAAGCAGCTACAGAAATTTTTCTTTGTTAATATGTCTTACAAGAGTTGTATTTTTTAGTATACTTTTCCTTGTCGCTACTACATCTTGACATACCGCGACATCTACTTGATTCTGGGTATATCTTTCAATATGATCGTTGTCCACAATATTAATGTGCTTAATCAGCATAATTTGTTTAGCAAAATAAATTTGTAAGACTTTAGTAAAATATTAGGTCAAAACAGTTCAGTGCTTTTAAAATTTTAACAGAAAACATAATTTCAGCAAAAAATTTCCTGAAAAATGGTATACTTGATTTACAAGACGTTTTACTAACTTTTCTACTAACTTTTTTTTTGAGAGTACAAATATAGTGCACACCTGTTCAACTGCAAATGCAATTATTTTAAATGCCATTTGCAGTGATATGTACCTACAGAATTTCCTGTTTTCCCGAATATAAAAAAGATAATTTGGGTTTTACTAAGTATATGCGATTTACAAAATGCAACGAACTTTTGTTTCAATACAGAGCCCAGTCCCATGCACAAACTTTCTGAATCGGTGATAAAATATCCGAAAATAAGAAACAAATAATTGACTGAATTTTGATAAATTGAACTATCTTTCAAACTAATTTTTTGTTAATTCTGATTTTTTTTCAAAATTTGTTTTGAAATGCTGAAGACGAATATGACAACATTTTGAAAATAACTTGGAAAGCAAATGGTGTTCTGACTCTGAGCCCTAAATACCGTTAATACCCAGTTTTTTCAAAAGTGTGAGGAGATTAAGACATTTAAAGACCAGAATTACGCGAAACTGAACTAAAATATCCAAATTTATTACTTGGAAAGCAAATCGTGTTCTGACTCTGAGCCCTAAATACCGTTAATACCCAGTTTTTTCAAAAGTGTGAGGAGATTAAGACATTTAAAGACCAGAATTACGCGAAACTGAACTAAAATATCCAAATTTATTACCATTGATAACCAATATTTTGGGAAATGATATGAACTAATTTTCAAATATCATATTCCGAAAACTTTTCCAAAAAATGTATGGTATTAATGTGTAGAGCTTTACGGGATTCAATGTTATTGATAAAAGTAAAAAAAAATGCATATAAATATATTTCAAAAAATTATTTAAATGATTGAAAGAAATAATACTAACAATTTTGCAACAAAATTGCAGACCATATCTTTTTACCGGTTTGAGCTACAAGAGGTACTGATACCTCATTTTAAAAGTACTTAAATCGTTGTTTCACTGGTTTACAAAAATAATTCACTTATTGACGGTAAAATGCATTTTCTTCAAAATACATGGTTCAAACCGCTGTATTTTATCTTTAACATTACCATATTCCAATGTGGTACTACTGCATGTTTCTGAGTTAGTGGCTTTTTAGTTAAGTTGTTTTACATTTTTGTTCATAAATCAGTATACCGTAAGAGCTCCACCCACATACGGATTTGGACACGGCATTCGGAAGGAAGTGAACAATTTGTGTGTACTAGTAAAGTAATACAACTCTCGTAGCCTAAGCCGTTAAAAAGATATAGAATATTATATACGACAAAGTTCTGTGATACTGCAGTCAGCTTAACCTGTGATTTTCTGTGTACTGTGTTGCTAATATTTATTTAATTATTTATTTAAAATTCTGTGTAGTGATTTTTATTTACAAATAAATTTTACAGATTATATATATATATCTGACTATGTAACAAAAAATCATTTTATATCTTTGCGCTCCTGAATAAGTTTTAATAAAGCAAACGAAACGTTGAGCAAAAACATGATAAATTGATTTTTATTTACAAATAAATGAGATTATTGACCAAAATAGCCCGTAAGGAAACCATTTTTAAAATCAAAATTATATACGACTACTTTATTCAAATTTTTGAATATTTTTCATATTTTGAAACGCGATATTTCAAGATCCGCTGGAATTAGCAGTCCTAAATTTTGACGAGGTAATAGTTATATGATATACATCTTATATACCAAGTTTGGTAGAAAGCAGAATGGGTGGAGAAAATCGAGTGGATGTTTTTATATGTTTTCAGTCAGTTGTACAACTGAACATTAGTATTCACAACAAAATTCGGTTGATTCAACTGAATTTTAGTTTCAATACCCTAAATATTAAGAAATCTAATATAAATATCGTTGTACTAAATGAATTTATAAGTTGTTACCACTAAAATACACTTTTTAATTCGGTTGGCACTTTATTTCTCTGTGTGTACTATTAATGATAACTCCCAGAATAAGTGTTTTTTATTAAATTCTCAAAAATTTTTAATTTTTCTACAGCAAGGATACAAGAAATTATAAAATAAATCGTTAAAAGTTCATAAAGTCAGATATCGTTAGTAGCAGTTGCTCGCAAAACTAGGATTTATTTCAATAAAAATTAAAGAATTTTGTTCAAAATGTTGCTTCCGGTATTATTTTTTTTTTTTTAACTATATTTGTTATCTAGTGAAACACGGTAAATAACAAACAAATGCCATTACAGTTACACTTAACCACAGACAGGCAGAGATAGAGGTAAAAATAGTATATGTACATTTGTTTGTGAATGTAAAATGTCTATGTGTGTTGCGACAACAACAACAACAACACCAACAAAAACTTTCCAACAATTGTGCATATACATAAATATTGTCTGCGATAAGCTTTTGTTTTTGTCATAAATCTCATTTTATGATGAATTGATATGAACACCATAAAAAAGCAAACAAACACACACACAAACACTTATACAGATACACAAACAAACATATAAAGAATATAACTAAATATATTTTGCATATAGGTTTTAATAGGGTGTTAATTATTTTTTGGGGGGCTTTTTTACTACTGGAAATTAAGAAAATTTTAAGATAACAATTCTCAACAAATTTTTAATTGAATCTGTCTTTAAAATACATCTTTTTTAATAGACTTAAGTATATTTTGTTAATTTTTGAAACTTATGTTTTTGAGTGTGCGTTACGAATGTTTTGAAAAATGTAATGGATATACTAGATAAAGTGACGGAATTAAATATCCGCGAAATGTTAATATTGAAATTCTACTGAATTGTTTCAAGAGTGTTTGAATCCAAATCTGTGGTAAAATTCTTAAACTTAAAGTGTTGTATACTTTTATCTAAATATTTAATACTTTTAGCGACTTTGGTTGAGGTGTCTTTTACATTTGAGTACATTTTTAAGTACATTTTTAAAATAACCTACTCCAAGACCTGGTGGTGCATAATTTCAGCTAGCTAATACAAAGTGAGAGATTTGGGAAGAATCAAGCCTTTATTTCGTCAGCCGTTTTGAATTTATAAATTCTTTTTTTTTTTTTTTTTTTTTTTTTTATTTATTTATTTAAGTCTACGGAATAAATCCTTACAGACTATTAACATAATAATTACAAAATTATAAATTAATATAAGTACAATACTTTTTTTTTTTTTTTTTTTTTTTTTTTTTTCAAATAGTAGAATTTAAAAACAAAATGATGTTGCGTTTAATAATATTAACATTTGAAGAAAAATCTAACAAATTATAAAGATTATTAAAATCATTACACATTCTTATAAACGGATCAGCATCAGCATACATTTGACGATAGAATGGAGTATATAAAGGAATATAATTACGTGTTGATCTTGGAGGAACGAAAAGTACAAAATTTTCTAACAGGAAATCGGAGCATATATCACCATTAATCAAATTTAATAAAAATGTAACGTTTAGCATTGTCCTTCTACTTTTCAGAGTGGGAAGCTTAACGAAGTTTAGTCTGGTCGTATATGAAGGTAGATTATTAATGGTATTAGGGTAGGTGCTTCGTAAGCAGAACAGCAAAAATTGTTTTTGCACTGATTCAATTTTTCCAATTTGAACAATGGATAATGGATCCCAAATCAGAGATCCATATTCCAAAATTGGTCTCACGAGCGATGTATATAATTGTTTTGTTACATTGGAATCTGTAAATTCCTTAGCCCATCGTTTTATAAAAGCTAAGATGCCACGAGCTTTATTAATCGTCAATAAAATATAACGTTTAAAATCCAATTTTGGGTCTAAGAGAATACCCAAATCTAGAATATTATCTACTAATTCCAACTGAAAACCACCCAAAGAGTAAAGACCAAAAGATTCTGTCCTTCTAGAGAAACGCATATGTTTACATTTTCTCAAATTTAGTTTCATAAAATTAGAGCAGCACCATTCGTAAAAACTATTTAAATCCTGCTGTAGATAAATCTGATCGGAATTTTTATTAAAGCCACGAAAAATTTTAACGTCGTCAGCATACATAAGAACGTTTGAAAACTTTATTACCGATGGTAAATCGTTAATAAAAAGAGAAAATAAGATTTGATGACACAGAGAATCAGTTAAACATTTTTCGAATAGCTTTGGAATCGCGCTGAGTTTTGCTATTCCTCTATAATTAATAACATTTGACTTATTTCCAGATTTAAATAATGGTATTAAGAAAGAGTCCTTCCATAATTTTGGGAAATAACCATTTTTAATGGAGATATTAAACATTATGCTCAACGGATACGCCAAAGCATCTGCACAGTTGATTAAGATGCAACTGGGAACACCATCAGACCCACAAGTTGTTGAGTTTTTAAATTCTTTTAAATTTTTAACAATTTCATCAGTAGTTATAAGAGGAAAAGTTATTAATTGATGTTCTGTAACTGGAAATGGATAATCATTCAAAGTGTTATATTCGGTATTACAATAAGTTGAACCAAAGAAAACAGCAAACATGTCACTTATGACAATATCATCTCGGGATTCACGATCGAGATACTTCATGACAGTTGGAAAGCCAGAAGATTTTCTCTTAGAATTTACAAATTTGTAAAACGATTTAGGATCTCTTCTTAAATTTATTTTCATATTTTCCAAGTAATTATCATAAAGCTTTGTATTAAGCAAATTATATTCAGCACGCGTAACAGAATATTTGCTATAATCAGTTACTAAGCCAGTTTCTTTATATTTTTTAAATCGTTTATTCTTTAAATTTTTTAGTCTCGATAATTGTTTTGAGTTCCACGGTGGACCAGAATGATTAGCAGGAATATGTTTCGGGATACAATCGTTCATATAATTTAAAAAAGTTTTGTAGAATACATCGATCATTGAATCAATAGATGTTGATTTGCCATTAGCGATAGATAATAAATTAAGCCAATTTGTATTATAAAAATAATAATTTAAATCATTATAATTTGCCTTCTTAAAACAAAATACTTTTGAATTATCATTACCAGAGTTTTGTTTAATGGCAAACGGTAAATTCAGACTTAACTCAATAGTGGGGTGGTATGGATCTTCCGGTAAGGTTACAGGGTCAGTGCGATTTAATGAATAATCTGTTGGCTCATTGACATACATTAAATCTAGAAGCCTTCCTTGAACGTTGTGAACACCATTAATTTGAAATAGACATAAGTCTGACAAATTATTAACAACAGCATCATTCCAATACTTTGAAGTAGATGCCGAATAATAAAACGATTCATTTAAATATGTCCACGAAATTGAAGGAAGATTAAAATCACCAAATACAAGGATAGAATCATCAGGATTAGCTTTCGACACGACAGATCTAATAGCTTCTATATGAATATCGTAAAGTGGTTGTTCGGAATCAGGAGGAATATAGGAACATGTTACAAACAATTGTTTTTGCTTAATTTTGATGAGAACGCCAATAAATTCAATATTTCGAGGTAAATCAAACTGAATTTCCTCAGATGCAAGTTGACAAGAGACAGCTATTAAAACTCCACCCCCAATTGTTTCAGTTTCTCTATCCAATCGATAAATATTATACTTATTACATAAAATCTCGGCATTAAAAATATTATTTTTTAACCAGGTTTCAGAAAAAAACTATTATATCTTGAGTAAAATCAAAACTATTTTTAAATAAAGTTGATAATTTTGTATTTATGCCACGAACGTTTTGATAAATTACAGATAATTGATCATGAGGATGAATATTTAGTTTTTTGATGCATTTGAGACCGGTAAAGACAAACGACCAGAAGGTAATTGATTGTTTTTATTTTTAAATTCAAATTCTCGTACAAGTGTATACTCAGGCCAAAAATTTGGATCAATAACGATACTAAAGAGGTCAGCAGGCACAGTTATTTTGAATGAAGATATTAATCTTGGCTTAGAAAAATTGAATTTACGTATTTGGAATACAGCATTTTGATTAAGTTTTGATTTTATGTAAAAATCAATATCACCAGTAGTTGTTTCGGAGACTAACCTGGAAACAAAAACTGATTTATTTGGCAATAAAGATCTTAGTGGATTATGAACTTGTGAAGAAGTATTTGAAGCAGAACCAGAATCAGTTACCGTAAACCCAAGTCAACACAAAGTTTCTTTTTGATCAGTTGAAAATTTATTTTTTTTCACTTTAGGAAATATGACTTTTCAAGGTTCATGACTTTTAATTTTTTTCGGATTTTTTGAAAACTGAAAAATTGCAATAAACATGCGAGTTTACAAAATTTTTAAAACCTGAAAATGGTAGTTACAAATATACATCCTAGAGAATACGTGTAGAAAATATAAAGAAATTTAAATGACCACCTGTACGGTTTTGGCTGATCTATCATGGAACGGACGATATATTTTCCTGAATAAACTTTTAATCTGGAGACAAAAGAGTCTTGATATCTTTTTGACCAAGAAATTACCAAAATCACGTTTTTTATAATTTACAAGTTAGGAGGCATTTCATTTTAATCTAGAACAATACTATATTGCATTGAGATATTTTTTTGTTTGTTTAATTAAATAACTCGCTGTTAATATCACCAACACTTCTCAATCGGACTTGCATTTCCTTTCCTTTGGCAAAAATCCGTACCAGGTTATTGCAAAATTTGCAATATGCGGATAACTTATGCACTTTAATTGTTTAACCCACATGAGTAAGTGTACTTATTGTTGGAAAGGTAGATTAGGCATATAGAAATGTTTAAGTTTTGAAAATCGTGTGATAAATATAAAATTAGCAAGCTCTCAACATTTTTGAATACCAGAGGTGTCCTAATTTGGAGTCTAATTAATCAGTGACTGATGGATCTAACAGGCCCTTCTTTGAAATTTGAAATTTAAGATTTAAATTACATTGATTATGGCTGTGTAAAATATTCATACATATTTTTGAAGCACCAAACTGTGCATAGGTCTATTGAAAACAGGCGCGGATCCAGGAAGTGGTGAAGTTTGGACAATTTGGTGGTAATTTCGCTTACTAAATCGAGGACAATAAAATAAGTATTGCCCCAATATAAATATAGTTGTGTGATTGTTTTTATATACATATATAGCTACATATGTATATATAAAATGTATTTATGGATGTGTAGATATTTTTTTAAAATATTTTTTTTTTTCATGTGCTTGTAAAGGGTGTCCCAAGAAGAGCGTAATTTTTAAATTTTAAATAAAACACATATATTTAAAAAAAAAATCGTGAAACTTTATTATATCGTAAAGTAGACAGAATGAGGTTATGTATGGAACAATATATCGTGCAGATGGCCGCCGCGGCTTTGCTGGCATGCACGCGATCTTTTAATGAAATTTTCAATGACCGTTTTG
Organism: Delia radicum; assembly: GCA_021234595.1. NCBI lineage: Eukaryota > Metazoa > Arthropoda > Insecta > Diptera > Anthomyiidae > Delia > Delia radicum. Next base: position 15,557,001 of record CM037853.1, on the reverse strand, counting down.
CATGAATGCTGCGGTATTTCATTAATGCAGCGTCCAATTTCCTCTTTAAAGGCTTGAGTCGTCGTCGGCTTATTCGCGTAAACCATCGACTTCAAAAAACCCCAAAGAAAAAAATCTAATGGTGTTAAATCGCACGATCTAGGCGGCCAATTCTGATCTCCAAAACGCGAAATAACACGACCGGGAAATGACTGATGCAGCAATTGAATTGTTTCTCTGGCTGTATGACATGTGGCGCCGTCTTGTTGGAACCACATGCCCTCCACATTCATTTCTTCAATTCTAGGCAAGAAAAAACTGGTTATCATTTCACGATACCGAACACCATTGACTGTTTGCGCTTGACCTGCCTCATTTTCATAAAAAAAGGTCCAATGATTCCTCCAGCCCAAAAACCACACCACACAGTGACACGTTGAGGATGCATTTGCTTCTCGTGAATCACTCGAGGATTTTCCTCACCCCAAATGCGATAATTCTGCCTATTGACGAAGCCATCAAGATGAAAATGGGCCTCGTCACTGAAGATGATTTTTGCGAACTGTAGCCGCAAAACTTTCACCATTTTGGTAAAACAATTTCACAATGAGAATGCGTTGTTCATTCGTGTAGCGCTCCATTTTTACTAACCTCGTACCTTCTACTAGCAAACAATAACAATTGTTCAAATGTCAAACAATGACACTTCGAATATTGCCAGATTTAAAATTTGCGTTCTTCTTGGGACACCCTTTATGTAGACATTTGTGGTTATTGTTATGTAAGCTATACAACATATATACATATGTACATATGTAAAATATAGCCGGAAGGGGCATCAGTAGTTGTATTATCAATGGTAGTTATTGTAGGTGTACAAAACTGTAAAAATCATTCTAACCGACCGAATGAGTTCATAGCATACAAATGTATAAGTGTGTGTGAGTGTTGGTATTTAAATAGAATGGCATTTATTTGTATGGCAATATACATATGTATGTACGACGGACCGTGTGTGTATAGTATCACTTCCTGTATAGGAATGCGTATGTCTAATACATATATGAGCTAATTCAAAAATGTTTAACACCTGTGGAAACTGACATAAGATGTCTCTTATTTCTCAAGGTTTATTGTATTGAGAGAAACGATGGACAGGGTAAGGTGAGGAGTTTGATATTTGATATTGTGATGCTCATTAAGATAATTTCAATAGATCTTAAATGATCAACAAAAAAAATATTTATTCACTATCAGTAACAAATTATAGAGAGTAAAACCAAAAATATATTCAATAAAAACTTGTAAGTTCTCTGGTATCAAAGTGTCACTTTACTCTCTCTTTTTTCTATTTTCTTACGGAGTATTTGTGAAAAGGAATACCTTGTAGTAAAAACTTGTACAAATTTTTGCCCTATCGAACAAACTTATTAAAATGTTGAGTTGAATGATTTCAAAACAAAATCGCCACTTTTCCAATATTTATTCACTATCAGTAACAAATTATAGAGAGTAAAACCAAAAATATATTCAATAAAAACTTGTAAGTTCTCTGGTATCAAAGTGTCACTTTACTCTCTCTTTTTTCTATTTTCTTACGGAGTATTTGTGAAAACGAATACCTTGTAGTAAAAACTTGTACAAATTTTTGCCCTATCGAACAAACTTATTAAAATGTTGAGTTGAATGATTTCAAAACAAAATCGCCACTTTTCCACAACTTAAAATTTTTTTTTTTTTTTTTCTTTGGCAATACATTATATTGTTTAATCCCATATATTATGTTTATTCTGCCAATCTAATAATATATCGTATAACATCCCAGATAGAAACTGCCAACCGTACAAACAAATATTACTGGCTAACCACTTTGCAAAACCCACCGGGTTAAAAATTACCAAAGGTACAACTAATATTATACTACACTCAAAAAAATAAGTTAGTACAAAAGTTAGTAAAACGTCTTGTAAATCAGGTATACTATTTTTTAGCAAATTTTTTTGCTAAAATCGTGTTTTCAGCTAAAATTTTTGTTATACTTATTCAGCACTTAACTGTTTTATACTAATGCTTTACTAATATACTAATGTTTTACTAATTAATTTTGCTAAAAAAAATTGTGCTGATAAGCACATTAATAGTGTGGACGACAACCAGATTGAAAGATATACGCAGAATGAAGCAGATGTCGCGGCATGTCAAGATGTAGTAGAGAAGAGAAAATGATACTAAAAAGTACAACTCTAATAAGACATATAAAAAAATCAACCATGGAAGACTTTTGTATCTCTTTTTCATACATAAAACAAAATTGAGGATTAAAACAACTTAAATTTTGCGTTGTCACCGGCTTGTGAAAATAATTGTCTATTAATAAAATAAAAGACAAAAGAAAATATTTAAATTTAATATGTATTTCTATAATAAATGTTAATAGATTAATAATCTAGTGTGGTCAAATTGCAAACAAACATATACAGACATGTAGACAGAGTGAAGCGAAAGACAAAGACACACATCTTAGGTAGATTTGTATGGTTCCTTTTTCTTATTGCAAAAAAAGGGTTGTGTTTTTTCGTTTGTTTTTGTTTATTTTTCGTTTCGTTTCTATAATTATCTTCGGCAGTTGCGTTCTTTAAAAGAAAGCATCATTTAGACTACCATTGATGTAAGTAGTTGAAAGAAAATTTTTGTTATGTTATATATATTTATTTCTATATATTTTCAGATATTAAATTACTTCATGACATCAATGTGGGAAAACGAAAATTTTTATATTTCGTAATTATTGTAAATTATTTTTAAAAGAATCACAAAAATATGTTTTATGATTTTCAGCAAATATATTAACTAAATTACAATTTTTTTACAATTTTTTTGCGTTTTTTTCAGTCTACTAAAAAAAACACCCTCCTGACAAAAATTTTGCTGACTCAGCAACATTTTTTGCTTACTTTACTAACTTTTTTTTGAGTGTACATGATTCATACCCTCAGGGAACTTCTGGTTTAAATATTTGTAGTTGTTTGAGTTGTAATATAGTATTTTTATTTTTAAGTGAAAAAACAGTCATTTGTAGAAGAAATTTCAGTTTTGACTTCAATTGTAGTTCATAAAAAAAAAAACAAACCACATCAAATTACTGTATTTTGATTTTACATTCATTTTATATAGTAGTTTTTTTTATTTAAAAAATAAAGCAAATAAATGTTTGTTAATTTTTTACTGCTTATGTGGTTTTTTTATTGTCGCGGCAAGTCAAGATACTAAAAAGTACAGTTCTTGTAAGACATATAAAAATATCACCCATGGAATAATTTTGTATCTGTTTTTCAGAAATAAAACAAAATTGTGGATTAAAACAACTTACATTTTGTATTGTCACCGGTTTGTGAAAGTAATTGTCTATTAATTAAATAAAAAATAAATAAAATATTTAAATTTAATAAAGATTAAATTTGTATTTGTAAACTAATTGTTTATAGAGTTTAATAATGCAGTGTGGTGAAATTGCAAACAAATATACGTACAGGTAGACAGCATAGAGCGAAAGTCAGGGACACACATTTTATGTAATTTTTTATGTTTTCTTTTACTTATTGCAAAAAAAGGGTTGTATATATCATATTTTGTTTCTTGTCAAGAATTATCTACTGCATTTGCCTTCCTTTAAAATATGCTATCATTTAGATAAAAATTGGTGTATATTTTTTTGTAGAACTTACATTAATTCATTTTGTAAATTATTTTTAAAACAATCACAAAAATATGTTCAACATTTTCAGTAAACAAATTAAATAAAATATAAATTTTCTACCATTTTTAAGTTTTTTAAGTCTACCAATATTCAACAAATATTTTGTTAAATTTTAACAAGTGTTTTTTAATCCTTAATCCACTAATTGTTAGCATAAGTTTTGCTGAATCTACTAATTTTGTTGCTAAAAAGCAGCTCGCTGATTTTCAGCAGAAGATTTTGCTGTCATTAGCAATTTCTATGCAAGCACGCTCCTGACTAAAATGTTGCTGACTCAGCAAAAGTTTTTGCTGACTTTACTAACTGTTTTTTTGAGAGTAGGTGCATACTCTCATTTAATTTTTAAAGATAAGTAGTTTTCATGATATTTATATTTCTAATGTTTTACTTTTAAATTTTAAAAAACTAAAACCAAAAGTTTATTTTTCGATCTTTCATCATAAATTATGATGTGAGCCAGATTGTTTAAGGTCAAGATCATTTGTTTTTTTGTTAAACAAAAAAACCGTGAAAAAAATTTGGGTAAAATCTTCTACCCCTTCTACAGTGGTTCTCTGAAGATTTTTGGTTACGCGAATGAAACATGTAATTCATATTTCTTTTTTGTACTTTAGAATTATCATTTGAAAAACGAAGAATTTCGTCATTCATGGAAGGGAATTATTATGTTTAGCTATTTAATAAAAAAAAAATATTTTGTTTATTACCAGGTTTTTTATTTAAGTGCATTATGGTAACGATACGGAAGTCCTGACATTTTTTTTATATTACTCTTGATGGTATGCGAGTAGATTTTGTTGAGAGAATGAAATATCTTGGAGTTGTCATAGATAATAGTTTAAGTTTCTCGCCGCATATTAACAGTGTTTCTTCCAAAATATCATTTTTATTAAATAGACTATATTCTCTGGATTTGTATCTACCACTATCCATTAAGGTACGCATTGTTAAAGCTTTGTTAATGCCTCATATACTTTATTGTGTTGAGGTTTTCTCTGGTACTACCGATGGTGAAATTGAGAAGTTTTCTAAATTTTTTAATAGAATTGTTAAATTTGTCCACAAGGTAAGGCTTCGTATGCATATCACTTCTTATGTGATCAAGTTTCTAGGATTTTCTTTTCGGAAGTATGTCGGTATTAGGATCTTATTGTTTTTCTATGAAACAATTCTAAATGGTTTTCCCGAATATCTAGTGGATAATTGCCACTTTAGTCAGCGCGTAAGAAACCAGCAATTAATTTATTCTCCTTGTCATGCGAATATTTATGATAGATCGTTTCAGAGGAGAATGTTTCGATTAGCTCCAGAAAATTTTTTTTGTTGATTTTAAAAAGTCGATTTTAATTTGCATTAAACTAAGTGCCAGCAAAACATTTTGCTGAATTTACTAATTTTTTGCTAAAAAAACAGCTCACTGATTTTCACCGAAACACTTTTCCAGCTATTAGAAATTTTTCTGCAAACAACCTCCCAGCAAACTATTTGCTGACTCAACTAACTTTTTTGCTAACTTTAGGGATTGTATTTTTTGAGTGCACACAAAATGTAATTCATACCAGAACACAAACAATTTTTGAAAATATTTTGCATCAAAGTGTTGAACATTTTTGGAATAGCCCATATGTAGTTGATATTGTTCAATAGATTTTTTTTTTCTGTTGTTGGTTTGAGTTGGATGTTTTGGTTTTTTGGTTTATTTTATTTGTTATGTGATTTTTATATATATATATATTTTTTTTGTTTCATTTCTACTGTATTACGAAATTAAAAATTAAATTGAATTTCAATCTCATGCACAGATAACAAATATTTTTCCATTGTGGTTATACTTGTACTTTGATTGTAGTAAAAATATTATGAATAATACATTTACTCAAACATATACACAGATACAAGCACACACACACTTACACATGCATATGAACAATTTATACAAATGCAAATATTCAATATTTATTTTATATTTAATCAAAAGAAAATACAGTTACAAATAATATTATTCATATAGAATTCAATGTTTTTGTTTTATTGTCCGTCTGTTTTTAAAATGTTTTTTTTTTTTAAATTAAGTCCTTTACTCGAAAGGACTCTGTCATATGCGTTCATATGTTCAATTTAAATATTCACCTGTTGTTTCTTGAAAAACAAGAATTTTTATTTTTTTTTCATATTCATTCTTACCCATCATAAATCATCCTTTCGATCATAAAAACCCTCAAAGAAATTAAAGTTTTTTTGTTAAAAAAAAAAATCTTTACACAAATCGTTGCAAATCTTTTTGGTTTTTTCTTCGTCTACTTTATGAAATCTTTTTAAAGTCTTTTCGCCTAATGGCGTGAATTATGTCATATGATTGCATGTGGCAAGTTAAGTTACTGGCAAAGCAGTAAAACTGACAGTAAAAGTATGCTTATTCTAAACTTTTTATTTTACAGTTTCCCTTTTCTTCAACCTAAGTTAGTTAAACGAGGTTGGGGTAAACTATGAATTTGTGAAGTTAAGTTTAAAGATTTGTGTATAATGTTGGTACTTTTGCTGTGGTTTTGGGTGTTGCGAAGATTTTTTTTTTTTGTAACTTACTCGATTCTGCTGCTGTTGGTTGTGTAAATTTTGTTGCAAATTTGCATAAGTGCTGAGTTGTCGTCAAAAAGCTAAAACTAAAAAATCAACTATGTTGTATGCAAAATTTATTCATAGCGTATGATTAATGTAACCGCTATATAAAGTTATTTTTGAACCAAATTTTATTGCATACACATAGTAACAGTAATTCGGTGTTGGACTAGCCTATTAGGGTGAAAGTTGACTGGTTTATGCTTTTATGCAATAATGGTCAAATCACCTTACAAAAGCGACAAATTTAACTCATTATGGAAACTAGAGCGGACTTCTTTTGTGTCAACTTTTGATTTTTATCAAATATTGCTGCGCTTATTGTAAAACTACACTAAAAAAAAGTTAGTTGAACATTTTGTTAAGCATCTACTTAACTAACTTTCAGCAATGTGTTTTGCTGACATCGCATTTTCAGCTAAAAGTTTAGTTAAACGCTTTTATCAACAACAGCAATTTTGAACTAATGTTTAGCTAATTTACTTTGCTAACAAAGTTATGCTGATAAACCCACTAATAGCATACAGTACAAGTAAAAAGACTATATGTAGATTTCACAGCTATTATGAACGAAGTAGAGAAAAACGAAATGATACAAACAAACACAACCATTATAATACTTACACAAAATACAACCGCGTTTCATTTAATTTTTTCTCAGAAAAACTTGCTTATAAACTAGGTAGTCATTAGAATTCGTGCATAATGTGGCTAAAATTGTCGATGTGCATTGATATTACCTTAATAACTAAAATAACGTTATTTTTAAAATACTGCTACCGAAATAACTGAAAACCCGTTATCCCTAAAATAACGTTAACGAAATAATGAAAATGCCGTTACCGCTAAAATACCGATTCCGAAATAATTGAAATACCATTAGGGCTAAAAACCCCTTAACGATATAACTGAAATATCTTTACCCTTAAAATACCGTTACCGAAATAAACGCAAATAGCGATACCTTCACCGTTACCCGCATCGAATCGGTTACCATCCATTAAAAAAAACGCTTTGGTGCTACTGTACAAAACATTAAATGCCAGTCTCAGGTAGTTGTTTTTAAAAGATAAATGTTTTTTTTAATGTTTAGCGATATTTTGAATATTTATTTTTTGAATTTTAGAATTATCTTCATTTTAAAATTGTAAAATTGAGTCATACATACATGAGTCATTCTATGTCAGACCGAACATCCTTTTTAATTTAAATTTGCCAGACGTATGAAATATTAAAAAATATTTTACCAGTGTTCAGAAAAAAATTAATTTTTTTTTTTTTGAAAAGGTTATGGGCATTTGAAAATCGTCAAAATCGTGAAAAGTCATCCGACATGACAACTTTTAAACTGATGTTTTTCTAAAACTAGTGAATGGATTTTAAAGTTTAATACCTTATTTTAAAGCTATTTAAACCTTCTTTTTAAAAATTATTATTTTTTTGTTTATTTAAAATTTTTTTTTTTTGTATTTTAAAAATTTGATTTTTTTACTTCATTTCTGTTTCTGTTAATATAAATAAATAAAAAAATAATAATTTTAAAAAATAATGTTCAAATAGCAGTTGAACATTATTTTTTAAAATTATTATTTTTTTATTTATTTATTTTTTTTATTTTAAAAATTTGGTTTTTTTACTTTATTTCTGTTTTCTATCATCTTCGAACAATCTGAAAAAAATATTTTCTTAAATCTCACCCTTTAAATTTCAGAATGGAAGTCGAAAGGATTCTATTTTTTCCCGTTTTTTTTCCACTGCAACATTGTTTTTTTTAATGTAAAACATACAAAAAAATTCTAACGGCACATAGAAAAAGCAAAACAAATAATGCTCAAGAACAATATGAATTTGTTAGCGAGTGTTTTTGCATACATGCATGCATTAACATTTTCGTTAACACGCTTGAAAATATAATGTTCATATACAAAATGTAATTTTTCGTGGCACTACACCGGAAAAAAATCGGAAAAAATTGAATCCATTCGACTTCCATTCTGAAATTTATTTTTAACATTTGGCTTTTTTACTTAATTTTTGTTTTCCACCATATTCGAACATGTCGAAAAATCTGAAGAAAATATTTTCTTAAAGCTCAATATAACCGAGCTTTAAGAAAATATTTTCTTCAGATTTTTCGACATGTTCGAATATGGTGGAAAACAAAAATTAAGTAAAAAAGCCAAATGTTAAAAATAAAAACAAATCAATTAAAAAAATTTAAAAAGAAGGTTCAAATTAAACTTTAAAATCCATTCACTAGTTTTAGAAAATCATTAGTTTAAAAGTTTTCATGTCGGAAGATTTTTCTCGATTTTGACGATTTTCAAATGCACATTACTTTTTGAAAAAAAAAATGTTAAATTTTTTCTGTAAACACGTGTAAAATATTTTTTAATGAAGAATACGTACTAAAAATTTGAAAGACATCGAAGACATCAAAGTCAATTTTTAGCACAAATCGTACGGTCTGACATGGAATGACTCATGTATGAAAAATTAAAAAAAAATTAAACTTTAAGTTGTTAAATTGTGCAAATTTATTTTGAAAATCATGATTCTGTTCGAAATGCGTATCGCGCACTACGTCCAGCGAATTTTGTTAAGCGATGAAGCTCACTTTTGGTTAAATGGATACGGCAATAAACAAAACTGTCTTATTTGGAGTAATGAAAATCCTCAAGTGTATGTTGAGGCACCGTTACATCCCCAAAAACTGTCTGTTTGGTGTGCTTTTTGGGCTGGTGGAATCATTGGTCCATACTTCTATAAAAACGATGCTGGTCAGAACGTTACAGTCAATGGTGACCGCTATAGAGTTATGATTACTGACTTTTTCGTTCATCAATTGAACAACAATAATGTGTAAGAGCAGTGGTTTCAACAAGACGGCGCAACATGTAACACAACTCGTTCCACAATTGATTTATTGAAGGAAACGTTTGGTAACAGCATATTATCACGTTTCGGACACTTGAATTGGCCTCCAAGATTGTACAATTTAACGCCGCTGGACTATTGCCTGTGGCACTATGTGAAATCGATAGTCTAAACTTGGAGGACAACATTCGCCGCCATATTGCCAATATACGGCATCACATGTTGGAAAAGTCATCGAAAATTGGACCTCCAGATTAGATTACGTCCGAGAAAGCCGTGACGGTCAAATGCAAGAAGTCATATTTAAATTATAAATAAAGTATATTTCATGTCAATTTAAAAAAATCATCTTTGTTTCATTCCATTTCAAAGTTCTATAAAAACACCCTTTAGTTTAATATATTTATTTATATACAGGATGTAATCCGCGGATGCGTTTAATAATTAATTTGTTAGACCATAAAGCATTTGTTTGGCAAACCGAAATTATATTTCCGTTTTTTTAAATACTGTTTTTTAGTGATTATAATCTAGAGACTATGCTGTTTTTTGTGATACCACAATTTAGCGGTTTTGTTGATACAGCAAATCATACAAGTTTATTAGCACCGAGAAAATTATTTTCGATTTTATTTGTAGATATATTTGAAATTTTTTGGGCTTAATATTAAAGATGATAAAATATTAGTACTTTTTTGTACTTTTTTCAACTTTTTATTTTCAACTTTGTTATTTCACAATAATTTTTTTGTTCGTTTTTTTTTTTTTTTATTAAAGTTTTTTATAGTTGAAAATAAAAATACTAGCGTACCGACTACAATTATTGGCACTACAAAATATTTTCCTAATTATTGGCACCTCCTACTTGCATAGCATTTATGAGACATCGTTAAAGTCCCGTTGTTTCTAAGTTAATTTTTTCTCACTCTATGATCTCTTTCCATCAGTTTTTCTGAACTGATGCAAAACATTAAAACGCTCAGTTGCTTGTAATCCTCCAAATAAGAAGGGTGTTTTTAAAGGGAGTTTGTGCGCGGTTTTTAGTGTGGATTTCGATAGCGAGCAGAAGTTTGGAAGTACCATTATTTTTTTATTTATAGATTTTTTAATTAAGCCTTTTGATTCATTGACATACTAAAACATTAAATAATCTAATTTTACCTTAATATACACAATATTTCCAAAGTATTGTAATAAAACATCAGTGCCAACAATAGGTTCCAAAAAACTATAATTTCTATTATTGGCAGGTGGTGCCAATAATTGAATTTGTAATTACTACAATAATTGGCACTGCCACTCATTGTACCTTTTTGGAGTGCCAATAACTGAATTTTGTGTATTTTCAGAATTTTTGAAATGCATAAAAAAAACAATTCATATGAAGAAAGTCTTCTGCAGAAAGATCTGTCCGAAATTAAGGATGACAAAATTTCTAAAAAATCTGCATCAAAAACTTATGGAAACCACGGTCCACGCTACAATTTCAGTTAGGCCCTAAATATTCTAAAATTCGACCAACCATTTTAACAGAAGCAGAAGAAGAAGCCATTGTCGATTGGGTGAAAGTTTCTCAGCGGAAAGGTTTTCCCAAAAGAAAGGAAGACGTACTCCATGCCGTTAAAGACTTTCTCGATGTAAATACGCTGCAACACCCTTTTGGAGAAGAAAATTTAAAATTAAACCAAATATAAACCTGTTAAATATAATATGAATTAATGCGTAAATAAAATTTGTTTTGCTTATTTCTCTTGTTAAACAGAGAAAGAATTATCACAATCCTCTATCTAAGTTAAGCTTTTTAAGTTTTTTGAGTTACCATGGTGCCAATAATTTAGCTTTTAGGGGTGTTAATAATTATGGTAATGTGCCAATAATTATAATTTTTAAAGGGCCAATAATTGTAGTCAAGTGCCAATGACTATATAATTTAATGTGCCAATAGTTGTACTTGAGTGCCAATAACTATATTTTTTTAAAGGTTATTTTTATTTTAATTACTAAAAATCACACAGAGTTTATATTATTATGTCAAAAACTGTATCTAATAGAAAACATATAAAAAAATTAAACAAAAATAACACAAGATAGGCTCTCATAAAACTAGACGGTATATCCCATGAAACAAGTCGAAAATTCCTTATGGGTGCCAATAATTGTGGTCGGTACGCTAGTTTTTATTTTACAGTTGAGAAAAACATTTTAAATTTCAAGTATATTTATTACTTTTTTTTAAACCAAAAATTAAACGTTTTCCGGTCTGTGCTTTTAAGCATAACTGCAGGTTACAAAAAGTATGCCTACTGTCGGCTAAAATTTTATAAAAGTAGATATATTTATATCTAATTAGATATAATTTGTTGTACCGGATATGGAAAAATCTGGGATAAAATTGTATAAAATTATATCTAATTTGATAGACTTAGATGCATGTAGATGACCCATTTTTCGGACCAATTATATCAAATGAGATATAATTACACATTGCAACAATTTTGAAAAAATTTTAGGGGCTTTGAAAACCACTATACAATTTTGATGTATTGTGGTCCCAGTAGTACAAATATGGTTCAATTTTGAAATTCTATGGAGAGGTTTTTTTTTTAAAAATTTTTAAGTAAAATTATAAATTTTTTTAGACGTTTCTCCACATAATTAATGATAACTAAAAAAAAATTAGTCCGATATTATTCAAATAAATTTAGAAAAACTGAAATTTACATAGCCTTTAATCCGTTAATATATTGCGTTTCAATCGGCTCAGTTGTTTCGGAGTTATAATAAAAAATTGAGGGAAAAAAATATTTTTTTTTACGTGAAAATAGCAAATTTTTTTGTTTTAAAAAAAATCATAAAAAATCGAAAACGGCAAAAATCGTTCAGATTTATTGCTTTATCGCAAAGCCACATGTAATAGGAACAAAATGAGATATCGATCATAAAAATCGATTGATTTTTTTCGAATTTATTCACAATTAAGTGAATTCGCTCATTTTCACCAAATTTTAGTTTTTTATCTGATATACATAAAATTGAGTAGTTAATGTTCTTCTTTCGATTGATTGAATTTTGAAAACATTTTCCCCATGCTATGTACAAATTTTCACATCAAAAATGCATTACATAGTAACATTCGTGTATTTTTTGGCAAAACCCTACCTAGAATATACTGATTCTATTCTTCGGAAAGACATTTGTGTTGGATGAGCTTAAATGTAAATAAATAAATAAATTAAATAGTAGAAAATTTATATTTTATTATTCACATTTATTATAATATATAAAACAAGAAAATAAATAAATAAATAAATAAATAAATATGTATTATAAACTACAAACTCTGAAATTTTCAGGAAAACGATCTAAGTGACTGTGCAGGTAGTGTACTTTGATGCTCATGTTGCATCCAAGATTCTGGAAGTGAGTTAACATCTCTTCAACGTGCGCAACGTAATCATCACCCTTGTTATTTCCTAAGAAATTTTGAATAACCCATACAAACGAATCCCATGCATTCTTCTCAATTTCTGACATTGAACTGCCAAATTCAGTATCGTTCACCAATTTGCGAATTTGTGGGCCATCAAATATGCCTGCTTTCAGCTTTTCCATACTTAGATTGGGAAACTTCCTTGAAATATACTGGAAACATTCACTATCTTTGTTAAGTGCTTTAACATATTGTTTCATCAGACCAAGTTTAATGTGAAGAGGGGGTAATATGATGCGATCTCGGGGCACTAGAGCCACATTTATAACATTTGGCGTACCTGGAACTAGTGTTTCCCTAGAAGGCCATTGTTTTCTCTTCCAATGTTCTGTTTTAGCTCTGCTGTCCCATAAACATATAAAACAAGGATATTTTGTAAAGCCGCTTTGTTGGCCTAAGAGGAAATTTACCATCTTAAGATCAACACAAATTACCCACTTATGTTCATCATACTTTATCTTCTTCATGACCAATGCAATTACAGAGTATTCTTCTTTTACTTTGGTTGAATGTGCGATCGGCAAGGAGTGAAATTTATTTCCATTATGCAAAAGGACACACTTCAAGCTGCGTTTTGATGAGTCGATAAATAAACGCCATTCGTTTGAATCATATCTCTGTAAGCCCATGGCAGTCATCAAACCAGAAATATCTGTGCAGTACACAAAGTCATCCTCTTCAGCAAAATAATGAAGTAAGTCTTTTTCTCGAGTACGGTAATACGAAACTTTAGTTTCTTTAGTTATGAGACCTGTTTCTTTCATCCGGGACGCAAGTAATTCAGAAGATCTTTTCGACAATCCAAGGTCTCTAATTACATCATTAAGCTGATCTTGATTCCATGGTCTCGGCGAGAAATGTTTGTGTGGGATGAACTCGTCATTTTCAGCTGTAGATGGTAGTGCTGGATCTGACATATCTGATTGGTAAGACATACTTGAGGTTGAGTGTCCTGGTGAAGAAGAAAGCACATGACTACAGCTTGCACCCCGATCTTGAGCATATTCTATTTCTTGTGAATGTAGAACTGCAAGTGTAAACCCATCAGCAGACCTCGTGGGGTAAGACCATCGCATATGTTTTCCAAAACCGCCTTTTGTACTTAAACAAAAATAACACTCGGATGCGTGGTTCGCTGTTTCTCTCCATAGCATAGGCTTCAAAATTTCCAAGTGTCGTCTGTAAAATGAAAAAAAAAATTGAAATCAGGAATATGAAGAATTCAAATTTTAATTAAGAAATATTGTAATTATAAAATATTCCAAATCTATTAATTTATACTTACTTTACGTTAGAAGACTTCATAGATAAATTCAATCGACATGGAATGCATATAGTACTCGGTGTCCAATGCTGGTTCAAATTGTGCGGATAGATATTATAGCAATCTTGATATGACTTTTGCAATGAAGTTAAGAAGCACTTCCGTTTTTTCCCGGTGATATATTGGCCGCACACATAACAAAATAAATCTGGATCGTTTTTACATAAAAATGTTCTGGCTTTCTGGCTCATTTTTATTAATATTTGAAAATTGTTTTTAACTTCTAAGCTGTATGACTCTAATTTTTGTGTAGGTATTAAATGATGTTTGCGTTATCGCAAACACTTCTTGAATGAAATAAAAAGGGTCAAGGAGATCTTATAAATACTGATACTATAATTTGGGATAACCCTTTGTGTGGATACAGTTTGTGTGTGCTGCAAATTTTTTATTATTCCCAAGAATCCTAAAAAACATTAAGGACTTTTATGAAAAAAAAAAAATTATCCGTTACAGGTAGCTAACGGAAAATAAGAGCACTTCAGCGTACACGCACATTTATGAGCGTTTTATTACTATCCTACCGCAATCGTAAAAATTAAACAATCTTTTGTTTATTACTTATTTTTTTTTAATTATTAGAATCATAAAAATGTCATAGAGGTTTTTCCCAAAGGGGTTTTGCCAAAATGCGTGTCGTAAAATGCACCTGAGTTTTTATGTTCTGCATTTTCATTATGTAGGTACAATTTTCTACAGTGCTTGTAAATATGCGATACCTTCAATTAATTGTAAATAAAAATGTAAAGCATGCATCGATTTTTATGATCCATATCTAATTTAATTCGCATGATATGTAGCTTTACTACAAAAAAATAAAAAGTAATATTTTTTGCAGTTTTCGATTTTTTCCAGATTTTGTTTTTCAAATTATTTTTTTTTTTTAGCATTTTTTTTTTTTGCTAACAATTTGTTTCATAACTTTGAAACTATTGATCGCATTAAAAAAATTTGTACACGTTCTTTAAAGATATTGTAAACCTTAATTTTTGTAAATTTAATTTGACAAAATCGGACTAGTTGTTTTTGAGTTATGACAACATAAGTGGAGAAATGTCTCAAAATATTGTCAATTTTACTTAAAAAATTTTTTAAAAAAAAATTATCCATAGAATTGAAAAATTTTACCATTTTTGTACTTAGGCAGCCATGATGCATCAAATCTATATAGTGGTTAGTCAAGCCTTTTTTTGCTGTTGACCTGTGTTATATTAGACTCAATATTAAAATTTTAATTGCCTACATATTTATTTTCTGGAATATACACATGTTGCATCCATCATATGGATGAAATTGTTTCATAAATTGTTTGTCATCAATTATTCATCATACTTATGAAGTTTCCATAGATATGATGAAGAGTTGCATAAAAATTCATGTCACATATTTCATAAATATTGATCACATTATAAACCGTGCGAACATTTTTTTTTTTATTTTTTTTTTTTTTCTTTCAATTCAAAATCAGAATTTTCATTTTAAATGTAGTAATGATCATTAGAAATTAAAAAAAGAATTTTTATTTGAAATTAAGAAAATGTAATTTGTAATTTAGGTTTTCTATTTAAAATTGGGAAACTATTATACACACAGAAAATTTTTTTAGCTATTTGGCAACTAAATTTCGGTTACAACATTAGTTTTCACAACAAAGTTCGGTTGATTCAACTGAATTTTAGAAATATTCAGAAATCTAATATAAACATCGCTGCACTAACTGCATTTATAAGTTGTTACCATTAAAATACACTTTTCCATTCGGTTGGCACTTTATTTCTCTGTGTGGAACATCAATTGAAAGTCATAATATCTAAGCAGTTAATGGGTTCTAAATTTTGCATGGAATTTTGTGAATATAAATTTAATTGTGAATTTTATTGTTGTTTATCGATAAATTATATGTGAGATGTTGTGTTCGGTTAAAGATCATGAAACATTTTTCTAACTTAATAGAATAATTTTAAATTTCACTTGTGATAATTTCCCTTGACCAATAGAAAATCAACACAGAAGAAGTTATTAGAGACTTTGATGAATTTGCTGCATCATATGTACTTATAAATCGTCTTAAAACATTTATTAATTTTTTTTTCTTCTCTCACATTTATTAACAATTGGTAACATTTTAATTATGATCATGACAAATAAAAATGACAAATCAAAATTAAATTTATGAAACATTTCATGAAAAGCTATCCAACTTCTTCATTGATTTGAACATCTTAATGGGCGCTTCGCGTTTCTGATTCTTGGGATTGTACTGAGCAAAAAAGTTCACTTGACCATACGTCTACGGTGAAAATCGAGCTTCCACATTTTGACTTTTTAGCCGTATTTTGTGAAAGTAACAATGTGTGGGATGGACATATCTCAGGAAGTAGGAGGAGCTTATCCAAGATTATGGTATCAATCTCTTCTTTGGAAGATTATCTAGCAGATTAATGCTTCAATCTTATTTGTGGATGGGGTTTAAGGGTTTAATTTTTAAAATAGGCCTTTATAGCCGTATTTTGTGAAGGTAACCCTGTCCCTTTGCACTTTCACAAGGCCAAAACTGCCTGAAGGAGTGTTGCAATACTTTTGCGATGTACTAGAGAGTTCTTAACTATTGTCTTGGCTACAATTTTGTCTTTGTTATAGGCCAAAATATCCAAAAAAACGTGACAAAAGTCTGAGAAAAAACTGCAAGTCAAAATCTGGAAGCTCGATTTTCACCGTAGACGTATAGTCTAGTGGACTTTTTTGCTCAGTACAATCCCAAGAATCAGAAACGCAAAGCGCCCATTAAGATTTTTTTTCTTCCATACTAATCGCCCCACCCTAATGATTAAGCTTATTCTCTGAGTGTAGCAATATTCGTTAACACTTATTGCTAAGATATTACGTCAAACTCAGCTGTCATTTTTGTTTTACGTTTAAAATAAAAGGACGCTGCTAAAAAAAAATAATAAGGCAAAAAAAACAAACAAAAGTAATTAAATTTAAAAATGGAAATCACATTAATAAATGGAAAATCACTGATGACTCCTGTCCATAAAAAGAGGCAGAAACTAGTCTAGTCTGATTTAAAAATTAAGAGTGTTTATAATTTTTAGAGAAAAACGTTCATTCTTCTTCTTAACCTCAATATTTCTAAAAGAAATTTTATAAAATTTAATGAACAATAAAATTAAAAAAAAAAAAACAAATATATAACTATTTTTGGATCTTTAAAAGGGTATTTTCCTCCCTGATTTTTTTTTTTCAAAATATGGGTTAACGTTAATATGTGTTCACATACGCTTAACATAAGCTCGCCAATAAACAATTTTATTTTATTTATTAAGTTATTTATTTTATTTTTTGCCGACGTATTTTACTTATTTCTACATATTTATCTCTAGTATAGACTGTCGGATATTTTTTTTTATGCCAAAAATGTTTGAAAGTAAAAACATTTCTTAAATATAACAAAAATTCACATATTAACATAAAATTTTACCACGATCTACCTCAATGAAAGTGTTTTCAACAAAAATGTATAATAAAAAACAAATCACAAAAAGTACCACAAAATAAACTCATACAACACAGGTTGCATTTTTATATTTAATTTATTTCCTTCCACCCACAAAAAAAAAAAAAACTCCTGTACCGAAATATATATATTTCACATTTTTGTTTATATATTTTGTGTTTTTTTTGTTGTTGGCATATCTTGATGATTACGAGTAATAATCATAAATTAGTTTATGAAGTTCAGAGCATTCTTTTTTGTTGGTTGGTTTTATTATTATTTTTGAAAGTGTAACCTTGCCCTTGTTTGCCGAGTATAAATTTTACGGCTGCTGCATGCATAAAATGTACAACATATATCGAAGGCAGAAGTTTAAAGTAATTGAAATTTAAGATTTTGAATAATTGTATCACAAATATTTAATAAATAATAAATTCGGAATTTATCAATGGATTTTCTTGAAATATGAAACTTTACACTAAACCAAAGAAGTTTTCTTCACAAAGTAAATGAAAAATTTCTTAACATTTATGAAAAGGCTTTTTAATTTTTATGAAACTATTTTGAAAGAAACACTTAGAATACTACTTATGCAGGTAAAGACCACTGCAAATGTAGTTAAAAACAAATGAAATTTCACTTAAAGAAAGGACGACTTACATTTCAGTAAATTCATCTAACATTGTCATTAGTTTTTAAATTAAAAAAAAAATTACTGACAATTGTAGTGAAAATTAACCGCATATGTTAGTAAAAAATAAACAAACATTTATTTTTTTAGTACAGTGTTATTTTAACGTCATATAAACAGTCGCAATTAATTTTTAATTAATATGCATTTGACAAATTTAGTTTAGAAATGTTGAGGTTAACAAGAAGAATAAACGTTTTTTTCTAAAAAATCTGGCAACGTTGTGAAATAGAGACGGAGGAGATTAGAGAAATAATCTAAAAATAGAATATTTGTGTTTGTTTGTGTCTGCCACTTCTGAGTATAATATACAATAACGGAAAAAGCAAATAGGAAATAAAATCTTCAATTTAGATGCACTACAGTCGAGGCCATACTTGGGTGTGATCGCTAAACGGTCAGGACTTGGAATTATTACGTTTGTAATGTAAGAAGAAGCGCAGGTTCGATTCTTACAGCCGCAGGTTGTTGAAAAATTTATCATATAGAAACAATCTGACCATTATAAGACATATATAATAATACAATTAAAAGGAAAATCACTGATGACGCCTTTTCATAAAACAGGCAGAAACCACCTGGCAGAAACTACCCAAAATAGTAAAATCCAAATAACTGGTTGCAGAACAGCTTATACTGTATTATAAGTCCCACAGAACAGCTTATACTGTATTATGAGTCCCTGTTCACACGTTAATTTTACTTGCTCAAGTTTTCTTCAATTCTCCTTTGAACTTGCTTTTGTGTTCACACAGGAAAAGTTTGTTTCAGCAATTTTTGTTTTGAAACTTCGTGTTTTAAATTGCGGATGACAAAACAAAACGGTATTGGAGTACGGGCAAGTTTGTACCCCCTTCCATTCTCTTTTCCTCCCTCTTCTATAAACTTAAGAATTGCGCAAGTAAAATTGCCGTGTGTGGACCAGGACTAAAAGGTTCTAATTTCTGTTCAGCAACTGGTTCTTTTTATATGGAGTTTGTCCTATTTGCAGGTTAGGTTCTTTACCTCCAAACAAGAACAGTTTGCTCTAGAACCAGTTCTAGTACCAGTTATATAACTGGTTCTGTGACAGTGACACCTTACATTTCGACTCCCAGGAACCTGTTCTAGAACCGGTTCCATGTAACCGGTGGTAAAAGAAGTTGTTCTAGAACAGGTTCAAAGGTAATCTGTTCTAAAAAATGTTGCTGGGAAGTCTAGTCTGATTTAAAAATTAATAGTGTTTATAAATTTTAGAAAAAAATGTTTATTCTTCTTCTCAACCTCAACATTTCTAAATTTATTTTTTTATTGTTTTAAATAAAAAAAAAGTAATGGATAAAATTAATGTAAAATCACGAAACAGTCATTTGATGTGGTTTGTTTTTTTAAATGAACTACAAGGTTAGTAAAAAATTTAATTTGTTCTACAAATGACTGACATTTACATAAAAAATAAAGAAACTGTATTACAACCCAAAAAACTACATATTTTTAAGGCATAAGTTTCCTCAGTGAACTTTTGCATTAGCCGTTTAACATGTTTAATTAATAATATGAAATTTTTCATAAATTTGTATAAAAAACTGAATTTCATTATGAATTGTCATAAAAATTTTTTCATCTTCTCTTAAATTTATTAAAAATTTGTGTGCTTCTATTTGTAATAATAGTAACATTTTATTATGATCTCAAACCTGAAAATTGAAAATGAAATGCAATTTTAAAAGATCAACAATACATACACAAATCTCAAACCAAGGATACAGGTACCATGCAATGTAAAATCTAATAGGAAAACAATCAACTAGAATATCCCAGGAAAAAATTACACACTTCAAAAAGAAGGTGATGCCCACACTTGCTTACATATCTCAATGCCAAATTTAGTAACTGCAATACCAAACTCATTCCAACGATATAGTCAAAAAAGCAAGTAGTATCAGTATCAGTATAGTATAGTATATCAATTCTTTAAATTTAAACCAGAAAGCATGAACTCAATAACAAAGTAATTATTTACTTAAAAGAAAATAACAATGTTATTAACTTATATGTATAACTTTTTGTACTCAAGAAGTAATCATATACTTTTTCTTAATAAAAGGACGTTATTGGAAGTAGTTCCTAATTTTGAAAAAAGAAGTTATACAATTTTAAAGAATTTATCTCATATATTTTTTCAAACAAATTTTTTTTTGCAGGACAATAATACTAAAAACAGAAATTGCATGTAGCTAAATTTTGTTAAACTGTGGTTATTTATA
The DNA here is from genome assembly GCA_021234595.1 of Delia radicum. Lineage (NCBI taxonomy): Eukaryota > Metazoa > Arthropoda > Insecta > Diptera > Anthomyiidae > Delia > Delia radicum. The sequence continues at coordinate 15,536,525 of CM037853.1, read as the reverse complement.
AATTAGGGAAGCGCACGTGAGCAGAGAATTGTGAGTGGAAGTTGAAATTACTGACGTTATCGTGAGTGAGTGTAAAAAACATTTTCGAGGGTGATTGTGCGTGAGTCATATTTTTGTTTTTCAATTTTGAATTGTTCTTTTTTTTGAAAAATTTATATTTTCGTGGTTTATACCTCCAAAATTACGACAAACCCATGTTATCTTAGCAATTCAACGTTTCACTTTTTAGGATTTTATTTCCGTATAAGTTTTGATCGTTATATTTGAGTGACCTAGGAGAATCACGTGTGAGTAAAAGTTGAATTTACTTATGGAACTACTTCTTTTTTTTTTATTTATAAGTACTTCTTATTTTTTCTAGGGAACTATTTATTTTTATTTTTTTTTTGTGTAAGTACTTCGTAGTTTTACAATGGAACTATTTCTTTATTTAAAAATGTATGTAGTTCTTAAAAATATAAAGTAAATGGTTCTTCGGTAAAAAAAATAATCAATTCTAAAGAATCAATTATTTTAGTCTCACGCCCTGTTAAAAGAATCGAGTAGGTAGTCTAGTAAGGAATGCGTTCTGCCCAAAATGCTTGATTACAAACCCGCTTACCTTTTTGGAAATTTTTTGGTGGGATGTTGTGTTTAAATATTAGTATACATGCCGGATTCCCAATTCGTTCCCAGTAATGGTAACATTAGCAATTGGACTAGCATTCCTGCCAAATGAAAAGCTTTAGGATTTAAGGCTGTTGGCTAAATTTTTAAGAAAAGACGAACGACCAATTGTCTGTGTTTGGTTCAAAACTTTAGGTTTATGTGGATGTTTGATTAGAATGAGGCTGAAGATGACCTAGTCGCTTAGGTTGAAAGTGCGTACTCTTCCCGTAGCGCGGATCACCACAATATTTTATTCATCTTCTGTTGTATTTATTAATAATTGTTGTTTTCTATTTGTTATAATAACATTTAATTATGATCTCAAACCTAACAATTCAAAATTATATGCAGTTTGATCAACAATACATACAAAATTCTCAAACTGCATTAATTTAATAAAAAATTTCAATGGACGAATTCCCCTGACAATTCATAAATCAAATGCAAAAATTTTTTAATATCATGCAGATAATTCTCTCAGCGTATGCCTCATTTTATGTGTAAGTGAGGAACTTCAAAAAGGTTCGACACTTTGAGATTTTTTATAAACGATATAGTTAACTTAGACAACCTTTATGTAAACCCTGTACTAAACCAGGGTGACCCAATCACAATATAACAGCAGATTAACACCTCTTTTACCATTTCCAATTGTATTCTTACCGATCAGATCAGTAGTTTCGAAGTTCTATATTTATTACTATTATTTTTCAAATACTCTACTGGGACCTGTCCATCGTTTCTCTCGAACAAGAGGCATCTTAATTCAGTTTCAACAGTTGTCGAACATTTCTAAAATAGCTCATATATCAACGGGCCTCTTTAATTATGAAAATTAAAATTTTCAAATATATTTTTATTATAGTTATTATATTTTTTTATATGGAATCAATTAGTTTGACTTATGTTAAGAATAATATTCTTACTGTTTGCATAAATCCGAAATGGAAAATTCTTTAAAGCTGGTTTGTTATTTACTTTTGATCTAAATGAAAAATTATAATTTATGTTGCGTTTTTCTCAACGACGCTATAAAACCAGGAAAAACGTATGCATACATGTCAAAACTTGTTTAAAATGGAGATAGTGGAAATTCATCTTGATGACAATTAACAGTTTTGCAATATTCATGAAACAAGAGCAAAGAAAAAACGAAAGGTCAAGCTTAGAGAACAGGTCACATTAGGGATCTACCCCTTATAACTTTCTATAACTGAAGTTTTATTGCAGAAAAGGGTTAAGAAAATGTATTCCAAAATGAATTCATTCTTTAAAACATTCAAAAGGAGGCGGTTATTTTTTGTTATGTGGAACAAGAAGTAGCAAAAGATAAAAACAAACTTTTTGTTTTGTTGTTTTTGTTTATAATAGCAATACTCAAACATGTAACACAAACACACACATACAGGAAAGGAGCAGCAAAAAAAAAATGATTTGAAATTCTGGAAATGAAAAGAGTTTGTTGTTTGAATTACAAATCAAGGAAGAATGGATCACATAAAGAGGATGGTAGACAACAAATTGTCACTCTTACTATGGAAATTGTTGTGAGTTACAAAACTCCCATACACAGACATACACTTTCACACACACACACACACTTACAGCCATACACATACTTTAAATGCATGACACAGAGAACGAGGTTTGCATTTCAAATGTAACCGCTTTATGAAATGTAAAAACAGCTGATTGAATATAGTATTGTTAGGGTTGCCAAAGCTAACAAGTTTTAATAAAATTTTAAATCACATTGTTAATTAAATAACAATTTCTTTTGAAACATTTTTTAACTAATAAAAATGAAAAAACTTGTTTTTAATATTATTTGGGAAACATTTTAAGGGTGTTTAGTGCGCCTGCGTTATATTTGTCCCCCACATTAAAATAAATGAAAGTGTAAAAGCTTTTCGTATTATAAACAACCCCTAGGATTATATAGTATTTTTAAATTTTATTTATTAAAATAAATTATTTAAATATTTCTATAAACAATTCGTTGTTAAGAATTTCTTGAAATTTTTGCTTAAAAACAAAAAAAAAAAATTCTTTATTAAATTTCTGCTGCTAAAACTTTTACAATTTACTCCCTTTCCCTAGTTCTTGGTTGTTGGCCAAACAAACAAATATTCGTTAGCATGCAAGACATGTTGTACTCTGTCACAACTCGTCTGGAATACAAATTAGATGATACTCACTACTTTCATACATATACATGCATACAAACATACGTATGGAGGTTTGTCATTTGTAGTAGTGAATGGTATATGAGAATTGCGCGTCAGAGTCCTTGTACACTTTTTTCTGGAGGATACACATACATATTTCTTCTATACAGCTGAATTTTTGTATTTGGCCAAATGAATGATGAATGATTAAAATGAACTAAAAAGTTCAATGTATATTACAAAACCCATAAAACTCACATTACCTACTTTCTTTTCAGACAAAAAAAAAAAAAAGTTTTTTTTTTGTTATTAAATTTTAAGACTTTAATTTGGAATTTGTTGAAATATTTAGTTAAGTTTTATACATATAAATACACAAATTTTTGTTTGCAATGAAAATTAAACTATTTTTTTCTCAGCAAAAATAAACAACGTGAAATTAAAAAAGTTAAGGTTCCTCGCATAATTTGGAAAACGTTCGCAGTTGTGGAAAATATATCTAGAAGACTAATGATCAAAGAAACTTGAACTTGTGTTTAAATTATATCCCTCAACGGGATACACCAGTAATTGGAGTTTTACGCCCGTGCACCAAATGAGTTATTTATAATAAAACTTTAAGCCATTTCGATAGAAAACCACGATTTGGAAGCGAGAAGGCGTTAAAGTTAAAATTTCGTAGAATTTCAAAAAATAAATATTTTGAAATGAACACGATTTTAAAAATCTTAAAAATATATGTATTTTGGCGAAAAAATGTTGCTACTAAACACAAAGTAAGACTGGAGCTTAGACTTTAACAAAAAGCTCAAATATTGTTATACGGACATACAGGATTCCAAAAGGTTAACTGTTAAAGACATCTTGAAAACGTATGGACGGGTTTTTATTAAATTTTTCGCAGAAATACTATTATTCAAAATATGTCATCTTAAATTTTTTTAATATGAGTTTCCGATGGCAAATAGCTTCCCTATGCAATAGCCATCTGTGAAATAAATTTCAAAGCAGAAAAATTATTTATTCTCGTTTTATATAATTTTTTTGTTATTATGCTATCTCAGAGTAAATTTCAATTTTTCAATAGATTATTAGTATTATCGACCTTTTTAGTTTGTTAAGATTTTTAGAAATATCTAATGTAGGCTTCTAAGGTCATTTGTTTTCAAAATAAATAAAAGACTATTTATTCATTTTCATCCAACGTTTCGTTGGATATTCCCAACATCCTCAGGGATAGTTTTATTAATATATAGTCGTTTTGTCAAATTTTACACATTTAATTCACAATATATTTTACATATGCACAACATAAAACATAAAATTAATTTAAAACAAATGTAGAAAATAAAGAAAAGTAAATATTACAGTAAAATCCTCGAAACACTACCCTATGGGAAATGATTGTCAATTGTCCTAAAAGTGACTACACTCAGGGAACTTCTGCTTTAAAAATATGTAGTTGTTTGGGTTGTAATACAGTTTCTTTATTTTTAATGTAAATGCCAGTCATTTGTAGAACAAATTAAATATTTTACTAATCTTGTAGTTCATTTAAAAAAACAACCCACTTCAAATGACTGTTTTATGATTTTACATTAATTTTTTACAGTTGTTTTTTGTTATTTAAAAAAATAAAAAAAATAAATGTTTGTTTATTTTTAACTACCATGTGGTTCATTTTTACTGCAATTGTTAGTCAGTTTTTGAACATTAAAAAACAAATGACAATGTTAGTTGAATTTACTGTAATGTAAACCGTCCTTTCTTTAAGTGAAATTTCATTTGTTTTCAACTGCATTTGCAGTGGTCTTTACCTACATAGTATTCTAAGTGTAGTTAAAGATGGACTTATCACAGGACTGGTATAATTTAATACTGAAGGGTTAAGCAGTGTCAATTGTCCTAAAATTGTCAATCCTGTGACGGGTAAAGGGAGGACATACCACTTAACCGGAATGCTTATTAACATGAAAAAGCCAGTTGGCCAGAATTTTATCCATTGGAAGCTGTTTAGTTTTCGTTTATTTTATACGACATGGGCCTTTTGCGACAGTCTTGTTGTATGTCCATCTTTGGTTAGTCCTGTGGCATGCCACTATGTGGTTTCAAGCAGTACAAATTACCCCCTCCTGTGACAAGACAATGTTAAAGTTGCCAGTTGTTGACATAGGGTAGGGTTTAGCAGAGGACCGGTCTCTGGCACGAAGGTACCGATCCTGTGGCACACGCAGAACTAGTTCCATCCCCCATAGGGTAGTATCCCAGTTGAAGTAAGAAACTAATATATTTCCCATAGTAAATTTCCAGAATTAAAAAAAAAAACAATTAATTAAATATAAACTTACAGTAGTAGTAGTTTTTCTTTATTTACAATAAATTAAATTTATAAAATTAATTACATATATTCATATATATTTAATGTAAACAAGAAAGAGAAAAGGTAATAGATGTCGACAATATTTTATAAAAAATGTCTGTCGATTAACCAAATAATTAAAAATCATTATTATTACAAAGCATTTTATTAAATTCTTGTACCAAAAAGTTTCTGTATTCTAAAGATTTTTTTAAGTATAAAACTAGTTTTTTCCAATCTGTACTATTTGAACCATTTAATATTTGTATCATTTCCATATGCTGCAAAAAGGGCTTCCCAAAAATCGCTAGTCTGAATTCCTTAAGAACAGGACAAATACATAAGAAGTGTTCAAAGGTCTCCATCGTACCCAAGTTACAGAGTTTGCATACTTTGTCATCATCAACTGCACCAAAAGTATTGTAATTTAATTTGATTAATCCACATCTGGCCTTAAAAATCCACGTTATATTTTCTGAGTTTAAACTATCAAGGATATAGCATTGACCTTTGGTATAATCGAGATATTTATATAATCTTGAAGAGACTGCTTGACTTTGTAAATATTGCTTATGATGATTTTCTTTAATATTGCTTAGCAATAGCTTATTTTGTGCAAACCAATGATGTTCGTCAGGCTGTGTAACAGACCACGGAGTATTAATGTTGTTGGCAATAGTTTTCAGTTCTTTAACCCAAAACAAATCCTTCCTTATTAGCATATGAGTGATTTGAAACGGTAGCCTATTAGGATGGTATTGAAACATAACCCGAGATATATACTGTAGGTGTAGTTCTAGGGAGTACAAATGATTCCTCACAGCCCCCGTTTCAAGCATTAGTGCGTAGTTAGGTGTAAATTCAGGCAATTTAAAAATTTTTTTCATAAAGTATCGTTGTAATAAATCAACCGCATCGAAATAACCAAAACCCCAAACTTGAGCGGCATATGTTTGGATCGACCTGCATACAGCTAAAAAAAGGTTCCATTTTTGTCTTAGTTGAATTTGTTTATTGGCAATAAAGTGTTTCCATGTGGAGTTAATAGCACTTTTAGCTTGCGTGTTTCTTTTTTCTACGTGCTTAGTGAATTTCATTTTAGGTGTAAGGATTACTCCAAGGTAATTGTATTCATTAGTTCTCTTTATATAATTTCCCTGAAACTGCCATTTTTCATTTCTACTTAATTTACCGCCTTTTCTAAAAACTAATATTTCTGATTTACTTAAGTTCACCTCAAGGTTCCATAATTGACAGTAATTTTCCAAGTTGGTTATCATTTTTTTCAAAGTATTTATATCATCTGATAAGATTACAATGTCATCTGCGTACATGAGGAGACGGATTTTAAGTTGATCAATTTGCAAACCACCACCAAGATACTCATTCAGATCATTAATATAGAGAGAAAATAAAAGAGGGGATAATAAGCATCCTTGTTTAACACCAGACGTTGTTTGGAAGTAATCTGATAGCTCTTCGCCATTCCACACAGCAGATTTAGTGTCAGTATAAATTGATTCAATCATTTTCACAAATTTGTAAGAGATGCCCATTGAATAGAGTTTGAATATTAAACTTACAGTATATCTTATTGTATTTGGCGTGCTGAACACCAATCTGGTGAATATTTTTCGAGATAGCATTTATTGAATATAGGTGCTCGATATGTTGAAGTTAAGGTGCGTTTTCGCCAAATTTCTCGTTTTTCTAAACACTAAAATCGCCACATCTTTTTTACTAAAAGCATAAAAATTGTAATTTTAAACTGTAGTTATATCTTTATGCCTAAACTTAATTATTTTTATGGATTAGTATTTGGTCTTAACCTATTTTGGACCATATCGCCCAAAAAGGCAACGAAACAAATTTTGGTAGAAGTACATATTGTTTATTTTTTGTGACAAACAAATAGTATAAATTTCATTTCATTCACAAAAAAACTTAGGCCGGTTTGAGGAAAAAGAACATTTTTTGACCCAACGTTAAAAAAAAACCAAAAATTTTTTCTACACTAAAAATTTTTTTGTCTGGTAGAATTCGTAGAAAAAATGAAAATATTTTATATGCAAGCATTTTTTAAGGGGAGTGATCCGATGGTTTCTATCCGATCTTAATGAAATTTAGATATGTGATAAAGAAAAAAAAAGCACACGTAGTTTTTAACGGTTTAAAAAGTTTGGTTAAAAATTAAGCAATTTTTCATTTTTTTCAGCTTGTTTCGAATTGATGAAAGAGCGTATGAAGGCGCATTAACTAGTAGACTTATTTTTGTTATTAAAAAAAACGTGTTTTCAGTAATATTAAAACTGGCATTTTGTTAAAGAATTATAGTTGGATTAAGCTAAAAAAAATATTATTTATATTAATGGCTATCAAAATCACTAGACGGGGTGTGTGAGCTTTTTCCGACATTCTTAATTGTTCGGCTTTTTGGTGACTTTTTATAAAGAGCTTTTAAACCTATATTTTAACTAACTCACTACATACGCAATATTAGTTTTAAAATTTTTGTTTTCTCGAGTAGATTAAAACTGTGCTTAAATAAATCTAAATTACATTAGTTTCAGATATGTTTCCTTACATAAATGTATTTTCTTGGCTATTTCAATAAAAAACTAAATTTACAAAATGTTTTGTGAAGTACATATATTTGCCAAATTTCAAAGGAATCTGTCCATAACTTTTCAAATTAAGACAATGTCCTTTAAACGATTGCCATTGGAAACGTTTATGGCCTTGGACCAGGAGCAGATGCAGAAAAACTTTTTGAGGACGGAAGTTAGAGTATTTTTAATTAACTTTATAATCTTTTTGACATTTTTGTATTGAAAAATTTTATTTTGGGGATGGAAACGTCCTAGTTTCCCTACCCCTGGATCCGCGCCTGACTTGGACCAAAACTAGAGCTTTTGTGAAAAGTCTAAGCTTCAATCTTACATTGTGTTAAGTATCAACAATTTCTAAACAACATAAAGGTGTTTTTTTAAGATTTTTTAAAAATTGTGTTCATTTCAAAATATTTCTTTTTTGAAATTTTACGAAATTCTAAATTTAACACTTTCTCGTTTTCAAGCCGTGCCATGAACACAAAAAACTAGTTCCCAAAATATTTTGTAAATTTAGTTTTCTATCGAAATAGCTTAATTTCGAGCATTTATAGCACACTTAAACCACCCCGCCTAGAGGCGGGCTTGCCGGTTAGAGGGTTAATAGAAAATTAATTTGCTGAACAAGAAATTACAACAATTTAATAACCTATAATGAAAAGAAAAACTACAAAATTAAAAAAAAATTTTAACTTTTGGAATATTTTTTTAAATTTTGGAGATTGTTTTAAATTTGGTGATTTTTTTTAATTTTGCAATTTTTTTAATTTTTGGTGATTTTATTAAATTTTTGCGATTTTTTTCTAAATTTGCAGTGAATTTTTAAATTCAAAATAATATTGGGACCTTTTAAAAACTCTCAACACCCCTTTCAGATAATGGTCTTTCAAATTTCATTGAATTTTGTATTTATATTCTCCTAGTAAATATGGACACAAAATTCTTTTGACAAACTTTTTATAGTTCGCGTTTAATTTCTGCTCAAAGTTGGCGGTTTTTAAGAATTGGGTAAGAAATATACAATTTTTGAATTATCGTAAATTTTGAACGCGTGTACAGAAAAATAAAAATTTGGTGTCATTTTAAAGACCAAATTCTCTTCTTGTGACAGTTTCAGAAAAAAAAAATTTTACAGTTTTGTTAGTTTTTTGTTTTTATATACATCGAGATTATTTTTATGTTATTTTTAATTTATAACGAGCTTCCAACCTCCGTATATGAACAAAAATAAAGCATATCAAACATATTAGCTAAGTTGATACTAGTATTTCGATCTAGCTAAATATCTCATCAGAACCCGAAGTTTTAGAAAAGTTAGAGCCTCCATAAAAGATAGAGCCTCTTGAAAATATGTCCTTAATGAAATTTATTTTGAAAATAATTCAAAGTATCACTTACAACTAGTGAATGCAAAATCCCAAATTTTTTCATTTCCCGGGAAAGTGGGAAATTTGTTTGAAATTGAAATATTATAAAATTATTCATATTAAATCATGTTTTTTATGCAAAATGTAGTCAGTATATAAAATTGGAAGCGTAACATAATGAAAATATTTTTAAAAAATTGTGAAACTAGAAAACTTATAAAATCAATGGAGTCGAATTGAAGAGTTAGCCATTTTGACAGTATTTGGTAGTTGAAAGTTTTCTGAACACATTTTTATAAACTTTTTTAAGAGTGATCTAGCGTGACTTTGAATCTCTAAATTAAGCTCGAAGTCTAATATTAACAGTGAAGATGCGGTGATGTTATTATATTTTTTTCCATTAAAACTTTTGTTTAAATTGCAAACGCTAACATCTCATTCCAACGGCCTTTGTTGGTTTTGATTATCAAAATTGTAAATTTAGACCTTAGCAAATATTTTTTAGCAAAATTTTTAACTAAAATCTCAATTTGAATTAAAAATTAGTTTAAATCTTGAAAAATTGTGTATGTGTATACCGAGTTTTACTAAAATCAGAACAGGTAATGTTGAAAATGTTGTATTGTTTTTTTCTCATTATTTTTAAAATATTTAAAATTTTTAATAAATATAAAAGGAGCGGAACAGGGAACAAAATGGAGCAATAAGCACACTACTGAAAGAGATGGACCTCAAAATGGATAGCTACTAACCATAGGTCAGTAGCGGATCCTGGAGAGGGTTTTTTGTTGTGTGTGTGGGGGGGGGGAGGGTAACTTAGAATATTTTTAATTCATTTTTTAATCTCTTTTACATTTTTGTACTGACAAATTGAGAAATTTCCCATTCCCCCCTCCGTTAAACCATGCCTACCTTAGGTTATATTCGTTAATTTTTTTAGATGTATTCCTTCAAATACGATTTATTTCATTTATAGTAATTAAATGTGCTAAAGTCCAAATTTTATTTGTTACGTTAAAAATTAAGGAAATAAAATTTTGCACTTGTTTAGTTTATGTAAGCCACTTTTTAGAAATTCAAATCTTAACTACACCATTCCAAATCTATGGAACGAATAAAGTGTTCACAAACAACTCTAACTCAACAACAATTGATAACTTTGAATACTCCAAACAATTTAGTTGACAGTCATAAGGAAATCTCTCTAGAGAGAGAGAAAAAATAAAGTTTGTTTTTTTCGTTTGAAATTCTACACCGTCAACAAACAATCTAACTCTTATAATCCTAACAAACCAACTTGCTAAATATGTAAAATAACTTTAAGCTTTAATCACTTTTAAATGAAGACATTCAAAAGCAACAACACAACAACATACTTTTTTATGGGTTGCCACACATTTTATTTAAATTTATTTTAATGAACATAAGCGCGAGGGAATTTCACTGAACTCATGATTGTACTATTTACTGGCGAGGAGAAGGAGGAGGTGGAAGTAGAAAAGGGTTAACAACAACAGCAACAACAACACTAACAACAACACCAATGACGACGATGATGAGGGCACAAATGAAAGGGTTGCTTTTTGGTGGTTATATTGTGTGTTACGGTGTTAATTTCTACGTAGACAAGTGTATTGTTACGGCTACGGAAGACTAAATTAAATGATTAACATTTGTTTTTGGAATACTTTTGTTTTTGAATCGAAATGAAGTTGAAATTTAAAATTTTCTTTTAGGTAAAGGATAATTAGAAGGAAGAGGAAGAACTAAAATGTTGAATATAATTTGTTTAAACAATTCGTTATGGTTTTTCAACAGTTAATCAGGTGTTGAGAGACAAGGATTTAAGCAGAAATGCATGACTGCTTAAAAAGTTTTCTTAAATATACGATTTTAAAATCTCATTAGATATATGACTTTCAATGTCACGTATAAATATAGGAACGGTTGTTTGAAGGTGGCCACAATTTATATTTCTTAAAAAAGGACGATTGAAAATATCTCATGAAATTTAACTATTGAACGCATTTGTTAGTCTTGCCAGCATTAATAGATAAGCAATCTTATGTTTATCAATGATACTGGGCAGCTTTAAAGTCCTTATGTCCCTTAGGTTGAGTCAGGGGTGTAGCACAGGAAAGACTCCTTACATAGACGGGCTGGTCCATAGGGATACTACATCTCTGTATACTCAGTAGCGTAGATTAAACGCGGCAGTACTCAAGGGAAAGTTTTTTTATCAGCATCAAATCAAGTCTTGCGATCTCATCCAAGCTACCGAATTTAGCCTTGCTCAAAATCGATAAGCTGGCTCTTGACAAGGCCTGGCAGTGTCAAATAATGTGGAAAGACTTCTTACATAGACCGGCTGGTCTATAGTGATACTACATCTCTTTATACTCAGTAGCGTAGATTAAGCGCGGCAGTACTCAAGGAAAAGTTTTTTATCAGCATCAAATCAAGTCTTGCGATCTCCTCCAAGTTACCGAATTAAGCCTTGCTCAAAATCGATAAGCTGGCTCTTGCCAAGGCCTCCCAGTGTCAAATAATGTTTTCAACTGTCTCTTCATCGCATCTCCTACAGCTAGATTCGGAAATGTGTCCTATTTTCTTCGCTTATTGTAAAATAAGGCAGGGACCCGTTATCACTCGAGTGAGTAAACGGCATTCGCTTCTGGGTAGTGACAACACATAACGAGATTTCCCGAGGTCATAGCTAGGCTAAAACTTCCACATGATTTTACTAGTGGTTAGTTTTCTCCATTTGCTGTTCGCCTTTGACGAATTTAGACTGTCTCGTAATTGCCTTTAGTACTGGTACGTTGGATATACCTGTACAATAGCAATATATTTGCTCTCTCAATACCATTCTGACTAGGTACCCAAACTAGCGTAACATTATAATTAGTGCAGAATTTCAGAAGGTTTTAGTAGTTACTGTATTCAAAATCGTGTTGTCTGAGGCCTGTTTAAGCCTCAAGCATGCCCTATATGACTCGCCATGCGCAAAGATTTCAATTGAAATCAGGTACACTAAAGTGTCGACAGAGTCAGCTGATGTTGTATCCAGGGCACCAGTAATATTTAAACTTATAAGACGTTGAGTATTATGGAATTTTCTAAGCCTTAACTCAATTTACAGCTGTTACATATAGTAAGAGGCATAAATGCAGTGTGTGACCCTTTCCCCCAGACCCAAGAAAGGGTCAAGCATTCCCTTACAAGCGTAATAAGCGTTATCAGCTTTCCTTCTATTTCGTCTGTGTTCCTGGACCATGTAATTTTACTGCGGCGATAGTGGAATTTCATGGTCTTTTAATTTCACGTTTCTCATAGTTTTTGGTTCTTGGGTTCTCCTTGTAAAGAGAACCATCACCATTTTCCTCGGGTTAAAGTTCAGGCCATATTCGGATGCCTACTTCGACGTCATGCTCAATGAATCTTCAATTTGCCACACGACACAATGACCACACTATCTGCGTAAGCTATCACCAAGTGCCAGAGTAATGGTGAAAATACTCCTCCCAGATGCGTTTCTCTCATCTTAAGTCTTGTAACTCTTGCAAGTCCTCATTCGGTTGTAACTTCTTTGCTTGACAACAGACGAACAATCCAACTGATTATGCAGCGGTCTACGTGTGCAATATCCATTGCGTTAAAGATGGCCTCCATACTCACGTTATTGAAGGTCCCTTCTATACCCAAAAATGCGGCAAGAAAGATGATAAACTTGTTCGGCTTATTCTTCAATAAATCCGATTAAGTTAAGGGATTATCACATTGGTGGTGTGTTGAATCATAGACGGTACAAGCAAATTATACGGTTGAAATGACTCAATTGCTCATTTCAGACGTTCATCCAAACGTAACAGATTGTCCGTTTAATTATGCTTCCGATATTGTTGTAGTTCCGAAAAATGGGTTTTTAATCGAACATCCATTGTATCCTTAGCGTTTTCGGTACAAGTACCACCATCTCTTTTTAAGAGACTTGGTGGTATCGACTTATTGCAGGAAAGTCTTCCGATGGGTTCTCTCCAATGTTAATGAAATTTGGATATGTGATAAAGAAAAAAAACAAGGGAAAAGTATTTTAAAGCCCAATCTCATGTTTAGGGGTTAAAAAGTGGGGTAAAAAATCGCCCCATTTTTCGATTTTTCGGCTTGTTTCAAATTGTTTAAGAACAATTTTTGACAAATGGGGAACCAAATGAAAGATTTTTTGTCAGACATTCGTAATTGTTCGGTTTTTTAGCGACTTTTTCCGAACATTTTAAATATTAAATATTTTAAATAAATGATAGCCCTAACACATTACATGGGCCAGATTAGTATACAAGTTTTGTTTTCTGGAGTACATCAAAACTACGTTCAATAAAATCTGAATTTCATTAGTTTAAGATGTGTTTCCATACAAAAATATATTAACACATATCCAGATTTCATTAAGATCGGAGAGAACCCATCTGTAGACTCCCATTGCTAGCTAATATCTTTCTGAGTATGGCAGCCTTTGTAGTGCATTCAACCCTGCTACAAAATGACTCTTAGTTGATCTTTTTCGCCCTACGTATTAATTTTTTAAAACTCTTATAGTTTCAATGTGAGTCCGTTTTTTATATCCTTACGTTCTTGAAAAGATCTTGAACATTTTGCTTAGATTGTAAAGGTTCACTCGACTACCATGGTGGTTGATTTGTTTTCATTAAAATTGATGTGACGATTACGTTCTCCTCTTCAAGTTCACTATTTAATTCAAAATGGTTCAAACTATTCAATCTACAACTTAACAGTGTTTATTCTCTCTGGGTTTCTAAACAATATAGTAATCCCAAATGTTATATATTTATGATCCGAAAAGGAGGCTCTACCAAGTATATTCCAGTCAGAAACATTAAAATTGCGCATATTAGAAAAGAGTGTAAGGTCTAAAACATTCTGACTAGTCTTTCGTCCAGTAAGACTTTTCATCATATTTATACAATTTTTCATAAATGGAATGTAATTTATCATTGAATGAAAATTTATTAAGCTTATTGTTTGTGAATAGTGTTCTTATGTATTTACATAAAGGGTGATTTTTTTTAGTAAATTTATTTTTGGCAACACTGTTTTTGGCAGCTCAGCTGTTTTCGTGTAACATGTTACTGGTAAACATGTTCAGTTTGGTCTATAATTAAACCATAAATCGACTAACAAACGAACAACGCTTGCAGATTATTGAATTTTATTATCAAAATTCATGCTCGGTTAAGAAAGTGCATCGTGCACTTCTACCAATTTATGGTCAGTTTGGGTGACTATTCGGAATCTTGTGACTAAATTTCACACCAAATTTATATTATTGGACATTAAACCACCAACACGCATACGTAGAGTGCGGACAGAGGAAAATATCGCAGCTGTACCCGCCAGTGTTGTTACAGTGAATTATCGATTCGGCGACTTTCTCAGCACTTGGGCCTCTGTTATTCCACTACGTGGAAAATAAGGAAGGATTTGGGTGTTAAACCTTTTAAAATACAGCTGGTGCAAGAATTGAAGCCACACGACCTACCACAACGACTAACATTTGGTGAATGGGCGCTGTCAAAGTTGGATGAAGATCCACTTTTTTATCGGAAAAATGTATTTAGCGACAAAGCTTATTTCTGGTTGATAACAGGCAAAATTGAACTTTACAATTTTTTACTGAAAATTAAAATTAAAATGTCATTCATAGTTTTTACCGTGCCTAAATTTTATTAACCAATACCGATATTATTTATCATAACATTTGTTTTAAAAAGTCAAAGCACTTGTATCAAATGTTTCTACAAATGTTTGTTTCTAAAAGTCAATTTATTAATTGCAACCATTTACGTATTTACATAAATAGTAGAACATTCAAAATGACATACGCTAATAATTGCAGGCACCAATAATTCTAAACATACAATAACTACTAGTCACCCCAAATAAACCCTCAGTTATAAATGAAAAACTAAGTAAAGAAATCCTTACCACTAAAGGAAGGAGAACAAAAAATTAAACTCTAGTTAAGTCATATTCAAAGTATGCTAAATGCTATAACAAAATCGATGACAAATTGCAAACACGTTACGCTTAGTTAACTTTTTGAAATAGAAATAGAAAGCGTTTGAAAGAAGCCAACGCAATATTCAAAATCTACATACAAAATATTTTTGTTGTTTCCTAATACAAAACATCCCCTCAAACTGAATAGAATGGAAAACACGACTAAAAAGGAAGTTAACTAGTTTGCATGTGAGAGTTATAAAAGCAATAAAACAATGATTCGAGAATCTACAAAACAAAAAAAAAAAAAAAAATACAATCACAAAATTTATAACAAGAAATGACTTTAGACAGAAATTATAAAGAATTTAATGTTAAATTTATATTTCAAAAACTACTGTCAGTAAAATGTCATTAATTTTTAGCTTTTGCGGGACGCAACCTCTTTTAAGATTAAATAAAGTAATTTCTACAAATAGTTTCCTGAATTACTTTAGATAATCGTTTTTCTGCATAAGATTTTTGTTTCCAAATGGCCCGAAAATGCTATTTTAAGTACAGAGATAATTATAATATCAAAGAATTTTTGCAATAGATCTATGAAATGTCACTTGAATTCGTCCATATAAACTTCTCATTAAATTAAAGTAGTTTTTCATAAAATTTTATCAAAAATTTTAGTTTATTTATATAAAATTTTATAAATTTTTGAGGCTTTTTCATAAATTTAAAAAAAAATGAAAAAATTGTGTACATTTTTATACCTTTTTGATACGATTTCAAGACTGGCACGATTTTTATTTTTTGTAACTGTCAGGTAGTACCAGAGGTTTCCAAGAACCAACGCAAAACCGGCGAGCTCTAGCCGAGCTCTTAACCCCAGCTGACAGTACAGAAGGGCTCGTCCATGAAAATGTTCTCTGTGAAAAAAAAAAAAAAATGTTTCCCATTAAGGAGACAGTATCAAAATTTGGTTATTCCCCTAGATCAGTTGTAAACAGACATGGGCGGCGTTAATTACATTTCGCAATCATTCACTTGTGAAATTTATCATATTTATCAGAAATACACTCACACTTGTTGGCTTAAACGCTTGCTTGTAAAATTTAAAATTTTACCAATACCAGACATGGGACATAATACTAATATTTGTGCATTTAATTACTGGTCAATTACATTTGTACGTCTAATTACATGTAATGGGTTGTAATTGAGTAATTGCCCTGTAAATACCCAGATGTTGTTAATAATCCCCATGTTTGGTATTACAAATTTTACAAATTTTCTAAGGAAGCGTGAATGGTTGTGAAATGTAATTGACGCCGCAAATTGTGTATTTAAGGTAAATTGTTCATAAAAATTACTGATATGAAATTTACCGGTGAAATCGACTAATGTAAATTTGCTACAAAATGTACCAAATATTTGTTAAGTAGTAGAAATGCATTTTTAAAAAAGAAGCGGTTTATTTTTGAATTACAGATTCTAAAGGTAGACAAGTTTTGATTTCAGAAGATTTAAAATTTTTGAAGTTAAAAGTTCACTATTTTTCGAATTATTTTAAGAAATTTTAAGATTTCAACTATGTAAAAACTGGAGTTGCTATAATGCTCTATTTAGTTTTCCTGTTTAAAATGTTAAAAAAACCGGATGACATGAGCTAAAAAATGCGCGTTTTTTTTTCATAGAATGAACTGTATGTAAAGTTTTAATTGAAATTTATATTTTATTAAAAATTAATTTTGAAAACTAATTTTTATGTTAATTTTGCTATAATGTTTTTTTATTTTTATTTTTTTTTATTTCGATGTTTTGTCTTAAATATTTCATTTTCTTTAATTAAATTTTGTGGAAAATACGATTTATTTCAATCTTGACTTGATTGAAATTGATTTGAAAGTGTTTTTGTTATTCTTATAATACGAGGGCGGTCCCAACATAAGCCGGCCTAACAAAGAAAACACAACAAATTTGGGAACAATTTTCTTTATTTCTGAACATAATCTCCTTTCAGATCTATAACTTTTTCTAGCGATATTCAATAGCTTCGATACCCTGTTTATAGTTAGAACTGTTTATCTCCTTAAAGTAGCAATCAACCTAGATTCCACCTCTTCATTGTTGGTAAATCTTTTACCACCGAGGGTTTTTTTCAAATTTGGAAATAGAAAGTAATCAGAGGGAACTAAATCTGGCGAGTAAGTTGCGTGATGAAGCAATTCGAACATTAATTCATTAATTTTCGATATCGCAATATTGGATGTGTAAACTGGTGCATTGGCTTGATGAGATAACTCTTCTTTTTCGCCAAATGCGGGCTTTTTTCCTTAATTGCATTACTTAAATGGTGCAATAAGTTAGCATAATACTCGCCGTTGATTGTTAATCAATAAAAATTATCCCACGCACATCTCAAAAAACAAACGCCATGACCTTGGCTGCAGATGAAATTGTCTTCGCCTTATTTCTCCCATTTCAGTCCACTGCTTTGACTGTTCTTTTGTCTTAGACGTGAAGTGGTGAACCTTGTCTCATCATTAGCTACGAATCGTCACAAAATCTCGGTTTTGTTGCGCTGCAACATCGCCAAACACTCTATTGAAATATCTTCACTACGCTGTTTTTGTTCTATTGTGAGCAAACGCGGCACCCATTTTGAACACAGCTTTCTCATCTAGAAATTTTCGGCCAATATGCGCTGTATAGCACTTTTTGCAGTGCCTATTATTTTAGTCAGGGCACGCACCTTCAGCCGACGATCATCCAATACCACTTTGTGGATTTTCTTAACCGTTTCTAGAGTGGACATCTCAATTGGTCTTGGCAGCTCGTTCGGCCTCGTTTAAACTCTGCCACCCAATAATGTCCAGTTGTAATCGAAGGAACAGACTCCCCCAGTGTATAATCTAGCGCGGCTTTAATATTGGTTGGACTGAGGCCTTTCAAACGAAAGTATTGAATTTTATGACGGTGACAAAATTTTTCCATGATTACAAATTCACTAGGATCTTTTATTTTTGATGGCTCCAAAAAAAAATATACTAAACAGTTTGACGTTTTATAAGGTAGCCACTTTTTCACCAAAGTAATTGTTTTCAAACTACTGCCGCCATCTATACGTCAGGTCAGCCAATTTTGGGACCGCCCTCGTATATGGTCCTTGACTAAAATTTTAGTGAAACTTTTCTACGAAGCTAATTAATATATATTTGGGGTCATATTAGCCCAGTTAAAAATAATGCTTTTTGATGACAAATTTCAAAGCAAGTTTTGAAATTTTTGTCAAACATTGTAAATGGTTACTTATTTATCATTGATGGCTTATAAAATTTTTAAAATCATTTTTATAATAAATAAATTTATTTATTTTTCATATAATTCTTGCAAAATTTCAATAAAAACCACATTCGAAGTTTGTGTCTTCAGTCTTTTGTTTTCAGTTTGGAAAATACGTTTAATTTGTATCTTAATTGATTTGAAGGTTTTTGTTATCAGTAAAATATATATTCCTTGACTAAGTCACTAGTAAAATTTCTGTGTAGTGCTAACTAAAATGAATATAGGGTATATTAGAAAATAGTTGAAAACAACGTTTTTTGATGGTATAAGTCAAAGTAAATTTCTAAATTCCAACAAAATCGATTTAGTTAATATGTGTACTCTTTCATCAATGATTCATAAGTAAGTTTCTAAACATACTTTAAAAATTTACTCTAATTTTATTTTGTTTAGTTTGGGGTGAATATTTATTAGTATCGCAAATTTATTACCCTGCTAAAAATCGACATATATGTATACATACGTGAACACATATACTTCTTACATGTCCGTATATGCATATATGATTCATATATGTTCATATGAGAAATCATATGAATTCTTCTGTGTGCATTAACGAAATTTGAGTTAATATTTTCTTATATAATCATAACTGTCTATTCATTTCCATACATGGTATATGTGTACATTAACGAAAATTGTGGTAATATTTTTATATATGATCACATAAGAAATCTTGTGAACATATATGAATCCTATATGGTGGTATATGGACATTAGGGTTGGGCGCTTCGCGTTTCTGAGTCTTGTAATTGTACTGAGCAAAAAAGTCCACTAGACCATACGTCTACGGTGAAAATCGAGCTTCCCCATTTTGACTTTTTAGCCGTATTTTGTGAAAGTAACAATGTGTGGGATGGACATATCTCAGGAAGTAGGAGGAGCTTATCCGAGATTATGTTATCAATCTCTTCTTTGGAAGATACTCTAGCAGATTAATGCATCAATCATATTTGTGGGTGGGGTTTAAGGGGTTAATTTTTAATTTCAAAATAGGGCTTTTTTGCCGTAAAGTCAAAATATGTATACTTTTTTGATCAGTATAATCCCAAGAATCAGAAACACGAAGCGCCCATTAAGATTTTTTTCCTTCCATACTAATCGCCCCACCCAAATGGACATGTATCATATATGATCATGAAAGAGTTCGTACATGTTTATAAATGGATGCATATATGTTGATTTTTGACCGGGTAGTTTTTTTTATCAGTCTTTCTTTTTAAATAAGTTAAGTAAATTCGGGTTTCAAAAATTAATAAACGGTTTTGTTGAAATCCGCAACGAAAAGTTGTAAGAAAAAAAAACAATAATTAGTAAAAAAAAAATTGCGATTTGGCATTCAGTCTAACAAAGGTTAAACTTTTTTATACTTCAAAGATCAATTTTCATTAATAGTTTTAAACAATGAAGACTTTAAAGATATCAGCCTTTTCAATACTTAATTACAAACTTAGAACTTTTTTGGTGTTTTTTTTTTCTGACATTGTTTGACATGGGTTAAAGAATATAAATGTTTTTAATATTTTATATGTACAAAATAATGACCTATTAAGATATTTAAAATTCAAATACGCTGTGTAAAAAATATAAGATCTGATCAGATCTAACTAGAAATGATTGAATCTAAGTAGATATGATTGAATATAATAAGATCTGGTAAATGATCTGATCATATATAATAAGATATGGCACTTTATGCCCAGATCTGATCAGATCTTGTATCAGATCTGTTCATATCTAAAGGGATCAGGGATTTTGGATAACTTTAGTGTGCAGATATGAGCAGATCTGGTCATATTGGATAAAAGAGCTGTTCATATCTTAATATATTTCATAATACCCTCAACCATACTATAATACCATAAACTTTTTAAAATTCAAATAAGAGTTTCTTAATCATTAGAAAATTTTAAAAATTATTGAACCTCTTTAAATCTAAAAGCATCAGCTCTGACCAGATTTGATTAGGTCTGGCCTGATCGAATTAGCTTTCAAATTTGTCCTCATTTTTAAGATCTAATTAGATCTGATCATATATGCTATGAGATCTGTTTAGATCTGTATAGCCGATCTAACTATATCTGGCCAAATTAGATAATTTTTATTCGGGACATTTCTATTCAATGAAAATGAAAATTATTCAAGTTCGAGGCCATATACTCTATATTTCTTCATTAGGATATTGTCCTAACAAATAATCTATAGAGTTTTTGTTTTCAAATTTATTATTTGACCCTTTCCCGAAATAGATCTATCAACACATTCCTGAAAGGGTCAAATAATAAATTTGAAAACAAAAACTCTATAGATTATTTGTTAGGACAATATCCTAATGAAGAAATATAGAGTATATGGCCTCGAACTTGAATAATTTTCATTTTCATTGCACAATTAAAGGTCGAAAAAACATAATTTTTATTTTTAATAAAAATTATAACAAACTTGTGAAAAAAGGCAAAGTACCGCCTAGTTTACTTCCCCTGTTTTGTTTACAAACTTAACAAAACATAAAAGGAGGAAAAAAACAAAAACGTGTATTGAATATTTACCAAAGGTAGACATACACACAAACAAGTTTTCAATTTATTTTTGATCAATGGTTATAATCTTTAACTTCAAAATCATATGTATATCAGTTCTCATGTAGTGAGTAAACTAGTTCATATGAATGCTTGATGTTTGACATGGGATTGTTACCGCTTTCAAAACGTGTTCTGATGATGGGAACCTAGAAAATTCCCGAAATAGATCTATCAACACATTCCTGAAAGGGTCAAATAATAAATTTGAAAACAAAAACTCTATAGATTATTTGTTAGGACAATATCCTAATGAAGAAATATAGAGTATATGGCCTCGAACTTGAATAATTTTCATTTTCATTGCACAATTAAAGGTCGAAAAAACATAATTTTTATTTTTAATAAAAATTATAACAAACTTGTGAAAAAAGGCAAAGTACCGCCTAGTTTACTTCCCCTGTTTTGTTTACAAACTTAACAAAACATAAAAGGAGGAAAAAAACAAAAACGTGTATTGAATATTTACCAAAGGTAGACATACACACAAACAAGTTTTCAATTTATTTTTTGATCAATGGTTATAATCTTTAACTTCAAAATCATATGTATATCAGTTCTCATGTAGTGAGTAAACTAGTTCATATGAATGCTTGATGTTTGACATGGGATTGTTACCGCTTTCAAAACGTGTTCTGATGATGGGAACCTAGAAAATTCCCGAAATAGATCTATCAACACATTCCTGAAAGGGTCAAATAATAAATTTGAAAACAAAAACTCTATAGATTATTTGTTAGGACAATATCCTAATGAAGAAATATAGAGTATATGGCCTCGAACTTGAATAATTTTCATTTTCATTGCACAATTAAAGGTCGAAAAAACATAATTTTTATTTTTAATAAAAATTATAACAAACTTGTGAAAAAAGGCAAAGTACCGCCTAGTTTACTTCCCCTGTTTTGTTTACAAACTTAACAAAACATAAAAGGAGGAAAAAAACAAAAACGTGTATTGAATATTTACCAAAGGTAGACATACACACAAACAAGTTTTCAATTTATTTTTTGATCAATGGTTATAATCTTTAACTTCAAAATCATATGTATATCAGTTCTCATGTAGTGAGTAAACTAGTTCATATGAATGCTTGATGTTTGACATGGGATTGTTACCGCTTTCAAAACGTGTTCTGATGATGGGAACCTAGAAAATTCCCGAAATAGATCTATCAACACATTCCTGAAAGGGTCAAATAATAAATTTGAAAACAAAAACTCTATAGATTATTTGTTAGGACAATATCCTAATGAAGAAATATAGAGTATATGGCCTCGAACTTGAATAATTTTCATTTTCATTGCACAATTAAAGGTCGAAAAAACATAATTTTTATTTTTAATAAAAATTATAACAAACTTGTGAAAAAAGGCAAAGTACCGCCTAGTTTACTTCCCCTGTTTTGTTTACAAACTTAACAAAACATAAAAGGAGGAAAAAAACAAAAACGTGTATTGAATATTTACCAAAGGTAGACATACACACAAACAAGTTTTCAATTTATTTTTTGATCAATGGTTATAATCTTTAACTTCAAAATCATATGTATATCAGTTCTCATGTAGTGAGTAAACTAGTTCATATGAATGCTTGATGTTTGACATGGGATTGTTACCGCTTTCAAAACGTGTTCTGATGATGGGAACCTAGAAAATTCCCGAAATAGATCTATCAACACATTCCTGAAAGGGTCAAATAATAAATTTGAAAACAAAAACTCTATAGATTATTTGTTAGGACAATATCCTAATGAAGAAATATAGAGTATATGGCCTCGAACTTGAATAATTTTCATTTTCATTGCACAATTAAAGGTCGAAAAAACATAATTTTTATTTTTAATAAAAATTATAACAAACTTGTGAAAAAAGGCAAAGTACCGCCTAGTTTACTTCCCCTGTTTTGTTTACAAACTTAACAAAACATAAAAGGAGGAAAAAAACAAAAACGTGTATTGAATATTTACCAAAGGTAGACATACACACAAACAAGTTTTCAATTTATTTTTTGATCAATGGTTATAATCTTTAACTTCAAAATCATATGTATATCAGTTCTCATGTAGTGAGTAAACTAGTTCATATGAATGCTTGATGTTTGACATGGGATTGTTACCGCTTTCAAAACGTGTTCTGATGATGGGAACCTAGAAAATTCCCGAAATAGATCTATCAACACATTCCTGAAAGGGTCAAATAATAAATTTGAAAACAAAAACTCTATAGATTATTTGTTAGGACAATATCCTAATGAAGAAATATAGAGTATATGGCCTCGAACTTGAATAATTTTCATTTTCATTGCACAATTAAAGGTCGAAAAAACATAATTTTTATTTTTAATAAAAATTATAACAAACTTGTGAAAAAAGGCAAAGTACCGCCTAGTTTACTTCCCCTGTTTTGTTTACAAACTTAACAAAACATAAAAGGAGGAAAAAAACAAAAACGTGTATTGAATATTTACCAAAGGTAGACATACACACAAACAAGTTTTCAATTTATTTTTTGATCAATGGTTATAATCTTTAACTTCAAAATCATATGTATATCAGTTCTCATGTAGTGAGTAAACTAGTTCATATGAATGCTTGATGTTTGACATGGGATTGTTACCGCTTTCAAAACGTGTTCTGATGATGGGAACCTAGAAAATTCCCGAAATAGATCTATCAACACATTCCTGAAAGGGTCAAATAATAAATTTGAAAACAAAAACTCTATAGATTATTTGTTAGGACAATATCCTAATGAAGAAATATAGAGTATATGGCCTCGAACTTGAATAATTTTCATTTTCATTGCACAATTAAAGGTCGAAAAAACATAATTTTTATTTTTAATAAAAATTATAACAAACTTGTGACATTTCTATTCTCTTAAATGTATTATTAACACATTAAATAATCGAAAAACTGCAAAAAACAGGCTCTATGAAGCCGTTTAACGATTGGCGTTTTTTTTTACCGAAATTCTGAAAAACTATGATTTAAGAAATGATAATTGTAAGTACTTGCCATTACGAAATATGCACTTATACAACCACATATATAGTAATGTTTTTTTCTAGAGAGCAATTTAAAATATGTTATACAGTAATTTTGGTCCACTAATGCAACTTTAATGGCAAAAACATAAATAATTCATTTTTAAAAATTTACTTCATGCGGAATGTTTTTGTTTCAAAATTACCCCAAAAAGCGATTTCTATTATTAATATAGTATTGCCCTATCAGCAGATAGGTACAAATTTGTCAAAAAAAATAGTAATAGTAATGTCGATTTTTCCCAAAACCTGAGTTATTTCTGATCGAGACCAAATTTTTCATCTGAGTTTCCGTTATGAGAAACTTTTTAAAAATGATTTCCTCTAATATAATTTTGTATAAAAAATTACGAAGTGACTAAGCTTTTTATCCATATTTTTGGTATCCGTGAACTAATTTAGCTTATTTTCAATAGCAAATGCCATCTGATATCACAAAACAATTTGCCCGAAACCTAGCAACCCCGCTTCTTTATTGGCTGTGTATTGCGCGTTTCAACTGAAGTATTGACTTCGCTAATAATGGTGATTTGAAATATATATCAAACATTTTATGATAAATTTTCCGAAATATGACCTTTATTCTTTGAAATTCTTAGTATGTATCACACGTACAGTCTAGGATGTCTGGTAATTATTTCCATTTTTTATTCCCGAAAATGGTAAAAAATCATGTTGTTATTAAGACTGTCCCAACCGTATGGGGGTGAGAAATTCTGTTACAATAGCAAATCTGTGTAGAATAAATTTCAAAATGTTTCCAGACTTTAAGTCTCTGACTGCTTGTTAGTACATTTTCGATTTTGACTAAAAGACAAAAGGATAAAACACAACAAACACCAACAAAGAACATAACACCCCGAAAAAGACAATGAGCTCTGTACACTATACAAATACAACGACAGCGACAACAACAACAAGAACAGCATCAACAATCCAGGAACATTAGTATCAATGAGCAAATTAAAAATAACAACCTAATCATCGTTTTAAGACCAACAACGTTGGTCGATCAGGCTGCCTTAATAACACGATACGATGAGGACGTAGAGATGCGTTCGCAAACTAAATGACACTGAAAGAAAAAGACTTTTTTTGTGTTATGTCAACGCCAAAAGCTGTAAAGAAGAACACATCACAATACTAATACTTCGAATATTATGATAAAGGGAGATTTTATAAAACACCCCTGTATATTGTGTGTCATACGCTTAGTTTAGTTCAAATGCTTGTATGCGAACGTACTAACAGACTGACGTTCTTCGTCCTACAATTGAAAGGCGTTTGTCTGCGTGTATTGTGTTGTGCGTAACTTTATTTTCCGGCTTTTGTGTTCCGCCTTCTGTTTTTGTACAAAATACAATTGCCTGCAAGTGTTTAAAGTCAAGCGTTAACTTTACTACTTCTTGTAACTCATCACAAGGCCACAAATGAACCGACATTCACCAACACCACCACCACTGCCATTCTTACAGTCACACTGAAACTTTATAAGTAGAGTGAGCAACAGCCGAAAAACACCCTTCTCTGGGTTTCACAATGTGCAGTGTAGTACAATAACAAACAGTGCGAAACGTCAACCACCATTACAATCGGTGACACCATCAACATCACTCAGTCATCCAAGCAAACAAGTCAGGCAGTAGCAGACAAAAGTACGGACAGACAGACGACAGTACCACTAATTCTACCAGAAAATATACCCAAGAATATATTATGACACTCGTAACTCTCTATTCTAGGGTTATGACTTTTAATTTTTTTTTTGCAAGTATAAAATGTCACCTAGCCTAAATAGTCGTATTGTCCATAAAACATATAAAGAAACGCAATTTTATTTTTTCGCGGTTTTCAAAAATGTTTCCGCATAACACTCTTTGAAGTTCGACAACAGTTTTTTGTTTAATTAAACTGAAAATTAATATTCCGCAAAAATTTTAAAGTACCCGCAAAGAAAAAATATGGCTGGGGTAACCATATTCGAAGAGCATCATACATTTTTGGATTTATGATTGCAACAACTATGTTGCTATGGTTATGACAACTATACACTCATCCATTTTCCATTAAATGATGATTAGATTACCTTATTATGGTTGAAAATTGATCCCAATATTATCATATTATTGTTGTGTTTATAAATTATCAAAATATGATCTCTAGATTATTCTCCCAGAGTTCTGTTGAAGCTGGATTAAAAAGTTTTTTTTTTTTTTTAATATTTATTCATTTAATAATTTACACTTATAAATAAACTTATTTTAAAATAATTTAAGTAATAACATTTTCTTTGTCCTGACGTATAAGATTTGTATTATTAATTGAATAGTTACGGCTTAGGGAATAAAAAGATGGCCTCTTATGTATTATCTTTTCGAGGGAAAATGTATATAAATAAAAAAGATGGCGGTTTTTTTTAAACGTTATAAAATATTTAGTATTTTATTTTAGGTTAGGTTTAATTTTAAGTCTAGGGTTTTTAGAGTTCATAACCTAGCTTTGTATAAGGGGTTTAATATTTAACAGTTTTCCCTTTTTTGGGTAAGTCATTTATCTTCACATTAATTAATTTCACTTTTAGGTATAAATTCAAATTAACAATTTAATTATTTAAGTGTTTTTTCTCCTTTAGCTATAAGTTTGACTTATTTTAGTTTTTTTTTTACTTCTAATCTTATTTTTAAATTTAGGCTTTAGAGTTAAGTTTTAACTTGATTTATAAGTTTTTAGGGTTCACTATAAGTCTCCACTTTAAAATTAATTTAAAGAATTTTCACCAATTGGTTTTAAACTTTAAATACCGGATGTTGTCTGGATGACGAGTAGAAAAATTCTGAGTTGATTTGATGATTTATTGTTGACATTAGCTGCATTATTATTGACAACGGCAAAATGACACTTTTGGTGGGAACAGGTACAATTGGTACTATTGTTCGGTACATTTTGTTCACAAAGTGAACATTAATGATTAACATAAATCATTATTTTGTCGACGTTTACATACGTTTCTTATGTTAGTATTTAAAATTTGTCAGGAAAAATAAAATAATGGAAACATGTTATTTTAGTATAAAGCACGCATTAAAATATTGTTAAGAATCCAATTTCGTAATACAATTATAATGATCATAATATGTTTGTAGCAATCATAATATTTGCACTATAACCAATCCAAGTAATCATATTATAATCATAGAAAAGAATTTCGTCATCAGTTATTCCCATATTATGATTATTGCAAACATATTATGATTATTTCGTACTACAGACTTAAAAGCACATGTGTTCTGTTTAAACTTTTAATTCATATTTGTTTATATATATTTTTTTTTAACAATTTTTTTTTGCCTGAGTATAATAAATTCTAAAATAAACCACTTTTTTGTATTAATTTTTACTTAATTTATAATACTTCTAAGTATAATACACAATAACTTCATTTAAGGGATACCTGTCAATTTAAGTTTTACCTAGACGCCCACAGTAGACCGGGTTGAGACTACCAAATTATTCCTTCTTTCACTATTTTTTTATTTTGTTTTTTTGTTGTTGCCATTGTTTTTCTATTTTTTATGTTTTTTTTTGTTTATTATTATTTAATTTGTTCGAAGACGCTTATAAAAAAACAGACTGATGATCTTATAGTTGATGCAACTATAATAACCATTGCTGCAATTATAAAATGATTACTGACAAGACCTCTCTCAAATTATATAATAATATAATCAGTCGCGGATTCAGAATAAGATTTTGGTTAGGGAAGTTAGATTATTTATGATAAATTTTCTATTCTTTTTTTTTTTTTTTTGTATTGAATTATTTTTGATTATCCGCAACTGATTATGATTGAAGTTAGTGAGAGGAATATAATTATAAATACAATAGGGCTAGCGCAAGAAATAACTAGTGCAGAAATAAATCGCAATAACTTTTGAACGAAATGTCATATTTAAATTAAGAACACATTTTATTGAAAGGAATATTATATGAATTTATATTTTATTAACAATTAAGATAAACTAGATGTTTTGAACTTTAGTTTTAACTTTATCTGAAATACATCAATTAGGGTATTAATAGTACTTTCAGAGATCTTCTTGCGTAACTTATTTAAATTGTGAAAAAAAAAAATTTGACGTCGTCGACGATTTATTTTGTATTGTTCATTTCCCTTTTGGCCCAATATCTCTTCACTAGCCTGAGTTATGGACAATTAAGATGATTTTCTTCTCTATTTGAATTACAATTTGTATTAAAACGTCCTATTATTTTTCCTGCAATTTTTCTTGAATAATCATTTTAAAGCAAAATAAATAAGCAATATCGAAATTATTTGGATACCATCCTTTATTCCATTTTTCAAATCTAAAGTGATAAAAAAATATATTTCTTTTGCTTTTTTGCTTTAGTAAGAATTTGCAAGAGAAAATGTATGAACAAGTTATTTCGTGAGCACAAGTTATTTTGTAGACAATAGAATGATATGGTTACCGAAAAAGAGAGATTAATGCTAGAACATGATTAAAGCAACCATATTTATGATTGATACTATAAAAAATGCATTATAACAAATATCTGGGGCTGTAGGAATCATAGATTTGTGGCCGCAATCATATTTTTCTCTGCGTGTAATTAGATTATAACGATGACATAAAAAGACAAAAATGTTTTAAAATTTGACATATTTCGCTGATATTGATAAAAAGAAGATTAAACCGTTGTAGCGCGATAAGGGCATCAAAATTCCCAAAACAGCGCGCACATTACATAAAAAAGTAATTTGTAATGTGCAATAATTTTGGTCCACTAATCTGACTTTAATGGCAAAAACACGAAAAAAATACATTTTTAGAAAATGCACTTTATGCGGAAGGTTTTTGTTTTAAAATGACCCGATAAAGCGATTTTTATTATTGATACAGCATTGGCCATCACGTGATGATAGGCAACAATTTAGCAAAAGTGTCAAAAATGTCATAGCCCTACTCTATACTGATCGAAAAGCACACCAATAATAACTACAACAAGATATGAAATGATGCTTTCCTTGTTAAAAAACATAAAATATTAAAAAAAAGCGAAAGTGATTCCTACTTGCAACACAGCGCAACACAAATAGAGAGATTCTGTATATGAGCATCAGCATCATCAAGCTTTTTGGTATTGCTTATTTTTTTTTCTTTTTGTTCGTAAATTGGAATTGGTCCCTTGTGGCAATACAATATAATGCTCGGCAGGGTGCTTTGACAATAAAACGATTGCAATAACAGATTGTCTAACTCATATCAGGTTGCATCACGGCGGTTATGATGGATTGCCTTAAATACCTTTAAATTAAAAAGGATCAACGCTTGAATATTCCTAACACTCTACCACACCACTATGACATGTACAATTTCAAAACTGAAATTACTTAAAATCCATACAAAATAAGAATGTCCTGTTTTAGTGTGCGTCTAAGGGATGTTAAATTTGGTTTTAGATAATAATGTAAAGAGGAAGGAAGGTGGAAATTTAAATACGATTTAATTGAATATTATCTTGTTAAAAAGGACCTTCAGTAATTTAAAGGGAAATGAATTGTTAGATTAGTACTGTTGGGATTCGAAATATCAAAATGAAATGTTAAAGGATGTCTTAATTTTAAAAGTTGGCACATGTTATAATATTTACAAAGTTTTGAAATTTAAATGAGGGAGCAATTTTAATTTGACCACTGTGAATTTCTAAAAATACTACTATAAATACATGGTAACCTTTATCGAGTCGTAGCCGCTGTCTAAATGCCAAAAGTTTTTTCCATTTAAAAAATTTGATCAACATTTTTACATCTTTATGTATCTAAATGGAGATAATCTTCATGTTCCGTTTCAGCAATGTAAATAGCGATTGAGACAGTTTGTTAAATGGCCATTTCAGAATTAGCGTTATTTTAAGGATATATATCCCTCATACCAATACAATTTACAATTTTTATACCCCTATTATGCCATGCGCGCCTCCAAGGTGGAGGAAGCCTCAGAAAAACCGATAAAGAAAAAGGCAAACGAGAAAAAGAAGGAAAAAGGGGAAAATAAGGTGGAAAAGGAGATGAATGAAAAAAAAAATTATTTTAAATTGTCAAGCACGTGGAGTTTTTATTCTACTTAGATTCCTATTTTAATTCCAGATTCGATTGTGGATAACACCTGTTGGTTCTAAATAATAAAAAGTGAAAAATACTAAAGATAAAAAGTAATAACAATCTATTTGATTTTTGGTAGACAATTGGAAATATTTAGTTTTTTATAAATACATTTTATTAGCCCTTTGACTACGACCGGTTCATATATATGTCCCATTTTTATTTTTTTGGTGTGTTAGCAACAATTTTTTTAACCGATTTTTCTGAGTGTAATGTGCATCGACAAAGTAAAATTAGTTAAAAATTACCTTGCTGAAGAAACTGCTCAAATTAGCAAATTTTGTTTTACTAAACAAACGTTTCAGTACTCATGGCTCTATAGCGGTCACCATTGACGGATAGACTGATTGGGGCCTTTCTCTACGCTACGCTCTACAGCAACAATGACTTCTTCTGTACTCACTGTACGACGCACAGTGGTCAATTTCGCGAGATAGCGGTCAAAACTCTATAACTTTTGACCGGATTGGTATTTTTTTACGCAATTTGTTTTGTTCAATAGGAGGGACTTTAATTTCAATTTGCGTGTTCAAACGTAAAAATCGACTGATAGGAACGTAAGTAATGTGGAGTTAAAAATGCATTTTAATTTTTTGTTGAGTTTCCATGTAAAAGTTGAATATTTTTAAAATATAAAGTGCACATATATTTTATTTAAATGTATTAATAAAAATTTATACTAAAATTAGAAACAAATTATAATCTTTAAACTAGTATTAATTAAACAATATTAGTAAAAATTTCAAATTGAAACAAAGATTTGGTCAGATCATATGCCGCAAAGATTAACGCTGAGTATTAATGCTCAAGGTGATATATCAAAACCAATGAACTTGTTGCCAAAATTAAAATTGAATGAAGCTGAAAAAGAAAAATACAATAAAAACTTAAATAAAAATTTGAGGCTACATATAACAGAAGGTAGTTTTTTGAAGCTCGAACAATTAGTTAATATAGTAAAGATTTCTTTACCGAACCGAAATCCAAATAGTAACAAGCATATTTTTAAAAGTAGATGGTATAACTATAAATGTTTAAAAGCCAGAAAAAATTCGTTTGAGCTACTTAATGTGTTTAGAAAAACAAAAGAACTTAAAGACAAAGAAAAGTATCTACAAGCTAAAAAGACATACGTAAAAGAATGTAAAGATCAAAAGGAAAAATATTATATAAATCTCAACAACAAAATCAACAATACAAATGATTCTAAAAAATGGTGGGAACTGGCGAAGGAAATCCGAGGCGATTGCTTCAGATTGGGTACATCTGTAACAGCCAATGATTTTAAGCAATATTTTCAAGTCTTACTAAATCCTCCACAGGTGTCAAATGAAATATATTTTGCTCCAATGTGGCATGCTGATGAAGAATTAGATGGAGAAATAACAGTAAATGAAATCAAAAAAGTATTACAATTAACAAAACCCAATAAAGCACCAGGAACTGACAGAGTTCCATATGAAATGTTTGTGAATGCTTCTGTAGAATTTTTAAACGAATTGACAAAAACGTACAATATAATTTTTGAAACTGGCATAGTACATGAAAGCTTTATAGATAGTATTATATTTCCTATACATAAAAAGGGAGATATAAATAACCCTGGAAATTATAGAGGCATTTCATTTATGAATTGTGTGGCAAAAGTGTTGATGGGAACTATACAATCTAGATTAACTATTTGGATTGAGAAACATAATATCTTAAATGAATTTCAAGCCGGCTTTAGACCACATTACTCCACAGTAGATAATATATACAATTTATCGGCTATAGTTAATATAAAGTTTAGTGAAAAGAAAAAACTTATGCCTTTTTTGTGGACTTTAAGGCGGCCTTTGATAGGGTTTCAAGAAGTTCGCTTATGTACAAGCTGAATGCCCTAGGTATCTCCTCAAAAGTTATTAATTTACTACAAAATATCTATAGTCATACAAGATCAGCAGTGTGGACAGGTAACGAATTATCAGACTCCTTTGAAACTTACACTGGTGTCAAGCAAGGTTGCTTATTATCTCCACTTCTTTTTACCCTGTATTTGAATGACCTTCACGATAACTTAGGAGGTGGTTTAATGATAGAAGGTGTAAATGTTCGTTTATTATTATATGCTGACGACATTGTGTTATTGTCTGATGATATATTGGTCATGCAAAAAATGGTAAAAAATTTGGAAATATATTGCAATAAGTGGAACATGGAGGTAAATATGACCAAGTCTCAAATGATAATTTTTAGAAAGGGTGGCCGTCTTTCAGCACATGAAAAAATAAAGTACAAAGATCAAGATGTGGAAATTGTAAATGAATATAATTATCTAGGTGTAATCCTTACTCCTAAAATGATCTTCAAAAAACATTTGCAAAAGAGAAACAAGTCAGCTAAAAATTGCATTAATGCAACTTGGAAAAGTTTTTTGAATAAAACTGATATAACGCTTGAAACTAAGTGGAAACTCTTTCAGTCAATATGTCGATCCATCCAATCGTACGCAGCTCAGATTTGGGGATGCTGGTTATTTGATGACGTTGATTTACTGCAGCGGTATTTTTTAAAAAGAATACTAAAATTACCGGATTCAACACCAAACTACGCACTTACGTTGGAAACAAAAACAGAGTCTAGTTACTTTTATACATTAAATTTACACATGAATTACATATTTAAAACTCTTTTTCAATATCACCAAAACAGATTACCTCACAAACTATCGGTAATGATACTGAGAAATAATATTTTCTGGGCAAATCAAATGAACGAATTGGGAAGAGAACTTAATATAAATTTTTCAAACGATATATCATCAGAGGAATGGCTCAGTCAAGGAACAGCATTGCTACAACAACTTAAATCAAGAAATTTAACAGAAATGCGTGAGTTAGCTTTGAAAAGTAGAAACCGATTTTACAAATATTTAGACCATAGTAAAAGTACAAGCTACATTGAAAACGAAATAAATTTAAACCAAATAAGAACAATTATGAAAACCAGATGTGATATGCTACCATTAAACGCTAATAAGTTTGATAACATTGAAAATAAAATGTGCAGTCTATGTAATATGAGAGAAGATGAAAATCTTATTCATTTTATGGCAAAATGTCCTATACTCAAGGAATTTCGAATCAGGCATTTAGGAAAAAATTATTTAAACGAGTGTGAATTGATAGATATTTTAAATGGAGAAAGAGAAAATGGATGGAAGAGGCTTTATTTTTATGTAAATAGCGCATTAAAATACAGAAAAATAATAATAGATGAATTTAATTATTAATTATTAATTATTGTAAATACACATAATTGTTAAAATTAAGTATAACAGACGACTTAATAGTCATTGTTATGAACTTTATATCTTTATTTATTTTAATTATTTTGATTGAATAAAGAATACAATACAATACAATACAATACAATAGTAAAAATTTCTTCCAAATAGCTTTGATTTTCATTTTGCAGTAGTTGTTTAGCTTCTTCATCTAACTCTAATGAGGTTGATTTCCATTTTTGTCGAATACTGGACATATATGGGTCTGATGTGCACAACAAAATATTAATAAGATCTTCATTAGTACAATATCTGGAAATTTTTCTTGTATTGTGCTCGCGAAAGAATCTGTAGTCTTTGTTCCTTTTTTCTTGCGCTTCTTCTGAGAGATCTCTAATTGGAAGCATATTGTGCTGAATTATTTGTTCCCCATGGAACAAAATTTTGTGAACTGTGGTTGGCATATGTCTCCAAGGTTATAAAGGGTTGCTGTCTCATTAGCATACTGACCAAATTTTTTTGCATCTATCTTTTTGCTACATGCTATAACTTCTAATATGATTTGGAATCGTCGTATTAAATCATAATCTACTCCAGTTATAGAAGCTGCAGTTTCTGGATCGGGAAAAAATCTCCTTGATGTGTTTCCATCATTAGAATTTCCTTCTCCTTGCTTTGGCTGGTCAATTATAAGGCCTATCTCACGGTATTTTTCTTGAATATCTTTTTTTTTTGCTTTCTTTTTTCCAAATTTTCTTTGTTGTTTCTCACTGTTTCGCGTAACGGGCCAAATTCCAAATCGTATCCCAATTTAAGAATATGCTCCATAAAACGAATTCTAGCATGAAGAGGTGACATTCCAAATTCATATGCTTCATTAAAACTATCGTCTTGTGTTGGTGGTTGGCTCAATTGACTTGATGTTTTTTGGCATATTTTGCAGCTTGACGAAGACTTTGTTTCGGTTAAAGCTTGTGCAACTTTTCCATCGATCATTGTAAGTGACATTTTAAAGTTAACTTCGATGCATTGGTCATTAAATTCAAATATCACTGGTTGAAGTTCTTTAATTTCATCTCTTATTTTGGCAACTTCTTCAGTTTTTGTAAGCAAACTTTATTGGTCTACAAAATTTTGTTGACGAGGGAATTTCATTCTTCCATACATCTATCTCTGCAGCTCTACTAGTTGACAGCTCTGAACCAATATAAGTTTTTGTTAAACGTAATGGAACGAAAGAAATCATGAATAAATTGGCATCTGATGAATTTTCCGCATTACATTGTTTGTATTGTTTCTGGCCAGAGGACCCATCACATCCCCATTTAGAAATTAAAGTCATGCTGCAATTTTTAAACTGCTTTAAATAGTCAGCATCAAATGTCTTTAATAATCGTTCTGCAGTGTGTTCAAGAAGATCCTGCAATTTTATTTCTGCTGAACTTGAAGTTACACTAATAGCAGTTGGTGAAGGTAAGCAATCTTTTTTGGCAGAAACTATATCTCGATATGATGGAAAAATTCCACAATTTTTTTCATTGGTTCGCTTCCGCAATTCTGTATATTGGTTTTTAGTCATTTTCAAATCCAAAAATAGTGCAAATGCTTCTTCTGGAGTTTATTTATTTTCTTCAGTTGGTGTCGGCATACTTTCTAAAATCCTTTTTTGCGTCTGGGGCTTGCTTCCACTATTTTTTCAATGATAGCAATTTTACTCTTTTTAGTTTTCGATGGTTGAATTTGATGCAGAAATGAATCCTTTATGATGCTACAAGAAACTTCTTCATTGATATGTTTAAGCTTGCGTCTTCGTGATCTTTCACTACAATTATCAATTGGCTTTGCTGGTCGACCACCTTTTCCAGTTTCCGTGGTAGTTACTGATGGCTTTTTAAAAATAAGTTTATTTCTTAGCCATTCTTGGTTGCGTGAGTAAAACAATTTCTTGTTTCTGGAACATTGATTGTACCGTTTTCTTAAAGTATTTAAAAAGTTTTTTATTTTTAAGTTATGAATTTTAATTTCTTGTTTGTCGCATATTTTGAAGAATGGATTATTCATTATATGTAAAATAATGTCGTTTTCATCTTTCCGTTCAAAATATATCTGATAGAACACTATAACTGAATTTAGCCATTGTTTAAACAATAATGAAGAAAAAAAATGAATGCATGGATTAATATACTATTGCTCGAAGTTTCAACATGATCTTTTTACCTCTTTGAAACATAATATAAAAGGTACTTGGTTTTACCAGTTATTTCCATTGGTTTTAAATTTATTTGCAATTTTCAGGTATTTAAGTTGTGTAATATTAGATGGCAATAAAATCTTTTTTACCTTTTCCAAACGAATTGCTAGATACCACATAATTTGAGAGTTAACAGGTACTGGTAATAATATAACAGGTACTTGGTTTTACCAGTTATTTCCATTGGTTTTAAATTTATTTGCAATTTTCAGGTATTTAAGTTATGTAATATTAGATGGCAAGAAAATCATTTTTTACCTTTTCCAAATGAATTGCCAGATACCACATAATTTGAGAGTTCTATTGTCATTTTTGTCAAAATTTTGATACACCCTTCTATGTGGACTAGGTCCAAATATGGGCCAACTTCTCCTAATTTCAACAGAATTATTATTTGGTTCAATAAGAACTCTTGTACAAAATTTCATCAAAATATATGCATAATAGCCACTTTCACATACAAATAACTTCTCAAAAAATATGACGTGCATTTGTACCGAATATCTTACCTTGGGTCAGAAAAATTGCTGTAGCTCAAAAAGTGCAGTCCCGATGCATGGACATGTATATATAGGAATGTAGGGGAGAGTTAGGAATACAAAATAGTAAATTTGTGTTTTGACTCAGCTTGACTCACAGGAGTTGTGCTCTATGAAGTAGGAAATTTCCGAGAAATTTGACCTTTTTTAAAAAAAATATTTAAATTGTTCTGAAAACAGTTGAGCTTCAATTTTTTTTACCAGTAATAGGAAATAAGTTAAGTCACAACACAAAATTTATTTCGTCCAAACATCTTGAAAAACAAAAAAGTTATGATCATTTAAACTTTAAAAATTAACTAAAAATATCATAAATTTACTAAATTCTGAAAAAGCCCATTTTGGACCACCCTGTTCTCAGTGAAATAGTTGAAATAGAGTTCTAATTTTTTGGCTCCCGAGGTTTACTACTGTCTACTTTCATATGAGTCTAATAACTTTAAAATCGGAGAACAAAAACCAAAAGGAGTTTTGGCCGTTATCTCAAAATATTGACCACAGTGCGACGTCTCTGTGGATGCACGTTTCATAGTTAATCGAATTAATTACTTTGATAGACTATTATGTTGACCGTAAAATGGACGTAGTGCGCGATACGTATTTCGAACAAAACCATGATTTTCAAAATAAATTTGCATAATTTGAAAGCGTTGTTCAGGCGTCAGTCTATTCATGTTGAAATGTCAAACCAACCTTAACATAAATCACTTGACAGTGGACAAAACCGCCTCCAGTTAAAAAAGTGTTGCCAACTTAAAGTTCTATAAAAAAAAACCCTTTATATGAAAAAATGCACCAATTTTAAAAGTCGTTTGGCAAAAAATATATCAAAAATAGAAAAACGAAGTTCACCCATAAAATCAGCATAACTAAAAATAATTTCCGTTAAAATGGCATCGATTATTTAGTGCATTTTTTTTTTTTTTTTGCATATTTTGCTATAAATGCATATTTTGCTTAAAATGCATATTTTGATTGCATCTTTTTTACTTATTTGGCTTTAAATATATATTTTTATTACATATTTTTACTAATTTTGCTTTAAATGCATACTTTTATTTCATTTTTCTTACAGTTTTGAAAATATCTCAATTTTAATTTATATTTAAATTTTTTAATGAAAATTATTCAAGTTCGTGGCCATACTCTATATTTCTTTATTAGGATATTGTCCTAACAAATAATCTGTAGAGTTTTTTGTTTTCAAATTTATTATTTGACCCTTTCAGGAATGTGTGAATAGATCTATTTCAGGAATTTTCTAAGTTCCCATCATCAGAACACGTTTTGAAAGCGGTAACAATCCCATGCAAAACATCAAACATTCTTATAAACTAGTTTACTCACTACATGAGAACTAATATATGAGCTTGTAGTTAATGATTATCACCATTGATCAAAAAATAAATTGGGAACTTGTTTGTTATGTGCAAGGTCCACCTCTGGTGGATATTCAATACACGTTTTTTGTTTTTTTCTCCTTTTTATATTTTTTTAGTTTATAAAGAAAACAGGGGAAGTAAACTAGACCGTACTTTGTCTTTTATACAAGTTTGATATAATTTTTATTAAAAATAAAAATTATGTTTTTTCGACCTTTAATTGTGCAATGAAAATGAAATGATTATATCAAACTTGTTTAAATTTTTTATTTAAATTTTATATTCAAATTGGGATTAAGAGAAACAGTTTTAGGCTGATTTTTAAGGACACATTTGTCAATATAAAGATTAAACATTTTTTTTTAGTTGTGCAAGATGTATTTATAGAATATAAAAAACAATACAAATTATCTTTAAAATTTAATTAAAGTGCCACTATTTTCAAAATTTTTTATGTTTTTGTGTTTAATAAAAATAGAAATAGAGACGGAGGAGATTAGAAAAATAAACAAAAATAAATAAAAATAGAATATTTGTGTTTGTTAGTATTGGTCACTGGGTATACAATATACTTACAATAACAGAAAAGCTAATAGGAAAGAAAACTTCAATTTAGCTGCATTACATTCGAGGCCATACTTGGGTGTAATCGGTAAACGGTCATGACTTGGTATTGTTACGTTTGTAATGTAAGAAGAGTGCAGGTTTGATTCTTACAGCCGCAGGTTGTTGAAAAATTTATCATATAGAGACAATCTGACAATTATAAATACACAAATAATAATACAATTTAAAAATGAAAAAACCACTGATGACGCCTGTCCATAAAAAGAGGCAGAAACTAGTTTAGCCTGATTTAAAAATTAATAGTGTTTATAATTTTTAGAGAAAAACGTTTATTCTTCTTTTTAATCTCAACATTTATAAAATATAAAAAAAAAACAAAAAATTTTAAGTCCATATTTTTTAATTTTAAGATTTTTCACTCATAAATATTGCAGGCGCCTAAAACACACTTTTTAAGTGCATAAAGTTTTTATCCCTGGTAATAACATACAAAATTGTTGTGCTAATCGACTTTTCAAAGGCGTTTGATACCGTAAACCATAATGTTTTATTATTAAAACTTAGGGAATATTTCGGTTTTAGTAGAAGTGCTTCAGAGCTTATCAGTTCGTATCTGTTACATCGATATCAAAGAGTTAGTTCAGATAATGCTTTCTCAACCCTCAAACCAGTTTTTTCTGGTGTCCCACAGGGTTCAATTCTTGGCCCTGTATTATTTAGTTTATTTATAAATGATATTGTATACTGCTGTAAAAGTTCTAATATACACCTTTATGCTGATGATGCACAAATTTATCTTTCGAGACCAATAGGATTGATTGAGGACTTAGGATGTCGGTTAAATGAGGACCTAGGTGATATATTTCATTGGTCTGTGAACAATAACCTTATGATTAATGCCTCGAAAACGCAAGCCCTTCCAATTCATAAAGGCATTTGTAACGATATTTTACCGGAAATTATTTTGCAAGATAAGTTGATAAATTATGTTAGTAAAGTGAAAAATCTTGGTTTTGTAATCAACACTGAGCTTAACTGCAAGGATCACATTAATTATACAATAATGAGAATGTATAATGTCCTCAGGAAACTTTGGCACTCTGCATTATATGTTCCTAATGATACTAAACTAAAATTGGTGAAAGCCGCAGCTGCACCGACCAAGTTTTAGCCCTTACCAACTATATAGAAACCGGTTTCGACAAGATGCAGAAAACAGCAGTGTCATTCGTTGACTTAACAGCAGCCTACGACACAGTGTGGAAGAAAGGCCTCATCCTAAAATTAGCAAAGGTAATTCCTTGTAGCCGAATCTGCAATATTATACTTGCGATGCTCAGTGATCGGCTTTTCAACGTGTTCATAAACGATGGCAAAAGTAAAACAAAGAAACTCAACAATGGCTTGCCCCAGGGCTCAGTTCTCGCCCCAGCCCTATTTAACCTATATATTCACGACCTACCTGACACCATCTCCCGAAAATTCAACTACGCAGACGACATGGCCTTCGCCTTCCAACACACCCAATTTTCAAAGCTCGAAAACGTGCTGGAATCTGATCTATTGAAAATCACATCCTACTGCAGCAAATGGAGACTTAAGCCAAGCCCAGCGAAAACGGAGGTATGTTGTTTTCACCTCACGCACATAGAAGC
Source organism: Delia radicum (assembly GCA_021234595.1). Lineage (NCBI taxonomy): Eukaryota > Metazoa > Arthropoda > Insecta > Diptera > Anthomyiidae > Delia > Delia radicum. Next base: position 15,496,544 of record CM037853.1, on the reverse strand, counting down.
GGACAGAAAATTATCAATACGTCTCAATGGTACCACACTCAACCACAACTTCACTCCCAAATATCTGGGCATAACCCTAGACAGAACGTTATCATTTAAAAACCATCTAGATAAGTCTTCCCAGAAAATTAAGACAAGAAACAACATCATCCAAAAACTCGCTGGAACAACGTGGGGTGCTCATGCTAACTGCTTAAGAACATCTGCCCTAGCATTAGTCTACTCGGCTGCCGAATATGGTGCCCCAATCTGGCTAAACAGTCATCATGTCAAACGAATAGATACGCAACTAAACACCACAATGAGAATAATTTCAGGAACTCTAAAGGCCACCCCCACAGAATGGTTACCCTCGCTAACAAATCTGCAACCGCCACACTTAAGAAGAAGACAAGCACTCCTCCGAGAATACACTAAGATCAGATCAGATATAAACATACCGCTCAACTCTGACCTCTCCATCCCCTACGATGCGAGACTGAAATCCAGAAACCCACCGCTTTTACTAGCCAAACAACTGCATGATGAAAACTTTAACATCCAGACAACATGGTCGCAGCACTGGTATGACTCGGGACGTAGTAGTCCCTTATTCAACAAAGATGCCCGTAACAACGAATTTGACCTTCCACGTAAAGCTTGGTGTAACTTGAACCGCCTTCGCACTTCCACTGCCAGAACGATGGAAACCCTAACTAAATGGGGACTCGCAAATGACGCAAGCTGCCAATGTGGTCATCCAACTCAATCGATTGACCACATCATATATAGCTGCCCAGTTTTGTCATTTCCAGGCAATATTGAAGAATGTAAATCCTTAACACCTGACGCAATATCCTGGCTAAACTCATTAAACTTATAACAATCAATCTATCTCAACAATTTGATTTAAGCTAACAAAACATAGTGGAAAATATATTTTCTCTGTATTCTTAATTCCATACGCTAAATAAAAAAAATAAATAAAAAGAAAATTTGATAGCATATCTCATTACTCCATACGAATTTTAGGAAGTAGATTGACATCTTATCTTAACATCCGTAATTTAATATTTTTACACAAGATTATTTACAAGAAAGAACCTGATTATTTATATAAAAAACTTAATCTTGCTCGGTCTAGTCGTACGTGTAATATTAATATACCTGATTTCAACTATTTATCGTCCTCAAGAATGTTCTTCGTTAGTACTGTGAAATTGTGGAATTATTTACCTAACTCACTTAAATCCGATCCCCGTGAATTGGTTTTCAAAGCGGAGGTTTTAAAGCTTTATAAGTAGCAATTATTTTCTTTTTTTTTTTTTTTAATTTCACTTTAATTGTTATTTTAACTTTTATTGTTATTGTATTTTTAGGTTTATAACATGTTATATATAATTTTATAAATTGATATTATAATGTTTGAGGTGCCCTAAGAGACTCTAAGTCTTATTTGTACCAAAAGAAAAGAATAAATAAATAAATAAATATCATACCTCATTTTCTTATTTATTTGGTGTGATATTTTTGTCACTAAATCTGAAACCAATTTGTTCTCCATTATGATACTTACGGACACTTTTGAGAAAAGGTTTGTCATTAACATATATTTTTTAAATTTTTAAAAATTATATTTTCTTAAATATTCGCCTGCGAACTTTATGTCACGAAAATTTGACCTTTGAACTTTTGACAAATTAATCATTTTGAGGTAATTTGTTCATCTTTAATTTAAGACCTCAGCGATTCACGTAACATTAATAATTTTGATTACATATTTTATTTTGAAAAGTAATTTTAGTACATTTTTGTTTAAGTTTTTAAGACGCCATATTTCGCTAACCAAGTGGTTTGCTGTCGACGTTAGTCGCATTTAACAAATTTGGAAGATTTAAGGCCTAAAATTAAATATTTTTAAGTTGGTAATAAATGAAACAAGCCTGTTGTCTTTGATTTAACTTATCTGTACAATTAAACTAAATTATGATAAAATTGATTTAAAATTAAACACAATATGTAAAATTTATAAATATTTTTTTATTGACTACCAAGTGGTAGCAAGACAACCAGAATTCAATTTTCTTCATTTGCAAATATGCATGCATGTGTTTAAGTGAGCATTTGTTACAAATACATATCAATTTTTTTTTTCGTCTGAGCTTTTGACGCTAATCAGATTAGTATCGGTTCACAAAATACATTAAAAACATAGAAAATGCCACAGCAAAAAAGTCGAAACGCATCGAATTGCAATCGTAGACATAAAAACAGAAAAAAAAAACATTAAATTTCCACCCACAAAACTGTTGCCACTGTTGACAAAAAACAAAATCAAACAAGAGAAGTTTTGTTTATGAAGTGGAAATGGAAATATAGAAAAGTAGTATTGTAGTCATACGTTCCTACTATAAATGACTGACTGAAACTGACTGACACTGATGATGATGAATATCAAGTGAATCCTTTTATGACACCACAAAAATATAAAACGCCTTCATAAGAAACTAAACGAAAAATATGAAATTGTACCTAAACTAAGAGAAAAACACTTAAATAAAAAATGAATGGTAAAAAATAAAATTAAGGTCTGTATATTGAACTATTTCTAAGTAAAAATGGTATCGTATATGAATATATGCGATTATATATGGTCATGTATATGATTATATATGGTCATGTATATGATTATGTATGGTCATTAGGGCGGGTCTATTTGTAGGGATTCAAAAAAAAAAAATCGCTTAACGTACAAGGAAATCGTATTCTAGGGATCAATCTAATTGAATTTTAACCCCTTAACGGTCACCTAGAATGATGACTTATGCATTAATCTGCTAGCGCGTCTCCCGGAGAAGAAGTAGATCCCATAATCATGGAGAGATTCCTTCTACTTTCTGAAATATCAAAGTGGGATTTTTCATAATTTGACCCTACGGGTCAAAAGTCGGGACATCAGAATTCGTTTTAGAGGTATGGTTCCTTCGGCAAAGTTTCTTATTTTGATCCCTAGAATACATTTTCCTTGTACGTTGAGCGATTTTTAAATCGACCCCCCCTAATGGTCATATATATGATTATGTATGGGCACTGCTGCTCATATATGTCTATATATAGTTCAATTTGTGACCAAATCGGTCTTTATGATTATATATGATCATATATTGCCTAAATTTCGGATACGAACATATTAGGTCATATATTGTTCTATATATGGACAATTGCTATTCATATATTTAACCAAATTCAAGGCCAATAGTCCTTAATATAAAAGTGTTCAACTTCTCGGTGTCACTCTCTAGATATATTCGAATTGCAAAAAAAAAATATTAACGGTTAAACTTAAACCAAGTAATGTGAAAAGGAGGAAGGACAATCAGATCATTTGGAGAGATGTTTCGCGACTTGTGGTCTTTCTGCGGTTGTTGTTTCTCTTCAGTTGTTGCATTTCTGCTATTGTTGTGGGAAGTTGGCTTCTGTTTATATCGAAGATCCAGCGTTTGTAGACAGTAGTAACGGCAAGGAATATATCATTTTTCTCGGTAACGTGACTAGTATATACAAACGCTAGCTCGATTTTCCTTCCTAATTTATATATTCCTTGGTTTTAACTACAAACTAAACTTAGCTTAAGCTCTACAGACAGGAATGAAAAACCACATAACACTGTTCAACAAAATCAAATCTTTTCCTAAACTACAATGTCCGACCTATAAATTTTGATAGAAGAGACAAAAAAAAAAGACACGTGTATCGGCGTTTTGAAAGCTTACATCTGGGTTTCATTTTAGGGAGAGGTAAAGTTTCCCCCAAATGCAAATTTTGCATTGTCAATCGGCATAGAAAATCGAGTAAAGCTTACCTTTAAAGTATATGGTGTGTTCAGCAAATTTATGTAAAATGTTACGGAGAATATTTTTGTAGAAAATGTTAACCCTCTAACTGCTCAAGGTAAGGGCTTTTTTGTCCTTCTTTTGAAAAAGAGCAAGAAACACTATTAAACCAGGCATTTAAGGGGTTAAAATGTTAAAAATTTATTATAAGTCCCAGAATACACCATAATCAAATATTTTTGTAGAATATGTTAACCCTCAAACTCCTCAAGGTAAGGCTCTTTTTTGTCCTTCTTTTAGAAAAGAGCAAAAAAAACACCATTAAAACACGGTCGGACCATGTAATTTTTGTTTTGTGTTGTACAATGTAATCAATTACTCCTACGTCAGAAGAAGTAAAGTCTTCATTCAGATTAAATAACCTTAAGGGAGCTTTTATTTTGGCTTCACAAAAATTAAGCTTAAAGTCTACAAAGATTTTTTAAAGTGTAGACGCAATATAGAAATAAACACCCCCACATAAATAACCAAATAATTTTATATTCTAGACTGACAAAACTGCATAAGGTAAAGTTTAAGTTTTTTTTTTTTATACATTAAAAGCATTTCCAAGTGATCAAATTCCATATGACAGTTGTTTGTGACTGTGTTTGTACGTGTGTGAGTGTAGACAGACAACCTGTGGAGGCCTAAAATGCTACAAGTTCGAACATGTTATTGTGTCACTTTTATTTGAGAACAAAAAAAAAAGCAAACTCTGTGGAACAGAGATTGATTGAACATGATAACACTACATTATTGAAAGCTTTAGAGTTTAAGAGATTGTTGTGTTTTTTATAGTGTTTTCAATTATTCGACCTAGGCGTTTAAACGGTTAAGGCATTATTCGAAAACTCGCTAAAATTGATTGAACGATTATGCGGTAAATCCACAAAATTAGTGGTTAATCGATTAATCGTTTACCGCTAAATAAATTTATTTTATTGGTACTTTATAAATAATAACATTAAAACTTTTCTTTTTTTTAACAAAGGTCAACTGACTCGATATGTAAATGGTTTGTTTGGGATGATTAAAAGCATCCTGCGAAATTTAATAAAAATTGTTAATAAAAACGAAATTATTTAGGAGAATTTTAAGGGACTAAATCCTTAGAGTTGCAGAGTTTTTTGATTAAATAGCGTAAGGAAGTTAAAACTAAAGGCGAAAATATTTTCCCATACATTTTTGATGAAATGCAAAATTCTCTGGGGCACTGACGATGTTTTGAGTTTCATATGAAATGTATGGTAAAATTGTTTGCTTTTGGTTTTAGCTTTTATTGTAAACATCCTCAAAGAGTCTGCCAGTGTTACCATTTGTAAAATGTGAGAGTTTTTAAGTTGTAAAACAACTTATTTTCTACACTCAAAAAAGTTGTTTCGTAATGCGTTTGTAGTTATTTAATCTAAAGTTGCACTTGTTTCACTTAGACCGAGTTTTGGGAATGTCAGTTAAACTCGGTTTAGTTAATCCGACAACGATTTTTGTCTGCCATATTTCAGAAGTAGAGTACCATTTACAAACTTCGTTAATCTAAGTTTAAAGATAATCTACATCCCAAAAACTAGGCCTTAGAAAAATAATTTTTTATGTTTTGGAGGGTTGATTTTTGAAACAACCTACCAAAATTACTGCAGTGTTTTTGGTAGGTTATTTTATGCAGTTGTTTCGAGCTTTTGACAAAGTGTGTTTATATCAAAAGATACAAAAAACAAAAAACCAATATGGCAGCTGCAACAAGTGACTTTTTTTATACATTTTTTCTCTTTTATCATTAGTGTAGAAGATAGACAAATAAAATTAAAACACTATAAATTTTATTAAATTAATAAAATATTAAGGTAAGATTTGGTATAGGCAATAAATTTATTAACTTGAATATTAATAAATGTTGTAAAGGGTGTGTTTATACAGGTATATAACTTTGAAATGGAATAAAACTAAGATAAATTTTTTAAATTGACATGAAATTTACTTTATTCGAAAGATAATCTTCTCTCACTATAATTTAAATATGACTTCTGGCATATGACCGACACGGCTGGTTTGAACGAAGTCTAATCTGGAGGTCCAATTTTCGATGACTTTTTCCAATATTTGTGGCAGTATATTGGAAATAATGCGGCGAATGTTGTCCTCCAAGTGGTTAATCGTTTCGGGCTTATCGGCGTAGGCTAGCGACTTCACATATTTCCACAGAAAATAGTCCAACGTTTCCTTTAATAAATCAATTGGGGCACGAGCTGTGTGACATGTTGCCCCGTCTTGTTGAAACCACAGCTTCTGCATGTCACCATTGACTGCAACGTTTTGACCAGCAACGTTTTTAAAGAAGTACGGACCAATGATTCCACCAGCTCTGTAGCAGCAATGACTTCTTCTGTACGTCTCCGTGAATGCATATTATAATTTTGAATAAACAAGGCGAAAACATTCCATAGTTAATCGAATTAATGGCTCTGATTGACGATTATGTTGACCGTAAAATGGATGTAGTGCGCGATACTTATTTCGAATAGAACCATGATTTTCAAAATAAATTTGCACAATTCGGAACCGTTAGTCTATTGATGTTGAAATACCAAAACAAACTAAACATAAATCACTTGACAGCTGACAAAATGGCTGCCAGTTAAAAAAAGTGTTGCCAACTTAAAGTTCTATACCTGTATAAAGAGCACCCTTTATTTCTTTTCTTGTAGCAATTTAATATTTGTGTATTTAGTCAGTGTGACGAAAAGAAATTAAAGAAACCATATTACATCTCTTAAAGACAGACATGCGGCAGAAATGATTTGGAAAAATAGCGTGAAATGTAAATATTTAAAGTAATATTTGACGTAAATATAGTTTTACAATAGTTTGGTTATTAAATAATAAAATCAGATTAAGCCGCATTTTCGCAATGTCCCGTTAGCTACTAACTGGACTTTAACTGACACATTTTTTGTTGTCTCCCATATACATTTTTCAATTTAACTGTTTGTTAAATTTTAACTGGACATTCAGTAATCGGGCCTAAAAATGTTTAAAAAAAAGTTTTTTTATTACCCGATTAAAAAAATGTTTACATATCACTATGTTTTTTTATCTTAAATTATATTATAATATGTGATTATATATGGTGCCTTGCATATCCATATTTTATTATATAGTTCTTATGTGGTAACTTATATATCGAAGTGTTGTAATGTATTGACCTTTATAAAATTATATATTAAGCATATACGTAATCATATATGGTGACATCTAAGCTATACAATTTTATATATAATAATAATGTTTTATAAAAAATATGTTTTTGATATGTATATTGCAACTTAAGATCTAAATATATATGACATTAAATGATCAACTGATATATCCATATATCGCACAAGATTAACAATTATGTTTGAGATATGATATATGTTCCAACTTCATTAATATTTTCTATAAGTATAAGAAATAAGTATATATTGTTATATATAAACCGATACATAATTCTATATGTGCCTGATGATCAAATATTTTTTAAATTTTTTTATGGGATTCTGTTAAAAATCGACATTTATCAACATATGCTTCATACATATCCACATGCATCCATACATGATTCATATGTGTTCATAAACCATTCTTATATGTTCATATGAGGAATCATATATGTTCGTCTGTGTTCATTAACGAAAATTGAGGTAATATTTACATTATCACATATGAATCGTATATAGCAGTATATGGACATGTATGACCTCGAATCACTTCATATATAAGCATGGATGAGTTCATACATGTTCATAACTAGATATATGTCCATAAATAGATATGTTGATTTTTAACTGGAGATTTAAACATTTTATGAGATTTAACTAAAACTAATTTAATCTCAAAATATCTTAATCGATCCACCTAAAATTACTTATCTTTTTGGATCTAATTAGATCCAATTAGATCTAAGTTATGGTGTAATGGTTAACGCGTTGGACTGTTACACAGATTGTACCGGGTTCGATTCCCGGTGACGACAACATCAATTTAGAAAAATAATATGTATGAGTTTTCTATCACATATATGTATCGCTGTGTTCCCATAGCACTTAACCCCACAAAAGTAAAATAATGAATCAGGGCTATGAAACAAAAAACTTCAATAAATTTGCCAACTCTACATCAGGTGGCTACCAACAACTGTTCTAAGACTTATCATCTCGCGCAATTACAGTTTTGCCACGTTTGAAGCTCTTCATCTTTCACCACCTTTCATCTCTCCACTATCCCCTTTCCAAAGAAAGCAAAACATTAATTAATAGGAAGAATTTCATGAGTGTTGCTTCTGTTTTTAAAAAAAAAAGAAAAGAAAAACCATATCAAACCAATTTTGCGATAAATTTTGATCTAATTTAATCCACTGATATATTTAAGGGAGCATATTACCATATACCCTAAACTTGGATAAGAATAAATATTGATCTCTATCAAATGAGATCTGTTTTCGTATTTGAGACAAGTTTTTTTGATCGAATAATATTTTTTTAAATGCTGGTTATGTTGTTTTAACTGCATTTGTAGTGTAAAAGTTAAAAATAACTACAGTTGAATTAAATGAAAATGTAGTGTACGCCTTTTTAACTGCAAATCTAGTTATTATAACTGCTGTTTGTAAATGATTCTACATACAGTAGTGTCGGTTTTCACAACGATGTTTTTTTGTTTGAATTTTTACATTGATTGTGTGGGCTTTAAAGTATTTGTTTCGACATTAACCGAAATAGGGGCGATTAATCAAGGAATCGATTAACCGAATTGGAAGCACTAGTTTTTTAGGAAAGGAATTTTAGATCTTAAAGTGATAATTTCGCCCCAAAGAATCTATGAATGAAAGTGATTATTTTTTTAGTAGAAAAAATAGAAAGGAAAAAAAAAATGCTGGAACAAGCATTTTTTAACACACACACACAGTATATGTGTGAATATGAATACACTTAAATACCAGGCGTCAATTATCTTTCTTATGTGAACAAGTACTAATCCGGAAATTGTATATAAATTCTGTACTGACACATGTATTTTAGCAAATTGCAAACAATATTTTTATAAAAAAAAAAAACAAACTAACAATATAATCATATCCTACTACTTGTTCTACTACTACTTCTATTGCCTCATTCATTTAAAGGAAGTGTTGGCAAGTTTTTAGAGATGTTGATGATGATGACACTGTTTCAGTAAGGAAATGTTCGCTAAAGTGGCCTGATCGCTAATATGAACATTTTGGTTTTTTCGTGTTGTTGCATGAATATGTAAAAACTTCCAACTGTCGTCAAGTATAATTTCCGCTATCACTTTTTGAAAAAAGTTTCGACGCGAATGTTAACGTTTTTATTGTGCCGAAATATGAATTATAATTTTTCGTAAACGTTAAAGTGAGTTACAAGTTTTAAAGAATTTTTCAGTCGTATTTTTTTAAACGGTAAGATTTTTTGCACAATTTTAATAAAATGTATTAATTCCATAAAAATTTTAATAAATAAAAAAACGATATATTCTTTAATATAAAAATATATGATCATATAAAATAGCATATGTATCAATATGTATTTACCCTGCAGGAAGCTTGGGGTCAAGTGTCTCCAAGTCTTCACTTTTGTCTACTATTTTGTTGACATTGTCAACTAAGCGTCTACACTTTTTACTTTATTAACTCACTAGTAAATTTTTGGTTCCAATGTCTGCATATGGTCACATAAGAACTACCTAGTCACTAGTGAATCTATGTTTCTAATGTCTACATGTGGTCCCATAAGAACTAACGAGTCACTAGTGAATCTTTGGTTCCAATGTCTACATATGGTCCCATAAGAACTACCTATTCACTACCTAGTCAATAGTTCTAATGTCACTAGTGATTTTCAATGACACGTACATGTTAAATGTCTATAGCAAATTACATTGCCTGGGGAACATTTGGTTAGTAGTACTGGTAACACAGTCAATAGTGAATCAATACTTTTTCACTATTGACATTTCCTGCAAGGTATATATTATAATACTTTCAAAATGTTTTACCAAAAAAATGCGTATATAAAAAATTACTATTCTGAATTTTATATAAGGTGGCGCAAAAATAACCTTCCGATGTTTTTTTTTTATTGTGTATTTATTATGTATAGCATTTTCTGATAGGAGGATTACTTTTGCGCCACCTTATATATGATAATACATGGTTGATAAATTTGATTAAATTTTTATAAACTTAGATATAACCCATTACATAATTATATATAATACAAAATATCAAAAAGGTCTGCTTTCATAGACATACTTATATATTATCCAAAACTAAAAAAGTTTATATGTATAATTCAAAACTCGTTGTACGAAAATAATATACGATTTTGATTACAAATAAACCCTCCAGCTAATTTTTTTTTTTTGTTTTTTTTTTAGAACTGATTACCTATGAACCTGTTCTAGGACAGTCAAATTGTAAGGTTTCACTGTCCCAGAACCAGCTATATAACTGGTTCTAAAGCAACTTGTTCTACGTTGGAGGTAAAGAAACTATTACAAATAGGACAAAATCCATATAAAAAGAATCGGTTGTAAAACATTAAAACAAATTATAAGCTATTATAATACAGTATAAGTTGTTCTGCAACCTGTTATTTGGATTTTACTGGGTCATTTTAATATTGATAAACATTTTTTTTTTAAATTAAAATAAAATTAAAAATTTTGTTTAAAAAGAAACTTTGATGTCCTAAGAAAATATAAAAAAAATTTAAGATATTTACAAATGTCAATCATACATTTTGCGTTTGAACCCGTTTTATTGAGGTCAAATATATGTAACTTAATATCTATTATTTAAAATATATTTGGATTATTATGTATCTAAATATATTTAAATGCATCGAATATAATTTAATTAGATGTAATTATATGTGGACAGAACTCGGATAGAATCAGATTGTTTTTCATTAAATTGTATTTATTTAAATATAATTAGAGCCAAAGTGATACTATTAAACAGAACAATTTTTCGGATCAAATTATATCCTGTTATATTTGCCGAAAATATCTCATCTTATAGAATTTTATATAAATTTTTTTACTCGGGTATTCACATCTCATACTAATTTTTACGATCATTACTAATATAGCGCTATTTCTGATCATATCTAATATCTTGTGTTACAGAAGTTGATATTTTTATCTATTCATATATAAATACTTGATATAGCTTAATATAAAATCATATATATGCAGGATTTGCAACCATTTCATTCGGTCATCGGTATTGGATAACGGTATTTAGTGAATATTTTGTTAGGGTATTTTAAGGTTTTAAGGTTAGCGACATTTTAAGTTATATCGTTATGTTATGTTATTTTAATGTAAATTTTTTTTTTTTTTATTATTAATTAATAATCATATAATTACAAATTATATACTATTAACCTAACCGAACACTAGCTACTATGGCCTTCGGCGCGTTGTAGCGAAAACAGACCAGTGCCTCTGGTGGGAATCGAACTCACGACCCCCGCACTGATAAGCCAGCACGCTACCAACTAGCCTACCGGGGTGCACAATGTTAATGTTATTTTAAGTTATTTCGTTAGATTATTATTTTAGGGTTAACATTATTTTACGTTTTTTCGTTAGGTTATTTTAGGGTTAACGTTATTTCAGGTAATCTTACACATATTTTACAGATAGCAGAAATATATAGCACGCCTAAATTAAAAAATGCAAAATTCATTACAAACTTGCAACATGCAATTTTAGAAAAAATTGGTTATTTTTGGATTACAGGTCGTAAAAGTTGACAATCGCATCTTATATTAGCAGATCTTTGGGTTTTGTGCGAAAGACTACTACTTCGCACAAAAACCCAGAGATCTGCTAATATAATATATGCCTCGGATCGTTATATTCAAAAAAAAACTTTTATTTATTATTTTTACTTATAAATATTATTAGAAAAATACTACTAGATAGCTTGGATTTCCCTTAAGGTAGTTGTAGTTTTAAGAAACCAAAGCCCTGTACATTTCATATATACTTACATTTCTTTCAATTATAAAAAAAAAAAAACAGCTTACAAAAGTTTTTGTAATAAAGTAGCCAGTTTATAAACTGTTCGTCAGAAAGTTCCCTAGTTTTAAATTTTTTTTTCTAGTTTTTGAAAAATAAATTTTTTTAAAGATTTGAAATACCTATACTCGTATTGCCCCAAAAGTATTTTCCTCTTCAAAATATGAAGAGAGTCGTATGGTATGAGGTCAAAAATACACATTTTGCAAGAGTTTAGATTTTCAATTAAATTTTTATTAACAAATGTTACATTGAAATTATTACCAAAACGTCAGAACTTTCAAATTAGTTCGTAATAACCGTCTTTAACGAGTTTAACTGTCCGAGACATCTAGAAAGAATTATCAAAACTCAAAAGTGTGAGGAAAATTATTATATTTTTTAAAAAAAAAAAAAGGTTCAAAAAAGGTTTAAATTTGGATTTCTTAAGTAAATGCACAAAAAGTGTAATTTTTGGACTGTGGTTTTATCTTGGTCAAAATAAACTAAATGAATAAACTTGTTCATTTGTATTGATTAGTTTTTGAGATTCGTTCTGAAACAATTTTGGGCCATATTGGCCCATACGTTTTAATTTAAATACAAATTTTTTGTTGATTTTATCACATTTTCTATCAATTGTATATGGTTTCAGAGATTTTTTTAATTTCGGTCCTTTTTAGAGTACCTAATTTCCTAATGTGGACCTTCTGAGTTGTTCAAATTGTTTATATTAGTAGCCATTAAAAATCGATCTTTGGCAAAAAAGCACAAGGAGTTGGCTTATGAGCTGTGGTATTTAAATTTGGAATATTCTACTTACAAAGGAGGTATCTCGACTTAAACTCTCAGATTTTAATGAACTTTGGATATGTTATAAAGGAGCAACAAAAAAAAGAGGCACATATTTTTTTTAGCTGCCTTTTATTAGATACCCAAATTGCCTATATAGTGGACCCAGAGTTGCCACATTTTTAATTATTTAAAATATAAAGTAAAAGTAAAAGACTCTTCGGTGAAAGTCGCATAAAAACTAAACGATTTAGAATATCGAAGAAAGCTCAGATAACACCTCGATTAAATTACATACGAATTTATTATGCAGAATTTAATGTTACTCAAAACATATTTTTTTGAATAAAAAAAAAATACTTGCAAGTCTTTGGAGATAATTGGTACACCAGTGAATGCGTCTTCAACTAGCCTTTCATTTTATACCAAATTTGTTTATAGTTACCGCAGTAGAAATTGCCGATGGTATAAAGTACTGGCAGAGCGTTGGTTAACAGTAATACCACAGAAAAGCATAGGGAAGGCACTTATTTGGAACGCTTTGCCATCGTATGCAAAAAGTTTTTTGCCGGTACTTGCTTTACAAAATTTTCAACTGCCCAGTCAGACACTGCCAGTGGTTCAAACAAACAAGCACTGTAAACACAATAAGCTACTTGCAGAATACTTGTTTTAGACGCTTTACCAGCGTTTACAAATGCGTTTTGCCAGTATTTGTTTTACAATAATTTCAGTATTCTACAGAAAAAATCATTGGCAAAGAATTGGCTGTGACCCCTATGCTAATGTTGGGAAAAAGTGTTTTTCCAGTAAGAATTTACCAACGGCTCAAAAGTCAAAATCATTATTTATTTTATAAAAATTATGATGCTTTGCTTAAAAAAGTTTGTAGTCGGAAGGCTCCGATTTCGAGTCAGGTTTCTGGCAAACATTAATTTTTTGTATACTTTTTAATATTTGTTTCATATCAGACTTGGGCGACGTCAATTACATTTCACAATCATTCACTTGTGAGTTTTTTCTGTATAATTAATAATTTCAGACCTACGCTCACACTTGTAAGCTTAAACGATTCCTTGGAAAATTTGTAAAAAATTTTATACCAAACAACATCTGTGTATTTAATTACAGGGCAATTACATGTAATTATGTGTAAATAAGTAATATGCCTGTAATTAAATGCATATTGGTATTATGTCCCATGTCTGGTGTTGACAAAATTAAAAATTTTTCAAGGAAGCCTTTAAGCCCACTAGTGTGACCGTAGGTCTAAATTTTTTAATGACATAGAAAATTTTTAAAAGTAAATGATTGTGAAATGTAATTGACGTCGCTCAAGTTTGTTTCATATAAAATAGATTTTTTTTGTTCCTGGAAAAGCTCTAAAGATCAATTTTTTTTTGTTTTTCCAACTTTGGCAAGTTGTTTTTATCAAACTTTATGCAAGTTTTTTATGAAACCTTATGACATATTTGAGCAGCCAACTGTTAACCAGCTGTTATCATTAACTTACGTTTTAAGCTATCAAGTAGATCAGTGGTTAAAGCTACCGGCTGCTAATATGGCGGCCAGGGTTTGAATTCCGGCGGAACCAAAATCTTTTTCTGACCGGGTACTTTTAATACAACGATATAAACCGAAGAAAACGTAAAATGTGGTAATTTTTGACCCCACTTAGCAACGTCTAAACATGAGATCGGAAGTTCATTAAAATCTGACGGCCCGGGTAGGAATAATTCCCTTGTTAGATTTTTTTTTTATATAACCCAAAAAACCAGAAATACGGCACACATTAGCGAATATTCGCTTAAATTTTTTTTTTTTTTTTGCTAACATTGTATTCTTTCCTATTGGTAGTGCCAGTGTAGAGTTGTCTGTATAATTATAGAGATGCGTAAATCATTTCGCTTCGTGCCGTTTGAACGTTTCAAAAGATTAAAGGTATTTGTTTGTTGATAGTCAAAATAGGAACGTGAGTAAGAGCGAGTGTTGGATTGTCGAACAACATTAACAACAACAATATATATTGAGGGTATAAGTAGTGTAAAGGACATTAGCATGGAATCGTCATCACCCATCACAACCATATACTTTCAAAATGATCCGCTAAACAAACAAATCAACTGAGCAGCCCAAAAACCTAGTAAAAATCTCATACCAATTTATACCTTCCATGTAACACTGCCACTATTGCTAAAGCAGTTTAAGTATAAAAAAAGTGCAATCAGCTGCAAATATTTTTAAAAATTTCCACGAAGATTTTAAGATTTTTCACATTTAAAAACAAAGCTACCAATAAACAAGCAATTGCTTTATATATTTGTAGATGTGTAGTAGTAGTGGTGTCGGTGTAAATGTATTTGTTTTAGTGTATAGTGCGTATTTATCTGTGCAAGTGTGTTGGCGTATTTTTTGATATTTTTTATCAGTTTCAGTTTTCCTGTTCAACTGATAAATTAGCTATTGTCATCTTATCATTTGCAAATTTTTTGTTTTTTTTATCGTAAGGGAGGTTTTATATGTTTTTTTTTTTATTTTATCACGTTTAAAATTTCTTTTTACGCTTTTTATTTTTTTAGTCATTATTTCCTGGTCTCTTGAGACCCATAAGCTGTTGAAATGGTTGATTTTAATGAAATATTTCTTTAGTTATTCTTTTGAAGTTTACGTTTCACCTGTTTGTGATATTCTGTTAGTATTACTTCAAATTGTTAACCCTTTAAAGCCCAGATAAAAACTGGTATTGAAAAACTTATTTAAAGTAGTTCATTAAATAAATGACATTAAATTATTATACAAAATGTATAAAAATAATTATGATATCCATTGATGTCCTTTTACAGGATATGTCCCAAACTTGGGACAATGGGCAGAAGTAATATGACACTATTCAAATTAAAATTTTTAACGCAATGTGTTTTTATACATTTTACTGCATTGAAAGTTTGCTGTTCATATACAAAATTTCAGAACAAATCGCATTGTTGATATTTTAAGGATAATTTTGAATATCACAGTGATGTGATCTGTGTTTACGTTATGGCTTACATAGCACTTTTCAATCTCTATTTTATGATTTCACTGAGCTTTTATTATCTTTAATATTATGTATTTAATATTATTATTATTTAACACTCTTTTTAAATCTTTCGACATTATTTTTTTGGTAATATAATCAGAGATTGCGAAAATGTTCGCTGATTATCAGGCTATTAGGGTCAGTGCCAGGATACTGCCTGTGCAGGTATTTGTGAGGCACTTTGATGTTGTGATTTTCGATAGGAGCACGTGGTTGACTGAATCTTGGGTGCCGGAGGTTGGTGCACAGGTCTGGTTCACGTATGGCTCAAAACAGTCGAACATGGATACGGGGAGGGTGTCGTCGGACCCGGATTTCAGCGTGCTCTGCCCATGGGCAAATATCCCTCCGTTTTTCAGGCGAAGGTCTTCGCTATCTGTATCTGTGTGGAAGAGTGTCTGCGGAGGAGGACACGTTTGGCCACGATCTACATTCTATCTGACAGCCAGGCGGCACTTGGTGCCTTGAGGGCTGAAGATGTGTCGTCTGGTCTGGTTAAGGAATGTATCGACTCTCTAAATCGTCTAGGACTTAACAATTCCTTGACACTGGGCTGGGTTCCGGGCCATGAGGGGCATGAGTGCAACGAACGGGCTGACTGTTTAGCCAACTGCGGAGCACGTCGACAATTCATTGGCCCTGAACCCTTCTGTGGCGTACCCAATGGGTATGTCAGAGAGATGCTCAGAAGACTTAGGGAGTCGGAGTTTGGGGCCTATTGGGCCAGATCGCCTGGGCAGCAACATGCGAGGCTGTTTATATCTCCCTCTGGGGAGAGGTCGCGGAAACTCTTGTCTCTGACGAGGGGCGAACTAAGGACCGTGACGGGTTACCTCACGTGACACTGTGGCCTTAGGTATCAATTGTACAAAATGGGACGATCCTCTACGGATACGTGCAGGTTTTGTGAATTGGAACCCGTGACCTGCAAATGTCCGAGGCTCTCCGACAGGAGGGTGCGTTATTTTGGTGGTCGAATAGCGACGCCATCGGACGTTTGGAACTGTTTACCTGGTAGGATAGTTGGCTTCGTAGGGAGCCTGCACCTATAGGGTGTATTCGCTGGCAGCACAGAATACCAACTTCTGGTCGCGGTGCATAGTGCCACTCTAGTCTAATCTAATCTAATCTAATCAGAA
Source organism: Delia radicum (assembly GCA_021234595.1). Lineage (NCBI taxonomy): Eukaryota > Metazoa > Arthropoda > Insecta > Diptera > Anthomyiidae > Delia > Delia radicum. The sequence continues at coordinate 15,479,619 of CM037853.1, read as the reverse complement.
TTATAATATTGCGTTTCCATTAGATTCGGAGGAATTTTCTAGGACTGGGTTGTATTGGTTTAACTTCTTATATTGTCACAGCCTAATTTTAACGCAATAGTAAAAGTATGTGCTGTTTCTATCCAAATTTTATATATTTTTTTAATGATTGTTTTCATATGTAATAGCACATTTACAAATTTTGTGACTTAAATATATACGAATAATTTGCTATACATAACAACCCATTGTTCCCATTTGGGGACATCAATATAACTATGCAATTAAAAAACTTTATTTTTATTATTATTTATATTTCATCTAAAATACAATATTTATATAAAAAATGTGTAATTAGCTGATTTACAGTACACGTACATAAAGAAAAATTAAAAATTTATCTTCATATCAAAAATAATGTTGAAAAAAGTACTTTCGAAAAGTACTTTCGTCAAAACAATGTTCACATTATTTTGTTAATAGTGATGATGATCTGGATAATCCATAAAAACTATAAAATATTTTATTTTTATCCAAAGAAACTTTTGACGGCACATATGGGGATAGTGGGCGACAATTTGCTACATATACATAAAGTCTATTTAGAACTGTTTGCCGTTCCATTTCATTTCGTGTCCTGTATTAAGTGTTTCAATTCCCATTGTTCATCATTTAGTTTTCTCTGCATTCTAGTTTTGCGTTTCATTTCATTAAGTTTCCGTTTAGACTAGAGTAACATCCCGATTAAAAATAAATTTATATGGTCATTATATATAGTCATATCAATTTCTATGTGACGCTTTATGTAATCTTATTAAATTTCATCCAAAATATGGGCCCATATAATTTTATCTGTTTGTAATTTTATCTGATGTAATTTAATAAATGTCCAATACAACTTTATCAGAAATATAGCCCGATAGAATTGCATTAGATTGTATCTGTTTTTTATATAATGGTATCAGTTTATATCTAAATTAATAAAAATAATTATTTAAAAACCAGATATTATTGTATCCGGATTTTGACATGATATAATAGTATATGATTGTATGTAAACTGACACATCTAAATTTGATTAGATCCGAGTTTTAGTCTGACAAAACTGCACTAAATGTTACATTTTTGTACATGATTGTATGAAAATATACACAATTTCATACAAATATATGATCGTATTTAAGTCCATAAAAATATTAACCCTATAACTGGCAAACGATGGTTTGCAACGAAATTCATACCATGTGCTCCACTCGAAAAACAAATAATAAGTTGTTCAACAAAATTGTTTATCGTTGCCTAATTTAGGCGATATGAGCCAAAATATTTTAGGGTGCATTTTGGAAACTAAAGCATATAAAAGAGAAGTTTTCGACAAAAAATATTTCTCTTACTAAGATATAGCCACGCTCAAAAAACTTTATTTTTTCTGCTCCTATTTAAGAAGATATCGCGATTTTCGCTTTTTGGAAAAGCGAAATCAATAACTAAAGTTTAGGGCTTAACCATAGTTATAAATGTCAAATTTATATGGAAATATATGGGGTTAATGTTATACTCAGGTTATTTTTTTGAAAAGTTACTCGCCTTAAGGCGGAAACATAATTGGCTTAAGTGGCTTAAGTCAGGTGTTAGTATGAAACGAAAATTAAGTTTTTTTTTTTAAATATAATTGCATTTCCAAATTTTCGTTTTATACCTTAAGTGTGTAAAGTGTTAATGTTAAATGATTATGGACTACAAAATTCTTAGCAATTTTCTTAAGTCGACATAAATGCTTTTGTAAAAAGTCAACAGTTATGTAAAGAACTCGCAGTTGATTTTTGTGACTACAATTGTGGCTAGAAAATGTGACAAGAATTGATGAAAAAGATTTCGTATACTTTATGAAAATTTCATTAGGCCAATAAAACCACTCATTAAAATTCATTTAATGAAACATGTTTCATTGATTCAATGAAACATTTCTCTGGGGACTTTTTTTTGAAAAAATTCATTGCACTAATGAATAAATTCATTAATACTACACACAATTTTCTATCAGTGTAGCTTATTGAGGTGAGTTTTTCTAAAAATTAACGATTTTAAATTATGCATGTTAAAAATGTACATTTTATATATTCTCCATAGTAAATTCATACCAAAAAATTAATTTTATTTAAAAACTTATCAAAATTCTATTCCAGATTTAATTTTCTGAAGATTTTGCTATACAAGTTATATTTATTTTTTGTTGGCGAAATGAATTAAGTGGAATATAAATTAACATCGTTTGCTAAAATGTGCAAATTCGATTAAGGAATTTTATAATATTTACAACAAATACAAATAAATTAAGTTTTTACTTTAATTGCAAGGATATCCTACATTCTTCACACTATCACAAATAATTTATATGGGGTTAAATGCTCAAAGTCCATACTTCGAAATCATACACTCACAATATTTTTTTCGTAAAGACTAGTGAATATACACATTAAATTAACTGAAAATCAGTTAAAAAAAGTACTACTTAATTTTCGTTTAAAACAATTGTATTTTGTAGCTTTTTTTCAACTGTTGAAAAATTAATTGTCAAAATCGGTAAAAACAATACACTTTTATTTCAATACTCAATATAATAAGTATAACTACTTTTTGTTTTAAATAGAAAATTTTAACTGACTATTTTTACTATTACAGAAAGTCAGTTTTTTTTTTTTGTTTATTGTGTTTATTGAATAACAGTCAGAATGTTAAAAAATATATTTCTTTGATAACACAAGGCAACAATTTTGAAAAAATTTTAGGGGCTTTGAAAACCACTATACAATTTTGATGTATTGTGGTCCCAGTAGTACAAATATGGTTCAATTTTGAAATTCTATGGAGAGGTTTTTTTTTTAAAAATTTTTAAGTAAAATTATAAATTTTTTTAGACGTTTCTCCACATAATTAATGATAACTAAAAAAAAATTAGTCCGATATTATTCAAATAAATTTAGAAAAACTGAAATTTACATAGCCTTTAATCCGTTAATATATTGCGTTTCAATCGGCTCAGTAGTTTCGGAGTTATAATAAAAATTGAGGGAAAAAATATTTTTTTTACGTGAAAATAGCAAATTTTTTTTTTTTTTTAAAAAAATCATAAAAAATCGAAAACGGCAAAAATCGTTCAGATTTATTGCTTTATCGCAAAGCCACATGTAATAGGACCAAAATGAGATATCGATCATAAAAATCGATTGATTTTTTTCGAATTTATTCACAATTAAGTGAATTCGCTCATTTTCACCAAATTTTAGTTTTTTGTCTGATATACATAAAATTGAGTAGTTAATGTTCTTCTTTCGATTGATTGAATTTTGAAAACATATTCCCCATGCTATGTACAAATTTTCACATCAAAAATGCATTACATAGTAACATTCGTGTATTTTTTGGCAAAACCCTACCTAGAATATACTGATTCTATTCTTCGGAAAGACATTTGTGTTGGATGAGCTTAAATGTAAATAAATAAATAAATTAAATAGTAGAAAATTTTTATTTTATTATTCACATTTATTATAATAAATAAAACAAGAAAATAAATAAATAAATATGTATTTTAAACTACAAACTCTGAAATTTTCTTTTAGTCGATTTTCTACTATTGTTGAATAACGAAGTGTTACTCTGAATACTCCAGCAAAAATCAGCCATCATGTGTGCATCCCAGCGACCCTGGTATCGTTCCTGCATTGTCCGGATATCTTGGTGGAATCGTTCGCCCTGTTCTTCACTCAAGTCTCCTAGATTTTCAGGAAAACGATCTAAGTGACTGTGCAGGTAGTGTACTTTGATGCTCATGTTGCATCCAAGATTCTGGAAGTGAGTTAACATCTCTTCAACGTGCGCAACGTAATCATCACCCTTGTTATTTCCTAAGAAATTTTGAATAACCCATACAAACGAATCCCATGCATTCTTCTCAATTTCTGACATTGAACTGCCAAATTCAGTATCGTTCACCAATTTGCGAATTTGTGGGCCATCAAATATGCCTGCTTTCAGCTTTTCCATACTTAGATTGGGAAACTTCCTTGAAATATACTGGAAACATTCACTATCTTTGTTAAGTGCTTTAACATATTGTTTCATCAGACCAAGTTTAATGTGAAGAGGGGGTAATATGATGCGATCTCGGGGCACTAGAGCCACATTTATAACACTTGGCGTACCAGGAACTAGTGTTTCCCTAGAAGGCCATTGTTTTCTCTTCCAATGTTCTGTTTTAGCTCTGCTGTCCCATAAACATATAAAACAAGGATATTTTGTAAAGCCGCTTTGTTGGCCTAAGAGGAAATTTACCATCTTAAGATCAACACAAATTACCCACTTATGTTCATCATACTTTATCTTCTTCATGACCAATGCAATTACAGAGTATTCTTCTTTTACTTTGGTTGAATGTGCGATCGGCAAGGAGTGAAATTTATTTCCATTATGCAAAAGGACACACTTCAAGCTGCGTTTTGATGAGTCGATAAATAACCGCCATTCGTTTGAATCATATCTCTGTAAGCCCATGGCAGTCATCAAACCAGAAATATCTGTGCAGTACACAAAGTCATCCTCTTCAGCAAAATAATGAAGTAAGTCTTTTTCTCGAGTACGGTAATACGAAACTTAAGTTTCTTTAGTTATGAGACCTGTTTCTTTCATCCGGGACGCAAGTAATTCAGAAGATCTTTTCGACAATCCAAGGTCTCTAATTACATCATTAAGCTGATCTTGATTCCATGGTCTCGGCGAGAAATGTTTGTGTGGGATGAACTCGTCATTTTCAGCTGTAGATGGTAGTGCTGGATCTGACATATCTGATTGGTAAGACATACTTGAGGTTGAGTGTCCTGGTGAAGATGAAAGCACATGACTACAGCTTGCACCCCGATCTTGAGCATATTCTATTTCTTGTGAATGTAGAACTGCAAGTGTAAACCCATCAGCAGACCTCGTGGGGTAAGACCATCGCATATGTTTTCCAAAACCGCTTTTTGTACTTAAACAAAAATAACACTCGGATGCGTGGTTCGCTGTTTCTCTCCATAGCATAGGCTTCAAAATTTCCAAGTGTCGTCTGTAAAATGAAAAAAAAAATTGAAATCAGGAATATGAAGAATTCAAATTTTAATTAAGAAATATTGTAATTATAAAATATTCCAAATCTATTAATTTATACTTACTTTACGTTAGAAGACTTCATAGATAAATTCAATCGACATGGAATGCATATAGTACTCGGTGTCCAATGCTGGTTCAAATTGTGCGGATATATATTATAGCAATCTTGATATGACTTTTGCAATGAAGTTAAGAACCACTTCCGTTTTTTCCCGGTGATATATTGGCCGCACACATAACAAAATAAATCTGGATCGTTTTTACATGAAAATGTTCTGGCTTTCTGGCTCATTTTTATTAATATTTGAAAATTGTTTTTAACTTCTAAGCTGTATGACTCTAATTTTTGTGTAGGTATTAAATGATGTTTGCGTTATCGCAAACACTTCTTGAATGAAATAAAAAGGGTCAAGGAGATCTTATAAATACTGATACTATAATTTGGGATAACCCTTTGTGTGGATACAGTTTGTGTGTGCTGCAAATTTTTTATTATTCCCAAGAATCCTAAAAAACATTAAGGACTTTTATGAAAAACAAAAATTATCCGTTACAGGTAGCTAACGGAAAATAAGAGCACTTCAGCGTACACGCACATTTATGAGCGTTTTATTACTATCCTACCGCAATCGTAAAAATTAAACAATCTTTTGTTTATTACTTATTTTTTTTTAATTATTAGAATCATAAAAATGTCATAGAGGTTTTTCCCAAAGGGGTTTTGCCAAAATGCGTGTCGTAAAATGCACCTGAGTTTTTATGTTCTGCATTTTCATTATGTAGGTACAATTTTCTACAGTGCTTGTAAATATGCGATACCTTCAATTAATTGTAAATAAAAATGTAAAGCATGCATCGATTTTTATGATCCATATCTAGTTTAATTCGCATGATATGTAGCTTTACTACAAAAAAATAAAAAGTAATATTTTTTGCAGTTTTCGATTTTTTCCAGATTTTTGTTTTTCAAATTTTTTTTTTTTTTAGCATTTTTTTTTTTTTGCTAACAATTTGTTTCATAACTTTGAAACTATTGATCGCATTAAAAAAATTTGTACAGTTCTTTAAAGATATTGTAAACCTTAATTTTTGTAAATTTAATTTGACAAAATCGGACTAGTTGTTTTTGAGTTATGACAACATAAGTGGAGAAATGGCTCAAAATATTGTCAATTTAAAAAAAAAAATTTTTTAAAAAAAAATTATCCATAGAATTGAAAAATTTTACCATTTTTGTACTTAGGCAGCCATGATGCATCAAATCTATATAGTGGTTAGTCAAGCCTTTTTTTGCTGTTGACCTGTGTAATTTAACCGTATATTCCATTGAAACAACTTTACCCATTAAATTTTTAAATAACCGTTGAACTTTTATGGAAAAGTTCTGGTGAGTGTACTAATAGTTATTCATAGTTTATTCAGGTAAATGAATTAATAAGAAATTTTAAAGAAAAACCCTGATTTTTGATAAAAGTTAAATTCGCGAAATATCAAAAATCGAAGCTAATAGTAAAATTTCGTGTTCACTTTCGTAATCTACGCCGTAAACTCTATCAGAATTGATTAAAGGCATGTTCGATGCGTTTTTACCCCCGTGTTAATAAAAATATTAAAAATTATTTTAAATACATCTTAGTTAAAACACAAATTTTAGCCTTAAAACTCTATACAGTTTTAAGGTTTAAAATAAGTTTTAACCAAATTTATTTGAAATCTGAATTTTTTGTGAATACGGACGTTAGTGTTTAACTGTCTTATGAAACACATAATGCACGCAAAGAAAAAACATGGTTGAGGGAACCATATTCGAAGAGTATCATACATTTTTGGATTTATGATTGCGACAACCATGTTACTATGGTTGTGACAACCATACACTTATCTGCTTCTGTATCATAATATGATAATTAGATTGCCATATTATGGTTCCAAATATATCCCAATACTATCATATTATGGTTCTGCAAATTATTATGAATTATCATAATATGAGTCCTACAGTATTCTCCCAGCATTCTGTTGAAGCTGGATTAAAAAGATATGCGTGTGTTTAATAGTATATTTATTTAATTATTCACATATTTAAATAAACTTAGGTTTGTGAAATATTGTGTCAGCTATACATGTGATTACAGCATAAAAGAAGCATAAAAATATTGGTAAGAATACAATTTCACAATACATTAATAATGATCAAACCATGTTGGCAGCAATCATAACAATTGCATTATAACCATAGTATAGTCCTAGTTATCATAGTATGATCATGGACAATAATTTCGTCATCATTTATTACCATGTTATGGCTATTGCAAATATATTATTTCGTACTACATTCTTAAAAGCACATTTCTTTTCTTTAACAATATTTTTTGCGTAATTATAAACAATTAAATAATAAAGCACTTTTTTAACACTTTTTTATAATTAACAATAACTTTATTTAATGGGTGCGTGATTATTAAACTTTAGCCTAGACTTCCAGGGCAGACCGAGTTGAGAATACAATTTATTCCTCCTTCCACAAACAAATCACCACTACAATTACCAGCAACAATTAAACTTTTGCCTAGACTTCCACGGTAGACCGGGTTGAGACTGCAAACTTATTCCTTCTTCCACAAAACAGATCACCATTAAAATTAACACCACTATGATGTTTGTCCATTGTTAATGTCTTTTTGTTTAATATTATTTAATTTGTTGGAGCTGACTGTTTCTCACAACTTCTTTTCACAAAATTTCAAACAAGAATGAAACTAAAAGAGCGAATACGCTCATAAAAAAAAACCAACTGATCATCTTATAGTTGGTGCAACTCTAATATGGCTGCAGTTAGATAGAGGAATATGATAATAAATACTATAGTATGATTGTAGACAACACAATAATATGATAACTGAAAAAAGAGAGAAATTTTTACTAGAACATGATAAAAGCAACCATATTATTGGTGAAATATGACTGATACAATAATAGTTTAATTGAAACAACCATTTATTGCTGTATGAAACATAGTTTTGTGGCCGCAATCATATTGCAACCATATTTTTTCTCTGCGTGTGGCTGTATATTATCAATGATATTTTAAGGATCTTGTTAAGAATTTGAAAATTTTCATTCTTCAGTTTAACCCCTACAACTTTAACCTCAGCGTGACTAAACTGATTAGAAATGATGTATCGGAAGGGAAGGTATTTTAAACTTTCTTACAGTTAAGTTATACATATTTTAAGGACTTTATTATTTTGTAGATGTTTTTAAAATCTTCCATTAAATACAAATCTCATATACCACAATAAATTGGCAGTAATTGTGTTAAATCTTTCCGTTATTTCATATCATTAACACTATCACATTTCATAAAGATTTTAATATAATTTGAAGATCATTTTTTAAAAAGGATTTTTCAACACTTAAATTTAAGTGTTGTTGCTACATATACAACACCATGATAAAGTGGCAAGGCTTAATATATATTTTGGTATATAAAGTGTGTGTCTATCTTAGAGATTAAGTAGCATTTTAGTTAAAAAATCTACAATTGAGTCGATGGCAAACAGACAGACAGACAGTGAGACGTTCGTGCAAACGTTCACTGTCATAATATTAACGGGGCACGAGTTTGATAAATACACTCACTCATCTTGGAAATGCCTTTAGCCTTGTTTAACCCTTTAATAAGATGCCAACCAAACAAGCCAAATGACATTCATATTAACGAAATGGGGAATAGAACATGTTGCCATATTCATTTGAATGTTGCCAATTTAGTAAATGATGTTGCTGTCGTAGCTGTAGTTGTTGTTGTGGCAAGCTTACATAAGTCGTAGCCTAAAAAAAATATATCTAATCACGTGGAAAGGCGAGAAATAGTGGCAGCTTTTAGTGCCAGAATTGTGACAGGATTTTAAGGAATTAATGCTAGAAAGTTGTACAAAAGGGTTGCTTGCTTTTCTCTTTCTACATAAACTGTTAGTGGGGAGTTGTCAGACTATATAAATCTTTTATCATTAATCATTTATAATGGTACAATTTTCGGCGAGGGCTTATAAAAAAGTCTTTTTTTATTTTTTTTGAAAATAAGTTACGCACCAAATGCTGGTATTAAAGTACGCAATTATGGTCACATGTAAACTTTTAATTTAACCATTCATATTTGTTCAATGTGAGATGATTTAAAAGAAGGGGTTGTTTAGCAAATGAATAAAATAAATTGAATGAACAGACGAGAACAGTTAACAAATGTGTAATAATGACGCATTCAAGTACCTGTTAATGGGTACTTGAAATACATACATATGAGGAATTTCAAAAATTTTCGACATCGGTTGAAACTGACTTTTGATTTCTGTTCTATCTCAAGGTTTTTTGAATTGAGAGAATCGATGTACAGAGTTAGGTAGACGACCTTACTTAAAAACTAGCACATGGAAGTTGAAAAATCTTCATCTAAAGCAGCGGTTTCCAACCTATGGTACGCGTATCACTACGCGAAACTGCCCTCGGGGGTACGCGAAATTTTAGTTGGTTTTTTCAGAAGTTTTTTTTTCTGTTTAGTAATAACAAATACCAAATTGCGAAGTGCGGTAAACCACATACAACCACACAAAGGAGCTAATTTTTCCAGCTACAAAAGCCATAGTAAAATGTATGTTAGGAGAAGATCAAGCAAAAATATTGGATACGGTGTCTCTTTCAAATAAAACAGTGGGTCGCAGAATTAATGCAATGGCTTTAAATGTAAAAGAACTGTTAATAAACCAAGTTAAACAAAGCGTTTTTTTCTCTCATTAAATTGATGAAAGCGCAGATATAGCTCATTGTGCACAATTACTCGTGTTTATTCGATATATTTTTGATTCGGAGTTAAAAGAAGATTTTTTATTTTGTGAAGAGCTGCCAACTCGTACAACATCAGATGAAATATTTAAAAAGTTAAATAAATTTATGATGAAAAATGCCGCTAGACTGGACGCGATGTGTTGGGTTATGTACAGACGGTGCTCGAGCTATGACAGGCAAATACAATGGGGTAATCACAAAAGTGAAGGCTGTTTATCCCGATTGTAAATTTACCCACTATATTATACACCGGGAAGCATTAGTGTTTAAAAGAATTCCTGATAACTTGAAAGAAGTGCTTAATGATGCTGTCACGGTAGTTAATTTTATTAAATCTAGATCCCTTAACTCTCGCTTGTTTGGTGTGCTGTGTGCCGTATTTTCAAGGTCCATCAAAAACACCTTTTATTGCAGAGGGAAAAATAAATGCTATGAAGGAGAATTTTAAACTAATAGTAGATACTAGTAGAATAGTAGATACTGTAGCTCAAAATAATTATCAGTCCTTGCCAAACTTAGAAACATTTTTAACCGAAAAGCAAATTCAAGACTCATGTTAAATTAATACTTCAATTATAAAACATTGCAAAATGTTTATTAGCAATTTCGATCAATATTTTAATGAAGAATACACGATATGCGTGTTTTTTAATAGTATATTTATTTAATAATTCACATATTTAAATGAACTTAGGTTTAAAATAATTTAAGTAATCCAATTGTTTTTGCGCAGAAGAATAAGCTTTGTCAGCTATACATGTGATTACAGCATAAAGCAAGCATAAAAATATTGGTAAGAATACAATTTCTCGATAATGATCAAACCATGTTTGCAGCAATCATAACAATTGCATTATAACCATAGTATAGTCCTAGTTATCATAGTATGTTCATGGACAAGGATTTCGTCATCATTTATTACCATGTTATGATTATTGCAAACATATTATGATTATTTCGTACTACATACTTAAAAGCACCTTCATTTTGTTAAAATTTTTCTTTCACATTTTTTTTCTTTAACAATATTTTTTGAGTAGTTATCACTTTTTTATAACAAACAATAATTTTATTTAACGGGTGCTCGATTATTAAACTTTTGCCTAGACTTCCAGGGCAGACCGAGTTGAAAATTCAATTTATTTCTTCTTTCACAAACAAATCCGCATTACAATTATCAGCACTACGTTGTTTGTGAGCAACAATTAAACTTTTGCCTAGACATACACGGTAGACCGAGTTGAGACTGCAAACTTATTCCTTCTTCCACAAAACAGATCACCATTAAAATTAACACCACTACGTTCTTTGTCCTTTGTTAATGTCTTTTTGTTTAATATTATTTAATTTGTTGGAGCTGACTGTTTCTCACAACTTCTTTTCACAAAATCTCAAACAAGAATGAAACTAAAATAGCGAATACGCTCATTATAAAAATCAACTGATCATCTTATAGTTGGTGCAACTCTAATATGGTTGCAGTTAGATAGAGGAATATGATAATAAATACTATAGTATGATTGTGGACAACACAATAATATGATAACTGAAAAAAGAGAGAAATTTTTAGTAGAACATGATAAAAGCAACCATATTATTGGTGAAATATGACTGATACAATAATAGTTTAATTGAAACAACCATTTATTGCTGTAGGAAACATAGTTTTGTGGCCGCAATAATATTGCAACCATATTTTTTCTCTGCGTGTGGGGAATGCTTGTGAATTCATCCGTATTTTTAGAACAACAATCTTCTACAATGTGTCTTAAAGCCCAAGAGCCATTAATTGAACTCTCTTGCGATCCTACGCAGAAACTGATTTTCGAAAATATAGACCTGTACTCTTTCTGGATAAAACAGAAACTTGAATATAATTCGTTATACAACGAAGCTATGAAATTATTATTAAAATCACATCCACATATTTGTGTGAAGCTGGATTTTCATCTATGGTAGGAATAAAAACAAAATTTAGAAATAAATTGCATTTAGAACCTTATATGAGACTTTAATTTAGCAAAATTGAGCCAAATATTGAAAAACTTATATTAAAAATTACGTTATCAATTTTATGATAATATTTTAGAATAAATAAATATTCAGATATAGATAACTGAAACTAAGTTATTTAACTTAATGAAGTAAAAAACCTAATAAGAATTAATATCTAATCGAACTGAAATGAATTTAAAATATTTATTACTAATACCACTAAATATAAACATTTATAAAACACAACTACATAAATATTTAAAAAAACAACAATTGATGGTTGCTTTTGAGCGATAATATAAAAAATGTCAAGCAATTTGAGCAAATATTTAATTGATTCAATTAATTTTTAATTGTCAGCTTTTAAAATTTTCAACAAACCGATTTAATTAAAAAAAGTAGGGTAAGATTTTTTTTGTGTAACTTGATACGAAAAAAAAGTTCTGTGTCGTACACAAAAGTAGTTATCAGTAAAAATGTGTGTAGGGATTTCGATCTCAGTCCTTACTTACCCATAAGAATATTCATGTCAAACAAAGCCACATTTTGAAAATATTTCACCTCAAGTTGTGGAAAATTGTTGAAATTCTTCATATACACATCCACACATACCCACAGACTCTCCATACAATATGTATTTATTGTAAAGTGTGAAATTTGACCCGAGGCTATAAGTTTCAAAACACTTGAGCTAATAAACCATTGAGAAATTGAGTAAAAATCGGGCCACTTGAATTAAACGTCATCTTTATGAAATTGTAACAATGTTCATTGTGTGAATAAGAAGACTTGTGTATTTTTTTTTTTTGTTAAAAACTGTTTATTAAATTATTGTTGGATAAGAGGAATTCTTGAAAAAAAGTCCTGCGGGAATGTTTTTTTTTCGAGCAAACACTTAATTCCTTTGCAAAAAAATGTAAAACAAAAAATCATTTCATATCAACATGTTTCATGTTGTTTTTATTCGTTTTTTGGGAAATCATTTTCAGTTATAATTTTATTTTATTTTTTTGAAAACTCTTCACATTAACGATAGTGATGATGATACGAGGAGTAGTATGTCCAACGGATATGATTTTTTTTTTTTTTTAATACAATGATGATGTTGACGACGACCGTGATGATGGTAATGGTGGTTGGTTGATTAAAATTATTGTTGCCAGCTTGCTTGGCAACTTGGAATATGTGCGATTGTGTGCCTGTATGTATGTGTTGGTTATTTACTCTGTTTCTGTTTCAAGAGGTGCTAGACCAGAAAATTCAATTTAGCATTTTTAAGTGCGTTTTCCTTTGATCGTTAAAATCGAATTTCCAGCATTAATATACACCGATGACAGGCTCGATAGCTTGATGTGCATGTTTGATTGTATGTATGCTCTTCAATGGAAAGTGTCTATGTCCTGAGTTAAGGGAGCCCAATAACAACCACTCCAATTCACATAAAAAAGCTTATTTTATTTTCTGTTTGATCTATAGAACTTCTGTCATCTTTCATGTTGTTATTATTTTTTTTTTGTTTTTTGTAAGGCAATTAAGTTTAATAAAGTTTGACACCTTTTCTGGCAATATTTGTTTCTACTTTTTTTTTTTTTGATAAAAATGTTAATATTGTCCAGTTAAAATGGACATATGGTTTACAATTTAAAGTTGGGGAATATATACCTAAATTGGAACATAATGTTATTATTTAAGGGGAGGGGGCAAGACGAAAGCGGTCTTAGGGCTGGGGAAGAGGAAACTGACTGATCTGATGGGAATCCTAACGGTGCTGATTTGGGAAAACTGATGGGCTACTTGAAAGATACTGAACTCTTCAGGTACGCCGGAGCGTTATCGTGCCTAAATGGAAGAGCGTATAACATGCCGATCTTCTGGCGTAAGTGTATGTCATTCTATGGATGATAATGAACAGTGGAAAATTATCCTTTCTCTTGCCAACCTAACCTAACATATTTGTGGGAAATCCTAATATCTTCAAACACTTTTAATGTTATGGGCAGGGACAGGAACTTCATGCACTAAGAAAGTGTGTTAAAGGCGCCTATAATATGCATGAAAAATCCTAAAATATGCACTAAAAACAATAAAAAAATATGCACTTTCTTTTGTTAATGTTAAATTTCTTAGAAATTTTCTTCTAAAAGTGTGCTTTTAACTGTGATTTTGATAGCTTCGAAAAAAATTTAATCAAAACCGTGAAAAGATATGCAATTTAAATTAATTATTTTTCATGTTTTAAATTTTGAATTTAATTTGTATTGTTTAACCAACTGATATCCAACGCTCTCTTCTAAAAACCTGAACTGGTTTTAAGACAATTTTGAAAAAAAAATGTGTTGACAGACGAATGCAAATGTAGTTAAAAACAAATGTAATTTCACTTAAAGAAAGGACGACTTACATTTCAGTAAATTCAACTAAAATTGTCATTTGTTTTTTAATTTTCAAAAAATGAACCACAATTGTAGTAAAAATGAACCACATAATAGTAAAATATAAAAAAACATTTATTTTTTTTAAACTGAAAAAAAAAAAAAATACTGTAAAAATTTATGTTAAATCATACACTCATAATAATCTATAGGTAGAATACACGAAAACCTTTGTTCATTTTACGAAAGTTTTGGTTATTTTGACATTACGAAAAAATTTGTAGAATATACAAATCACATTTCGTAAAGTTTTGTAAAAACTTTTTTTAAATAAAAATGTGGTGCATACCTTACGGGTTATTTTAAAATTAAAAAAAAAAATGTAATGGTGCCACACCAGAATCAAACTCACGATTTCAGTGACGTCCTGTGTTGAAGTAGACCCCTACACCATTTGCACCAAAGTAGCTGATGCAATACAACAAACTAAAAAGGAACTTAAGTCGAAAATATTATGAAATTTTTATGAAAACTAGAAAAATATGCTACAAATATTTAATAAAAAAGGTAAAATGGCCATTAAATATTTTTATTATGTTTATTGAACTAAATAAAATAATATAATTTTTTTACAAATATATAAAATAATATATTAAAAAACAAAAAAAAAAAAAAATAATAAAATAATAATAATAAAAAACTTAAATAACAATTTCAAACTAATTGCATTTTATTATTAAATATTTTATCTTTTTAAATATTTGTTTTATTGAATTTCATACTAAACCCGGCAAATAAAGTGGAAGTAGTGTTTTCGGGTCCTCTTTAACTTGTTTTAGGATCCTCTTTATTAAACAAAATACAAAATATCCATTTATATCAAAACACAAAAATAGTAATAATGAAATAACAAAATAAAACATAGAAATTTAAAAAACATAAATAAACAAAAAAAAATATAAAAACTAAAAAAAAAAAAAAAATTGTCATGGCCAGGAGTTGAACTCGCAACCTTCTGATTGCAAATCCGACCTCTAACCACATCAACATCCATATGTAATATTTGTAACATTACAAATTTTTGTACAATGTACTAAAAAAATATTACGAAATCATGTTTGTATTTTTTTACAAAATTTGTAAATTTATATAATTTGTTTTATACAAAAGTTTTGTAATATAAACAAAATGTTTGTACATTCTACGAAAAAAAATTTACGAAAAATATATTTGTATTTTTAAGCATGGATTATTATGAGTGTAGAATAGTCATTTAATGTGGTTTGGTTTTTTAAACGAACTACAAGGTTAGTAAAAATATTCAATTTGTTCTACAAATGACTGACATTTACATTAAAAGTTAAGAAACTTATTACAATCCTAACAACTACATAGTTTTCTGAGTCTACTTTTAGTTAACTAATTTTCATGCCTTTAAGCAATTTTAATTAAATTTTGAAGTTAATTTATATTGCTAAATGTGTTCGCTGCAAAAGTTTAGTATACACACAGAGAATAAATTGGTTGGAATTCCATTGTAACAACAAACTTTAATCATTATTCAATAATTGTAATTGCAAATACTTATAATTCATCATCAGAATATATTGTAAACAGAAAATACATAAAATTAACCAAAACACAGTCACATCATTCAAAATACTTGGTTTCCTAATCAATATTGAAAAAATATTATCTTCTTTAATACCTTTAATACCAACAACTAACCACTTTTCGGAGATTTTATCCCTTGAATAAAATATTTGCAGTTAGAATCGACTATTAGCTTCGCCTGCAAAAAAACTATCCCTCTATCTAAAATATTAACATTCGGTACCATTAAGATTAGCAACCCAATTTCTGTTGTACGTACAAATCTATTTTTAGACATTCATATTTAAATTTGAAAGAAAAAAATATTCAAGGTAGAAATTTGAAAATGCAAATTCAAATTAGTTGTGGGCTAGAGGTAAAGTAATTACCTGACAAGCAGAAGGTGTTTGGTTCGACTCCACTTCCCCGAATAAGAATTTTTTTTAATAAAATAATTTTTAAATAATATATTATTTTTTTCATAGTTTTGGTAACTCCTATAAAATATTGATATCAGCAACCGAATTTCTGCTGTACATACAAATATATTTTTAGACATACATATTTATTTGACAAGCAGGAGGTCACCGGTTCGAGCCCGGCATAACAATTTTTTATTAATAAAGTAATATAAAATGTTTTCATGGTTTTGGTAACTCTAATAAAATGTTGAGATTAGGAACCAAATTTCTGTTTCGCATACTAATCTCTTTTTAGACAAATATTCAAAATTTTAAACTAGAAAATATTCAAAGTTGAAATTAAAAAAAAAATATATATATAAATTTTGTTTAGGCTAGAGTTAAAGTACTTGCCTGTCAAACGAAAGATCGCCGGTTCGAGCCCAGTTCGAGGCATATAATTTTTTTTTATTAATAAAATAAATTTTTTTGAATGCATGCGAATCTATTTATAGAATATTATAGTCCATAAATATGTTATAATAATAATGTAATTTTTCGTGGTACTACAATGGAAAAAAGTCGGCAAAAAATAGAATCCATTCGACTTCCATTCTGAAACTTACAGGGAATATTAAGGTTATATTGAGCTTTAACAAATATTTTTTTTGCAGATTTTTCGACTTGTTCGAAGATGGTTGAAAACACAAATTAAATAAAAAAACAAATTTTAAAAATAAAAAAAATATATTAAAAAATAAAAATAAAAATTATTTTTAAAAAGAAGGTTCAAATACCTTTAAAATAAGGTATTAAACTTTAAAATCCATTCACTAGTTTTAGAAAAACATTAGTTTAAAAGTTGTCATGTCGGAAGATTTTTCACGATTTTGACGATTTTCAAATGTACATAACTGTTTAAAAAAAATGTTTAATTTTTTCTGGAAACACACACACAGAGAAAAATTTAGCTGTTTGCCAACTGAAATTCGGTTACTACGACTCAAATTCGGTTATTACGAATTTCAGACGGTTGTCACAAATTAACATTAGTTTTCACAACAAAGTTCGGTTAATTCAACTGAATATTAGGTGCAACACCCAAAATATTCCCAAATCGGATGTAAATATCGTTGTACTAACTAAATTTATAAGTTGTTACCATTAATATACATTTTTCAATTCGGTTGGCACTTTATTTCTCTGTGTGCATGTAAAATATTTTTAAATGAAGAAAACGTACTAAAATTTTGAAAGACATCTGAGACATCAAAGTCAATTTTTAGCAAAAATTGTACGGTCTGACATGGAATGACTCACATGTGGTTAATTTTTCCTATAATTATGGTTCATTTTTTGAACAGTAAAAATCGAATGACAATGCTAGTTGAATTTACTGAAATCTAAGTCGTCCTTTTTCCTAGTAAATTTTCATTTGTTTTTAACTATATTTGTAGTGGTCATTATCTACATAGTATTCTAAGTGTAGCATTAACGTCACCAAAATTGCGACGTGAGAAGTATCGCTTGTACCCAACAGTGGGTATTTCCGTCTGGTTCTTCCAAATTCTATTTTTTTTTTTTGGTTCGAAAATATCACCGTGAGTGAGAGAAAGGATTAATTTATGAAAAAAATATATCGTAATTTAAGCTTAACGTGTTCGAGTTGTGAATTTGTGGTTTGTGCACTGAGCTCTATGCAGCTTATTATAAAATTACTTGCAGCGTTTAAAACCATTCTCTTCTTTGTCCCATAAGTTTAATAGTCATTCAAAAAATGATTACACATCGACGTCTTTCAATTAATCGTAACATTTTGGAAAAAAATTTTTTTTGCGTTGTAAAATCCAAAAATTATACTTTTTCCAAGTCAGAAAGGGCGGTTTCGTTTAGAATGTTACTAATAAATACTTCTTATAAGAAAAAGTTGCTAAAATTGGTAGATTCTTTTAAAAAAACACAAATAAAGTTATGAAACTCGAGGAAAAAATGGCATTAAGAAAATACTCAATTACACTAATGTGTTCTTGAAGAAATCTGTATATCTTCTACTCGTAAATTTTGCGAACAAAGAATTTGATTTTCGGTAAATGTTGTTGTTTTGTTTTACCTAGCATTTTAAATTTATTATATGTTCCAACTTTAGATTTATAAAAAGCATACATTTTTAGATTTAACATTGTTTTTAAAATTAATATTTACAGTCAAGGAATAAATTCTACATACACCCTACGGATTTAAAGTTCTAGTGAATTAGTAGCGATAATCGAAAAACATTTTGTATCAATGTTTAAGGCATTTAAAATAAAGATTATTTGAAGAAAAAAAAAATATGAAAAAAAAAAACAGAAATGTTTAGGAAAAACATAATTATTAGCGGGGAAAAAGTCAACATACAGCGTGGCAACTCCTTGCTAAGAGAGTTAAAATTGCTAAGACAGTTAAATTAAGTCGTGCTACTGTACAGACAATCAGTAGAAATTATAATAATACCAATAATACCGAAAGTAAGCCACGATCTGGCAGACCTAAGAAGCTTTCGAGACGCGATGTTAGCAGTATTATTAAAAAAGTCAACCAGGATCCGAAAAGAAGTGCCCCAAAATTGAGGAACACATCGAAAAATGTTGCAATATAATTGTTACTACACGAACAATAATAAATGTTTTACATGACAATGGATTTAACAGCAGAGTGGCACGCAAAAAACACTAATTTCAGCGATGAATCGTAAACTTCGCCTTGAGTTTGCTAAAGCACATCTAGACAAGGATATAGATTTTTGGAAGTGTGTTATATTTACCGACAAAAGTAAGTACAACTTTTTTGGAAGTGATGGTCGATCCAAAGTGTGGGGAAAACCAAACACAGCAGTGATCCAAAGAATATAATACCTACTGTTAAACATGGTGGTGGTAACGTTATGGTTTGGGACGCCATTGGGTCATCTGGAGTTGGTCGTTTGGTTTTTTTCGAGGGTAATATGGACCGCTATCAATACAAGAACATATTGGAACATAATCTGCAGTCATCTGTTGATAGCTTGGTCCTGGGAAATCAATGGATTTTCCAACAAGGTAGCGACCCTAAGCATACTGCACACGTTCTTCGAGACTGGCTTCTAAATACTATGCCCTAAGACAGCTCAGTTCACCACCCTAGTCTTCAGACTTAAACCCTATAGAGCACATATCTGACGTTTTGGAAAAATCGGTACGAAAATATAACATTAGTTGCCGTGAAACATTGAAAACCGGCCTTATTCGTGCATGGGCCGAAAAAACACCTGATATTACGGAAAATTTGGTGAGATTAATGCCCCGTCGTCTTCAAGCAGTTATTGATGCTCAAGGTGGACCGACCAAATACTAAAGGTTAAAATTTTTTTTTATATTTTTTATATAACATTTTGAAATAATGTTTAATTTTTGTATGCTGTATGTAGGGTGTATGTAGACTTTTTTCCTTGACTGTGTATGTTTTTTAAATAAATTTCAAATAGTACTTAATTGGATTAAATTAAAGTACTGATCTCTAAAGCATTTTATTTGTTTTTTCGAATTAAACTATAAGAGATTAGATCCCATGATATCTGCTTATGTATGCAATTTTTCGCATCAGCTGATATGTTATATGTGATACTATATATAATCATATATGAATAATATCGGAACTTTTTTCGTCGGGATTGTATTAATAGAATATGTGGGTTTGTCAGAGCAACTATGAATAGGACAAACTAACATTTAGAGGTATCAAAGTTCATTGTGTTGTATTACAATATTTTATAATAAGACCAGGGGTGACAATAATACCGATATGTTAATTTTCGTCTGAAACTAAATTTTTACAATATACGAACTGGAAATATAAATATACATAGATGGATATTAAAGTAATTGTTCTAATATTTAATAAGAAAAAATACGCATATAAAAGTGGCACTAGTATTGTTTCTCATAGCCCTGGCCGTGTAATAAACATTAATTTCTATTAGCGAAACGTAGTGGCTACACAATAATATAAAAATACTGAATCGACGCCTACTTACATCCACTACCGGCCGTTTCTTTCAATTGTCTAACGTAAATGTATTCTATACTACAGAAAGACAACCATAATGTATATTATATCCCAGCAAAGATTAAAATAAGACTTTCCTGCACAAAAAATAAAAGTCTGTAACATTTTTGCTGGAAGGATTCTTGCAGAAAAATTTGTAATATCAACAAAAGAGTTGCCAAATTCAGCAAAATTTTTGCTGAATTTACAAATTTTTTGGCAAAAGTTCACTTTAGCGAGAACAACAAAAAAAAAAACGGAATTGAAAGTTAGTGGCGGCGGCGCCCCATAGGATCCCCTGGATCCAATAAACGGAAACGCTTATTTAGATACAAGTGTGGGCACTCAAACGAAAGGAAATTTCCAATACACGTGGCCATTTTAGTAAATTTTCTCCTCAAGTGTGTCAAAATCCCGGCTTCGCTGAGGAAAGTTTTACTTTCGCGTAGCCCTCCTTCGGCCGGACTGAGGTTTTTATTCTACAGTTTAGCGGCTTCGCTGATTAAAGTTTTACTGTGTGATAAGTTTTACGCTTAACTTAAGGTTTTTTCCTATGTGATTTTAGGGGCTTCGCTGAAGAAAGTTTTTTTTTGTAACAAGCTTTCCATGATTTTTTCAACAAAAATTTTAAGTTTTTTTCTGAATCAATACGCATTTTCGGCACAGTTTAAAGAATCTAAAATTTACTTAAATGCATATAGCTCTTTATTTTATATTATTTTTGTAATGTTCCTTCATTTGAGCACCGTTTTCATAGATAAAAAAAAATTTGACATATTCGCCGCCCAAAATTAAAAATATTTTTCATAATTATTAGTTCTCTTGTAGTGAGTAAAGTAGTTCATATGAATGTTTGATGTTTGGCATGGGATTGTTACCGCTTTCAAAACGTGTTCTGATGATGGGAACCTAGAAAATTCCCGAAATAGATCTATCAACACATTCCTGAAAGGGTCAAATAATAAATTTGAAAACAAAAAACTCTATAGATTATTCGTTAGGACAATATCCTAATGAAGAAATATAGAGTATGGCCTCGAACTTGAATAATTTTCATTTTCATTTTTCATAAATTTTAAATTTATAACGAGCTTTCAACCTCCGTATATTTACAAAAATAAAGCAAATCAAGCATATTAGCTAGATTGATACTGGTATTTCGATCTGGCTAAAGATCTCATCAGAACCCGAAGTTTTAGAAAAGCTAGAGCCTCCATAATAGGCAGAACTTTAACAAAAAACCTATTAATCATCAATTTTGCTCCATTCTTGTCTTCTTAGTAATCAAGCACGTGGTTAGGTCTTTTCCTAACAAGCATTATGACGTTACTAAACTTTGAAGACCAAAAATGTTCTATTTATATAAAAAATTTTTAGTGTGTACTCTGGCTCAATTAGTATTTTTTACAGTTTTATTAGCTTTTTGTTTTTATATACATCGAGATTATTTTTATCTTATTTTCAATTTATAACGAGCTTTCAACCTACGTATATTTACAAAAATAAAGCAAATCAATCATATTAGCTAGGTTGATACTAGTATTTCGATCTGGCTAAAGATCTCATCAGAACCCGAAGTTTTAGAAAAGCTAGAGCCTCCATAATAGGCAGAACTTTAACAAAAGACCTATTAATACTCAAGTTTGCTCCATTCTTGTCTTCTTAGTAATCAAGCACGTGGTTAGGGTCTTTTCCTAACAAGCATCATGAAGTTACTAAACTTTGAAGACCAAACATGTTCTATTTATAAAAAATAGAACATTTTGTAAAAAAACTTTATTGTTTTAGTGAAAAATTTCATTAAACTTGTCCAAGAAAATTCTCTCTGTTTAGAACAAAAATGTTTGTTATCGGAACATAATGAAAACAAGTCAAATAGTTGTGTAGTATAATTGTATTACCTTTCCAAATACAAATTTTGCTGGGTTATTACATCGACCAGAAATTTCTAATACAAGCAACAAAAAAAACTACTAGTACTAAATTGTTATTATGTCATAAGGTTATGATACTTATTTAAAGGAATAAGAAAAAAAAAAATTACATATAAAACGAGGACTGAGGGGATAAACGGATGTTGTTTTTAGTAGTAATACAATGATGGGTGTTACTGTCTTTATGTGCCTTCGCTGGTTATTTTTAGGCATATCAGTGTGTGTGTGTGTGTTGCGGCTGGTATTCCCACATGAATATGCAAAGCAGTTAAAAAGGAAGTTGTACAACAGCAAATTCGTGCCGTTTAAGCAATTACAAATATTACATCGAAGATGATTTAGAGATTTTTCCAAAGAACAAAACAGACAAAAAAACCTAAATGACCTTAAACGCCTGTTCTAACTACACGCCACTATGCCTTAACTATTGGTGGAGGCAGTAGCATCACTTTGGTACTTGTGCCCTGTTTCCACTGGTTTTGGTTTGGTATTGTTTAACTGCGTAACGCATTTTTGTTTTTTTTTTTTTTGAGTAAATTATGTTTATGTCCATAAAAGTAAAAGTATAGAACATGACTCTAGCAATTATCCTTATTACAAAGCTATAAAATTGTTACGAGTAGCAGCAGCAGCAGCAGTAGTTGTTGTATTATTGTTTAAATGAAAAGAAATAAAAACGCGGAATTGTTAGGTTATGTTTGTTGGGAAAATATTATTAGTGGAATTCACGACATTATGGAAATTTTTAATTTTTAAAAAATTTACATAAAAAGTAAAACAAGTTTTTTGTTGTTGCTACCAATGTTAATATTTAAATTAGATTATGATGTGAGCAAGATTATTCAAGTTCAAGATCATTTGTTTTTTGTTAAACAAAAAACCGTGCAACGATATTTATTAATCAAAAAATTCTTCATCCGCAACTTAATGCAGATTTTAATCCACTGACAGGTCCTTACATGTTTCATGTAGCGTCACCTACAATCATCAGAGAACCAATGTGGACGGGGTAGAAGATTTACCCAAAGCTATAATTTTCTGATGACAAAAGATGAACACTTTACCCGTAGTGTTTTTTAAACTTCATGAGAAGTTTAAAAAACAAAGCACGGAAGCATCCAACTAATTCAAAAAATTAAAACCTTTTTTTTTTTCTTTAACTAACAAATATCGTTGTTTGTGTAAAGGCTAGAATCTCTAGCCATAGTACACAGTGTTGTTAGTGTTTAGTAATAAACAATAACAGTTTCTGACTATAGAATTAGGACCATAGATCAGTTTTTGCCGTACTTTGCAATTTACAAATATTTTACTTTTAAGTTTTAATAAATTAAAACCAAAAGTTTATTTTTCGATCTTTTATCATAAATTATGATGTGAGCAAGATTATTCAAGTTTGAAAATTGCAAAGTACGGCAAAAACTGATCTATGGTCCTAATTCTATAGTCAGAAACTGTTATTGTTTATTACTAAACACTAACAACACTGTGTACTATGGCTAGAGATTCTAGCCTTTACACAAACAACGATATTTGTTAGTTAAAGAAAAAAAAAAAGGTTTTAATTTTTTGAATTAGTTGGATGCTTCCGTGCTTTGTTTTTTAAACTTCTCATGAAGTTTAAAAAACACTACGGGTAAAGTGTTCATCTTTTGTCATCAGAAAATTATAGCTTTGGGTAAATCTTCTACCCCGTCCACATTGGTTCTCTGATGATTGTAGGTGACGCTACATGAAACATGTAAGGACCTGTCAGTGGATTAAAATCTGCATTAAGTTGCGGATGAAGAATTTTTTGATTAATAAATATCGTTGCACGGTTTTTTGTTTAACAAAAAACAAATGATCTTGAACTTGAATAATCTTGCTCACATCATAATTTATGATAAAAGATCGAAAAATAAACTTTTGGTTTTAATTTATTAAAACTTAAAAGTAAAATATTTAAATTAGATTTTAAAAAGGGATTTCGCTTTTGTAAATAGAAATCAATTTAACATGTTTTTGGCCAACGTTTCGTTTGCTTTGTTCAAACTTCTTCAGGAGCTTAAAGTTATAAAATGATTATTTGTTACATAGTCAGAAAATTTAATATGTAACATTTATTTGTAAATAAAAACTGGACATCACTACATAGAATTATAAATAAATAATTAAATAAATATTAACAACACAGTACACAGAAAATCACAGGTTAAGCTTACTGTAGTATCACAGAACTTTAAAATGAATTTTGCGGAAAAAGTACAGACATTTTTAAAACCGATGGATTGTATTTAAAATGATTGCCAAACGCGAATTCATCGTAATGAAATTATTTATAACTAATTATAATTTTTTTCTTTTAAAAATGTTGAGGTTAAAAAGAAGAATAAACGGTTTTCTCTAAAAATTATAAACACTATTCATTTTTAAATCAGACTAAACTAATTTCTGCCTTTTTATGGACAGGCTTATCAGTGATTTTCCATTTTTAAATTGTATTATTATTTTTATTGGTGTCTTATAATTGTCAGATTGTCTCTATATGATACATTTTTTAACAACCTGTGGCTATAAGAATCAAACCTGCGCTCATCTTACATTACAAACGTAACAATACCAAGTCATGACCGTTTAGCGATCACACCCAAGTATGGCCTCGAATCTAATGCAGCTAAATTGCAGTTTTTCTTTCCTATTAGCTTTTTCTGTTATTGTATATTATACTCAGAAGTGACAACACTAACAACACAAATATTCTATCTTTAGATTTTTATTTATTTTTCTAATCTCCTCCGTCTCTATTTCACAATGTTACCAGATTTTTTTTTTCTTTTATTTTGGGAGAAAATCTATCATACAATATCTGAGCTTGTTAATATTTTAATTATTATTTTTATAGAAGAAGTTTTACCACTCCTGTTCAAATTTTTGAAAACCTTGTGTTAGCAGATATTGACATTTCAAACATTCTTAACCCCGGTTGTTTAGGTTGGGTTTTTCCATTTTTAATACCATTTAAACCCCGATGTTATTGGATTTTTAAGCTATTTTATATCTAATGCAACGGTTTATGTTTCGTGTCAAATGCGATTGAACAGGACGCGAAGAAGCGGACATTTTCCCCGTCCTTCTAATCGCACTGGGAATTTCGAAAGATCGTGTTTCTTACTCAGGCGACGAAACATTTATACCACATTGCTGTGTATCCACTCTTTAAGATCCTACCTTCAGCGTTTTGGGTACGTCACGAAGGGGGAGACTTTTACCTCTTTATTCTCTACTTTTCCCTCCTCCCAGGCGAAAATTTCGAAATGTACTTTACCAAAGGGAACACATATCTTAACTTATTTAATTTTATCCAAATGGATATGGGCAGGCCGTAAAGAAGGAGACTTTTGCCCCTTCCCGAAAAATTTTTCAAAAATTCCAGTAAACTTTACAGTCTGTTAACTTTACAAAATTTTTTTTTTTATACAAGGTGGTGCAAAAATAACCTTCCGATGTTTTTTGGCTGTAATTTAAAAAAAAATGAAAAACTTTGATTCTTCTTGTGGATTATTTTTATTTGGTATTTTAATTTTTTTTACATCAAGTCGAGAATATGATGTCATGTAAATGGCCGCCGCCACAGTTGATTGTCATTTGAGCCCTTTTTATGGCATTTTCCATCACTTTGGCCAAAACTTCCGGCGATAGGTCCTCACATTCTTGACGGATATTGTCTTTAAGAGCTGCAAGAGTCTGAGGCTTGTCGACATAAACCCGCGACTTCAAAAAGCCCCACAAAAAGAAGTCTGGAGCGGTCAAATCAGGCGATCTTGCTGGCCAGTGCAAATCGCCAAAACGGGAAATGCATCCTTCAGCATATCGGTTGTGGCACGTGCAGTGTGTGCCGTTGCACCGTCCTTTTGGAACCACATGTTTTCCAATCCCAATTCATCAAGTTGCGGCAAAAAGAACTCGGTGATCAATGCTCTGTAGTGCTCACCATTCAGAGTAAACGTTTGGCCCGCGACGTCTTCGAAGAAAAAAGGTCCGATGACTCCTCCACCGAAAACAGCACACCATACAGTGACTTTGAGCGGGTGTAATGGCTCTTCGTGGGTTACACGCGGATTTTCAGTGCCCCAGAAGCGTAAATTTTGCTTATTTACGTACCCGCTAAGATGGAAATGGGCCTCATCACTCATGATTATTTTTGATGAAAAATCATCTTCCTCTTGGTGGTGATTAAGGATGGCTTGAGCGTATGTTACACGCGATTGGTGGTCAGCAGCTAACAGCTGATGCACCGTCCGGACTTTGTACGGAAACATCTTCAAATCTTGTACCAAAATTCGCTGTAAAGACCGTCGACTGATAGCCATTTGCGTGGCACGTCTTCTGGTCGATGTCGACGGCGCTTCCATGACATCCTCGGCTACAGCAGCAATATTCTCTGCAGAACGGCTACTCCGGGGTCTGCCACGCCTGGCAGCATCTCGTGTTGTGCCAGTCTCTTCGAGGCGAGCGGCTAAACGTCGCAGTGTTTCACCAGTAGGCGTTGGACGGCCAGGAAATCTGCGACGAAATTCACGTTGTGCCAAAGTCACCGACCGATTATTGGTAAAATAAATAGTCACCAATATTCCGCGTTCTGGAGCAGTGTAGCGTAACATTGTTTATTAACGTGTATTTCGCATGTGTTTACTACACAAATGTCAAAACAGAACTGACATTAGGGGCCAATCGCAAAATTTATAGCATTTTCTGATAGGAGGATTACTTTTGCGCTTTTTTATATATTAAATGTGAATTTTAGTTAATTTAAAATAGCATTTTACTCCGTAGTATAATTTCCTTGCCAATCGCATGGAATGTTATACATGAAAGTCATAATTTTTGTTTTAAAAGAGAAGCAACACTCAGGAAATTCTTCCTGTTAATTACTGTGTTGCTGTCTTTGGAAAGGGGATAGTGGAGAGTGAAAGGTGGTGAAAGATGAAGGGCTTCAAACATGGCAACACTGTAAAATCGCGAGATGATAAGTCTTAGAACAGTTGTTGCTCGCCACCTAATGTAGAGTTGGCGAATTTATTGAAGCTTATATAAATTCTTATTAACTAATTTGTAATTTTTTCGATTTTGTGAATACCCATAATAAAAATGAAAATATATGGTAGAGGAGATTATAATTGTAGACAATTTACTGCAAGTCTCTTGAGGATTATTATTAGCTGTATTTTCCCTACAACCAAACCAAATTTTCCAAATCATAAACAATTCCTAAAGGCTGTGCTTGTTCAGAAACAAAAAAGAAACACCCAGCCAGGAAGAAGCTAGAAGAAATAGGGTAGAAGTGGGAGCATTCACCACTATTTTTAAAAGCGCTGTCGTTGTTCAACTAACAATTTTTTTTTTGAAAAATTCTTTTTTACCTAAAATTTTACACATCTTAACTTTAATATGCATGTGTACAACATAAATTATGTTTATTCATTATATTTCTGTTTTTCAGATTTCCAAAGTAACTCAAATCAGCTAAACGGCCTTATGTATGCAGTAAATTTTCCAAGTTGATGTTGTTTCTCACCAGGTTCTGGTGAGAAACTTATATTTTATATTAAATAATCATAAAAATGGATATCAATAGCTATAATGTAATAAAAAAAAATTTCATAAAAGTTTATTTTCTTTGAATTTGTGGAAACAAAATTACGTTTGCTCCGTGCAGCATATATAACCGCATTAGCGAATTATTATAACGTATACGTCTTTTAAAGTGCTACCAATTATTGCTGACGAAACTACCCATACCTGGTGGTGTGGCGTATGTGCCCCATGATTAGTCGCTCACATAATTTTATTTTTTTTATACTTTTTAGAAATACATTTCAATTAATATTATAAATTAATATCAACGCTTCGACATTTAATAGGTGTTTTCTTTAATGCACGAAATGAAAAAGTTATCCCAAATATACTAACTCTATTATTATTTTTTTTTTCAATCCAAAAAACACAAAAGCGTTTCAACCCTTGACCACGCGTTAAGTACAAATATAAAATTTGGTGACATGAAAGATGATCAATAACTGCACAAATTAGGGATAGAAACATTTTAATAAGTTTTCTAAATACAGCGAATTTGGGGTTGGCATATGTGCCCCAGTGGCGAAGCATCCCCCTTCTACCCTACTTGTAAGTACACTCAGGGAAAACGCTTCTTATTTATGAAAAACTTCATAAAAGTGAAGAAAACTTCATTGATTTTCGTCCTATGTAAGACTTTTTAAATACACCGAAGTTGTGTCATTAAAACGCAAATTGTTGACAAACTTCTTCATATTAATGAAATGTTTCATAAATATGAAGATGAAGACTTTTAAGTACACCGAAGTTGTGTCTTTAAAAAGCAAATTGTTGACAAACTTCTTCATAAGAATGAAATGTTTCATAAATATGAAGATGAAGTTTCATAACTTTTTATGAAGTGCTTAATAAATATTATGAAACATTTCATAAATAGGAAGCTTTTAAGCTTTTATGAATCGTTTCATAAATATTTTTATATTTATTCTTCATATTAATGAAATGTTTCATAAATATGAAGATGAAGACTTTTAAGTACACCGAAGTTGTGTCTTTAAAAAGCAAATTGTTGACAAACTTCTTCATAAGAATGAAATGTTTCATAAATATGAAGATGAAGTTTCATAACTTTTTATGAAGTGCTTAATAAATATTATGAAACATTTCATAAATAGGAAGCTTTTAAGCTTTTATGAATCGTTTCATAAATATTTTTATACATCAATTAAAGTTAAAAACATCAATTCAGGTAAAAAATTTCATTGAAATTCCATAATTTTATATTATATTAATTCTATTTCAAATTAGGAACAAATCAAATTATATTTAATTGATCCCAGCAAAAATTGTTTAGAACAGATTACTATTGAACCTGTTCTAGAACAGCATCCTTTACCACCGGTTACATGGTACCGGTTCTAGAACATGTTCTTGGGAGTCAAAATAAAGGCTTCACTGTCACAGAACCGATTTTAGAACCGGTTCTTAAGTAACCTGTTCTAGTTTGGAGATCCTATTGCAAATAGAACTAACTCCATATGTAAGTAATCGGCTGAAGAACAGAAATTATAATACAGAGTAAGTTGTTTTGCAATATGTTATTTAGATTTTACTATTTTACTTTGACTTTTCAGAATTTAAAAAAAAAATTCTCGTCGATTTTGAGTTGTTAAAAAATGTATGAGCTCTCCGGTAGGCTAGTTTTTTAGAGTGATGGCTTATCAGTGCGGGGGTCGTGGTTCAACTCCCACCAGTGGCACTGGTCTGTTTTTACAACGCGCCGAAAGTCATAATAGCTAGTGCTCGGTTAGGGAATAAGATATAACTTGTAACTATATGATTATTAATTAATAAAAAAAAATTTAATTGCAAATCAAAAATAAAAATTTAAATTTATGGTTTCCAAATTTCATTATTTTTCCCTAAAAAGGAAAAATTTATTTTCACATAGTTTATGAAACTTTTTTATGAAATGATAAAAGTCTATGAAACATTTGTCATAAGTTTGATATAATTTTTAT
The DNA here is from genome assembly GCA_021234595.1 of Delia radicum. Classification (NCBI taxonomy): domain Eukaryota; kingdom Metazoa; phylum Arthropoda; class Insecta; order Diptera; family Anthomyiidae; genus Delia; species Delia radicum. Next base: position 15,449,713 of record CM037853.1, on the reverse strand, counting down.
TAAAAATAAAAATTATGTTTTTTCGACCTTTAATTGTGCAATGAAAATGAATATTATTCAAGTTCGAGGCCATACTCTATATTTTTTTATTAAGATATTGTCCTAACAAATAATCTATAGAGTTTTTGTTTTCAAATTAATTAATTGACCCTTTCAGGAATGTGTTAATAGATCTATTTAGGTTCCCATCACCAGGACACGTTTTGAAAGAAGTGACAATCCCATGCAAAACATCAAACATTCTTATAACCTAGTTTTGCGACTAAATGAGAACTAATATATGAGCTGGAAGTTAAAGATTATCATATTATGGTCAATTAATAAATTTGAAAACAAAAACTCTGTATATCAATATCCTAATAAAGAAATATAGAGTATGGCCCCGAACTTGAATAATTTTTATTTTCATTGTCATAAATTTTTATGAAACTCTTAGACATATTTATGAAAACTTCAGAAATATAAAGAATAATTAATGACAAATGATTTATGAAACAATTTCATCAATATGATGAAACTTTTTTCCCTGAGTGTAGTTAAGTGATTTTTTTTCATTTAAAATATTCTCTAAGAAAATCCTGATTAAACACATGCCATTTTAGAACATTTAAATGAAATTGTTTTGCTGTGTGAAAATTTTGAAATGAAACAAAATAAAAAACAAAGAAATAAAATGATTCAATTTGTTTAAATTGCCAAAATTAACATTAGAGTCTTAACTTGGGGAATTTTTTTTTTTTTAGAAATTTAGTTGAATTTTGCTTCATTTAACTAGTATTAAAACAGTTTGTTTTTTGTTGTAATATTTATAAAATGATTTCTTTTAGTAAAGAGATTTAGTCATGAGGAAGGACATGATTTCTTTCTTTTTTTATACGAGTAAAAAAAAAAATACAAGACAGTCTGGAGATAGAAGAAAATATATGAAAATGTACAAGAAATGAAGACAATCAATCTTACTTTGAGTTTAATTCAATTTCAATTGTGACATCTGCCCTGTTTTAGGCCTTAATATACTACATACTTACAGACTTTAGCAGACATTTCAAATGGTAGTTTTTTATTTATTTTTTGTTGTATTCACTTGTAATATTTCTTTAACAAACTCTAACACTTCGGGCAATCGTGCGGAGACAATGCTGTTGTTTTTTGCGACAACTAATCTTTTTTATACGATTTTTTTTTTTTTTTGTTTGTTTGCTCATGTGGTTACTTAAACTATTGTCAGTTAAAATATAAAAAACAAAAATCCAGATAAAAAAAAACGCACACAAGATAAACTCGAAACATCCCTTAGAGCAAGTACAGATTCACGACAATGTAGCATATGTGGGTGTCCTAGACTAACTCTTGCATTTGCTAGGAACAATCGGTAGTTTTATAGACCCCTTTTTTGCCTAACTATTGGAAAAACAAACAATTTGAGTCTAAAATCTGTTTGTCATGCATGACAGTCAAACTAAAGTCTATGTCATTCAATCATCTCCCGGCAACATGCATATCAAAAGGGTTGTTTGTTAAGGAAAAACAATACAACAACAAAAATTAATCAAAGGATTTAAACGGTCATCGTTTTAAAGAAACTTATTAAACATCGATGGATAATCGATCTGTCAAATGATATTAAGGGCATTCATTTAGTTGGGAAGAAAACACAGCAGCATGTTATGGTTGCAGTACCTAATAATCATAAAATGATTGTAGTAATCATATTATGATCCAAACTGCCAACAAAATCGTCCTTGATAATCATAACATTATCCGCCATAATCATATATATGATAATTACGATCGTAATATGATAATTTAGTGCCCTAATCATGTCCAATAATATTTTTTTCTGTGAGACAAGATATCAACATATTTTAGAATGAAAATTAAAAAAAATAATAATTTTAATAAAAATTATATTAAACTTGTAATTTAACAATTTTTGAAATTAGATGAATTCAATTTAAACTTTTTATTTGATTTTAAAGTGTGTTAGAATGATTTGATTTATTTAATGCATTTGAAATTTGGTTTTATTATCAAACAAATTAATTTTTTTCACACATTGAGTGGGTAACACTGAGAGAATTTCTTGTACGAGTTGTAATGAATTGTTTTCACTAAACTGATAAAGTATTCTTTACAATGTGAATGAGAAATTTCTTAAACTTTATAAAAAAGCTTCACAGATTTAATGATCAAATTTGTAATGAAACTTTTCCACTAGTGATTTAATGATTTCCTGTGAATGAATTCAACGAATTCAAATTTAGAGAATGAATTCCATGACTTCAACATTAAGCATTAAAATTAAGGAATTCATCCAAATTCAGTTAATTCAACTTTTGGTCAATGAATTCCTTAGAAATTCATTCCATTTTCGTTTAATTCCCTTAAAGTTAACTTTTTTGTTTAATTCCCTATGGACTTAAATTTTGTGTTGAATCCCCTAAGCGACTTAACATTTTTGTTTAACCCACTAAATATAGCTTTAAACGTAATGCCCCAAAAACTAACTTTTCATGTGTGTGTAGGTGTTAGAATAAAATGCAATTTATGCCTTTGCAGTCAGCGTTCCGTAATTCCTGGTTATAGTAGCGATGGTTGGAAAATAAAAATTGCCCTGAAAGAAACAACATGATCTTTAAATACAAAAATATGTTTTGGATATAAAAACCGGGTATAGGTTTTTATGCATTTATTCCATTATTTTTATTTTGTCTATTAACAAATTTTAAATTTTTGAGGTTTTTCGGTACAAACCTGATAACTAGAAAATATTAAAATACAGCTCCGGATTTATTGTATTTTATTAGCAAACTGAGTCTTCGTTACTTATTTTTTTATACTATTAGACCCTGCATGCAGTTCCTTCAGTTAATTAAACAAAAAAGTTAAGTCTAGGGACTTAAATCAAAAAGTTAAGTCCTTAGGGAATTAAAGAAATAAGGGAATTAAAGAGAAAAGTTAGTTTCTGGAATTCATTCCAAATGAAAATGATCTGAATTCCATGAACAAATTCCATAATTTGTATGAAGCTATTTAAAAAATGGGAATGAATTCCTTCAGGACAAATCGAATGATGAAAAAGGGTATTCATTCAATTCCTTAAAGCTGGTCAGGGAATTCATTCCTAAAATTTAAATTCATTTAAAAAAAAATTAACTAAGAGAGTGACTTCTTCAAACCTCTAGTTTAAGCCTGTTTGGGTATTTAAATATCAAAAAAGGGTCTTAATAAATATATAACTACACTCTGTAAAAATAGCAAAAAAAAAAGATTACTAAAAATTAGTTAAAAATTACATTGCAGAAAAAAGCAGTAAAATCTGAATCATAATCCTTTGGATATTATATATAATTGTATCCAATTAAATATTATTTAATATTACTGGATAAGAGTTAATAAAAACAGTTCCTAGTAATTCTCAACAATTTTATCAAATTATATATAATTTGATAAAATTTTAAAAACGATTTTATGTAATTTGAAACGACTATTTTTAATTATAGCTCGTTTATATGATAACTAAACTCAAAATAAAGTTAGTAAAGTCAGCAAAAATTAAGCTGCATCAGCAATATTTTAGTCAAGAGGGTGCTTGCAAAAAAATTGTTAATGTCAGCAAAATCGTTTGCTGAAAATGAGCGATCTGATTTTTAGCAACAAAATTAGTAGATTCAGCAGAAGTCATTGCTAAAAGTTAATAAAATTATTGCTGAATATTAGTAGACTGAAAAAAAAAAAATCAAAAAATTTGTAGAAAATTATACTTTAGTTTATTTATATGCTGAAAGTCTTAAACTGTTTGTTATTCTTTTTAAAGTAATTTACAATACGGTACAAAATATAAAAATGTTCATAATCCCATATTGACGACACGAATTAATTTAAAATCTGCAAATATATACATAGAAATAATTTTATATAATATAAACAAATAATTCTTCATCTACTTACATCAATGGTTGTTTAAGTGATGGCATCTTTCTAGAAATTAAACAAAACGAATTAATAAAATATGAAATATACAACCCTTTTTTACAATAATAAATTGGAAACATACTAAATTTAGTAAGATGTCTGTACTTGTCTTTCGCTTTATACTGTCTATCTGTACGTATATTTGCTTGCAAATTGACCACACTACATTCACAGTTACTATAATCATTTAGTTTACAAACACACATTTAATCTTTCTTAAGTTTAAATTTTTTATTTTGTCTTTAATTTAATTAATAGACAATAACTTTGACAAGCCGGTGACAACACAAAATTTAAGTTTTTTTTTAATCCGCAATTTATATGTCTACGATACACATTGCTGGCGTAGTTTTATTATGTATGAAAAATAGATACAAAAATCTTCCATGGTTGATTTTTTTATATATCTTAAAAGAGTTTAACTTTCTAGTATCATTTTCCTCGTCCCAACTACATGTTGACATGCAGCGACATCTACTTCATTCTGCTTATATCTTTCAATATGGTTATCGTACACACTTTTGATGTGCTTGTGAGCACAATTTTTGTAGCAAAATAAATCAGTAAAACATTAGTAAAATATTAGTCAAATATTAATCCAAAACAGTTAAGTGCTAAAAAGGTATAAATAAAATTTTAGCTGAAAACTTAATTTCAGCAAAAAATTTGCGGAAAAATAGTATACTTAATTTACAAGACATTTTACTAACTTTTCTACTAACTTATTTTTTTGAGTGTAGAGATATCACAAATAGTGTATTCGAATAACGAATCTTTGCCGAATAGTTCTTGTATTAATATAACACAATATAATATATTGCTATATATACCCACATATACAAATTTTTGAAACTACACATTAGAGTGGTCCTTATTTTTCAACTTGCGATTTTTGGAGCTGCCCCCCTCTTAAAATATTTGTTTGGGTACAAAAACTCACCATGCAAAAAATTAGAGTTCTAGCATAACGGGAAGATGTCCCGCATCGCCCTTGAAAATCGGGCCCCTTGGAAAAATGGGCATAATTTAAAAAAAATTACAATTTTTTTTTTCTTCAAAATTAAAAAAATATAAAATAATTTTTGTGTTGGGTGTAATCATAACTACTCAGATAAAAAATATTACTTTCCCAGAAAATCGCTAACTTACCCTAACTTTGTGTCAAAAAAATTAATAAATATTTTGGGGGTACCTCAAAGTGACTTTTTTGCATTTTTGAAAATTTTATTCAACAAAAATAAAAAACCTAGTGTTTGCTGTCAACTATTTTATTAAACACATCTCAAGTATTAAACAAGCCAAGTATTACGGATATCCGTTGGCAAACATTTTTGTTAGAGCATTTTGATTCTAGCGGATTTCAACGTTTTTTTAAATTTGTATATACTTTTTTTTTTAACAAGATTTTTGTAATATTTCATCAATGTTATTGTGTATGCTATTTTATATAATTGTAATAACTTTATTATGAAGTATAATTTTTCGTGTTTATAGTTAACCTGTGTTTTCATGGGGTCACAATTGACCCTCGTATTTTAAAGAGTCAAAAATCACAAAGATGACAAAATGAATTTTTGTTTATGTTTCTAATTGTAATTTATTTACATTTTAAAATTAATTAAAATTAATTATTTAGTATAAATTCAGATATTTGTATTCATATTTAAATTGATTTTTTTGTACATATTCAGGAGTATTTATAAAAAAAGGTATTTTTAATTTAATAGTGTAAATTTTTTTCCCTCAAAATTATTATTGTGGAAAAGTTTTAAGCTCTAATTTTTACTAAATTGACCTACTCGAAGACGGCTAACGAAGATTTTTTAGAATAAATATAAATAGAATTATTCCTTTTTTTATTTTATTTATAAATTTTGACACAAAGCTGCATTTTTCTTACGTGGGTCATATTTGACCCCAGGTTAACATGGGTTAACTATCAACAGAAAAAATAGTATTTTATAATAAAGTTATTACAATCATATAAAAGAGCATATACAATAATATTAATGAAATGTTATTAAAACCTTGTTTTAAAGTAAAAATGTATAAAATAAAAAAAACCTTGAAATCCCCGAGAATCAAAATGCTCAAAAAAAAAATTTGCCAACGGATATCTACAGTACTTGGCTTATTTACTACTTGAGATGTATTTAATAAAATACTTGACAGCAAACACTAGGTTTTTTATTTTTGTTGAATAAAATTTTCAAAAATGCAAAAAAGTCACTTTGAGGTACACCCAAAATATTTGTTAATTCTTTTGACACAAAGTTAGGGTAAGTTAGCGATTTTCTGGGAAAGTAATATTTTTTATCTGAGTAGTTATGATTACACCCAACACAAAAATTATTTTATATTTTTTTATTTTTGAGAAAAAAAAATTTTTAATTTTTTTTTAAATTATGCCCATTTTTCCAAGGGGCCCGATTTTCAAGAGCGATGCAGGACATCTTCCCGTTATGCTAGAACTCTAATTTTTTGAGTGGCGTGTTTTGACATCCTAACAAATATATTAAGAGGGGGGTACAGTCAAAATCTCATTTTAATTTTTCGCCCATACAACGAAAGACCACCCTTATACACATAGATGCATATATTTATACTATAACATAAATGTTTATATGACAATATAAAAATTTATATTTGAAAAGATATATTTGTATAAAGTTGTATCTGAATATATACAACGTTTTTTACTGGGGTACTAAAATTTAGGAAAAAAAATTTGCTAATGTTAACAGTGTTTTCTGCAACGTCACTTTTAACTAATTTTTAGTAGTTTTAACACAAAAATTAAATGTTTTTCTATTAGTGTAATTGTAGTTACAAATTGCGTTGTCAAAATAAAATTTACAATTATTTTGTTTTTGTTAATATAACGAAATTTTAATGAAACTACAACCAAAAATTACAAATTATTTTAAAATGTTTTATTTTAAATTTTAAAAAATTAAAACCAAAAATTTATTTTTTGATCTTTGATCATAAATTATGATGGGAGCAAGATTATTCAAGATCAAGATCATTTGTTTTTTGTTAAGCAAAAACACGATGCATTGTTTATTTATTAATTAAAAAATTTCTATCTTCATCCGCTAATTTAAAGTAGACTTTATCTACTGACAGGTCCTTACAAGTTTCATTCCGCGTCACCGTAAATCTTCACAGGACCAATACCTAATACTAAACAGTAAGAACACAGTGTATTATGACTAGAGATTCGTCTATACACAAACAATGTTTATTAGTTAAAAATGTTTTATTTTTGATTTGAATTATTTCAATTATTCCAATTTTGTTATTCTTTTTCGTTCAAAATTTGGGTAAAAATCTTCTACCCTTCTACATTGGTTTTTCGAAGATTTTTGGTGACGCGAAATGAAACATACAAGGACCTGTCAGTAGATAAAGTCTCCTTTAAGTTAGCGAAGGAAAACATTTTTAACTAATAAATAAACATTGCACGGTTTTTTGTTTGACAAAAAACAAAGGATCTTGAACTTGAATAATCTTGCTCACATCAGAGACTTATTTTGTCAAAGTTAAATACAGCCATTGAATACCCATTGTATTAAATAAATTTTATTTTTGTCTAAGGTTGACATTTTAGCCGATAAATATAAGTCTATACAAAGTTAATCGAAAGTTAATTTGATAGACATTCAACCACGTCTAGCATAGTTCTGCGTCCATTCCCCCATAATCAATATACTTTATAACAAAAATTTGCTAAATCATACAAGTTCTTCATTATGGAATTTTTATTAAAAGTAACTTTGACAACCAAACCCTTTAAGAAGGGTGGGATCGAACGAACATGCTTTATCATAATACATGCTTGGATAATGTGAAATTCATAGCATTTTTTTTTTACCTTATAATTCAAAAATAATTATAACAACAACCAAACAAAACAAAAAGAAAAAAAAATTCATAATCACAGGGTTTTTGCAAAAAAAAAAAAAAATTAAATAGATTTTCAGAAAAACATTCAACAACTGGTAGTTTTTATTCATTATCCAAAATATACAATAAAATTTGTATTATATTTTGTGTGTGTCACATCTGTCACAAAAAAAAATCATCTTATTAGCAGAAGCACTAGCCCGGAGGCTACAATTTTCCAATAGTCTTTCGAGGCTTTCGACAAAGCAACAACAAAAAAAAAAAACAATAATCCATAAGTCTGTAATTGGCTCTTTAGTGTTTTTTTATACTATTTCAATTTGTGCATCACACTATTGTACTACGTACTACTTACTAATACTACTACTACTACCACTACTATTACTACTACTACTACTACTGTGTGAGGCAGATTATTTTATGCGGTAATCGTTTATATACCTGGAGGCTATAAAAATTTCAATGATACTTGTTAGAGTACAATGCTGATTGTTCTATATTAGGGAGTTCTTAGTGATAGTTGTATGAATTAAAGAACAGTACTCCATATGGAGTTAATGATGTTGAATGAAGTATTTGTATTTTCATTTTGGGACATTTTTTTTTTTTTGAAAGTGTTACTCAACTATGCGAACAGAAGTTTAAGATGTTTTTTTTACGAGAAAATTTAAAATTAGTTTTAGTTGACTGGCCAGGATATTAAAAAAAAACTGATATAAAAATACTGTTTGTTAATATAAAAGGTCCGCCAAATAACTTTTTTTTTTAACTCCTGAACCAATTGGACTTTGTATGGCGTCATACCAAGGTCTTTACGCAAAATTCGTCTCAATGATGTCTCCGAAATGTTCAATTGTTGAGAACGACGTTGAATTGATGTTGATGGTGCTTCACGCACACTTTCTGCCACAGCAGCAATATTCTCGGGTGTACGCACTGTTTCTGGCTTTTCACGCTTTGGTTTATCGATGAGGATGCCAGTTTCTTTCACTTTTTTCACAAGATTACGAACATACGGACCATATTCGTTCAGCGGAAGGATAAAACTAATTATCTGTCAAATCAGACATGAGCTAAGTGTTACCATTCACGAAATAAGCACTAGTTGAAAAAAAACGTTAGATGGCGAACCCTTTAGAATTAAAATATTTAACTGAAACTGATAAGGCGTAAAATAAAATCAATTGAAACTTAAAGTAATTCAATTAAGGGCACATCCTGATTTAGAGCCTTCAAGAAATAATATAAAAAAAAATTGAAACGATATACAGTGGTTTCAAACCGAAAAAGGTGAATATGCAAGTGGTAAACTACTACACTGAGAGAATTTACATTTTTTTTAACTTTGAACCAACACTCAGGGGATGCCCCCTACTAATGCATTGCATTTTGTTGACAACAGGCAAATAGGTTGTGGGCAGGAGGACTGAGGGAGTAGTGTTTCTGGTCCTTTGACTTAAATTTTTCTACATTGTCACCCCTATCGTGAATATTTCTTCCCTCGAATTGTTTTCCCTTTTCACTCAATTCCAATCGTGAATAAAAGTTCCCTCGAAATTTGTTCCCTTTGTCTAATCATTCACTCGTGAATAGCATTATACAATTCAGAGGAAATTCACAATACCAATTTTTACTTGAGGGGGAATGAAAATTGTTAACTAAACTATGATGTTTTTTTTTCATTTTAAAATGTTGATAAAGCTTCATAACTTTTACGAAACATTTTTTAATGAAACTTTTTCATTAGGCGTATAAAATTTTTAATAAATAAAATACAATTTTTTATAATATTTAATGAAAAACTTCATTTATTTCATGAAGAGTTTCAATGGACGTTGGCTGATTGTAGGAGTGAAGCTGTAAAATACTGCCGATTAAAAAAAACTGATATGGAGCTTCATATAAGTTTGTCTTATTTAATATGACCCCATAATTATTTATATAAAATTTCATTCGAAAAATGGCCCGATGAAATTGTATCAAATTACATCTAATTGTATCACATTAGTTCAGTTTAGATACAATTAGAAGAGATTTGATACAGTTTTGTCCGAATTTCGTCCTCATCGAATATTATTTAACTATAACTGTATTAACTATAACTTGTATATAATTTAATATAATAGGATCTGTATATTATCTTAACTATAAATATCGTATCTCATATACTTTGTAAATATGGTACACTCAAAAAAAAAAGTTTGTAAAGTCAGCAAAAAATTTTGCTGAGTCAGCAAAATTTTAGTCAGGAGGGTGCTTGCAAAAAAATTGCTAATGTCAGCAAAATCTTTTGCTGAAAATCAGCGAGCTGACTTTTAGCAACAAAATTAGTAGATTCAGTAAAAGTTTTGCTAACACTTAGTAGATTAGAAATACAAAAGCCTTGCTAAAAATTAATAAATTTTTTGCTGAATTTTAGTAGACTGAAAAAAACGCAAAAAAATTTGTAAAAAAATTGTAATTTAGTTAATATATTTGCTGAAAATCATAAAACATATTTTTGTGATTCTTTTAAAAATAACTTACAATAATTACGAAATATAAAAATTTTCATTTTCCCACTTTGACGACATGAATTAATTTAATATCTGAAAATATATAGAAATAAATATATATAACATAACAAAAATTTTCTTTCAACTACTTACATCAATGGTTGTCTAAATGATGCTATCTTTTAAAGGACGTAACTGCCGAAGATAATTATAGAAACGAAACAAAAATAAACAAAAAACAAACGAAACGAAAAAAACAACCCTTTTTTTGCAATACGAAAAAGAAATCATAAAAATCTACCTAAGATGTGTGTCTTTGTCTTTCGCTTTACTCTGTCTGTATATGTTTGTTTGTTTGCAATTTGACCACACTAGATTATTAATCTATAAACATTTAGTTTAGAAATACATATTAAATTTAAATATTTTATTTTGTCTTTTATTTAATTAAAAGACAATTACTTTCACAAGCCGGTGACAACGCAAAATTTAAGTTGTTTTAATCCTCAAGTTTGTTTTATGTATGAAAAACAGATACAAAAGTCTTCCATGGTTGATTTTTTTATATGTCTTATTAGAGTTGTACTTTTTAGTATCATTTTCCTCTTCTCTACTACATCTTGACATGCCGCGACATCTGCTTCATTCTGCGTATGTCTTTCAATCTGGTTGTCGTCCACACTATTATCAGCACAATTTTTTTTAGCAAAATTAATTAGTAAAACAGTATAATATTAATAAAGCATTAGTATAAAACAGTTTAGTGCTGAATAAGTATAACAAAAATTTTAGCTGAAAACACGATTTTAGCAAAAAATTTTGCTAAAAAATGGTATACCTGATTTACAAAACGTTTTACTATCTTTTCTACTAACTTATTTTTTTGAGTGTAGATAAAAGAATATAAAAAAATCATATCTCTGCTTATATAATTTCATTCGCAAAATGGGTCTATCAGTTTATGTAAGGTTGTATCAGATAATATTTGTTTTTATATAATTTAATCTAATACTATCTAATTAGATGCTCTCTCATGTAATTGTATCCCAAAATTGGGCACATCTAATTGTATCATATGTTATCTAAATTGATAAAATTAGAAAAAATTGTATATATCTTAATACAAGGACATATTAAAACAATTGTATATATACCCAGCAAAAAAAAACTCGATTGGGTAAGCATTAACTACATTTCTATGCTTCTAAGAAAGCGCTTAACCGATTGTTACAAACATGTTATGATCATTATAAATATATTGTGAAATTGTATTCTTATAAATATTTTAATGCGTATTTATGCTGTAATCACATGTTTCCATCTTTTTCCTGACAAAATAACTTTTAAAGTCAGCTTCAGCAAAATGTTGGGAGATCAATGTAGGAATCATACTATGATAATTTAGAACCATTTCCATTACCATAATATGATATGATTCACAAGTGAGAATTATAATATGATAGTCTAATTATCATATTATGCTTGAGAAAAGGATAAGAGTATGTTTGCCCCAAACATGGTAACACTGCTGTCGCATTCATAAATCCAAAAGTGTATGATGCTCTTTGAATATGGTTGCTTCAACAAAGTTTTTTTCTGTGCGTGTAATTATGCGTTAATTTTTAATCAATATTAATTAATAATAAAAAAATAAATTTTACATAAAAATCTACTAAATTCGAACTTGTTATGATTTACAACGATTTGGACTTTTTTTTGCGTAAATTTAATTTAATGTTTCGGTAACACCGATTCCGAATAAAATGCTGTTACCGATACCAAAAAAGAAAAAAGCATGAATTCTTTACTAAACCCCGTGACAATTTCCAACCATGCTTAACCCTAGAACACACACCCGGGTACAAATGTAACTTAGGAATGGCTTAACTTAGGGCATAGAGATTTCGGTTCTAGGAAATATAAGTAATTTCTAATCTTTATTTATTTGATCCAATTCGGATCAGTGGTTCAGGAGCTACGAGCTTCCAAAGTTGACACCTACGTAAACACACACAACATTTGGCTATCCCAGGCCGTGAACTTTTTTGCCTATATCTCTTGAACCAGGTAGAATATTTGCATGAAAAACATTTGTAAAATATTAATGTACGCATTGCAATGAAATTGGACCATTTAAACATTAGAATAAGCCAAAATAAGCTAGTAGGTACAAACGTATCCAGGGTGTGTGTTCTCGTAGAAAAAGTTGGATATGCATCGTACGGTTAAGGAAACATTTGAGAAAATTTTAAAAAAATATACATCCCAACCCTTCCGCAAAAGCTTGGGCTGGATAAATATAATTTTCTAGAGTAAATTTCTTGGGTTTTTCTATTCACTATATTTTCGCTTATTAAAAGATATAGTTTTTATTTTTTTTTGGAATTTTAGTTTTTTCGCTAAAAGTTAAAATTATTAACCTAATCGAAATATGTAGGTGTTCTCTTATTTTCCATTTGGTAACAAAATATGAGACTGCGCCACTACTGGAAAAAAAATATTATATATTTTTAAAATCTTTCGAAGTGACTATAAATTTATCCATTTATTTTTTAAATATGTCAAAAATTAAGTAAGTGGCATTTTTAAAGCAAAAGCGTCTACACAGTATTTCTATTTCCCATTCTCTAAAAGAATCGAATGTTTAAAAATATATTTAAAAAGGTCTTCTAGTTAATTTTCTTCAAATACAAAATCATTGGTAGCAAAGTATAATTTTCCACCAAAAATCTGCAAAATCATCACATTTTATAAAACTTCTTCAAATGTGAGAAAAAAAAAACAAAAAACAAATACAGCTTATTGGTTTTTTTTATTTTTTAGTATTGTTTCTTTTATGATTTGACTATTTGTTAAGAAGGGCACAAAGTCATCTTAACAACACATCTTATCTTGACTCATCTCACATTCTGTTAGTTAAGTAAGTTTATTTTTATTAGTTTGGTCTTTAGGCTGGTTTTTTCTTCTTACGAGTTTTTTTTTATATTTATTTAAAGGCATTTAAGTAAATACCCCAGTCATACATACTACCATAAGATGACCCCTTTGCCCTCCCTCAACCGACAAAACAATGATTTCAAATATAAAAAATTACATATGTCTACATATGTATTGAAAGCTGATAGAAAGCCGATTATCGTGTTGTAAAAATCTACTGAAAATGCTTAGACATGACAAAACTTAAATGCCGACATATATTTAAGCTAGTGGTAACATTTAATTGTAATACACGTAAAAAAATTAAGTTCGTATAAAAAACATGTATACAATTAACTAGTAAAAACTAGAAAAAAGCATGACTTTATGATTTTATTTTTTTTTTACAGATTTTATAACTAAAATGTATCATGAGTTCTTTGATACATTAAGTATGAATTGACCGATGGTCTTCAAACATCATTAGTTTTTTGTACACCGAGTCTCTATGAAGCCCCATAACACATATTCATCTTTAGTTTTTTAAATTTTCAAAAACTCGAGATTTTTCAAGGTTTTAATTAAAAAAAAAAAAATATCACAAAAGTTTGTTATCGGATTTCTCTAATTAAAAAAAAACATTGGATTCATTTGGTTGTCCTCTTTCACACTTACGCAATAAAAACAATTTATATTTAAAATATGCATATTTTATGCAAATGCAATTTTTAGATGAATTTTTTGAAATTGTTCTAGCTCTTCAACATTTATTCAATCTATCCGCCATCGTGTACAGGAATTGGATATGTGTCCATTTACTTTATTGAAGATTTTTGCGGAAAGATCTTGGTTTGCGTGCTTACAAAATCCACACGATCACCTAGCAAGGCGTAGATTCGGTGAATGGCCACACAACAAGATTGCCGTTGATCCCGATTTTCATAAGCGAATTTTGTTTAGCGATGAAGCTCACTTTTGGTTAAATTGATTTGTTAATAAACAAAACTGCCGTATTTGGAGTGATGACAATCCTCAAGTGTATGTTGAGACATCGTTACATCCAGAAAAACTGACTGTTTTGTGTGCTTTATTGGCTGGTGGAATCATTGGTCGGTGCTGTTTTAAAAACGATGCTGGTCCGAACGTTACAGTCAATGGTGACCGCTAAAGAGCCATGATTACTGACTTTTCCGTTGATCAATTGAGCAGCCATGATGTGAGAGAGCTGTGGGTTGAACAAGACGGCGCAAGCTTGTGACACACAGCTCGTGATACAATTGATTTATTGTAGGAAACGTTTGGTAACCGCATAGTTTCACGTTACGGACCCGTGAATTGGCCTCCAAGATCGTGCGATTTAACGCCGCCGGACTATTTTCTGTGGGGATATGTCAGAAGATTATCTTTCGAATAAACTAAATTTCATGTCAATTTAAAAAAATCATCTTTGTTTTATTCGAATTCAAAGTTCTATACCTCTATAAAAAACAAGCTGTACTAACCAAATTGTAATATTTGGTTTTTTATTAGTACTTTACAAGCAATTTGATACAGAATCCCAGGAAAACTTTGGTAATGGGTGCGATAAAGTAATGCATTACCTTGTAATGTGTACTCCTTACATTTGTCATTATTTTCCAACAAAAAGTAATGAGTTAGTTATGGCTTACATAATGCATTACTTGGTAATGTATATTCATGACATTAACCATTATTTCGGAACATAGAGTAATGAGTTACCAATAGTTAGTTACATAATACATTACATTGTAATGTATACTCCTTGCCTTAAACATTATTTTGAAACATAAAGTAATGAGTTACCAATATTTGGACACTCATCGGTTACCTTGTAATGATACATCATTACCTTCTACTTAATTATTATTATTTCAAAACGTAATATGATGACTTACCAATGATCAATTACATCATGCATGCAATATAAACGTAAAGCAATAATTAAAATATCTTTTGAAAATTTATTTATAGATACATGAGGGTAAGGTATATTTTTTTAATTGCACAAAAGAAAACTGGAAGCACAACAAAACCTATTTTTATATTTTTTAGCTCAGTTGGTAGAATTCTCACCTATCAACCAGAGAGCCCATATTCGAAGCTCAACATGACCACGTTTTTTATTTAATTGAAAAATATTATTAATACTATTTTTTTTTTGTAATAAATGTGATCTATGAAAATCTATTTATAGACATTAGGGTGGTCCTTATTTTTCAACTTGCGATTTTTGGGGCTGCCCCATCTTAAAATATTTGTTTGGGTACAAAAATTCACCATGCAAAAAATTAGAGTTCTAGCATAACGGGAAGATGTCCCGCATCGCCCTTGAAAATCGAGCCCCTTGGAAAAATGGGCATAATTTAAAAAAAAATACAATTTTTTTTTCTTCAAAATTAAAAAAATATAAAATAATTTTTGTGTTGGGTGTAATCATAACTACTCAGATAAAAAATATTACTTTTCCAGAAAATCGCTAACTTACCCTAACTTTGTGTCAAAAAAATTAATAAATATTTTAGGTGTACCTCAAAGTGACTTTTTTGCATTTTTGAAAATTTTATTTAACAAAAATGAAAAACCTAGTGTTTGCTGTCGAGTATTTTATTAAACACATCTGAAGTATTAAATAAGCCAAGTATTACGGATATCCGTTGGCAAAAATTTTTGTTAGAGCATTTTGATTCTAGCGGATTTCAACGTTTTTTTAAATTTGTATCTACTTTTTTTTTTTAACAAGATTTTTGTAATATTTCATCAATGTTATTGTGTATGCTATTTTATATAATTGTTATAACTTTATTAAAAGTATAATTTTTCGTGTTCATAGTTAACCTGTGTTTTCATGGGGTCACAATTGACCCTCGTATTTTAAAGAGTCAAAAATCACAAAGATGACAAAATAAATTTTTGTTTATGTTTCTAATTGTAATTTATTTACATTTTAAAATTAATTAAAATTAACTATTTAGTATAAATTCAGATATTTGTATTCATATTTAAATTGTTTTTTTTTTTGTACATATTCAGGAGTATTTTCGGAAAACGTATTTTTAATTTAATAGTGTAAATTTTTTTTCCTCAAAATTATTATTATGGAAAAGTTTTAAGTTCTAATTTTTACTAAATTGACCTACTCGAAGACTAGAAACGGTTAACGAAAATTTTTTAGAATAAATATAAATTGAATTATTCCTTTTTTTATTTTATTTATAAATTTTGCCACAAAGCTGTATTTTTCTTACGTGGGTCATATTTGACCCCAGGTTAACATGGGTTAACTATCAACAGAAAAAGTAGAATTTTATAATAAAGTTATTACAATCATATAAAAGAGCATATACAATAATATTGATGAAATATTATTAAAACCTTGTTTTAAAGTAAAAATGTTTAAAAATAAAAAAAAAAAAAACATTGAAATCCCCGAGAATCAAAATGCTCTAAAAAAAAATTTGCCAACGAATATCCACAGTACTTGGATTATTTAATACTTCAGATGTGTTTAATAAAATACTTGACAGCAAACACTAGGTTTTTGATTTTTGTTGAATAAAATTTTCAAAAATGCAAAAAAGTCACTTTGAGGTACCCCCAAAATATTTATTAATTTTTTTTGACACAAAGTTAGGGTAAGTTAGCGATTTTCTGGGAAAGTAATATTTTTTATCTGAGTAATTATGATTAAAACCAACACAAAAATTATTTTATATTTTTTTAATTTTGAAGAAAAAAAATTTTTAATTTTTTTTTAAATTATGCCCATTTTTCCAAGGGGCCCGATTTTTAAGGGCGATGCGGGACATCTCCCCGTTATGCTAGAACTCTAATTTTTTGCGTGGCGTGTTTTGACACCCTAACAAATATATTAAGAGGGGGGTACAGTCAAAATCTCATTTTTATTTTTCGCCCATACAACGAAAGACGACCCTAATAAACATACTACTATTCCGAACCCGTTAACCATATTAGTAACCTGTTACTTTACCCCCTACTAAGCAATGAATCAACCCATTACTTTTAGACTCATCGCCTGTAAAATTCATCAGTAAAGTAAGGTGTATTGTCATGCGTGGAGCCCTATGGCGATACATTTCTTTACCCATTATTTGGTAATATATAGTTTCGCTGGTATGTTAGTCATATCAACCAACCCCAGCAAAAAACAAACATCGATTTGTTAAGCAGAAACTACATTTGTATGCTTCCAAAATAGCGCTTAACTGCCTTGCATACAATAAAACCACAAGGGAAGGCATTCTGTTGTGCTTCCATAAATTCCTTCATTGAAGCAGTACATAATGTGTTGAGGCCCCCG
Organism: Delia radicum; assembly: GCA_021234595.1. Lineage (NCBI taxonomy): Eukaryota > Metazoa > Arthropoda > Insecta > Diptera > Anthomyiidae > Delia > Delia radicum. Next base: position 15,432,079 of record CM037853.1, on the reverse strand, counting down.
TCAAGGACGATATGGAGTGCGACCATGACCTGATCGATTTGGATCCATAGCCCGTAATATTAGCAGGTTGTGACCAACTGGCTATTGTTACTGTGATCGGCAAGTTATTGTGAATGGGTGCCTGGACGGCTGACAGTTGAATTTTGTACTCCAGTCTGCTATCCAGGCAACCAACACAGTTCGCTACCAATCGCCATCGCAGCAACAATCGCCAACTATTTTATCGAAACGAGAAAATAATAGAATTTGTAAAATCTTTTCTCGAAAGGCTTAATAAAACACTTATAACGTTTACTGAAATCCGTGTACTTTTATTCGATCAAGTGCAAGTGAGTGTAATTAAAAAAAAAAAAAGTCTTGGCTACTGTGACAAATAACCAATTAAACATAGAGCTTATAATTATATATTTCTCTAATAAATAATTTATAATATAACTAAAAGTTCGTAGAACTCATAGGAAATTTTTTTATAATGCGATCACCTAGAAACCTAAGTCTCCTATCACAAAGCCTGGGACATTCGCAGAGAACATGCTCCGAGGTCTCAGACACCATCTCGCAAAACCTACACATAACCGTGTCCGATTGACCCTTCTTGTGCAGATGGTTTCTGAGATTACAGTGTCCAGTTAAGTACGACGCCAGGGTCCTCAGACCCCTCTTTCAAGCGACAAGAGTCGCCTCGACCCCCTACTGGAAAAAGAGATCAATCTTTTACTCTGGCGCTGACCAGGAGAGTTTTCCCAGTAACCAGAGAATTCAGACTCTCTCCATGCCCTGAGCCTTTCCCTAACATACCCCGCAGGTATTCCACAGAATGGTTCAGGACCAATAAAGGGCCTTCGGGCGCCGCGGTTGGCAAGACAATCTGCCCTCTCGTTGCCCTCATGACCAGGAATAAACCCCAAGGTTAGAGAGTTGCCCCTACCGAGCCTATTGAGAGTCTGAATGCATTCCATGACCAACCCGGACGACTCCTTATGAGCCATTAAGGCCCTCAGTGCAGCCTGACTGTCAGAAAGAATATAGATGCGAGATCTGCGAGTTCCCCTTCGCAGGCATTCCCCTGCACAGACACAGATGGCCCAAATATCCGCCAGACACAGATGGCCCAAATCTCTCGACTGCTTAGAGCCATCAGTGAACCACACCTGAGAACCATCTTCCGGTTCCCAGGATTGATTGGTCCACATGTCTCTGTCAAACAATAACACATCAAAATATCTATCAAAGATCCACTCCGGTGACACTCTGTCCGCAACTTTAGAAATCGGGTCATCTATTAAGATTCGCGTGATCCTCATGTGACCCCTTAGGTCGCCCCCCCTCATGCCCCGAATTCACTAAGTCTAGAGGAACCCATACTGGCAACCTCCATTACAGAAATATGCAATGGCGGGATCCCCATCATAATGCCAACACACGCAAGACGGTAGATTCTCTTAAGAGCATCCCTTGCCTTACTATGTTCAACTTTTGGCCACCATGCAAGGGCAGCATAGGTGATCATCGGTTTAACAATAGTATTGAACGACCGGTAGACCATTTGTGGCCTTAGGACCCATATACTATGTAGGTAAAGACCACTGCAAATGCAGTTGAAAACAAATGAAATTTCATTTAAAGAAAGGACGACTTAAAGTACAGTAAAATCCACTAACATTGTTATTTTTTTTTAATGTTCAGAAAATGACTAAAAATTGTAGTAAAAATGAACCACATGGTAGTAAAAAATAAACAAACATTTTTTTTTTTATTTTTATTTTTTTAAATAACAAAAAACAACTGTAAAAAATGAATGTAAAATCATAAAACAGTCATTTGTTTTTGTAAATGAACTACAAGGTTAGTAAAAAATTTGTTCTACAAATACTGACATTTACATTAAAAATAAAGAAACTGTATTACAACCCAAACAACTACATATTTTTAAAGTAGAAGTTCCCTGAGTGTACCCACATGACCTGGATAGAAACCCGCGCCTACACTCCTGAACAAGTGACTGAAGATGCCTTAAGCGCGTCCTGACTGTCACTGCAAATACTGATACTCCTAACCTCTCCTATTCTAAGATACAGCGGATTGAACCAAGGATTTAAAAAAAAAAAAATTATTTTACTGTTAAGAAGTGAATTGTTTTTGTGAACCAGTAAAACAACGATTTTAGTACCTTTGAAATGAGGTATCAATGACTCTTGTAGATTAATCTGTTAAATGGATATGCATAATTATCTGCAACTACTTTCACAAAGCTTTTATTTCTATTTTTATCAATAAATAATTTTTTTTATGTAAATCTTTTTTTTTACTATATTTACTATATTTTTTTTAGATTTTTATCCATAACTTTGAGTCCCGTAAGAGCTCCACTTATTAATTTGGCAACGATATTGTGGAATAAATTATAATTAACATACATTTTTTTGAACATTTTAAAAAACAGTTTTTTGAAATACAGCGTTTTGAAACGCGGATTTTGAAAAAAAATCCTTTTTACCTTCAAAAAATTGTTATTCAGCTAATTTTATTTAAAGCATTTCAACGCGACTTTAAAAAGAGGTATCAATTAATCACACACCTACAAGCTTTAAGGAGATATGGATGATTAAGTACAACCGCAATTGTTAAATTTTCAATTTTTTTCATATGCGATATTTCCACAACTGTTAGAGCCAACAACCCAAAACTTGTACGATGACATATTTATATGACACTTGCCTTCCATACCAAGTTTAGTTAAAATTGAGAGGGGTAGAAGTCGATATTTTTTGATGGAATGAGTCATACGACAAAGTCAAAAAGTAGACTTTTAAAATTTTCACAAAAGTCGAAAAGTCGACTTTTTGTTGCAACTTTATAACGCTAATATGGAGATGTGTTATAAGGCTTCATAGAAAATATATGTTTTAAATATGAAGAAAATTATAAGACATGAGTTCAATAATGCCATATGTTTGTCTTCTTTCAAAAAATTAATGATATTTTAATTGCTAAAGTTATTAATACCCAGCAAAATAAAGTGGAAGTAGTACTTTAAGAACCTCTTTAACTTGACTTCCAAAGCATTAGTATAAGCACATTTTTTTCTTTCATACAAGCTGTTGTTATCAACTGCTAAAAATGTTAAATTAAAGTTATTTTAAACAGCATTTGCATCACCATATAAATTAATTGCTTTCTAAATTAATCACATCCTAAGAAGTGCTTTTTCATAAATACATATCGCACACCTAGTTCAAAAGTGACTCAACTCAAAATTTTTTATTTTTCAAAAATCGAAAAAAAATATTTGCAACTTTATACCAATTGCAACATAAAGGAAGACATAACTGTTTTTTAGCAAAAGTTAACAACAACAAAATACACTGATATTTTTTTATAGATAAACTATACACTTAAGCATATAAACCCGAAAAATTAAAATTTTGAGTTGAGTCACTTTTGAACTAGGTGTGCGATATATTCTTTTTTTTATATGGAGGTTGAAGTGGTAAATGGTTGGAATTGTAATCAGAAGGTTGTGAGTCGATTCCTGACTGGTGAGATACATTTTTTTTTATATTTTTTTAATTCTTATTAATTTTTTATTATTTTTTTTATTCAATTCAGTTTTTTCTGTGTTTTTTAAAATAATTAAGTAATTTTAAACGACTAAATAATAAACATCTGGACTTTATTCGTAAATAATTTTTTTTTAGAAAATTGATATCCAGAGTTGAAAAATAATTATTTGATAAAAATTTATTTTTCGCCTTTGTGATGAAACTTTTTGTAAAAATTATTTAAAAATATAAAAAAACCTAAAGTTTTATATTTTCAATTAATATGATGATAAAAAAATACAAAGATGTATTTTACTGCTAAAAATTACTGCTTAAACATGTTCAATATTCAGAAAAATTTGGTTAAAAAGTTGATTTTGGCTTCAAAAATCTATTTGATTTTTTAATTCTATTGTTTCGGATCGCAAAAAATTAGCATAAACGAAAAATATCGAAGCCAAATCTTGAAAGCTACTTTAATAATAATTAATTAGTAAATTAATTAATTAATAACTTTTACTTAATTTAAATATATCACTTTAATTAACTAGAGTTTTTACCGACCTCTTTCTCCAAATCTGTAAAAACATACGGGAAACATTAAAAGATCTTACGTTTCAAGGCTCACTCGTTTCATTGCAGGCCTCTTTTCCCTACCTGGAGTTAAACTACTTATCCAATACTTTTTTTCATTGTCAGATATATTTTATCTTATTAAAGACACTTCTCGTCAAATTAATTATTAAAAAATCTTTTAAAATATGAAATGAATTCAAAATTATTAATTGAGCTTTTTTATTATTTTTTATTATTTTTTATGATTTCTTAATATTTTTTTTTAATCTCATCAAAACTTAAAAATGTTTTAAAAATAATTTATATCTCAGTGACACGAAATCATATAATAAAAATGTTTTAAAAATCGTTATTTTATTTTATCTTTTTTTTATTATATATTTGTGTAGCATACTTTTCTTGTTTTCATAAGAATATATCAATATTTTCAACTTAAGTTCGTTTCAAGTTTGTTGTACTGCATAAGTAACTTTGTTGCAAGTGGTAGAGCGGTCTTCTTCAATACAGCAGATCGTAACTCAGATTCGTGTGTTCAATACTCGCTGGCACCACAAGATTTATTTTTAATTAAAAAAAAAAAACATCCCCCAGAGTATGCTACATATTTTTATTAAACAAAAATGTTAATATATGGTTAAAAAAGGACTTCCATGAACTGTTGAAAAATCGCATTCATGCTCTGTTTAAAATGCTATTGAAGAAGTATTCACACCATCCGCCCATTGATGCGACAATGGTAAAATCATTAATGATCCACCCAAGTTTGCACCACATCAGGATCAGTAGATTTGGTGTTTTTACTACTTCTTCCTCAGCTCTTTTATTATAGTCTGACGATTTAAAATATGCTTAGATATTAAATTTTTTTAGATATTTTTTGTCAGTGTATTATAAAGCTGGTATTTAGTAAATCATTTTATAGACAACAGGTAAACAACCAAAAATAGATAAGAATATAAATGGCTTATGAGATGAGCTAGGCTTTTTTTTCTTAAGATACTTTATTTGTGAATGATTAAAGCTTATTTAAAAAACTTAAGCTAATTTTAAAATTTACATACTAAACATATGTTTTTTGTTGTAACCTTCCGTAAAGGTCATTTATGTGAATGACCATTAAAATTGAATGAATAGAAAATAGTAATAACAAACATTCCTGAAAGTATGAGTTGTAAAAATCTTTGGTATTTTGTAAATTTTCAAAAAAAATAAATAAAAAAAAATAAAATTCCAAAGTCACATAAAACTTTTTCTTATTTTCATGTCCTGTCGTATTAAGAAACAAAGAAAACACAAAAAAAAAAAATAGGAATGGAACACATATTTTTCTTCATATTTTGCTATATATGTAAATGTGTTGTGTTGTGGCATGTTTAGTATCTTGGTTAAAGTATTTTATGGTATATAAGTTGGAATAACATCCAACAGCCAGTTTCAGATCAGTGGGTGTAAGGATAACTAACCATATGTTAAATTCTTCTTATTCTACTGCCACTATTACAAATACTTTAAGTTTCTTTTATGGGTGTGTGCGTACTACACATATGTATGAGAAAAAGGATGCTTGTGTCACATATCGATTTGTACATATATTTTTAACTTTCGCTTAAAAAGAATGCGCGTATATGTATAACATGCCTTAGCAATGTATGAATGTCAGTTGTAAGTTGGCATGTATGTATGGTTAGCTCGTATGTTTAATAGGGAGGTCTTTATTTAGAGGTTTTAAAATTTTAGAAAATATATCACCGACCTGCTGCAAAGAAAACAATTTCGAGCTTAAGCTTTATGATCTTATCGTGGAAATTTGAATAATTTTTTTCCATTTAAGAAAACACGATCGCGAAACACGAGTTTTTGGTAATAAATTGTGAAAAATGTTTCCTCTAGTACACTTAGAATACTATGTAGGTAAAGACCACTGCAAATGTAGTTAAAAACAAATTAAATTTCCCTTAAAGAAAGGACGATTTACATTTCAGTAAAATAAAACGAATGTAAAAAATTAATATAAAATCATAGAACACTCATTTGATGTGGTTTGTTTTTAAAATGAACTACAAGGTTAGTAAAAAATTGTTCTACAAATGACAGACATTTACATTAAAAATAAAGAAACAACCCAACCAACTATAAAAGCAGAAGTTCCCTGAGTGTACCATTCCGAGTTGAGGAGGGTCTTTCGTTTGTAACCTCTGACCCAGGGAGAAAGCTTTACGGGTAAATATTCAGAAAAGTACTCAACTTTTGTGATGTCTTTATGTAATTATGCGTCTTATTTGAGTATAATCATGTCGGGAACTTTTTTAGGCTGTTTTAAGCGTATCGACATTTGCCAGTTTTGTCTAGTTGCTCTTAAAGTTCTACATTTGTAAAAATTTTGAAAGCATAAAAATTATTTTTAAAATTTTTAAAAGTTAATTGAAATTGTTGACCCGAAGCAATTTAGAATGTTTTTTAACTTTTTCCATACCCGAGTAAAAATATTTTTTATAATTATATATATTTATATATAATCATATATAGCACCATATATAAATAGATATTATTATATATGCGGTTGATTATTAGAAAATTTGTATATATGGTGCCATATAAAATTATATATTATTATATATGGTCCAATATATAATTATATCGGATTATATCAGATTAGACTTATATATAATTATATTCACCAATTTATGTATATATAATTTAATATGGCTTATATCATTTTTTTCAATCGGGTAGTAAAGTCTTTAAATTTTTTCAATTAAAATCTTACGATAATATAACATTGTATTGCCATGAATTTTGAAAAAAAAAACATGCCTACTTAGCAGTAATTTAAATTTGAATTTTGTCTATTTACTTAGTTGGCATAGGTTATGGCCTACTTCAAATATTTTCGACACTTGTTGAAACCAAAGTGAAACCAAGAAGAGAGAGGAACGATGGACAGGGTTTAGGTTAGAATTTATGGCCATTTAAAAGTCGAAAAATTAAAAATATGACTTCAAACTTGAAACTTACAAGAGTTTTTAATCTCAATTTATGTTTTTCCATACAGTTTTTAACTTTCAGTTTCCAACTAATATAAAATGGACTCACTAGACTTGGGAGATATACTCACTGGAAAAGAAATTTCCATACCGCTGCTTGGTGAAAAGTTGTATGGTAGCGAAACCAAAATTTTCCGATTTTTTGACTTTTGCAGTTTTGTCTGTAGGGTTTTTGCTCCGTTTATTGGAATTGATTATTGAGAATATTATTTGAAAACTGGTGTAATTTTATACAGTTTCAGATATACAAAGTAGATGTCCGCGCTTCAGTTAAAAGCAAAAATTGTATGAACTTGTTAAATATTTTGCGAAATTTAATTATTTTGTTTCGAATTTGTTTCATAAAAAACGTGGCTTGAGAATATAGTTAGGTATCTAGAGTGAATCCTTACGGCGCACAGTGCGACATTTGGCCAATCTAGGTGGACAAAAATCGAAAAATAAAAGTTGGCGGATTGTTATAATTTAAATGAATGTGACAGCAAACAATCCATATACTATGGAAATAATCATAATATGACGAAAAAAGTGCCGTTTCATTTGATACAGGAGTTTAAAGTCACATCTTGTAATAGACTTTTGAGAAATAAAATATATTTTTGAGCACCATCCCAACTTCTAACACTTATAACTTTTTTGTTGTTGGAGTTATAAGTCCATTTTTTTTTTAAATACAGCATTTTTAATCTAGTTTTTCAATTTAATCGAAAATTTATTGTTGTAATTTATTAAATACAAAAATTAAAAATTAAAAAAAAAAAAAAACGGAAACTTCGTTGGAATAAAACTATAGTTTCCTCACGCTCCCTCACACGACCTATACATGTGGCAGCTGTTGGAATGTCTCTAGTAAGAGATTAGACCATGTTTGCTGGCGATTTTTTGCGATTTATAGAGAATTTTAAAGTTTAGTGAACGTCTAAAATGGACTTTTCGCTTGATTTTTTTTTTAATTCCAGAGACTTTTAGTTTTAAACTATATGAAAAATACACTTATATTGCACATAAAATTGAATGATTATGTAAGAATACATTATAATATAAAATGTTATGTGTTATTACACCAAACCCTTGTTTAACGGCATTACATTTTTTAACGATGTTTAGTTTTTGTATAAAATATGGGAAAATTGGATAATTGTTAAATTCGTAGAATTCGCAATGGAATTAAAATAATGAAAACCAAATAACTTTAATTTTTTGTTTTGAAATTCTAAAATATGGGTGATCCAAAGCACACGATTTCAATAAATTACTGTACTGCTTTTCTATTTTAATTTTAAAAAGTTGCAACGCGTCAAGTTTTTTTAATTTTTTTAATTAAATAATAAATGTAAAAAAAATTTTTATATAAATAGAACATTTTTGATCTTCAAAGTTTAGTAACGTCATGATGCTTGTTAGGAAAAGACCTAACCACGTGCTTGATTACTAAGAAGACAAAAATGGAGCAAAATTGATTATTAATAGGTTTTTTGTTAAAGTTCTGCCTATTATGGAGGCTCTGGCTTTTCTAAAACTTCGGGTTCTGATGAGATCTTTAGCCAGATCGAAATACTAGTATCAACCTAGCTAATATGTTTGATTTGCTTTATTTTTGTAAATATACGGAGGTTGAAAGCTCGTTATAAATTGAAAAAAAAAAGTAAATACAGTTTGTTAAAACTTTTTGTGTTTTTATGAATTGTTTAAAAAATATTAATTCATTATTTTTTTTGTGTAATTCTTATAATTTTACTTGTTATAAACTTGTAATAAATGTAAATACAGTTTGTAAAATCTTTTTGTGTGTAATAAATTTATAAAACTGCAAATAGTGGGTGGACCATGCTCCTTTTTGTTACAGTATAGAGTTAATTTTACAATGAACATAAGTGAAAATATGAAATCTAGCCAAAGGATGTCCAAACCACAGCTTAAATATCTGTTATAAAAAAGTCGGCGTACACCGCCCATCAATAATTATCTTCGAGGTTATTGTATACAATTTTTTTTTACAAAGTGGTACACAAATAATAATTTTTTTTTTACAAAATTTCATAAAAACTCTTCAAATTATTTAAGCAATTTCTTAAATAATAGTTAATTTCCCAAAAATTGGCGAGGCAAGTGTTCGATTGTTCCAAATTTTGTTGTCAATATTAGTTATGTCCTACATTATTATCAAACCAAATTTCAAGCCAGGATCTTTTAAATTAGATTTTTGTAAACCTAGATTGACCAAATGCCGCACTGTGCGGCGGCCTAAATTTATAACGCCCAAAAAATATTTTTTTTTCATTCATAGCAGGTACAGCGGCAAATTTCGCTTTGTGACAACTAAGCGCTGTATCAATTCCTCCAAAACGTACAAAAGACTTTAATGAGCGGAATATTAAAATCGAAAAGGCATCAACAAATTCTAAGGACTTAAGATTTTATGGTGCAAACAACATTTTCATAAACTCAAAACCTCCTTATATACAATTTTTAATTTTACGAATTTGAAAGAATTTAGTATCATTTCCTGCAAATAAGTAAACCTAAACATACCAAAATATTATAAAACCGGCAAAAAATTTTTTTTTTTGAATTTTTGAATTAAATAACTAATTATTTATTTATTAAATAAATAAATAAATAAATAAATAAATAATTTAATCCTATTTGATAGACCCATTTTCCGGATAAAACTATATGAGAATAGATCCCATGAGATACCATGCGATACCATGCGATCTGCTTATGTATGCCGTTTATCGTTTCAAATGAGATGTGATGTTCAGTTATGATAGTATATATAATCATATATGATTATATCGAAACTTTTTTCGTCGGGTACATAATTTTTTTGAATAATTTTAGTACACCTTTCATAAAATAAATGACTTGTTTCATGAATTGTAATTCAAACAAGTGTCACCCTTATATAATTGTAGTATTTTGAAACTACTTAATATGCAGGATGTGTAACGTCGAGTATTGATTGACAAAACTTGGGCTACTTGTAGTAATGGTGGATGGATGCTATTTTATACCATACTTTTTGCCGGAAGCCTAACTAACACACTCACACACACACACACAATAAGAAAACGCAAAACACACACATACAATATTTTTTGTTTTCATTGCAAAAACCAAGAAAAAAAATACAAAAACAATCCAGAGAATTGATTTTAAAGTCAGTTTTATATTTTGAGACTTTAAAAATGATTGAGATAACGGTATTTTTTAAGTTCTTGTTACGACCCTATAAAGCTTTAGTTCCCATTGTGAAGCAACAAAGAAAAAAAAGGAATACATACGCAAAAAAATCACAGTTTAAAAATTATTGGACATTTACCAAAAGCCAGACCAGGGCGTTTTCTTTTTGTCATTCTAAAGACCTGTAGATGGATGATATGATGTCTTTAAACATTGTATTCGCTTGTATTTTCTTTTGGGATGGTCAACAATCATTTGCCTCTGTTTATTTTAGACACATTGTGGAAAACTGGTCAACTGGTATGTAAGTTACATGGTTTAAAATACTACAGAATAAAAACAACACCAAAACATCAACGACAACAACGGAAACTTGACCAGGTAGATGGACCCACCAGTAGTTTTTGTATTTTTTTTTTGTTATATTTCGTAAAGTAGGCAGCGTAATTAAGTAGTTTCCATTGTCCAAAGACATATGTCGGACTTGTTTGTCTGTCCTGTTACAGACAATATAACCTTTAGGAATATAATATACAGTGGTATAATTTGAATTTAAGAACTCTTTAAAATTTTTGCACTACTATTTGAGAAAAATTTTCGCACATATGAGTTTATCATCCGATATCAAATAATTGTTTTTAACTGTACATTTTTGTTAGTGCACGACTTTTGCATCGCGCTCTGATAGAAAAGTAGCAAAACAAGGCTTGAAATTGCTCAGAAAGAAGATTCAAATTTTAATTTTATAGCCGTATCCTTCGTTTACGGCTATAAAATATTTGGGGGCAGAGTTTAAACGAGGCCAAGACGAACACCGTAGTGGTCGACCAATTGCAGTGTCCACACCAGAAACGGTTAAGAAAATTCACAAAATGGTAATGGGTGATCTTAGGCTGAAGTTGCGTGAGCTTGCTGAAATGATAAGCATTTCAAAGAGTGGTACACACAGCATATTGGCTGAAAATTTGGCGATAAGAAAGCTGTGCCCAAAATGAGTGCGAATAGTTAGAAAAAAATTAAAAACGTCATAATAATACTTATTAGATTGGATATCAATGATAATGTGTTATTCGTCAATTGATTTATATTATTTATACAAATGAAACAAAAAGTCTTAAATTGCTGCGAAATTCAATTGGGCTAGTGTGCCTAATTTATATTAATTTTGCTATTTGAAAAATTTTTATTTCTAGAATTTTTGTAAACATATAAAATCTGACGCCGAAGAACGCCCTTCAAATTGATAGGGGTTGTGTGGAGCAAATAATTTCCACACACAGAAAAATAAAGTGCCAACCGAGTTAAAAAGTGTATATTAAGGATAACAACTTATAAATTTAGTTAGTACAACGATATTAACATTCGATTTCTAAAAATTTTGGGTGTTGCAACTAAAATTCTGTTGATTTAACCGAACTTTATTGTGAAAACTAATATAAAGATATGCCAACTGTCTGAAATTCGTAATAACCGAATTTGATTCGTAGTAACCGAATTTCAGTTGGCAAATAGTTACATTTTTTTGTATGTAAATTATCAATAAATACTTTTTCAACAATTTGTAAATTATTTGTTATCATATATTATCATATGTTGGCAAGAATGCATTCGAAAACAATTACTACTATAATTAATGTATTTACATAGAAACAAATATTTCCTTACTTTTTTCAATTAAATCGGTTTGTTGAAAATATTAAAAGCTGTCAATTAAAAATTAATTGAATCAATTAAATATTTGCTCAAATTCGGAACATGCTTGAATTTTTTTCATATTATCGCTCAAAAGCAACCATCAACACATTGTTGTTGTTTTTTGTAATATTTATGTAGTTGTGTTTTATAAATGTGTATATTTAGTGGTATTAGTAGTAAATAATTTAAACTCATTTCAATTAGATTATAAATTAATTATTATTATTACTTCATTAAGTTGAATAATTTAGTTTCAGTTATTTAAATCTGAATATTTATTTATTCTAAAACATTATCATAAAATTGATAATGTAATTTTTAAAGTTTAATTTCGTTTAATAAAAATTTTATTTTTTTTGTACAGAAAGAAAATGTAAAAATTATTTTTAACAAAAAAAAAAAAAAAAAAAACTCTGATTTCAACACAAGGGCTAATTTCTGCAAATAAATAATAAACAAAAAATAAACCCTACGCTTCAATAGAAAAAAAACTAATTTCTGTGTGAATTTATTCACATAAGAATAAATAAATCTTCTAACTAAATGAGAATTTCATGCCGGAGGAATTCAATGTTATAAAATTCAAGCTGTTAAAAACATTTGGCATGTCAACAACATTTCTATAAAAAACATTTGGTATAGCAACAACAAATTTTTTTTTTTTTTTTTTTGGTTTTTGGGAAGGTATACGATATTGATCACTTTTTAATCAACTTAGTTATTATTTCATTGAAAAATAATTCAATTAAAGAGCTATCAATTTCTAATTGAATTAGCAATTTTCCTTATTATGGTGTAATGGATAGCGCGTTGGACTGTTACACAGATAGTCCCGGGTTCGATTCCCGGTGACGACAACATCAATATAGAAAAATAATATGTATGAGTTTTCTATCACTTATATGTATCGCAGCGCCCACCTTCGGTGTTCCCATAGCACTTAACCCCACCGAAGTTAAATAATAAATCAGGGCTATGAAACAAAAAGCTTCAACAAATTCGCCAACTCTACATCAGGTGGCGAGCAATTACTGTTCTAAGACTTATCATCTCGCGCAATTACAATGTTGCCATGTTTGAAGCCCTTCATCTTTCACCACCTTTCGAAACTATAAAAAAAACATTCTTTTTTAATTCTGGAGGGGACCACCTACTTTTTTTTTGTGAACATCCCATAAAGTGCATTTTGACCGATCTTTGAGTTGCGCTTTTTACGAAAATTATATCTTTACGCTCGCACAGTGGGATGTATAACAAATAATTTGGAAATAATTCATATATTTCTTACTGGCTGTTCGGAAAGCCATGAAACTTCACACAGCCATACTCGACCTTCTGTTAAGCTTAAGTTTTAAAGAAGGGCCCACTAGATGTATCAGGTGCTGACATTAAGTTATTTAATCCATTTCCAACCAGTGATCGAAAAATCGACTTGTGATTTCTCGATTTTTGTGGGTTAGAAAAAAATGTATATAACTTAATAGCCAAGCAAATTAGTAACTATACACCAGCTACTTTTGCTTCATGGATCCCTTGACGCATGTCTACTGGTTCAAGGAGACCCATAAAAATTAAAAAAAAAGCATTAGAAAAGCCAAATGCAGTAAAACCCAATTAAGATGAACTCCAAAGGTATCAAAAACAATCAGTGAGAGGTACTTTCAAATTTGGTGCACAATTATTAAGAGGACATATTGTAAGTAACAGGAAATTTTAGGAGAGAATGAATCTATCTATAATCAATAAAATTAAAATAAAAAGTAAATTTTTTCGAAATTTCGTATTTTTGGAATTTTTAATATTTACCAAAATGTGTCAATTTCGGCCGTCTTAATGCACGATTTAAGGTTTTCCAAAAACATCGATTTCTTCCATTTGGAACTGAAAAATTTCGAGTTTTAGGAATTTTTAATATAATACACTTTTTTCCAAAATGGTTTTTTTCCAAAAACATCAATTTCTTTCATTTGGAACTATTTGAAATAAAACTGGGAGGTGCAATGAACCAAAATCGACATCCGTGTCCATAGCCATAACTTTTTAACCGGTAATGCAACTGAAAAAGTTTCATTAAAAATTTGTTTTACAAGGTGGCGCAAAAGTAATCCTTCTATCAGAAAATGCTATAAATTTTGCGATTGGCCCCTAATGTCAGTTCTGTTTTGACATTTGTGTAGTAAACACATGCGAAATACACGTTAATAAACAATGTTACGCTACACTGCTCTAGAACGCGGAATATTGGTGACTATTTATTTGACCAATAATCGGTCGGTGACTTTGGCACAACGTGAATTTCGTCGCAGATTTCCTGGCCGTCCAACACCTACTGGTGAAACACTGCGACGTTTAGCCGCTCGCCTCGAAGAGACCAATCGCGTGTAACATACGCTCAAGCCATCCTTAATCACCACCAAGAGGAAGATGATTTTTCATCAAAAATAATCATGAGTGATGAGGCCCATTTCCATCTTAGCGGGTACGTAAATAAGCAAAATTTACGCTTATAGGGCACTGAAAATCCGCGTGTAACCCACGAAGAGCGATTACACCCTCTCAAAGTCACTGTATGGTGTGCTGTTTCCGCTGGAGGAGTCATCGGACCTTTTTTCTTCGAAGACGTCGCGGGCCAAACGGTTACTGTGAATGGTGAGCGCTACAGAGCAATGATCAACGAGTTCTGTTTGCCGCAACTTGATGAATTGGGATTGGAAAACATGTGGTTCCAACAGGACGGTGCAACGGCACACACTGCACGTGCCACAACCGACATGCTGAAGGATGCATTTCCCGGGCGCCTAATCTCCCGTTTTGGCGATTTGCACTGGCCAGCAAGATCGCCTGATTTGACCGCTCCAGACTTATTTTTGTGGGGCTTTTTGAAGTCGCGGGTTTATGTCAACAAGCCTCAGACTCTTGCAGCTCTTAAAGACAATATCCGTCAAGAATGTGAGGACCTATCGCCGGAAGTTTTGGCCAAATTGATGGAAAATGCCATAAACATGGCCATTTACATGACATCATATTCTCGACTTGATGTAAAAAAAATTAAAGTACCAAATAAAAATAATCCACAAGAATCAAAGTTTTTCATTTTTTTGTTAAATTACAGCCAAAAAACATCGGAAGGTTATTTTTGCGCCACCTTGTATAAAAATTATAAAGCTTTTTATTGAGATGTAAGAAATTTTGTATTAACTTTGTGAAGAAAACTTCATTAGTTTAGTGAAAATTGTTATTAAAACTCGTCCAAGAAAATTCTCTCTGTGTAGCGAATTAAATTTGAAAAACTTTGTCTAGCAGTATTTTGTCCAACAAACTGTTTTTTTTTTAATTATAAATGACTAAAACATATTTTATAGGCCAATTTGAGAAACCCTGTTTAAACCAATCGTTATGAAATCAATGAAAATTTCGCAATTCTAAGGGGTATGCAAACCACTGTTGTATACAAAAACTAAGTTTTTTATGTCAAGTTGCAGAGATTCGAGCGCGAAATTCAACAGAATCTTGAGACAAACATCAACAATAAATATAAGAAACAATCACATGCGTTGTTGTTATTTCATCACACAATACAAGAGGAGATCACAACCAAAATGTAGACACACAGACAGACAGACAGACATGTTTATGGTGGTTTTGAAAACGATACATCAATCAAAGGCATCAAACAAAACCAAAGGAAAAAACTACGTATAAACCACACCAAAAAATAAAAAAAGCTACAAAAAATATCAACAAAACAATCACAAAGTCTTTGATTGATAAAAAAAATCTGCAAAAATAAAAAAACTTAAAAAAAGTTAAGCCCCTGTTAAAGGGAAAACAAAAGAATCAGCCACACAACCATAGCAGATACAAAATATAACAGAAGGATTCCTAAGTGACCATTAACTTTGACATTGTTATGATGTCTGAAAATATACCAAAAAAAAAAAAAATATATCAGACTATTTTTGTTCAATTTAGGGAACAAAATATAAACCACAAAAGAAACACATTTTGCCAGCTTAATTGGCTTAAGAATTTAACAATGTTTTTTTTTTTTTGGGGGGGGGGGGGGGGGGGATGGGTTTGTTTGGGGGTATTCAGTCATTTAAGCGATACTATACCAAATTGTCAGTATATTTTCAATAGCTTTAAAAATCCTCTAATTATTTAACGCTTAAATACCTGTTTAAACCTAATCACATCTTTGTTGTTCTGGTTTTCTTTTTTTTGGTTTTATATTTTGGTTGTTCTGCCTGCCAAGCGCCATTTGTTTTGTATGCGTTTCTTTAATGCTCTAAAGACGAAGTCGTGCTTAACAGTTTTCACTAATATCTTTGTCATTTATTTGACTACTGTTTTTAAAGTTGCAACTTTTGGGCTCCAGTATATATTATAATACGAGGACACTTATTTTTTTTTCGTTCAAAATTTAGAATATTTAAGGCCTAAATTTGGTGTAATTATCACAGGGGGATATCAATTGCAGACAATATTTGTTCCCCTTTCCTATAAGTACCACTCTAATGTATGTAGTACTTTTTATATTAAGGCGGCTTTGTTTTCTTTCTCCTTCTAAATCTAGATCTTGTTGTCAAAGTCTCTTTTAATTATCCTCGTGGTGTTAATGAGATCTTTAGCCAGTTTTATGGTTCCTGCTGTGTGTGAGCATAACGACTATTAAGTAACTTTGGTTTTTTGTAGCTTTTTGGTTTGTTTGAGATGGTGTGCTGTAAACATTGCGTGATTTAAAGAACTTCATTAAGTTCGTGAATTCGACTAAATCACGCGCAGGCGCATCGTTTTTTGCTTGTCTGTTTTTTTTTTTATGGTAACAGTGTTGTATGAGATGATCTGTTGGCAGTTTTAAATGGGATCGTGTTAAAATAGTTCAAATGTTGACCAACAAGTACACTCATAGAAGAAAACGTGTAAAATTAGCAGAAAAAGCAACAAAAAATTTGTTAAAAATGATCTTGCAGAAAAAACTGCTAAATTTCGCAGATTTTTTTTTTTGCTTAATATTAATAAAATAAGAACAGCAAAAATAAATCTGTTAACTTTGCGCAATTTAAGTTATATTTCTACACTTAGAATACTATGTAGGTAAAGACCACTGCAAATGCAGTTAAAAACAAATGAAATTTTAAGTAAAGAATGGACGATTTACTTTTTTGTAAATTCAACTAACATTGTCACTTTTTTTTAATGTTCAAAATATGAACCACAATTGTAGTAAAAATTAAACAAACATTTATTTTTTTAAATAACAAAAAACACGAATGTAAAAAATGAATGTTAAAAGTCATTTGATTTGGTTTTGTTTTTTTAAATGAACTGCAAGGTTAGTAAAAAATTTAATTTGTTCTACAAATGAATGACATTTACATTAAAAATAAAGAAACTGTATTACAACGCAAACAACTGCATAGTTTAAAAGCAGAAGTTCCCTGAGTGTTAACAAAAACTGTAATTAAGTTTGATATAATTTTTATTAAAAATAAAAATTATGTTTTTTCGACCTTTAATTCTGCTATGAAAATGAAAATTATTCAAGTTCGAGGCCATACTATATATTATTTTATTAGGATGAATGTTTGATGTTTTGCATGGGATTGTCACTTCTTTCAAAACGTGTTCTGATGATGGGAACCTAGAAAATTCCCGAAATAGATCTATCAACACATTCCTGAAAGGGTCAAATAATAAATTTGAAAACAAAAAACTCTATACACTATTTGTTAGGACAATATAGAGTATGGCCTCGAACTTGAATAATTTTCATTTTCATTGCAAAAACTGAAATATTAAAAAATGTTTTCTATAATTACCTAAAATTTAGTAGAATGCTAGTAACAGTTTATTTTGTTAAAATCAACTGAGATTTTGGCTAAGAAAATATAGATTGCTGATTTCATAAGACCAGACTTTTATTCGCATTAAAAAAAACTAAAAAAATAAACTTTAAAATTTTCACATTTTTTAAGGATTTTTTTTTGTGTAATAATATCTAGTAAATGTTTTTGCTGATTTTAGCAGATTAATTCGTTACTTTCAATTAACTACAATTTAGCTCAAATATAACTAAATATTTCTAAATTCAACAGATTTATTATTGCTATTCTTATATTACAAATATTTAGTAAAAAAATCTGGCAATTTTAGCAGTTTTTTCTGCAAGAACATTTATAACTAATTTTTAGTAGTATTTTTTCTATTTTTACGGGTTTATTTCTTTGAGTGTGACATTTTAAAATGTTATTACTTAAAATGATATGAAAAAAATTAAGTTATTTTGTTAAGCAAACAGTTAACAAACAGGAACACTCACAAAAATAGTGAGTTAAACGGGTTCCAACTCAATTGAACTAAGTTTTTCTGTTGATATCGTTTAAAGTTATCAGTTACCTAAAGTTATCAGTTATCTTATTTTACAGTCTGAACAAATTTCGGTTGTACATATACTAACTTGTACAGTTAGTATATGTACAGCGGCATTCGTTTTTACTAAAGTAAAATTTCTTTAAATTTTCTTTTTGTTCACTAAATATTAAAAATTTGCATAACCTTTTTTTACATATTTCGAAAAATTTTTCGATACATTTGAGAAAATTTGTCAAAATTTCAAGTTATTTAGGAAAATTTTGGAAATCTTGTGTTAAAAATGAAAAATTTTATGAAAATTTGCTTGTGTTACCAAAACGTCGGGACTTAAAAATTAGTTCGCAATAATAGAGGTTTCATCTTAACCGAGCTCGTCTCAAACGAGTTTTACTGTACGAGAATTATAAAAAGAATCACAAAAAACACAAAAGTGTAAGGAAAATTTGTATATTCTTTGACCAAAAAAGGTAATTTTTTGGCTTGCAGCTATTTGATTCTGTTGAAATTTGTCATAATTTGTCATATTTGTCTAGGATTTATATTACATACTACCACTTTGAGTTTATTATGATTGTGTGAACTATCGTTTTTAGTCCCGTTTGTAATTAAAAAAAAAGTCAAAAATATTTTTAAAGTAGTGAAATTTAAAGAGCCATATTTTCCAAAGGAGATGCACTATTTCAAAAATTTAGAAAGTCTACCTTACGATTTGTAATTAAAAAACTATAACTTTTTAACGAAAATGCAAGTGCAATTTTTTTGCGCTTTTTCCCCCTTCGATTTTTAAAACATTGTAAATTTTGAACGGGTTATAATTTTTTTTTAATAATAAATAACAACTTTGACTTTTTTGGGACCAGAATTCTTAGTATTTCAATGATTTTTTCAAAAGTAGCTTTCTTTATTTTAAATTTTTTAGTATTTTAAAGTTATCTTTTTATAATTTTTAGTTATATCAAAAAAATCATAACACCACTGCACGTTGAGTTTCATTGTCTTCTGAAGTATATTGATCAAACTTGTTATAGTTTTGCAGTGTACCTACCAAGGACTATCATTTACCTTATTAAAATTGATTTGTTAACAAAAACCTTGTCGTGGGCGTTGTGGTGTAATGGTTAGCGCGTTGGACTGTTACACAGATGATTTCGGGTTCGATTCCCTGTGACGACAACATCAATTTAGTAAAAATAATATGTATGAGTTTTCTATCACTTATATGTATCGCTGCGCCCACCTTCGGTGTTCCCATAGCACTTAACTCCACCGAAGTAAAATAATGAATCAGGGCTATGAAACAAAAAGCTTCAATAAATTCGCCAACTCTACATCAGGTGGCGAGCAACAACTGTTCTAAGACTTATCATCTCGTGCAATTGCAGTGTTGCCATGTTTGAAGCCCTTCATCTTCCACCACCTTTCATCTCTCCACTATCCCCTTTTCAAAGAAAGCAACACATTAATTAATAGGCAGAATTTCCTGAGTGTTCTTCTTTAAAAAAAAAAAAAATTCAAAGTTGAACACTTTTTGTATGAAATTTTCCAATTTCGCTAATTACGCAACGCCGATTTAAATTTAGATTTCACACTAGACTTGATGTGTCGCGATCATAATAATTATTTTTTATTTTTTGGTTCAAATAAAATAATGAAACTTCAATTTCGATGTGCGACCTCTAAACAAAACTTTTTCTGAGAATTTTTTGGAAAACCGTATTTATTTTCATAATGGCATATTTATATTCATAAGGGTTATAGAAATCGCGAATTCCAACTTTATTTTTTTGACAACTTTATTACCCATATTGCCTATATAGTGTACCCAGAGCTGCCTCATATTTTATTTATTTGTAATATATGTGACAAAGGGTCTTCGGGAAAAGTCGTATAAAAACCTAACGATTTCTTATATCGGAAAAAACTCATACTGATCCTCGGTTAAATTACATAGGAATTTCTGTGCATTATTTTTAGCTTAATGCTATTAAAATTCCATACCAAAACGTCAGATTTAATGTTACTCAAAACTACTTTTCTTGAATAAAAAAATACTTGCAAATATTTGGGCTTAATTGGTACACCAGTGAATGCCCTTCAAGCTTTTATGTGTTACCAAATTTGTCTATAGTTACTTTAAATATAACGAAATAAACCGAAAAAAACGTAAAATGAGGTAATTTTTGACCCCACTTAGTAACTTGAATTTGGACCATTAAAAAAACACAGGTGCCTCAAATTTTCATTCTCCACAACATATCCGAAGTTCATTAAGATTACTCCATTTTGTCAAAACAATAAAAAGAAATTACACCATCTCCGAATTCAATAAAGGAAGTAGACTTTTCCACTTAACGACTTTTGTAAAAATTTTAAAAGTCGACTTTTTGACTTTGTTGCATTTTTAATAGTTGACTTTTCTCCGTTTTTTGTAAGTAAAAGTCGATTAGTCGACTTTTTGTATAAAAGTTTCTAATTTGCAAAAAAAAACTTATATATTTGATTGTTTTTACGATGAATTTTTTAGTTTTTTATAATTACAAGAAAATGTTTAGCATATTTTTGTGTAATTGTCATGACTTTTCTTAAACGCTAAATTAAGTGTTTTCTAAATATCTCAAACCATTTAGAAGTAAACATCTTTGAAACTCAAAGGCTTCAAATGTATCAAGGAAATGGATTTTTTTTTTTGCAAAAAAGTTTATTCGCTTTTACCCAATTTTCAGTAATTTTTAACACGTTTCAAAAATAAACTTAATAGTGAAACTATTTTTTTTTTTGAATGTTGGTGACTATTTAAGTACATAATTTATTTTCCAAAATCCATAGTCCTCCTCTACAATTGGGCATACATTTTGTCCAAATTGGACCGGTATGTTTAGACCGGGGCATGTTTAGTTCTACGTTTTGACTAAAGAAGAAGAAGAAGTTCGAAAAATTCCGAGAATATCGATTTATACACCCATAGTTAGGGAATGTTTCCAATTGTGATCTGTTCCCTAAAGTCGACATATCGTTTTTGTTCGTGTTGTGGCATGTTTACGAGGGCGGTGCCAAAGAGAGAATTATCTTCAGTTCAGTAATGAATTTCTTTATAGCTTTAATGAAATTTGTCACTGGAACTCAACCATTGAAGCTTTTCATAGAATCTATGAAACAGTTTTCATTAATGTCAATGTTTATGAAATGTTTGTAGAATTAATGAAAAACTTCATAAAACTAATCGTTCCGACAAAGAAACGTTTATATAATTTATTAAACATTTTTTTAAATTTTGAAATGTATGAAAACTAATGAAATTATTAAATTTTATGAAAAAAATAAAAAAAAAATAAGTCTTTAAAATAATTTCATAGCTTTAGAGAATATTTTCATTAAATCTATGAAGAGATTATTTATGAAATCGAATGAAATTTTTTTATGAAACCATGAAATTTTAATGAAAAGAGTTTATGAAAAATTTCTTGTATATAATGAAATGCAACATTGAATTTAGCAAAAAATCTATGAAATTGTTTCATTAATATCATGAAGGATAATTTCTTCTGTGCATAGTTCAATGCTACACAAATCTTTTCTACAAATCTTCAAATTCCTTATAAACTAGAGGTTAAAGCTTGAATTGCCTGTAACAAATTTTCTCTGGTAAAAATTGTTTAAAAAATTTAAGAAATTGTTCAAATGTTGAATTAACAACTTTTGACAATCTTATTAAAACACAAATGAGTGCCTTAATAACATATTAGAGCATTTTTGTGTAGGTTGTGTTGATTTTTGATGACATAACGAGAATTTTTTCTTTAGATTAAGGACGAAGGACGAATTCTTTTGATTGTTTGTTATTACAAAGAAAAATAAAACAAGGCAAATAATACAATATGTCCTAAAACAAATACAAACATTCGAATCTCACATACATGCAAACATACAAATATTAAGGGCTGTTAACTTATCTCAGGAAGTTAACTTTAACTTAATCATGGATAACCAACAAGTGCTTACCATTTATATCAAGGAAAAATAACAATAGCCTTGTTCTGCTCCTCACACTTAACATGAATGCGAAAACAAAACGATTAACAGCACTTTGAATATATTTTAATACCTTATTTGTCAAATTTCAAATTTTATATCAGATTCTGCAATACGTATACTGCGTTGCATAACTATAATTACAAATGATTTTTGCTATTTTTTATAATATTACAAACAATTTTTTAAAACTTTAAAACAGTTTTTAAGAGTGTGATAACTGATCTCTTATTGTGTAAAATTTCAGAGATTCCTTTATCGAAAAATTGTGTAATTATATTTTGTTAGTATTTCATGATTATAATTACATCATTGGGTATCTATCCACCTCAGTCTATCTCAATCTGCCCTCTATTTATTTGTTCGTAAACTCGCACCGAGCAAATGAAAACATGTTGCCGAAAATTTAAAAGTTTAAATTAATTTTTGTCATGTTTTTAAATAATAATTTAATGAAATTGTTATTTATTTAAAATATTTACGATAACATCAGCTAGATAATATGAAAATATATTAAATTTTAATAGATAATAACAAAATAACAAAATATAAGCATTATAAAAGTGACTGTTTTAAGCAACAATTTTTTATCAACATGTTGCAATTATTTCTTTGTGTGAACAACATGTTTTTATGTGCTTGACCGAGTTCGGTATTTTGTTGCTGACATGTTTGAAGCACTTCATCTTTCCCCACCTTTCATCTCGCCAATATCCAATTTCCAAAGAAAGCAACACATTAATAAATAGGAAGAATTTCCTGAGTGTTGCTTCTCTCCAAAAAAAAAATAACGGTAAACAAAGCAGAATAGCAAATAAAAAAAATTAAGAAACCGTGTGGTTCCTATCTAAGTGATTTTGAAATTTTCAGCTTAAGTTTTCGGAAAAGTGCAAGAAAAATAAACCGTTCACATGTGGTTGTCTCAAAATTGTAAACGCTATAAAATCAGTGTGTCGTAAATTGATTATGATTTAAATAAATCCATTTGGTATGTCCATATAATAAAAGTGGATTACTTCAATAATTTTTTAGTGTTTTGTGCATAGTTAGCGAACCGCGGAAAGATTCGCGTATAAAATATGAAAACAATAAACAGTAAATATGGTAATTTTGACGAAGCGCAAAATATTTATTATTTTAAATTTATATGATCAGTGCAGAAGTGAGAAGTAAAGTAATCGCCATGCATGGATTTGCCAATAAGAAATGATAATGGACACTGGTGTTTGGTAACTTTCGGAGTTCCTAACATGCTTTAAAAATCTGATTGGTTCATATATTGTAAAATTTTGTATTTGAAAAATGAAAGGTTTTCTATATTACTTGCACTGCAGTCAAAAAAGAGTCACCGTAGAATTTACTAAAACTGACAGTTAAAGTAAGTGTAAATTAAGTTCAAAAGCGACAAAGTTAATTACTGTAAAAATAACTACAAATTTAGTTATTTTTAAAGCAACAATCAAACTCAGTAAAAATAACTAACAATAACGCCAAAATAACTGAAAATTTTTTACTACAACCATTTGGAAATAGTTGAAAAAATTTGCCAAAACTACTGTTTTTAAGCAGCTATGTTTCGATATTTTAAAAATATATTTTAATAAAAAAAAAAGTTTTTTAATTGGATTTGATGGATCAAAAATAAGAAAATTTTTCTGTAAATGAATGCAACTTTTCTTCACAAAATAAAACAAAATTTTCTGAAAATTAATGAAAACATTTATACTTTTTATGAAACCAGTTTTTTGATGAAACCTGTTCATTCAGTTTATGCATTTTTTAATTCATGAAATGATTTTTCAATTCATAAAATGTACGAATTCCAGTGCAGTTTCATAGATTTAATGCAAAATTCGTAAATATCATGCAATTTTAAATTAAAATTTTTAACTTTCAATTAAAAAAAAAAACTTTAAAATACCGATTGCAATCAGAAAAAAAAACCAAATATAAGCTAAGGCATTGTCTTGTTGGATAATTAATGCTTCTTCGTTGCTATTTTCAATAAATGTGTTGTTCTCCGAATACTGTGTTGTTCTCCGAAGAATTCTTTCCGGTGCTTGGAAATATCAAATCAACCAAAACCATTAACGATCAGCCTCCGAAATTTATTTTTGATAAATACCGTTTTTCCGTGCGTAGATCTCTAAAATAGCTCTTAAAACCATCTGGACTATCAAGATTGCACTTTTTCGCATCAGAAAAAAAAAATCACATTTAAAGGATATTTATGCTTAAACAGTCCTACCAACAACAGCGATTATTGACTTACCTTTCTCCAAACGGTTTGTAAATTCGAATAAGTCTAGCAGCTTTGTTGCAGGGTATCAACCTTGGCGCAGGCATCAGGCTTTGGCGAGTAATTCTCTGGGTATTTTTTGAGAGCCTACTTATGGTTAATTTAGACACATTTATCTTACACTCATCGATTAGCTGATTGAGACTCTTCATTGTGTTGCTGGCACAGTTGATTATTTTACGCCGGTCTAAATCAGAAATCTTTTTTTTCGGGCCGCCTGTTTTATTTTTACCATAAACACTCTGATTATTTGCAAAATTTGCGATAACCACATGTAAACGGTTTATTTTTCTAGTCATTTCCGAAAACGTAAGCCCTTTCTTAAATAGGCTGAAATTTGCACTTTTTCAAAATCAATTAGATATGAACCACGCGGCATTTTATAGCAAATTGAATCAAATTGCACAATGAAGAAAAATAATTCTTTTATTTTTCCTTATTTGCTATTCTTCTTTGTTTACCGCTATTTTATTATTAATAGATAAGTATGAAACAGTAAGAAAATATTTTTCTTATAAATCAGTAAGTATACTCTTAAGTTGTACACAATAAGAGATCATACTCTTAAAAAAATGTTTGTAATATTTGAAAAAAATAACAAAAATCATTTGTAATTATAGTTATGCAACGCAGTGTATTGTTGATCTTAAAATCAACAACAATCTGTCACTAGGGTGATTTTGGCGGGAAACATTTTGATTTAAGTTTTATAACTTTTTTAATATATCTTATGTAGGGTGCACTATTATAAAATAGCCATTATTAAGACTCTAACCATAGAAATTTCTATGGTTAAATATTATCATTAGAAGAAAAACTTGGTTTAAATAAGTTAATGAAATATTAGTTTGAGCAATGGTTAGGGCTATTTCATGTGTTAACCGGCTGATCAATTGAGATAAGTTAATGGGCCTAAGAACTAAATATGTATTATACATAGTATAGAGCAAAGGTTCCCAAATGGTAGTCCGCAGACCCCCAATGGTCCGTAGGTGTATTCCAGGGGGTCCGAGAAGAGTTCCGACAAAATGATTCTTTAAGAAAAATTATCTTAAAAAAATATTACAAAGTTTTTTTTTGCAATTTTATTGATAACACTGTGCAACAAGAAAAAATTTCCAGTATGAGTCCAATGGAAAATGAAACCATGAGTATATCAAAACCCCCAAAGGGTCTTTCGAAGTTAGACCTTATTAATTTTTTATAGCCTCTTGAAGTTGGCTTATTTTTGAAAATTTTTTTTTATTATTAATAAAATAATATGTAAAAAGACAATTTCTCGGTAAAAAAGTTATGTTGTACCATGGTCCAACCAAATTTTATAGTAAAACAAAAAAAAAGATCAAAGTTTAGAATGATTCATTGATAGTGTAAACAACTTTTTTTATTTATGTGATTTTAAAATAATTTTTATTCGTTATTCGTTCGATACCGAATAAATGAAAACTCTAGTGCTTAGTCTAGTGAAGTACTAACACACTTCGATATTAAAATTTACCCAGATTCAGGTGCAATTCCGAAAAGCATCACATTCAATAAAAAACAATGAAGCTTTCATCATACTTATGAAGATTTTTTTTTTTCTGGTCCCTCGGAGTTCATCTTAATCGGGTTAGGTTTTGTTTTGTAATATTTATTAATTTTTTAATAAAAATCGAAATTTTATTTTCAATACACTCAAAAAATAAAATCATTAAAGTCAGCAACATTTTTGCAGGGAGGATTTTTGGAGAAAAATTGCTAATATAAGCAAAAAAATTTATAAAGTAAACTAAAATTTTGCTGAATTTAGTAAATATTATGGTAATATTAGCAATTTTTCTGCAAGGATTTTCATACCAAAAATGTTGCTGACTTTACTTTACTTTTTTGAGTATACTTTTGAATTTTTTTAATACAATTATTTTGGGGAGCCGCTGAACCAGTTGATGTGTTTAAAGGGGTCCATGAAGCAAAAGTTGGTGGGAACCGTTGGTATAGAGAATAAGAAAGTAATGACTATTATCCCTGGTATCAAAGTTACATGATTAGATTTGATAGGAATTCAAATCATATGTAGGTATTGATGAACCTTTTGTAATATTTGCTGCCACATCAAACTTTAGTTAGTTATTGAAATTTGCTAAGGTAAAGGGACCACAAAGAAAAGTTTATTATAGATTTTTTTTTCTTATTTGAAGATTTCTTGTTATAGATAAAAGAGCTAATAAAATAATAGGACATTCAATAATACGACATACGGATACGTAGTACACATATAAGAAATAAAAACTAACAGGATATTTTTGTTTAGTTTTCTTTTTTTTTAGATTTTCATAGGGGGAGTCCTTAGAATGTTTAGATAAATACAATGTGTTAAATGTCAAGTATTTAGGAGGGTTATAAAACCAAACTACTACTACCAACAACAAGTTGCAACTTGTGGATATGGTTGGTTGGTTGATGTTAGTAAGTGGTCAGTACAAAAATAATAGAAGTTGCATTTTTTGTTGTTTTTTGTTTCGATATTTGGCTGAATCATGTTCAAATTTTTATTGACATGACAAAGTAAAGTATTTAACGCGTGTTTTCATTCTTAATATTTGATTAAACTCTTCGATATACAGGTAAAAAAATAATTTGGTTTATGTTAAAATATATATACAAATTTCCATGTACTCCAGTATTAAAAGAAATAGTAAACACACTTAAAGAAATAAACCTGTTAATATAGCAGAAATAATACTAAAAGTTAATTAAAAATGACGTGGCAGAAAAAACTACTAAGGATATCAGAGGTTTTTTGCAACAGGAAAATAAAAACTTAATTCTTCTTATTTTAAACGAGTTTTAGATCATTTATTTATTAATTACTTAATTCCGATATTTCGTTTGCACGTCTCAAAATTTGTTATATGTATATAAGATTTAATTATTAAAACAAGTTTTTCAAATTGTACTAACTGTTCCCTGAAGAAGTCACCCAATGTGGAGACGAAATATTGGAAATAAATAATTAATAAATAAATTATCTTAAGCTCGTTTAAAATAAGAAGATCAAAGAAAACTTAACAAAATTTTAGTTTTATTCGAGTTGAATTGTACACAGAAAAAACTAAAAACGGATATCAATTAAAAAATTTATTGAATCAATTAATATTTTAATTGATTTTGCACCTATCACGGCAATGATACTATCAATTAAACCTTTTATTAAAATTAAGAAAGAAAAAAAAGTTATAACTAACTTCTACAAAAAAAAAAAAAATATGATACTCACAAAAAAAGTGCGTGGTCTATACGTTGGTATGTGTGTTTTTTGCAATGCTGAGTCTGTTTGTGTGTGTGCTTGTTTTGGTTGTTAACTTCAACTGTATTTGGTATTGTATACTCAAAAATTTCTATTTATGCATACAATGTATGAAAAAATAATATGATAATTGCGTCTAAAATAAAATATGTATTTATATATTTAAAAGTCAATAAAAATATTTATTGATTCAATTTAAATATTTGTCTAGAAACAAATTAAACTCAAATCATATCTTTAATTGGATATTTTAGGTTGATAATTTTTTCTGTGTAGTTAAACTAGCCAAAACTTTTACTAAATATTTGTAAATTAGAAACAGCAAACAAAAACGGTAATATTAACAAAAATGTTGTTATATTTGCCTTAAATTTTGAACAGTGTAAAAAACAGTAAATTTTTTGCAACAGAAATTTTTGCTAAAAAATTGTAGATTGCTGATAGAAGGGCGGATTTGTATTCGCATTAAATAAAAAAAAAAATACGAAATTATTGTGAAAATAACGAAAACTTTCGTAAAATTAACAAATTTTCTTTTATTTAACGAACGTTTTTGTTATTTTGACATTTTGTCGTATAATTACACTGAACCAAAAGCAGCGGTGAAATCAACTAAATACTATGTTAAATTGATGAATGGGGTGATCACTATACAACCAACAACACCTGTCCGACATTTTGAGAACTTGTTTACTAAATGTATTTAACTATTTGTTTATTGTTATTCTGACAAAATATTTTCAAATGTATTAGCAATAATTAGTCAAATTGAATAATTATTTTGTTGTTTTAACAAAGCGCTTTATTCAATTTAACAAAGCTCTTTATTTAATCTCTTTGTATTTTGTCGACTTATTATTAATTTTTAATTTTATATTTCTTTTTCTTTTATAAATTTAAATTTCTAATAATATAAAGGGTCCGCCAAATAACTTTTTTTTTTTTTTTGAACTCCTGAACCAATTGGACTTTGTGTGGCGTCATACCAAGGTCTTTATGCAAAATTCGTCTCAATGATGTCTCCGAAATATTCAATTGTTGAGAACGACGGTGAATTGATGTTGATGGCGCTTCACGCACACTTTCTGCCACAGCAGCAATATTCTCGGGTATACGCCCTGTTTTTGGCTTTTCACGCTTTGGTTTATCGATGAGGATGCCAGTTTCTTTTACTTTTTTCACAAGATAACGAACATACAGACCATATTCGTTCAGCGGAAGGATAAAACTAATTATCTGTCAAATCAGACATGAGCTAAGCGTTACCATTCACGAAATAAGCACTAGTTGAAAAAAAAAACGTTAGATGGCGGACCCTTTACGTCTTTAGTTAGTATATTAAAAAAAATAATAAAATTAAAAATTATAACGTAGTACGTCCTCAAATCCTTGTTTTTAAAACACATGAAATTTATTTAAAAATAATTAATAAATACACACTTAACAATCCACTATAAATCACTGAGTTTAATTACTAATTCAGAATTCCTTTGTAAAAACCCAATTTAACATAATTTTGTTAATTTTTATAACTTGTACACGCTAACACGAATAACGCCACACACTAAAAGCTGGTTTTACAAAAATTCACATCAATTTGAATAAAATAATTGTTGTTTTAACAATAAAATTTGTCAGAAGTTAACAAAAAATTGGGCCAGGTCGCCTGGGCAACGACAGGCGAGGCTGTTTATATCTCCCTCTGGGGAGAGATCGCGGAAACTCTTGTCTATGACGAGGGGCGAACTAAGGACCGTAACGGGTTACCTCACAGGACACTGTGGCCTTAGGTATCAATTGTACAAGATGGGACGATCCTCTACGGATACGTGCAGGTTTTGTGAATTGGAACCCGAGACCTCTGAGCATGTTCTCTGCAAATGTCCGAGGCTCTCCGACAGGAGGGTGCGTTATTTTGGTGATCGAATAGTGACGCCATCGGACGTTTGGAACTGTTCACCTGGTAGGATAATTGGCTTCGTAGGGAGCCTGAACCTATAGGGTGTATTCGCTGGCAGCACAAAATACAATTTCTGGTCGCGGTGCATAGTGCCATTATTATCTAATCTAATCTAACAAAAAATTTATGTTGATTTCACTTACGACTTTCGGTTCAGTGTATAATAGCTATGGCCTCAGGAAAATTCGATATCTGTTGTCACTGCCCAGTGGAAAATGCCATTTACTAACTGCAGTGGTAACGGCTCACTTTATTGGACAACATACGAAGACAATGCGACACATTTCCGACTCTTGCTGTAGAAGAAGTGATGTACATAACACTAAGAGCTGGTTTTTGGGATGTAGTTCAACCTTGTTTATAGTTTTAACGAAGTTTAAACTTAAAATGCTGTTTTTGAGATCAAGTTTATGTACTCTTAATTGTAGTTTAACCGGCCAGCATTGGCCGTTTAAACTAAGTTTTGAGTTGTCAAAACATTTCAGCCGTGAATGAAAATTAGACATTAATAAAACAGCTGTTAAAAGTTCAAAAAAAAAAAAAAAAAAAACAATATATAAAAAATTTTGAAAATGTTGTTTTCTTCAGATGAGGAGGATTATAGCGATTTGGAAATTTACGCTAATTTAAAAATAAACATAATCAGAAAACTAAGAACAATTCGAACTCGTCCAAATAATTTTCATTTATATAATGATTTGGAGTTTTATCAGCGCTTCCGCTTGTCCAAACCATCGGTTTATATTTTTACATTTATTTTAGAGTCCATTTTATATTTAATTACAGCCAATATTAAACAAAAGAAATATTTAATTGTTGGGCACAAAATAAACAAACATTTTTTTTTATAAGCGCGTTGTTTTGGTTGTTTGTCATTTTTGACATTCGCAAGTGTTACCATATTTATTTTGAAAATGGCATTACTTTTTTGGTGTAAAATATGGTAATCTTATTTAATTTGAGATTTTTTAAACCATCACTGAAAAACAGCATGGAGGTTTAAAAGCAGTTCATATCTTATTAAAGTTTAACTAAACAGCAGTAAAACTAAGTTTGATCGTCCTCCCAAAAACTAGCTCTAAGGAGACAGTTGAACACATTATTTGTTACTGCGCAGTCTTGGCTTATCGATTTTGGGCAAAGCATGAAGGAAATCGCGAAATTTAATTTGATGCTGATAAGAAAATATTGCCTCAAGGGCTAACTCCTTTAGTCGACGTTACTAAGCATAAAGAGATTTGGTATCGCTATGGAACAGTCGGTCAAAGTAATGAGTCTTTTGCTGCATTCCGCCACCCGTACTTAGTCAAGCAAGATATGTTTATAAGATTTTCAAAAATCTGTTCGTTTAAAAAAAAAATATTTTCTGTAATTATAGTAAATTAGTTCCGTTTGTCTGTACAGTGAAAAATATTTAATCCAGAAGTTATATTGTTCAAGTTGTAAATTGCCCTTTTACAAATCAAAGAAAATTATTAAGGATGTTTGTGATTATAGAAGAATAATTATTTTCTCATACACTTTTTGCCAGTGTACAAATATGGTTCATTCATTATTATGACTGTTAGTTACCCTGCACATTTTGTATTGATTTTTATTGAATTTTATATATTTATTTTCTAAAATAAACACTTGAAAACTGCAGTTTCAAGGTACTCCAGCTGAAAAAGGTACACTTCAAAAGCAACGTTTGAAGATGTTGAATATGACGATGAAAATGCTAAAGATGATAATGATGATGATGACTCAATACATACCAGGGTTGGGCATGTAAATGGCTTTAAGGGCCAACTTTGGGATTTTAAAATGCAACGGCGGGCCGCACTTTATTAAAGTAATCAACAGAAATCCGCACTGAAAAGCGGAAAAAAGTTTTTTTTTTTAAAATTTTCGCAATTTAAAGTCAAAAAAGTTTTAACGTCTTCAGTTGCGGGTCTTTTTGCAAGAACTACGATTTTTCGAGAAGTATGCCATAAACATCTTTTATATATTTGTAGATATAAATTTCAAATAAAACTACCACGGCGAGAAACATTCAAGCGTATTTCAAAGACCAAGTTAGGATGTTTAAAGTGGAATATTTTGGATTGGTCCTTTGTATATATTTCAAAGTGGAATTTTGTATTCATACTATACACATCAATAAATAAATCTCAGAGAAAAACTTGCAAAAAACAGGTGGAAATTTTGAACCAAATTTGTTTGACTGAAAATTTTTGATTTTTCCTAAAAAAAGTTTTAATAGAAGTCTATGGAAAATAAGAACTTTTTTACATAGAACGACTTTTTGCTTTTAATTTTATAAATTCCATTACCTAAACTTTGTATCTGAATCAAAAAAAAAGCTCTATCGAATCGATGTTATGAAATATAGAGCTTATTTTCTAGAAACTAAATTCTAAAAATGTTGACATATTTTCCAAATATTAGTGAATCTACATAATAAATGTGGAGAATTGTCATATTTTACCAACACAGAATAAATTATTGTAAAAAAAATTTCAAGTAATTTTTCGTTAGATTTCAAACTCACTTTCAATTAAAAGTGTAATTAAATGGAAAAGGAATTTAAATGTTTAATTGAAAATGAATTTGGTGCACACAAAATTTCCAATTTTTATAATCCATAATTCCAACAAAGAAAAAAATTAAAAAATATAGCTAAAAGCGATTTTTTTTTTCAATGTTGTTATTTTTTTAAATTTCGGCGGTTTTTCCTAATATTAAAGATTATTTAAATTTTCAAAGTTTTTTTAAATTTTTCGGTTTTTTTTTTTTAAATATTGGCGATTTTTTAAAATTTTAATGTTTTTTAAATATTAGTGATTTTGAAAAAAAGTTCTATTTTTAACAAGTTTTTTTTCCAAATAAACCGTGTTTTGTTTTTGCAATTTTTATGATTTTTTTCAATGTTGACGTTTTTTTTAATAATATTGAAAATTTTTTTAAAATTTTGAATTTTGACTATTTTCTTTAAATTTTAGCGATTTTTTTTTAAATTTTAGCGTTTTTTCCAAATTTAAATAAAATTTTTAATGCTATCTACCTAAAAATTTGTTTGAAATTAAAAACCATATTCATTTCAATTTTTAATAGCTATGATTAAAACCTTAATTGAAAATAAAATCAATTAAATAATTGCAAATTATTTTAATTGATACTACAATTTCCTTAATTGGACCGAATTCAATTAAGCTTTTAATTGAATCAACAAATATTTTATTTGAAATTCGATATTAGTTTTTTCTGTGAATTGTAAAATTGTTTTCCTTTCTTTATGAAAAAAATAATGTTCTGCGAATTTTTATTTTAAACTGTTCCATATCTGAAATATTTACTGAGATAGAGCAAAATGGATTTTTTTCACTTACTGGAGTATATTTGTCAAGGTTTTCGTAAATATAATAAAGCTTTGCTATAAGTGTAGTACGAATAAAGCTTAAACATGTATAAATGTTTTACCATTCGCCAAAATGCAATTTAAGTATTATTGAGAAATAAATGACTTTTCCCAAGGTTTATGTTTAAATGGAGAAAATCCAGCAACTGGGAAATAATTTTAACTTATGAGACTTCAGATTCATTGGGTTTATTTGTAAAGTAGTGTAATTTTCTGTTAAGACTCCATTTTTAATATTATTTCAAATTCTGATCTGTAGTATAGGGTCCGCCATCTAACGTTTTTTTTTTCAACTAGTGCTTATTTCGTGAATGGTAACACTTAGCTCATGTCTGATTTGACAGATAATTACTTTTATCCTTCCGCTGAACGAATATGGTTGTATAAACGCTTGAACAACGCTGGGAAATATTGCGACATTACTTTGAAAATTATGGTAATGTTGCAGAACGTGGCTGTTACAGTCAATGGCGATCGTTATCGGGCCATGTTGACCGAATTTTTGTTCACAAAAACTAAAGAGGAGGATATTGGCAACATTTGGTTTCAACAGGACGGCGCTACGTGCCACACAGCCGAAGCTACACTCGATGTTTTGCGCCCTGTTTTTGAAGATCACATTATCAGCCGCAGAGCTGATGTCGTTTGGCCACCTCGGAGCTGCGATTTGACACCGTTGGACTATTATTTGTGGGGTGCCGTCAAATATAAGTGTTACGCCAACAAGCCAGAGACAATTGACGCTTTAAAGGACAATATTCGTGAAGCCATTGGTGAAATACAGCTGCACACAATCGATAATGTGCTTAAAAATTGGACCAATCGTGTAGGCTACTGCATGGCCAGCCGAGGCAGCCATTTGAATGAAATTATTTTCCATTATTAACCGGAAGGAATGTACTTTCAAATAAAAAGAGAAATTTGAGAAAGTTTTTTTTTATAGCATTTTCAAAAAAAAAAGTTATTTGGCGGACCCTTTATTATTTTTCTTACTCCTTAATTTTTTTTTTAAATTTCTATTTATTTAGCATTTTTTTAATTAAAAATTTATTTGATTAATTTTAATTTTTCTTTTGGGAGCTTTTTGGTTTTGGGCTTATCTTAGCACGAAATTCGATCTGGGGCCACATTTGCCCATGTCTGATGTATACTAACACTTAACAAGAAAAATATTGGGGGTTTCATAGGATTCCAAAATGAAAAACACTTGAAATATATATTTGTTCTTTGTTTTATTGATGATGATGATAATGATTTTGATTTGTTTATTTAGCAACTGCTATTTGAGTTTGATTTGTTATGTGTTTACCTAATAATTGAGCAGACGCCTTTTGATTCTTACACTCATAAAAAAGCCCGCACAAACAGTTGAAAAATCCGCTACGACAAAAGCAAAAAGTATCAGAATTTGCTTCAGCAGAATTTTCAATGAATTTAAATTGTATTCTGTTAAATTAAGTTGACGTAAATTTTAACTAAAAAAGTTAGTTAAAAATTTCAACTTACTAAACTGTTAAATACATTGACAATACTAGGAATATTAGTTAAGATTTTACTTCATAAACAGAATTTTAAAGCAAACTCAACATACAATTTTTGCTAAAATGGCCTACCTTGATGTGACCAGTGGCAGATATATATTTTTTACACTCATAGAAATAAACCTATACAAATTAGTTAAAAATTACCACACACAGAGAAATAAAATGCCAACCGATTTGAAAAGTGTATATTATTGGCAACAACTTTTAAATTCAGTAAATACAACGATATTTACTTTCGATTTCTGAAAATTTTGGATGTTGCAACTCAAATTCAGTTGATTTAACCGAACTTAGTTGTGAAAACTAAGATAAAGTAGTGCCAACTGTTTGAATTTCGCAATAACAGAATTTTAGTCGTAGTAACAGAATTTCAGTTGGCAAATAGCTAAATTTTTTTCTGTGTGCATGCAGAAAAAACTGCCATATTTAGCAGATCTTTTTGCCGCAAAAATAAATCTGTTAACTTTACAAAATTTAAGTTATATTCGATGTGAATTCTAGTTAATTAAAAATAGCATTTTACTCTGTAAAAATAGCAAAAACTTTTACTAAATATTTGAAGACTCAAAATAGCACACAAAAACTATTATATTAAAAAAGTTTTGCTATATTTACCTCAAATTTAGTAGAGTGTAAATATCAGTTTAGTATGCGAAAATCAACAGAAATGTTTGCTACAAAATTGTAGATTAGTGATTTCATAAGGGCAGAAATTTCGCATTTTTTAATAATTTTTTTTTGTCTAAGTACTAATATTTAGTACACGTTTTTGCTGATTTTGGCATATTATTTTGTTACTTTCAGTTAACTAAAATGTAGCTTAAATATAACTCAATGTGAATTCAAAATTATTTTTGCTATACCTACATTACTAATTAAGAAAAAAATCTTCTAATTTCAGCAGCTTTTTCTGCAAGCTCATTTTTAACTTATTTTTAGTAGCTTTTGTTTTTGCTATTTTGACGGGTTTATTTCTATGAATGTACGGAGTAACGACTTTGGTTAGACTGAAGTTTGTTCTTGTGGTGAAAGATACACTTAGAATACTATGTAGGTAGAGACCATTGCAAATCTAGTTAAAAACAAATGATATTTCACTTAAAGAAAGGACGACTTACATTTCAGTAAATTCAACGAACATTGTCATTTGCTTTTTAATGTTCAAAAAATTAACAACAATTGTAGTAAAAATTAACCACATGTTAAAAATAAACACACATTTATTTTTTTTTTAATAAATGTAAAATCATAAAACAGTCATTTCATGTGGTTTGTTTTTTTAAATGAACTACAAGTTTAGTAAAAAATGTAATTTGTTCTACAAATGACTGACATTTACATTAAAAATAAAGAAACTGTATTAAAACCCAAACAACTACATATTTTTAAAGAAGAAGTTCCCTGAGTGTATTACTAACTTTAGCTAAATAACTTATTTAAAAGCAAGCAACAGAAAAAATTAGTTCAACCACTGACTTTTATGCTAACCTTTTATTTATGAGTTTAACACACGATTGGGAAGATACTTAAAAACATGTAATTTTTTATTTATTTTCTTAAACGCAAAGATTTATAAAATATTCTAACGTTTTTCATTCTAAAATAAAAAGTATTTTAATTGATAGATATTAGTTACAATGGATCATCTCTTTATATAAAAGACACCTGCCATGTCCCAGGTCTTTCAAATAAATTTTAACAGTTTCGTAGTTTTATATCAGTTTATGTTTCTTTTTGTTGTTTGTGTCCTAAGTCCGTCTGTCTGTCTGGCTTTAGCAGTCAATATTGTACTGTCGCCAAATTGTACGTGGCTATTTCCACAATGCCATATAAAATAATTAATGAATGTCCAAGTTGCATGCCTAGAGTTTTTGTGTGGAACGCAGTTTACACGCGCAACATCACATTTAAGACGCGCTTAAAGTGTCGCACAATTGCTTGAGTTTCATCTTATTGTATGTTGCTGATACATGTTTGTAGTCCTTCCTAATGAAGTTTCCTTCTATTTTATTTAATTTTTTTTTCTGTTGCAGTCGTTTACAAGTGAAAGCATCATCATCATGAGACTACAAACATCATCAAGTGGTAGCAGTTTGTCTTCATCTTCATGTGGAGAGCTATGTAGAGAACATGACAAAACTTGACTACTGTGCAATGTATGTTTTGGGATGTTTCGCATGTTGCATCGTTCAGCGTTTTTTTTGCCATCTTTCTTTCATTTTGAGCTTGCACACGCATCATCATCATTGCAGTCATGATGTTTTTTATTTTTTATTCTTTAAGGGGTTAAGTCTGTGCTGTATCATACAAGTACTTGTGGGAAGTATATGGGAGTTTCCATAAAAATTCGAAAAGTAGTTTGAGGCTTTTGGTGAAGCACTAAACTCCTCAAGAATTTCTGAAAAAAACTTTGTAAAAATAGGTTATCAACCACTTTTTTCAAAAACCGTTCCACATAACCAATATAACCTGATATTTGACGATTGAATCCGAAATTTAATAACCTAACCAAAAATCGAATTCAATTGTTTTTAATCAAATTAATTCCTTTCAAAACTTTGAATTCACTTATAGACTCACAGAAAAAACATGGTTGGGTCAATCATATTGGATGAGCATCATACATATTTGGATTTATGGTTGCGAGAACCATGTTACTACACTGATAATAAACCATGCTAAAATACAAAAAAATGTCAAAACTACGAAATATTTTGTAAAATGAACAAATATTCGTGTTTTTTTACGAAAGTTTTTGTTATTTTGATTTTTTTTTTCGTATTTTTATGCATTGATTATTATGAATGTATGGTTGTGACAATCATACTTTTATCTTCTTCTTAATCCTAATATGGCCACTAGATGACCGTATCATGGTTCCCAATTGATCTCAATATTATCATAATATTGTTATGATAATCATAGTATGATTACTACATTATTCTCCCATTACTACATTGTTACCATGAAAAATAAAATAATGGAATAATAATGGATGTATGGAATAATACAGGGTTATGAACCAAAAAGCTTCAATTAGTACTAATGTATTCAAATTACTCGGGTTTAGTTTTGTTCGAGTAAACGAGTAACTAATTGTCAGCAAAAGTTTTGCTAAAATTTAGTTGATTAAAAATTACAAAATCCTTGCTAAAAATTAATAAAATTTTTGCTGAATATTAGTTGGCTGAAAACAAAACTCAAAACATTTTTTATAAAAATTATACTTTAGTTAACTTATTTGCTTAATGAAGTTACTAATATCCACAAAAAAGTTAGTAAATTCATCAACAATTTTGCGGAGCATATTCGCATGCCGACCAGTCTTCACAGAGAGAAATTTTTTAATGAAATTTTTTCAATGAACTGGTGACATTTTCTTTACAATGTGAATGACAAATTTATTAAACGTTATGAAAACCTTCATCGATGCAAAGAAACAATTTTTAATGACTTTTTTCATTAGTTTTATGAAATAATAATAAATAAAATGAAACTTAACTTTTATGAAAAACTTCATGAATGAAAAGTTTCAATGGGCGAGTTCCAGTGACACTTCATATATCTAATGCAGAAATTCATTAATATCATGCAGAGAGCTATCTTAGTGCTCCAAAGACCTTTTAACATAGCAGTTAGTCTCCTAATGCTTATTCTACCTCTGGCCCGTTTTAGGCAGTACTCCGGCCAAGTCTGTTTAGCAATTCCCTCCACTCCTGGCTTTCGCAAGATAGTGTTCTTATATTTCTCGTTTTAATGTTCCCATTGGTTCTGCAATAAAATTCTCAATGTCTAGGAACCTTTGTAAGAATTATCACTTTGATAATTTATCCTTGCACTATTTAACAATAATTAAGGTGTTCAAGTAAGAGTCCAAAGACAAGAGAGCCGCCAGCCTATAGTTGAAAAAAACAATATTACCGCACATATATTTCCACCTAGTCAAATTTTTAGACAGCAATCATCATTTATCGTCTCTTTTTTTAAAGATTTGTTTAATTCAAGAATATATGAAAATATGGACCTTGTGGTTAAAGAGGAAAATCGAGATTAATGCTAGTAATTTTCGTCAATTTAAATGTCGGAAGAGATGTTTTAACTTTGAAATAGAGGATGTTTCTGATATCAGTTGAAACAAATTAAAGAATGTTAGCATAAAGATCAAATTAATAATAAGCAGATGGGACGGATAGCGCAGAAGATAGAGGTCACTTATGGTTTAGCCAATGTAATGAAAATGCGATGCTGAAAATGGGATTATACGAACTTAAGACAGAGACTGTTGGATAATTATGTTACTACGGAGTGCATATCTTTAATGTTCAGTACTTTCACTTATGTATCCACCAGTCCTAGATTTTTTTCCTCAAACAGGATATTAAAGCAGACATGTTAGGGTTGATTAGAAGTTAAAAAAAAATAAAAAATTTCTCTTTTCTTAAATCTTCAAAAATTAATGGAAACCCTCGTAATGAATGAACATATGAATATCGATTGTCAGCATTTCATGAATATTTGGCGTCAATATTAAGTGAGGCTGATGGATGTTTTGTTATTTTCATACGAATGACTTAAAAGTGGAAACAACTACTGGATAGATGAGATGAAGCACTGTAGTAGTATGTACTTTCAAACACACAAACACACACACAAACAACACACACTACGACACACACAGACAAATGGTACGAAAAGGATGATGGGTTAAATAAACGAATCGAACGAAATAAATGAACAAACGCAAAATTATTTTGAAACTTACATTGGCATTCAATGAATGACAGAGGCCCGAATCGTGCAGGTATTTTGCGTGTAGTATGAATATGTAAGGAATACAGTGATGATGACGATGATGGTTTGGTTAGTTGGTTTTTGTTGCTTGGCCAGTGAATGATGATGACAACCAGGCAACACAACAGCAACAACAGCAGAAACATAAAAAAATACATGGAAAAAACATACAGAGAACACGGTGTGACAAACATCAATATGACGACGATGATGTTGCTTCTGCTGCTGTTGACTCTGATGAAGAATTACGCATATTGTATGAAGAAAGATGGACAGACGGACATAACATTTTAACGAAATATTGTATATTGACTTAGTGGCAGGACAGCACAAAAACACGCATGTGTTTTTGTTGTTGTTGCTTTTGTTTTGTAATATTCCTAATACGGTTAGAGGAGGCCAAATAAAACACTGTATATGTTGTTACCAGACCTAAGTAATTTTACGTATGAAAGGATTTTTCCATACCCAGGACAGAACATACAAATAAAGGGAAATAGTCTACACAAAACATGAAAGATGGTTATTTTTGGATAGATGGGATGTATGTATGTATGACTGAATGACTGACTAACTGAATGGTTGAATTTTTTAAGGTTTATGGTTTACACAAATGAAAAATTGCAATATGCATTGTATGATGGACTAGAACACCATAACCACAGCCATTCTATTCCAAACAATCATCAAATCAAAAGTTTAAGTCAAATTTATATAGATACATGTTGTTGTTGTCATCATCGTCAACATCACTGTGTATTAGGGATATAACTGTGTTATTTTTTTAATTTTTAATAATAAAAAATAACTTTTTCAAGTCATTTTGAAACAAAAAACTCCCGCATAAAGTGCATTTTCTAAAAATGCATTTTTTTACGTTTTTGCAGTTAAAGATGCTTTAATGGACCAAAATGAACGCACAATATATCTTAAATTACTTTTTACTTAATGTGCTCGTTGTTTTGAGAATTTTTAGGCCCATATCTCTAAACAACGATTTAATGTGTTTTTTTTCATCAAAATCAGCGAAACACGTTAAATTAAGAAGAAAAACTCGTTTGTGTGAAGGACACTTAAAAAAAGTTAGTTAAGTCAGCAAAAAAATTTTGCTGAGTCATCAAAATTTTAGTCAAGAAGGTGCTTGAGAAAAAGTTGCTAATGTCAGCAAAATTTTTTGCTGACAAAAATAAAATTAGCAGATTCAGCAAAAGTTTTGCTAACACTTAGGTGATTAAAATTTCTTTGCTAAAAGTTAACAAAATTGTTGCTGAATATTGACAGACTAAGAAAACTCAAAGACTTTGAAGAAAAATTATGCTTTAGTTAATTTATCTGCTGAAAATCATAAACATTTTTTTTGATTCTTTTAAAAATAATTTCCAATAAGTAACAATATATAATCCTACTCCCACATTGACGACATTAATTAATGTAATATTTAAAAATAAATATAAATAATTATCTGTAACAAAAACAAAATAATCTTTCCACTATTTACATCTATGGTTCTCTAAATGGTGGAATTTTTTAAAGGAAGACAAATGTGTTAGATAATTCTTGAAACGAAAAAATACCAAAATATGACCTCTGTTTGCAACAAGAAAAAGTAAACATAAAAAATAACCTAAGATTGTCTTTCGCTTAAGTCTGTCTACCTGTATATATATTCGTTTGCAACTGCAAATTGCCCGTTTGACCCCACTACATTATTAAAAAGTTGCTAGAGATAACGGTAAAAAAGTAGTTTTTGCGACTGTCGCATTTAAAAATTTGTTTATCAGTCATTTTTTATCCGATTTTAAATTTTTAAATATTTAAAAGAAAATTACCTGGCTAGGCATTTTGTAGGACGATCGACGATTATCGTCTACTTTTCGAAGTTAAATTACGATCATTTTACATACAATTTTTAAATAATGTTAACAATTTTGGGAAAAAAGAACAATTTTCCATAATTTAGTTTACCGTTTTCGTAAGTAGCATCGTCAAAACGATAGCAATTTATGTATCGTTTTGTACAAAACGATCTACTCAGGATAACACTTTCTTTAAGAATATTTTTTTAAAAAAGGATTCGAAAATACTCTCGTAGAAGTTGGAAAAGTTGTTAACAAAATTTGAATTTTAATAATTATATATCTAGAAAAGGTACCATAACTTTTTAAATTTTCAACCAATTTTAACAAATGATGTCTGGATTTACTCAAGAAAATACTAACTTTAAGTGTTGCTTTAAGAGATTATTCGAAAAAACCTCGTAGAAGCTTAAGAAGTTAAAAAAAAAAATTACAAATTTGAATTGTTATTAAGAAAATCTCTACCTATTTATATAAAAAAGTACATATGTTTATTTAAAAAAACCAAGTAATTTAAATTCCATTTTAAATTTCAAAATCGGTTAAAAATTATTAAGTTACAGATGTTTAAATGTACCAGTTCAAAAAAGTACTCTTTTACCGTTATCTCAAAAATTTGAGGGTATACTGAAACTTCTCAAGCCTGGTTTGTAATACACTCATCTAGACTTACAACCTACACTGGGTCACCTAAACAATTATTGATATTTATTGTTTTTTGTAGGACCGTGTAATCATTATAAACATTTAGTTTACAAATACACATTTAATCTTTATTAAATTTAAATACTCTATTTTGTCTCAATCAATAAACACTTACTTTCACAAGCCGGTGACAAGACAAAAATTTAAGTTGTTTTAATCCACAATTTTGTTTCATGTATAAAAACCAGATGTAAAAAACTTCCATGGTTTCCTTTTTTTATATGTCTTACAAGAGTTGTATAATTTTCCTCTTCTCTAATACGTCTTGACATCCCGCGACATCATTCCGAATGTATTTTTCAATCTGATTGATGTCCACACTATTAATGTGTTTATCAACATCATTTTGTTTAGCAAAATAAATTAGTAAAACATTAGTAAAATATTAGTTAAATATTAGTGCTATACAGTTAAGCGCTGAATAACTAAAATTTTAGCCGAAAACATAATTTAAAAAGAAAATTTGCTGAAAAATAGTATGCTTGATTTACAAGACGTTTTACTAACTTTTCTGCAAAATTATTTTTTTTTTAGTTTGGACATCGTTATAGTGAAATTACTATAACATTTTAGCGTAATATTAATTTTTGAAACTTCAAAAAGTTTTATGAGGAAACTTTTTAAAAACGCGAAAAAATTAAATGGCGTTTCTTTATATTTGTATGGGCTATACCGCTAAGATAAGTAAAATTTGATAATTGAAAACAAGAAAATTAAAATCAAAAGTTATAACTCTACTGTGTCTGGTAATACTACTCCAAAGACAACAACAAAAAAACAATGCTTATGTTACTTTGTTACTCCTCAACAACTCTGTGGGTTGAACAAAATTTTTGACAAAATTTCATTAAATTTCGTTGAAATTTTGTATATGCAACAATTTCTACCTTTTGTTGCTAAATCTATATATTCACTACATTGTTGATTAGATTTTCAGTTTCCAAAAAGTATGTGAATGTAAGGGAATCCAAAAGAGAGCCCCTCGGCAGTAATACAAACTAATCTGCTTAAACACATTTCTCCACCTACACATATACGAATTTGACTACATTTTATACTTACTACACTTGCTGTTTATATACGAGGATTTTTTGGTAAATATTGAACCGGAATTTAAAACAGATTTATTGCACGCGGGAGTTCTGAATTATGGGAATGAATATTCGTTGGGTCTCCTTTACATCACAAATCCCGATAACACAACTTCATTTCCTGTTTAAATTGAAAAGTATTTAATTAAAGTTGGGAAATTTCGAATGAAATTAAAAATTTTTAATTGAGAAAAATTCAAATGAAATTCGGGTTTCCTACTTGAAGTTGAGAAAACTCCACACGCAATTAAGGATTTCTGTTTGAAATGGAGAAAATTCCAAATGAAAATCAGAGTTTTTATTTGAAATAAGGAAGTTTTAATATAAAAAGGAGATTTTCTATTTTTTAATGAAATTGAGATTTTCCAATTGAAATTGTGAAAATTACAGTTGAAAGACTTTACATTTAAAATTGAGATTTTCCATTTGATATTAAGAATTTCTAAATTAAGATTGTCCATTAGAAAATTTCAAACAAAATTGAGAAAATTCTAAACTACTTTTATATGAAAAAAATACTTTTATATCGTTGCCTGATATTCAAACGGAGCAATCTACATTTTTTTAAAAAATGAACTTTTTATTTCAACATATTCAAAATATAAAAGATTATATGATTCTTCTTCGAGCTTAAGATCTTTTGTTAAAACGATTGTAAATTATTAATTTCCAATATTTCGTCTCCACATTGCGAGACTTCTTCAGGGAAATTTATTTTAATTTAATTTGTAACAATTTTAAAATTTTTTGAAATAACAAATTTTAAAAAAGGCGGGAAAATAAATTTTTGAAATAAATATTTGTTTTTTGTTCAAAATAATAACTGTTTCGTATATTTATAATATGCTTGCTACTAGTCTGGGATCAGAAAACTTTCAACTGCTAGCGATTCTGAGATATTCTCAATGTAAGGACGAAAATAATAATTATTTGAACATAATTCTCAGCACTAGTCAAAAATTTTTACCATCTCGGCAAACAGCTAGCAAACT
This sequence comes from Delia radicum, assembly GCA_021234595.1. Taxonomy (NCBI): domain Eukaryota; kingdom Metazoa; phylum Arthropoda; class Insecta; order Diptera; family Anthomyiidae; genus Delia; species Delia radicum. The sequence continues at coordinate 15,387,705 of CM037853.1, read as the reverse complement.
ATATTCGAGTACGCTGAATTTACTGGACATAGTCACTTTTAGAAGTTAGAACTCGACTTCGCGATATATGCAATTTCAAAGTTTATTGCGGTAACATTTAATACAATTTGTATTGCTAATGTCATAGAATCTAGACTAATTCATTGACAGAAAACACTTACAAGGGGTGTCTCCCGATGGGTTCTGTGCGATCTTAATGAAATTTGGATATGTGATAAAAAAAAAATAAGGAATTCGTATTTACGTGGGGTCAACAATGACCCCATTTTTAATTTCGGCTTATTTCGAATTGTTTCAGAGAAATTTTTTACAAAGAAAAGCGCTTTCGAAAACGACAACTCTCAAGTATTTTTTTAATTCAAAAAATGTGTTTTAAGTGATACTAACACTGGCGTTTTGTTAAAGAATTATAGTTGGATTATACAAATATATATGTTAATGTCTATTAAATATAATCTTGAAATTTTTCCGATATTCGTAGTTGTTCGGCTTTTTAGCGAATTTTAAGAGCTTTGCAACCCTGGCACTCTACATAGCCAATTTTAGTATTTTTGTTCTCTCGAGTACGTCAAAACTGCGTTCAAAAAATCTGAATTTTATTAGTATGAGACATGTTTTCATACAAAAATGTCATAACTTTGACCCCACCTTTTAACCCTTAAACGTGAGATTGGGTCGATAAAAAAAATACGTGTCCCTTGTTTTTTTTTTTCCTTATCTCACATCCAAATTTCATTAAGATCGGAGAGAGCACATCGGGAGACTCCCCTTGCTACAAAAGAAAGTGTTCGTGTTACTTGATTTTAACAGGGTTTTCCGTAAATTACTCCCAACGGTTTTTTTATTGATATAATTTTTTTTAGAATACTATTAAACGCCTTGTAAAACTTCGATTCAAAATTCCAAAAATTAATATTGAAAAATGCCTAGAAATTCGTTCGAATGTTTTATTTTAAAAGTAACTATATTATTCATCAATATAATTTTTCTCAATTTCTTTAGAATTTTCCCATTCTCATATGGAATTCACTGAATTTTCAGAATTTCATATAAAATTTTTCTCAATTTCAAATGGAAAATATCAATTTCAAATAGAAAGTCACAATTTCAAATAAAACTTCTCAATTTCCGTTGTAGTTTTCTCAATTACCAGTGTAAAATATAAATTGCATATAAAATGTTCTCTATTTTAAATGAAACGTCTTAATTTCTTTTATAATCTCACTTTCATTTGAAAATTTGACAGTTTTAAATGGAAAATCTAATTTTTCTTTTAGAATTTTCTTAATTTCAAATAGAAAATATCAATATCATATGAAATTTTTTTAGTATTTGATAGAAATTTTCAAATTCAATTAAAACTTCTCATTTTGAATTGGAAAGTCTTAGTTTCATTTAAAATGAATTGAAAATGGAGGAGCTAATTGTGCTACTTGCTCACTTGATAAGAGTTCTCCATCGAACAGAAGCTTTGGTAATATGGCCATCTCAATAATTTTAATAAGTGGAATTTGCATGGACTTCTACGAAATCATTTCCAAAGTATTTTGGCATACTAATCACGAATATAGGCCTTTATCCAGTTAAAGTTCGGCTGATACTATGAGTATATGAAATTTTTTGTGTAGTTAACAGTATAAACTATTTTTAATCGCACTTGCAGTTATATTGTGATGAGAAATGCAAAACAACGATTTGACAGTTACAGTTTTATTAGATTTTAGTTTTTATATACATCGAGATTATTTTCATGTTATTTTCAATTTAGAACGAATTTTCAACCTTCGTATGTTTACAAAAATAAAGCAAACCAAACATATTAGCTAGGTTGATACTAGTATTTCGATTTGGCTAAAGATCTCATCAGAACCCGAAGTTTTAGAAAAGCTAGAGTCAAAAGAATAGGCAGAGTTTTAACAAAAACCTAGGGTCTTTTCCTAACAAGCATCATGACGTTACTAAACTGTGAAGACCAAAAATGTTCTATTTATATAAAAAAAAAATTGTTTTTACTCTGGCTCACGTAATATTTTTGACTGTTTTATTACGTTTTTGTTTTTATATATATCACGATTATTTTTCTGTTATTTTCAATTTATGACGAGCTTTGTACCTCCGTATATTTATACAAATAAAGCAAATCAAATATATTAGCTAGGTTGATACTAGTATTTCACTCTGGCTAAAGATTTCATCAAAATCCGAAGTTTATGAAACCCTAGAGCCTCCATAATAGGCAGAGCTTTAACCAAACACTTATTAATCATTAATTTTGCTCTATTCTTGTCTTCTCAGTAATCAAACACGTGGTCGCGGTCTTTTGTTAACAAACATCATGACGTTATTAAACTTCCAAGACTAAAAATGTTCTATTAATATAACAGAAATTTAGATTTTAATCTGGTCCAAGGTTATTTAGTTCATTTAATTTAATTTAATTTTATTTTCCTTTTGTAACCAAAAAGCCTAGTGGCCAAAACTGATTACTGAGTTTAATCTTAACACAATATATATTTTAATATACATTTAGTTACAGTTTTATGTTTTTATACACATCGAGAATAGTTTTATGTTATTTTCAATTTATAATGAGCTTGCAACCTCCGTATATTTAACAAAATAAAGCAAATCAAACATATTAGTTGTTTGAAAATTTAACTTACGAAAACTTTTAGATTTTTGTAGCATTAGAAATAATCAGATGTTAACAATTTTATTGTGTTGTCGTACTCGAGTAAAAAAAATTATATGTTTTCTTCTTAAAATATATTATAATATGATATTATATATACTGTCATATATAGCCATATATTATTATATGTTTCTTATGTGGTAACATATCTAACGGTATATTATAAAATGAGATATTAAGCATATATGCCATACATAATAAGATATGATAGCTATATTCTCATATGTCATATATTACATAATATGAAACATATATGAGGACACATAAGCTATATAATTTATGTACTGTCTTATAACATTTTTTTTTTGTGAGATATAAAATATGCTTATATATGATGCCGTATGTATAATACAAATATATCAACTTAAGATAATATAAATATAATTATGTTAGATACCATATCTGACACAAGATTATCAATATAGTTTGAGATGTGATTATATATGGTCCAATTTTTATTAATATATTCCAAGCGCATAAGAAATAATTATGTATTGTTATATATCCTAGCAAAAAATAGTGCTTACGCAGAAGCAGTTCCGGAAGGCATTATTTAATTACCGAGCACTTCCAAAGCAATTCCAGAAGGCATGATTTTTCGTCGCTATATCCCACTTGGCATGTCTTTTTTAAGCAGGTGAAAAGCGCTTCTTTCATCTAAGAAGCAATAAATGCATGCCTTCGTAGGATTCTTTACTTAATGTATGTAATTATTTAATTACATGCATTAACCCTTTGAGGACCAGACTTTTTCTGCCGAAGCGATTTTTATTTTTTTTTTTTATTTTCATAACATATGCCCCAATAATAGTTACGTCAAAAAAAAATTGGCCCCCGGTCCTCTTCTTGCCCCTCATTTTGCTTGGCAAATATAGTTGCCTGTGGGCTGAAAGGGAATTTTTTACCCAAAAAAAAAAATGATTTCCTGGGCAAATATAGTTGCCTGTGGGCTAAAAGGAATTTTTTTACCCAAAAAATTTAATTGAAAAGTATTGAAAAGAAGTAATTTATAAAGAATTTGAACAAATTTATGATAATAAGTGCTATACGTGGTATTCCCAAAGCAGTCACGTGATGTAGTGAAGCAAAGGAATACATTGCATATAGTACAAAATACATTTGTGCGGATATATTTTGCAAAGCTGACGCAGCGGACGCATCTTTTCCAATTTTCACGTTTTTCCATTTTATGCAAAGATTTTGGCTTTTTTAAAGCGATACTTGAAGTTCTGGTTGCTTCTGGGAATGTGCGCGATCTTGAACAGAAGTCACTAATCAATTCCTTTGCTAGAGCTGACCGAAAATCAATCGAAGTCACGTTTCTCGCAAAGCTGTTAGCCAACATGAGTTTGCTGTATATCACGTAGCTATTGTGGACGCATATTTCGAAGAGATCAAAAAATAATCGAATATAAAACCGCCATTTGCTTCTGCGATCATACTCATAATATACCTTTTTTTGGTCCATCAGATCGACACATCCCATTCCCTTGTTGTAACGCTGGACAACCAACGGGCAATCTACATCAATTTTACCTGATTGTCCTGCAACACGCCGCTTTACTTTGCATACCTCAGTTGGGTCAATAAAATTTGAATCCAGGTAAACAGCGCGATTGACTACGGATATGCTATCGGATGTAAAATAGCTTATGTCCCCACGTTTCATATTTTTATCGGCCGAAAACTGCTTTGGCATGTGTTTTCTATTACTTCGAATTAGATTTTTTTAGGTGCGTTTTTTTTCGTTTCAACCCATAGGCAAACATACTTGCCACACATGTTCGGTGTAATTGTGGGCAGGTTGAAACTTACACAAATTTCCTCCATATATTTTTGAAAGGTGAGAGGTGCCCCCAAAATATACCCAAGTCTTAGCCAGGTGTGCCCTACGCTCTCCCCACAGAACCCCCTGAAGTAAGACGACTTTTCGACCAATTTTGAGGCCCCATAGGGGGCAAATGTTGCCAGATAGGAACCTATCACCTACCACATTTTCGTTGCCCCAACCCTCCGTTACAAATCAGTTTTGAACATATTTACTCTATCTCTTACGTGGACAATTATATGAGGCAAAAACTCCTGGGCAAGTATGTTTGCCTCTGGTCGTCAAAGGGTTAAGTTAAAAAAGCGGCATACACTAATATAAACGAATTTGTAAAATTGTTTGCTACACTGAAAGAATTTTCTCCTCTTCAGTAATGAATTTCTTTATAGCTATAATAAAAAGTGTCACTGAAACTTGTCTATTGAAACTTTTCATAGAATATATGAAACAGGTTTCATTGAAGTCCATGTTTGGGAGGTTTTTTTGTAGAATTAATGAAAATCTTCATAAAACTAATGAATCATTCCGACAATGAAGCATTTATAGAATTTATGGAGCAGTTTAATATTAGTTTTTTCCTTGAATTAATAAAAGTCTTCATGATTTTCTTGGAAAACGTATTGGAACTAAGCCAATGAACCGCTTCGTATTATTTTTTACACAATTTCAGTGAAGTCCAAAATTATAAATAGGCTACATTAAAATAATAACGCACTTTATAAAATACGTTGAACACTTGAGAATTAAATCTTAAAAAAATGTTTGAAATTTATGATAGTTAATGAAATTATGGAATTAAAAAAAAAAATAAGTCTTTAAAATAATTTCATAGCTCTAAAGAAAATTTTCATTAAATTTATGAAGAGATAATTTATAAAATCTTATGCATTTTTTTATGAAACTATGAAATTTTATGAAAAAAAGTTTATGAAAAATTTCTTAATATTAATAAAATTTCTTGGATATAATGATAGCATCTACGAAAAAAATTGTATGACATTGTTTCATTACTATCAAGAAGGATAATTCTATCAGTGTAAAACAACTAAAAAATAGTTCAAAATGAAGTGGCTAGTTTTTTTTTTTGCTAAATATTAGTAGAATAACAAAAGCAAACATAAATCTGTTGAATGTACAAACATTTTATTATATTTGAGCAAAATGTTTGAGCCTGCTGAAAAGAAAATCGGCTACTTTTACCGTTTTTTGCAAGGTAATTTCTTAAACTAATTTTTAACTAATTTTTAAAAAATATTTTATTAATTTTTAACTAGTTTTTAGTAACTTTTTCTTCTATTTTTACAGATTTGTTTCTACGAGTGCATTTCAACCTTCGTTTTGATTGTTTAGATTAAAAATTTATCAAACAACCTAATGAAAATATTCATAGTAAGTAACGGAAATGACAATATTTATACGGGAGGGCATGAATGTAAGTATAAGTATGGTATGGTACAAATGTGCTAACATGTCTAAACAAATATGGCGTCCAATCAAGCAAGTGACGCCACAATTTGTTACATGCCTTAAAGGGGAAGCTTCAATAGTAGACATGATTATATACTAACAAAAACAACATCAAGGTAACAAGCAACTTACTACTTGTACTAAAAACAGAACCAAGTCAAAAGAGACAACCAAGACTGAACAACAGCAATAATATCAACAACTCAACAACAAGTAAAAGTAAGCAAATTTTATGTATCACAATGATAAACTAATTGAATTGACACTTAAGGCTGAAATCAACTCCGCAACTAAAATATAAAGGAAAAAGAGGAACAACGAACGAAATTGTAGAGGGAGCTTTTTGCACAGCTTTTCCTTAAAATAAAAGATTTATAAATATCTTAAAAGTTGCCCTCGGAACATGTGCCCTTTATCTTAAACTAAATGTTTGTATTATGATTATTTTTCAGCGTTAACCCTCAAACGGTACACAGGTACACAGAAAATTTTAAAACCCTGAAACATTTTCTACAAATACCTTTAATGTTTCTCCCCTATGCGTTAAATATGTCTATACTACAGGGATCGAATTACAGCATTCGTGATCGTAGTTTTGCTATCGCAATTAATTTTTTATTTCTCAAACTAAACATTTAAACGAAATTTTATCGATCAGGTATGTCATAGTTCGGGCCTTCATTAAAAATAAATATAAAACTTAGTATTTTGATTGTTAGTATTTTTCAATTCGGTCCCAGATCTTCATTCGCCCGAGCGTAGCCGAGGAATTCACATAAGAAAGTTCGATAGGTGCGAATGAGCACTAGTGCACACTGTTCGGACTATGATGTAGTTGGTGGCCAAAAATTCTTCTAGTAGAGATATCAACTTGAAACTTTGGTCACGGCTTTATAACAATGTGAGAAATATTTAGTGTTTAAATGGGAGTGGGTAATACCTCCATACCTCCATACCCACGACCCTACCGCCCCATGCAAATTGGGGTAATTGGACTTTTTTAGAGCAAATTTGCCTACAGTCCACAGTTTTTAATATATTTGAAAAAATTTAAATTTGAGAAATAAGTGACTAAATTCCTGAGCGATTTCTCCTGGCCGAGTTTTAAAAGTCATTTCATTTCAGAATTCGTGTCTTCTTAGAGGACATGAAGGAAGCGCTTTTCACCTGCTAGAAGGATACAAACCAAGTGGGACATAACAAACAAATCTCATGCCTTCTGGTATTGTTTCGCAAGCGCTCGGTAATTAAATAATGCCTTCCAGAACTGCTTCTGGGTAAGCACTATTTTTTTCTGGGATATAAGCGAAATGTATCTCAGATTAAAGATAGTTATGCTTTTAATACTTTTTGTTAAGGATATTACTAAATGTCTTTAAAAAATCGTCCTCGAGGAATCGATCTGGAGTTTATTCAATTATTTTTAAACCATTTATAAAACTGTAATAATTCCCTGTTAAAAACCGATAATGAATGCCGTTTCAGAAAAACTCCTAAGTACTAACAACATTAATTCGATATAGGTGGGGTTCATATTAACCGGTGTTAAGTATATTGGCAATATTTTTTTTGTCCACAAATATTAAAACATCTTCAGGGAACAAATATTACAATTTGAAAAACTAGTAATATTTACACTTACAATTTGAAAAACTAGTTTTAACAAGTGTTAAAACTAGTTTTTCAAATTGTAATATTTGTTCCCTGAAGAAGTTACCCAATGTGGAGACGAAATATTTGAAATAAATAATTAATAAGTAAAGATCTTAAGCTCGTTTAAACTAAGAAGAATACAATAAAATAAGATCGAAGAAAATTTAACATTATCAGTTAGTACAACGATATCTACATTTGATTTCTGAATATTTTGGGTATCGCAGCTTAAATTAAGTTGCATTAACCGAACTTTGTTGTGAAAACTAATGATAAGTTGTGCCTACTGACTGAAATTTGAGGGCGTTGTGATGTAATGGTTAGCAAGTTGGAATGTTACACAGATGGTCCCGGGTTCGATTCTCGGTGACGTTAACAACAATTTAGAAAAATTATATATATGAGTTTTCTATCCCTCATATATTTCCATAGCACTTAAGCCCACCGAAGTTAAATAATGAATCAGGGCTATGAATTAAAAAGCTTCAATAAGTTCGCCAACTCTCGCGCAATTACAGTGTTGCCATATTTGAAGCCCTTAATCTTTCCCCACCTTTCATTTCTCCTCTATCCCCTTTCCAAAGAAAGCAACACATTAATTAATAGGAAACATTTCCTGAGTGTTGCTTCTCTTAAAAAAAAAACAGAAATAAATAACCGAATGTGAGTCATGGTAACCGAATTTCAGTTGGCAAAGAGCAAAAAGTTTTCGCTGTGTGTGTGTACCGTATACGCATGCTGGATAATAGTGTACCGATTTGAGGGTTAAAAGTAAACACAATAAATACAAAAATTGTATATTTGCACAACTACTTGTATCCTTAATATGTCCTTTAAATAAGCAACTAACTACCCTTGTTTGTTCCCTGATTTTGTTTACAATTCCTGATCATTTTTTAATTTATGTCAATATTTATTTTAACATTATGTTTTAACAATTTGTGGCGAAAATTATGCCTTATATTACTTTTCCGCCACTTTATTTGTATATTTTTTAAATGTTCTTATCATATTTGAATTAAAGAAAGAATGAAAAACACACAGTCGACACTATGGGATTTGGACCGCTTTCATTTGACATTCAGCAACATTCAAAATATGGCATTTTTCATCAGTTTAAATTGTCAAGCATATACGTACACTCACAATATATTTTCCGTTACCGATTGTAGTTTATTTAAAAAGTAATCCGTAAAGTTTGTTTTTAACTGAATAAACTATTAAAATACAAAGAAATATATTTTTCAACTTTTTTGCCTGTTATTTAAAAAACAAACTATGAATTAATACGGATTTTCTGTAGCAGTTAATATTTTCGTTTAAAATCTACATGTTTAAAAAAAATCTACTTGTTTAAAAAAAAATCACACAAAAATCGCAGTAATCTTTTTTTTTAAAAGTTCTCTCAAACGTTTTTCATATGCATGAACTGGGGATGGTAAATTAATTACTTATTTACATTTTCAGTCCAAAAAGTACCAAAGTGGCCCAGCTGGCGATTAAGTGCTTTGTTTCAGTAAATTTTGTTTTACTTTTTTATTTTACTGAGGGTATTCAGCGTGGTTATTTGCACACGATGCAAATTTGCACTTTCTCATCCTTGAGCAGTATTGACGGTGCATAATGTGCATATTAGAACAGAGATGGAGTTCCCTCACTGTTCCAAATTTATATGTTAAAGCACATCCATTAGATGACATCTAGGAGATGAAGAGATAGAGATAGAGTAAAAACTCTGAGTTTCTTTATTCATGTACAAATAACAAAGTTTAATATATATAAAATAAAACGAAAAGTTAGGATTATAATTTTCGCAGTATAGAACATGTGTTAGCTGATTATTTGAATACAAGAAAATTAATTAGCAATATGGTAAAAGTCTAGTGTTTTTTAGGTAAACAAGATAAAGAGCATCAATCTTTAATGTAAATTTAAAATTAAGCAATATTCTTGTGCAACTTTTGCTAGTTTGCAACAAATTACCCGTGTGTATGTCATATTGGAAGGTTAGAAAAAATCAAAAAGGTTTTGTGTCTGCACAAGATATGTGTTAAATATTTATTATTGAGTTGGCTACATTGAATGATAATAAAATTGTCAGTAATATGTGCAATAGTATTGCAAGAGTACCTTAACAATTAAATTAAATCAAAAGGTACCAAAATGTTTACAAAAGTGTTTTTTACTTTAGTACTAAACCAAATATTTTATTTACCATCACTATAGTTTTTCTTTAGATTTTAATTGTCTTTTATTTTACAAACACATAGTTTTTTAAGTTATTTGCATATTATAGTAAAAGACGAACTCAAAGGTCATCCTTTTTCGTTATGCTGCCATATAAATGTTAGGCGCCATTCGCTCAATTAATTATTATTCAATTAATCTTATTATTTAGTTTTAAAAATAAATCCTAACATATATTGTTATTAAGTATATAATACATTATGTAAATAATACATTTTTATTTATTTTAAATTAAATTTGGTGATAGCTAAAATAAACGACAATCGTTTATTTTTACGTTTTTGATGGTAAAATTTTGATGGTTAAAATAAAGGAAAATCGTTTATTTTTAAGTTTTGGGAGTTAAATTTTTAATTGTCAAAATAATGGAAAATCTTTTATTTTTATGGATTTTCGGTAATTTTTTGATAGTCAAAAAAAACGAACGTCGTTTATTTTAACGGATTAAGCAATTATTTTTTAATAGTTAAAATAAACGAAAGTACTTTGTTTTTATCGATATTTTTAGTTAATTTTTTAACAATTAAAAATAATTGGAAATTACTATTGTTTTAAACGAAAAATCAGTAGTCCTGTTTTTAACAACTTTTTCTATAGTTTTAATGTACAAATTCGTTTGTTTCTAACTATAAAATATTGTGAGTGTATGTTTAGCTTATTTTTAGAAATCTAAAGGTGTGATTTAGCTTAGTATTATTAAAGAACTGATTCTAAATTAGCAACTTCTGTTTCAGATTTATTATATTTGAACTCCTTAGGACGAATTTCCGAACAACTTCAGAATAGCTTTTTTGGTAATATAATGTTGAAAAATAATCGTGGTGATTCGGAGGTCGACATAGAAATTTTAAATTATCCCACTGGGTATTTAGGCTTAAAGCAATTTTCTAATAGCTTTTTATAAAGCTTAAAAAAGGTTTTATTGCCAACGATTGTGTTTGTAAAAATATAATAATTCTACTGGGTTAAAATGAAAATCGTAGACACAAAAATGTCTTTTTCTTGTTCATCTCTCCCGATTTTCACAAAATTTGGTATATGTATTCTCTTGGACCTAACAAAGTTTTTAGTTTTTGGTTTTTCGCAAATTCGTTGTAGTTCGCGTTTTATCGCAGTTTAAATTTAGGACTTTTGAGTAAAATATTTGGTGTTCAAAACATGATATCTCTAGAGCGCGTCCTCCATTCTTTATGAACTTATTCTCATAATAAAGCTTATACAACCTTTTTTATTTTTAAATAACACTGCACTACAAAGTTGACTCCTAAAATCGAAAACAAGAGTAACGACCACTGATCCTAAATATTTTGGCCACTTTGATTTTAATGACATACCCATTTTTTTACTTATGGGCCAGATTCTTTGTAAGTTTTCATTAAAGTTTTGCATGTTTTAATACCTTTTATTTTTACATCAAATTTTAAAAACCGAATGAATATGTTATTTTAGATTTTTATGGAAAATACATAAAAAACCTTCATTAATATTCGGGTATCAACTTTTACAGTTATATTAGTTTTTTGTTTTTATATACATCGAGATTATTTTTATGTTATTTTCAATTTATAACGAGCTTTCAACCTCCGTATATTTACAAAAATAAAGCAAATCAAACATATTAGCTAGGTTGGTACTAGTATTTCGATCTGGCTAAAGATCTCATCAGAACCCGAAGTTTTAGAAAAGCTAGAGGTTATATAATAGGCAGAACTTTAACAAAAAACCTATTAATAATCAATGTTGCTTCATTCTTGTGTACTTAGTAATCAACCACGTGGTTAGGTCTTTTTCTAATAAGCATCATGACGTTACTAAACTTTGAAGACCAAAAATGTTCTATTTATATAAAAAATTTTTAGTTTGTGCTCTGGCTCAAGTAATATTTTTTAAAGTTATATTAGGTTTTTGTTTTTATATACATCGAGATTATTTTTATGTTATTTTCAATTTATAACGAGCTTTCAACCTCCGTATATCTACAAAAATAAAGCAAATCAAACATATTAGCTAGGTTGATACTAGTATTTCGATCTGGCTAAAGATCTCATCAGAACCCGAAGTTTTAGAAAAGCTAGAGCCTATATAATAGGCAGAACTTTAACAAAAAACCTATTAATAATCAATGATGCTCCATTCTTGTCTTCTTAGTAATCAAGGTATCAAATTTGGTTAATAAATGTGCAGCATTAACATGTAATTCCGCTCTTTTCCTCAGCTTTTATTATATTTTACTATTTTTGCACAATTTATCATGCCATTTCGCAATCGTTCAAATCATTTTTGTGCATAAACAAAAAGACAAATCTGAACAAATATTACATGTAAAAAATAAAATGAAAAGAAAGTGCGGTTAATGGGTAAAACGCGCAATGTGCCTAAAATTAATATGACAGCATAGCGAAAAAGGATGACCTATGAGTTCAACTTCTAGTATAATATGTTAATAAATTAAAAAATTATGTGTTCCAAGATTCAGCATTAAAAAATATATTTGCGAAAGTTATTTTAACAAACACTTTCATTGCAGTGTATGTCTACAAAATATTTTCAAATTTTATTTTAAAATTCATTCAAACAGTTTTAAAATAAAATTGGAAAATATTTCGTAGACATTCACTGTAATGAAAGTGTTTGTTAAAATAACGTTCGCAAATATAGAATTTGTTGGCTGAATTTTTGTACAAATCACTTTTTAAGCTATTTACATATTATACTAAAAGATGAGCTTATAGGTCATCCTTTTTCGCTATGCTGTCATTCATATTTTAGGCACATTTCCCGTTTTCCCATTAACCGCACTTCTTTTTTTTTCTTTTTACACAAAATAATTGTTCAGATTTGTCTTTTTGCTTATGCACCAAAATGTGTGAAAAATAGTAAAATATAGTTAAAACTGAGAAAAAAAGCGGATTTACTTGTAAATGCTGCACATTTATTAATCAAATTTCATACCCGAATGCTAATAAAGGTCTTATATGCATTTATCATAAAAAACTAACATAAATTTTTCGATTTTTTAAAATTGTATGTTTAAACAACTGCTTTGAAACACGCAACACTTTAATGTAAAATTGTTTCACATAGGCCATTCAAATATTTAGGATCAATGGTAGGTTGGCTTGTTACATTTTTTGAGTTGCGCAGTTATTTGCACAGTAGTTTATAATTATAAATGTTTTAAGTTTTTGCAAGTAAGATTATAGTGTTTTCGAATGACGTTGATTTTTAAATAGTGCAAATTGGACTATTACCCTTTTAGAATCACGGTTTCTGCCATTGATTTAAAATGCTGTATAGCATTATATCACTTGTTATCGCAAACATATTTGTTTTTAAACATTGCCATGAGTTTTGTGTACAAACTCGATTACCTATAGATTTTTTGAACTGTATATTAATAATAATTTTAAAGAATATATTGACCAATACGACATTGATCTTATAAAATACAATTTATGGACAACAACGGACAGGTCAACTTTTTAAACAAAATTGAAAAAAAATTTCATATCACATTGGTCAAAATTATCAATAAACGCTTTTATAACAAAACACCTAAATTTATATTTTAAAAATTAAAATTTTTTTTGGTTTTAGATTTTTCTGAAAATTATTGTTTTAATGCAAAGTACGAAATCCAATCCTACCACTGAACTAATGGACAATACACCCATTTGGAGTTTATTACCGGACTGAAGACCGACTCAATTGTACAAATTTCGTAGTAATTAGAGATTTAATGCAGCACAATTCAGTAACTGTGAATATTTTTATTGAAGTTTTTGTAAGTTTGATAACAAAATATTTAAGAAGACCTAGAAAAAAATTAATAATTTTCTGATGGATCTGCTACTCAAGACAAAAATAAAAAAAAAAATCTTCAATATTTCATGTCACGAAATGCAGAAATTAAAAAAACCCCAAAGTATGCATTACTTTGTAACTGAAGACGTAGGCAACGTTAAAGTAAAATATTTTTCTTTTTCTCAAAAGGAACACATAATTGATTTGTGTTGAATATATACATATTTTAAATATTTACTTAGATGCTATAAACTACACACAAATAAGTTACAAAATTCTGTTTTTAATATTAAAGAAGTGCTAAAGAACATTTTTGTAAATACAAAAAAAAAGTTTTTTTAAATTGGTACCAACGATGATGATTTGTAAATACAAAAACCCTTTTGTTGAGTATTTGTAATTTTTAATTTTTGTTTTTAAATAATTTTTATAAGGAAGACTACAATTTACAAGCATTTCAGACAAAAAAATTTTTAGAAATAAATTTGAATTTAAAAATGAGTGTGTTTGAATTTACAAATTCCATTGTTGGTGCCTACTGTTTTTTCAGCGTAGTTACAATTCAAAATTTGTATTAAAATAATACTTATTATTTAAAAATAAAATATTTTATAAAAAAAAATGTATTCTAAAATTAAGATTTCCACGGAAATTATTTTGAACCCATTCTGAAATTTGGTGAGTATGATGTAGATAACATGCCAAGTTTACTCTGAATAAAAAATAAAAAAAAAATCAGTATATGCTTTTTGAGATATTTTTAAATTCAAGGACATTTTGAATTTTTTTTATCCTTTTTTAAAAAAAGATTTAGCTTTCCTCAAAATCGTTTCCAGAAGGTTATATAAGCTTTATTATGAGACTAAGTTCATAACGTTTGGATGACGCGTTCAAGAGATATGATATTTTGGACTCCATGTATTTGACTAAAAAGTCCCAAATTTAAACTGCGATAAAACGGGAACTACAACGAATCTAGGAAAAAACTACAAATTGAAATGGTTACAAAGTCCTGGAGAATGTTTGCTCAAAATTTTGTGCAAATCGGAAGACATGAGTCTGATTGGTGTGTCGATTTTCTGAAGCATGACCCTACTATTATTTTCAATATATTTTGTTAGTATAAAACAACTCAATCTCTCAAACACAACCTCACAAACACTACATGTCATTTTCAACCAATTCCATTGACCAATGAACGAATGAAACAAACAACCACTTAAGTGAATTATGTTTCGCGTGCCATTGAAATAATTTCGCGGATTAAGACAAAAACATCATACAAAAAAATATATATAGCATATTGCCATTTATATGGCGTCAATATATTTACTTGTATAATACGTGTATATAGGCAATTTGGATAAAACATACAAAATTTAAATTTTAAAATATTTTATAAACATATTATAATAATGAAGTTTAACTTACAATTTATGGATTACATTTTGGAATTAAAATTGTTAAAAAAATATTAATTTAACCCTTTCACTAGCGTGTTTCTAATAAGGACTTTGAAGAAATTTCGCTTACGGCAGGGTAGGTAAATCATGTTTAAATATTAACCCACTTACACCAAATTTGGCACATCTGCGCGAAGTCAGAACTAATTACACAGGACGAGAAAATCATAACATTTAAAAATTAATAAGGTTATGACCACCAGTTCTATACATATCAGGCACGCTGATTTTCAATCTATCCATGGTACTGTTTTTTCACAAAATTACTTTAAAGTTTGGAGCATGTAAACGCAGTTCTTTAAATATAACGTTTTAAAAATGCAATCAATCTGACTTATTTCCGTTGAAATGTTTAGACAACCGTTATATTGAGGTACATATTTGATTCACAAAACCCGTTATTCAGCGGCTTTTCTAAATTTACAGTTTCTAAGGTTTATTGCAAAACTAGCAATTGACCTTAACAAATGGTCACGCAGTAAAAAGAATCTATTAGGAAGATGTGTTCCAGCAAGAAAACAATTTTTTTAATATGGTGCCTCATATGCAAACGCGTGATTTGTCAAAAATTTAATATGGCAGCATTGCTTTCCGAAATGAACCCAGAGTTTAACTTTTAGTGATGATGAGAAAAGCATATGTGCAAAAAATCAGCCAAAAACAGTTTATGTTTGAAAAAGATTATTACAACAAAAGCCGTACACTTAAAAACTAATTTAGTAGAAATTTCGCCCACCTCAGCAAAACCGCCAAAAAAAAGGAAAAAGGGGAAAAGAAGGAATAAATTGAGAAAGGGTGAAAGGAGAGAGATAGAGAGAGAGAATAAATGGTAAAGCAAATGAAAATAAATTTTTTTTTAAATCGGCCAACACTCGAGTTTTTATTCTACATCGATTCCTATTTTAATTAGCGACCTTTTTGATCGAATTCTTATTAGATTTAGATTTAAGTGATTTATAAATAAATTTTATTAAATAAACTTTACAAATCATTTTAAATGCAAATTCGCAAAGAATATTGGGTAAATCTGTACGTTTTCTGTTTTAATTAAAAAATACAGAGTCACATCGTTTGATTAACGCAGCACAAATTTTCGTAACATTATTTGTGTTTTATTTGAAAAATTTTGTACAAATTGGGTTTCAGAAAACAAAAACTGCTAAAATTAGCAGAACAGCAAATATAAAACAGTTAACCTTACAACATTTCAGTTATATTCGAGACAAATTTTAGTTATTTGAAAAAAGAAATTTACTCTGCTAAAATCATCAATATTTTTACTAAATATTTGTACCAAACAAAAACAGAAATATTAACAAAATTTTTGTTATATTTTCCTTAAATTTTGTTGAATGTCCGAAAAAAACTCTATAGACTATTTGTTAGGACAATATCCTAATAAAAAAATATAATAAAACTTGAATAATTTTCATTTTCATTGCACAATTAAAGGTCGAAAAAAAACATAATTTTTATTTTTAATAAAAATTATATCAAACTTGTATAAAAGACAAAGTACAGTCTAGTTTACTCCTCCTGTTTTTGTTTATAGACAAAACAAAAAAATAAAAAGGAGGAAAAGGTGGACCTTGCACATAACAAACAAGTTTTCAATTTAGTTTTTAATCAATGGTGTTAATCTTTAACTTCGAGCTCATATATTAGTTCTCATGTAGTGAGTAAACTAGTTTATATGAATGTTTGATGTTTGGCATGGGATTGTTACCGCTTTCAAAACGTGTTCTGATGATGGGAACCTAGAAAATTCCCGAAATAGATCTATCAACACATTCCTGAAAGGTTCAAATAATAAATTTGAAAACCAAAAAAACTCAATAGATTATTTGTTAGGACAATATCCTAATAAAGAAATATAGAGTATGGCCTCGAACTTGAATCATTTTTATTTTCATAATTCCGAAATTTTAAAGAAATTATTGTAAATGACAATCCAACTAAAAAGTTTTTATATAATTATATATGACTTTATACAATTATTTATATTGATATGTTGCAAAATCTATATTCATACAAAATCATATAAAGCTTTATCACAAATGTACACTCAAAAAAATAAGTTAGTAGAAAAGTTAGTAAAACGTCTTGTAAATCAGGAATACTAATTTTAGCAAATATTTTTGCTAAAACCGTGTTTTCAGCTAAAATTTTTGTTATACCTATTCAGCACTTAACTGTTTTATATTTATGCTTTACTAATATACTAATGTTCTGCTAATTAATTTTGCTAAAAAAAATTGTGCTGATAAGCAGATGTCGCGGCATGTCAAGATGTAGTAGAGAAGAGGAAAATGATACTAAAAAGGACAACTCTAATAAGACAATTAAAAAAATCAACCATAAAAAAACATATACAGACATGTAGACAGAGTAAAGCGAAAGACAAAGACACACATCTTAGGTAGATTTGTATGGTTCCTTTTTCTTATTGCAAAAAAAAGGTTGTTTTTTTTCGTTTCGTTTGTTTTTGTTTATTTTTTCGTTTCGGTTCTAGAATTATCTTCGGCAGTTTCGTCATTGAAAAGATAGCATCATTAAGACAACCATTGATGTAAGTAGTTGAAAGAAAATTTTTGTTATGTTATATTTATATACTTATTTCTATATATTTTCAGATATTAAATCAATTCATGTCGTCAATGTGGGAAAATGAAAATTTTTATGTTTCGTTATTATAGTAAAGTGTTTTTAAAAGAATCACAAAAATATGTTTTATGATTTTCAGCAAATATTTTAACTAAATTACAATTTTTTTACAATTTTTTTGCGTTTTTTTCAGTCTACTAAAATTCAGCAAAAAATTTATTAATTTTTACCAACGCTTTTTTATTTGTAATCTACTAAGTGTTAGCAAAACTTTTGCTGAATCTACAAATTTTGTTGCTAAAAATCAGCTCGCTGATTTTCAGCAAAAGATTTTGCTGACATTAGCAATTTTTTTGCTAGCATCCTCCTGACTAAAATTTTGCTGACTCAGCAAAATTTTTTGCTGACTTTACAAACTTTTTTTTTTGAGTGTATGATTATGGCTTTGTTTATATTACACTTCATATAATGTATATCTCATTGATATGTCACATGTGATTGCAGATATTTGTCTGAAATTCTGTGTAACTGGATATAATTATATCACCTTATCTACAATTTGATACATTTGAATGAGTATGAAATTCAGATACAATTGTAGCAAACTGCATTACATGCTGCTTAAAAACATTAAATGTTTCAGATAAGCAAATTTCAAATGCTGTAACAGAAATTTAAAAATTAATAATAGGAATTTAATCTGCATAAAATTTCCTTTCCAAAAAGGTGTAACATTCGCATATTTTAAAGTAAAGTTTATTAAATATATTATTTGAAAAAAGTGAATTCGGTAGTAATTTCCGGACATTTCTATTAACAAAATATTCAAAATCAAATTTATAATACTACTAATATACTTTTGCTGAAATTCAAACATTTGTAGAAACTAATTATGAGCTGGTCGGCACAATTTTTGGGTCTGACTTTTAAATGCCAAATTTTGGTTTCTTTTAAATATGTTACTAATAAAGGGAAAAATATTATATTTATCATAGTTTGGTTTTTATCGAAGTTCTATACACTGCTGATAGTTAAATACGAAAATTTATATATTGAAGTAAAACTGTTAAAACAAACTTAAAAGCTGGGAATGGATATTTTGGTGTTTTTCGATGCCTAGAATCAGAATGTCAACTATAAAACAGCCCAAGAAAATTTTTTTTTGTCGATTAGATTCTATCAAAGGCAGACTCCAAGAAAGCTTAAAAAAAGTTAAAGCAAAATGTTATTTTTTTTATAATGTTTAATAACTTTTTAAATACTATTTATTATTATTTTTTTTATCCCTTATAGGTGTTCACATCAATATAAAATTAAAAGAATTTACCGAAGTCATAAATTAATTCATTTAGAAAACGCTTTATATAAATAATAAATTGTTTTTCACATCGATTTTTTTTTTTTTTAAATGCAATAATCTCTATATTCCACAAAATGGCCAATAATGCAAAACTTTAAAAATAAATAATATGTGAGATGCAGTAGTCACTTTAAAAAATTATTGTAGAACACAGAATTTTAAAAATAGTTTTACTAAGCTAAATAACAGTTTTTATGCTCTCCTGAAAAGTTCTGATTTTTAAGTTAAATGATATTGAATAGAAAACAACGTTATTTAAAATTTGAAAAACCAAAAATTTTAAATTATGCTCACTTTTAAATAAAGTCTCAGAGAAAAATGACTAACTATGGAATCACTTTAAATTTTTCTTTAAAACGAAAGAAATTTGGAATCACTTATAAACATTATCAAAAAAAACTATTTGCATACGAAAATTAAAAAAAAAAACACAATAAACCGTCATATTGGTGACGGTTTATTGCTTATAAAATTATTTAAAATTACCCAGCAATTTTATATAAAAGCTGCTATTTCTTAATCTACTCTAAAACATGTTCTTTGATTCCTGTAAATAAAAATTTATGGTTTTTTGTGTTATTTTAATTTAAAACATATTTAGGTGGCCTTACTTTATATTGTAGCTATAGTTCTTAGAGAAAGAATTTGAAATTCGCTTTCAACAAGATTAAGAAGAAACTTTTTTTTAATTCAATAGGTTTCGATTTCAATAAAGCCGGTTTTAAATTTCATATATATATACACGGAGAAAAATTTTCTCATTTGCCAACTAAAATTTGTTTTATACGACTGATGGCGGTTGGCACAACTGCATATTGGGATACGCAACCAAATTTGGTTAAAACAACTGTATTTGAATTGCAACACACAGGCACGTAGCTAGGGGGGGGGGGGGGCTTGGGGGCTAGAGCCCCCCCCGAAATGATTTGACAAATTTAAAAACTTAATACAATTCGTTAGAAAGTAACAATGTTATGAAAATATTTATTTTTGACTTGGATCAAATAGGAAATAGTTTTATATGGTTCGAAAGTTAAAGTTTCGTTATGAAACATCGCCTGCAAATGGGCGGCTATCATTGTTAGAGTTGATTTTCGACAAAAAGCAATAAATAAAATCATTTCATAAGAGATTTCGAAGTCTTTGACTTAAAATATATGTCTACACAGAAAAAACTAAAATTGAGTTTTAATTAAAATATTTGTTGATTAAGCAAAAGTTTAACTGAATTCGATCGTGTGGATGCAATTGTAGTAACAACTAAAATTTAATTAATATTATTTCCAATTACATATAGTTTTATTCACATCTATTAAAAATTTAATTAAATATTGTTTACTATTGGGAAAAATTACAAAATTTTTAAAAAAAATCACCAAAAATTGCAAAAAAATCGCCAAAAATTTAAAAAAAATCGGAACCATTTGAAAAAAATCGCAAAATTTGAAAAAAATTGCCAAAAATTTAAGAAACAATCCTCAAAATTGCAGAAATTTAAAAAACTCCCAAGATAAACGCCAAAATTCGAAAAAAAATCACCAAAATTAAAGAAACCAGAATTTTCAACTTTAAACGATTTTTTTAATTTTGGCGACTTTTTAAAATTTTTGCATTTGTTTCTATGTTGTTAGTATACGTTATAAAAACTGAAAAATTTTTTATACCAAATTCATTTTCAATTAAACAGTTAATTGAAAGTAAGTTTGAAATCGAACAAAAGTTTAATTGAAATTTTTTTAACAATGATTTTTTCTGTGTATTTTGACATAATCTTTTAAAATGGAGATACCACTAAGACTCAAAATTAAGTTTACTTGTGCCGTAAAAGTCGTTACTTTACTTACAGTGCAATCTTTTTATTTAAATTTGGTTTGCTTCGCACGCATCTGGTAACATAGTTTTCAGTATTTTTTTTACGATATCTCATATATTTTTTTAAATGTGACTCAAATTTTCTCAATTTTTTTTTTAGACTAAATGTAAACAACTAAATGTAAACATACTATCGGCGCTCCTTGAAATGCGACATTTTAAAATCAAGCAGCTAAAAAAGTCTTTGTGTTATAACGATGTAGTTTTTTTTAGACATTTTAAAGGGTTTTTATTTAAAAAATTGATTAAAGACAATTTGAAAAGCGTTTGAAATTGTCCAAAATATAAATCAAAGTGAATTGGAAATACATAATTTAGTTTAAATAAGACCTAGGCGATGTCAGGTATATTTTTAAATTTTCCAAATTTTATATTTTTTCTTTATTATTATTTCTTTCAGACTACAATCACGCTTGCTTGTAAAATTTACGATTTTTTTAATACAAGATATGAAGTCGGATATATGAAAAAGGGGAAAAAATAGTGAATAATTTGTTAAAATAATTCAAATAAGTGGCAGCCGGGGTCCACGACATAGTGTCAAATTGGTTTTCAAAATGTGTGTTTTCTCGAGCATTTTAACGCTGTTTTTAAATAAGTCTAAATTTCCTAAACTTTAAACATATTTTCATACAAAGATGTGTTAAATTTCACCACCAATTTTAAAAATAGATACGTTTTTCATATATTTTTGCTACTTTATCACCTATCCGAATTTCATTAATTTCAAAGGGAACAAAGGGCAAATTATATAGGATATTTGCTTTTAATTTGTTTTTTGGATGGTTATAAATCTTTAATTTCCAGAGTTAAAACGTTTGCATAAAATAATACATTATTTTATATACATTTATAAGGTTTTGTCTGCCAGTGCATTTGGCCCGACATAATTATATAAATTCATATATAAAATTAATTTTATAGAAAAAATTTAATATGATGTCATATATAGTTGCGTATAATTGTATATTGCATGTAGAATACCCTAAAACTAATCCAATTAATAATTACGTTATATTTATATACCTAGACATTGCAAAATAATATATATTTTGATATTATATCATATATAAAAAAACACAATTTTATTTTAAATAAAATTTCCAAATGCTATGGAAATTGTTACAAATTATAAAGTTATAAACCTTTTGCAAGCGGCTAAAGTCTAAAAGGATTAATAGATATTTCGAATTTTCATGACGTTTTAAAGGCAAAAGCTGGAAATTTATACCGCTATATTAAATCGTATTAAATTGTATCGCGTCAGTATTCGGATGTTATTTAATTATTATGCCCATTTCTCGGATAAAACTGTATTAAGACTCATATTAAATTTCGTATGACTTTATAAAGCATCATATTAATTTAAATCGGGTTATTAGAAGTTGAAACTTTTTTTTACATTTATCAAGTTTTAGCTACCCTAGACGGTTTTCAAAAAGTTTTCCGCATAATCCTTTTTTTATTTAATTAAACAAAAAATTAATATTTAGCTAAAAATTTAACGTAATTAGACAATAACAATGCATATCCTCAAAGACACAAACGTTTTAAAATTTGACGTGTTTCGAGGATTGTGATCAAACAGATTAAAGCGTTGTTTCGCGATATATACATTAAAATTCGCAAAATAATGAACACAACAAGTAAAAAATGCATTTTAAGGAAATGCACTTTATGCGGGAGCTTTTTGTTTCAAAATGACCTTAGAAAGCAATTTCTGTTATTAATACATGATTACCCACTACGTGTAGGTCAAAATTTAGCAAACAAAAAAAAAAAAAAAAAAGCTGTTACTCTAGTTTGCAAAAAAAAAAAATCGAAAAGCCCCCCCCGAAATAAATTCCTAGCTACGTGCCTGGCAACACACAAAATCTTTTAAAATCACATTTAAATATGGTTGTACTAACCGAAATTATTGGTTGTAGCCACCAAAAATACACTTTTTAATTCGATTGTCACTTTATTTTTCTGTGTGTAAAAATAGCGACTTACAAACATAAATATTCTACTTACAAGGGAGGTATCCCTACACGGTCTAGCAGATCTTAAAGAACTTCAGATATGTTGTAGAGAATAAAAATGTGAGGGATCCGTGTTTTTTTTTTTTTTTTTGACTGCCCAATCTAATGTTTAGGCGTTATTAAGTGCGGTCAAAAATTAAACAATTTAACGTTTTATTCATTTCTATTCAAAGTAACTATAGAAATATTTGGTATAAATTGAAAAATTTTTTGAAGACACATTCGCAGGTGTACAAATTATTAGTGTCCGGCCGAACAGTTCGGTCAGAAAATGCATTTGGTCTGTATTCGGTATTTTAAAGCATTATGGACAAATTTGGCGGATGGAAAAATGTTTATTGGGCTGATTAGATGCTATACTGAGTGTCAAATTTGAAGAAAAGTCTGTAGTTAAGCAATGAATTCACTGTTCGGTCTCAGAAAGTTCGGTCAAATTGAAAATAGTTCGGCGGCCGAACTTTTAACTTTATAGCTAAATTTCGGCTTTTCTCTTAAATTGTATACACAAAATCGAATTAAATCGGCTCAACAAACATGTTTCCAATACCAAAATTTGTCATCATTGTCTTTAGATATCAAAAAAAAACCGACAAAATATAGTTTTTTGGCCGAACTGTTCGGTCGGAAACTACAAATTATGCTCAAAGACTCACTTATTTTTGTTAATCAAAAAATTTGTTT
The DNA here is from genome assembly GCA_021234595.1 of Delia radicum. Classification (NCBI taxonomy): domain Eukaryota; kingdom Metazoa; phylum Arthropoda; class Insecta; order Diptera; family Anthomyiidae; genus Delia; species Delia radicum. The sequence goes on along the minus strand of CM037853.1, from coordinate 15,364,010 downwards.
TGAATAACATCAAATCTGGCGTTTTATTAAATAATTTCAGTTGTATTAAGCTCAAAATAATGCATAGCACTGTCTATTTCGTTTAATCGGGAGATACGTGAGCTTTTTAAGCGATATTCGAAACCGTTGGGTTTTTTGCGACTTTTCCCGAAGAACCATTTTCCCCTATACTTCAAATAATTGAAAATTGTCTCAACTCTGGTTCCACTATATAGGCAATATGGGTATCAAAATTTTTATTTTCTTGAGTATTTTAACCCTGAGTACAAATAAATATATATTTCGTAAATTTTTTTTAAAGACAAGTTTTCATACATAAGCAAATTAATTGTTAGCCCTACTTTTTAACCCTAAAACGAAAAAATACGTGCCTTATATGAAAAATACGTGTCTTTTTTGTTTTTTTTTGCTCCTTTATAACATATCCATCGTTGGGGGATCTAGGGTTACAATCTATGTCGACAGTCAGGCAGCGCTCAAAGCACTGACAAACTACACGGTCCGCTCGCTCCTGGTCGCACGATGTAGGTGTGCTCTAAGGGAGCTCATGGAGGCATTCACTGTGAGGCTGTGTTGGGTACCCGGACACTGCAAGGTGGATGGCAATGAGTTGGCGGACGAACTTGCGAGGGAGGGTTCGAATCTGGACTTGGCAGTAAGGGACGGGGGGTAAAGCCCCACTATGCTACTACTTTGAGGTTATACGGAATGGATTCCGCGAAACCGTTAACCAATCATGGAGGGACAGAATGGATTGCAGTGTGTCTAGGGCGCTATGGCCCGCATTGGACGCAAGGGCACCAAGGTTCGTTTGGGACTGGACAGGGAGGGTCTCAGGACCCTTACGGGGTTCCTGACCGGTCACTGTTCTGTCAGGGCTTTCACAAGCAGATGGGACAGGGACATAACGGATTTTTGCAGGTTGTGCGAGGACGTTGAGGAGCTGGAGACAGTGGAGCATATAATGTGCCACTGTCCTGTGAGTTTGCGTCGGGATACCTTCCTTGTTAATGTAAATTATTATAAGAAACTTTGTACTGCTGGTTTAATATTACGATTTTCTAATTAATCTGAAAGTTGGAATAAAATGTGGTAAAAATTGTAATAATTAATTTCCATTATTTTCTAGTTAATTTAACCTTGAAATAAAAACTGTTCAAATATCTAGCAAAAAAAAAATATATAAATACAACGATTATAAATATTATTGTAACTACATTACATCTAAAAGTCTCACAAAGCGAGACAATGTCAAGACCAAACCAGAAACAAAATCTTGTGAAGACAACATGTAATACTACGTCTACTGCCACCAGAGTTTAAGTAACACAAGCGGCTGACTGACTTGGCTAATGTTTATCTAACCAACCAGTAAAGCCGCGCCAGAAGCAGCAGCAACATTATCAATGATCAATACAACAAGTTCAGCTAATGGAAGGCAAATATAAAAAAAAATTTAACAAATATTCGTAAGATTTGTTTTTTTTTTTTTTTGTAATATTTTACTAGTACACGAGCATTCTTTAGAAATGTCAAACGTAAACATTGGCGACGACGGACCACTCTAGAGTTAGATATTACTACAATAAAAACATGACAATATCGACTACTGACAGAGTTTTAAAAGAATTATATTAAACATTGTTATAACAATTTGTTCATTATAGACTAATTTATAGGAAATACTTTAAAGAAGTTGTATATCAATTTTCAAAACAACTCAAAAGGTCCAATTAGGAAACATGTACCCCAAAGTGGACCTAAATTAAACTCGATGAAAGTTGACAGTTTTGACATATTCATGTGATTAAGCAAAAAAATAATAATAATAAAGTACCACTTTAGGGAACAGTCCACCATTAAGAACATTCTATTCCCGAGTAAAAATGTGCATATACCATCATATCTTGTTTAATATAATATTATTAAAAAACATAGCTTTATATATCCTAAATTTTATATGTCATGACGCATATGATCATATATGATTTTATCTTGAATTTTGTTTTTCGAAAATTTTTAATATGGTAAAATATATATTAATATATAAGTATATAATGATTAATATTACCGTAGATGTGGCATATCGTTGGATATGTTATCACATATATGGCAATACATGACACCATATATATTATAACATGTTATAATATATTTTAAGATGAAAAAACACAAGACCATATAAACATTTTTTTACTCAAGCAAGGATTTCATTATTTTTGTGTAGAAAAAAGTTCAAAGAGACCAAGATATTGCCATTATAATTCTGGTTGTTTATGAAGTGTTTTAAAAGTATTTAATGGTCGTTACATTAGAAGAAAATTTATGAAACTTATTCCAAAAAACAAAGATCGAAGTAATACGACTCAAACGATGTATATTGATCAACTTTATATACCCGATTAAAAAAAAACATATATCTCAAATATAATATCATATCTCGTTAGATATAGATCGACATTTAATCTTATCCAACTTTGTCTCAAAATTGGGGTATCCAGTAAAATACGATTAGATTCACCAAATATATAACTGGATTAAATTATATCAAAATTTATCTCTAAGTTGGGGGATCCAATAATATCTAATTGAAGATCCCAAAATATCCGCTGCGATTAATTTAGTTATAATTGGATCTAATTAGAACCAAAATGATAAGTAATTTTTTGGTGGATCGAATGAGACATTTTGAGAATAAATTGGATTTACTTAGCTGCCCAAGTAGAAAAATACAATCGGCACAGTGTTGGCAAAGCATCGGCTATGGTCGGTTATGAGTTGGCAGAACGTAGGATTAATAATCTTGGCAGTATTGTCTTGTTACCCGATTGACAACAGTGGCCAACCGTTGATTTGAGCGAACTTGATACCGTTGGCAAAACGTTAGAATTTCAAAAAATTTGGTGCTTTTAAAATTCATTAAATTTAATTAGTTTTATAAATATGTATAATAAAACACATTTAAAAAGCAGCACTACAGTTCCGTCTTCCTCATTTACATCATATTTAATTGTGTGAAGCATAATCATAATTGTCATATTGGTAAAAACAATATTTTCGGAGAATTTTGCTGGTAGTACTGACAAAACGCTTGCTTTGCAAACAAAATAGTGCTTTTCTATTACAATATTAGTTCTATCATGGGTAATTTTAAGCACGGTGGATTTCACAAAAATATCAGTGGCCAGTACTACTATTTTTGTATGGTTGGAAATTTATATTTGGGTACGTCAAAATAAAAAAAAAACCTTCGCCTGTTGCGTCGTAATTAAAAAACACATGCGGAGTGGATGTCCTACGCAACAGAAACAGAGTTTTGATTAAACGTATATATACATCTTACGCAGTAGAGACGTTAAATACCATGACATATATAATTTTTAGTAAAATTTTAAAAAATTTTAAAGAAAAATCATTTAGTCATCTGGCGCATAAGTAATTATGTATGTGGTTATATATAACAATATATAATTATATCTCATAGGCATAGGAAATATTAATGATGTTAGACCATATATAATCATATCGCAAACTAATTTCTTACTCTTGTGTCATATTTGGAATCTTACATAATTATATCTTACGTCATTTAAAGTCATATATAATAATATATTAACTTGCATTATAAATATATCACCATATATAAGCATATCTTAGATTACACAAAAACTATTTTTTATAATGTTATATGTTTTATATGTTATAATATCTTAAATTATATAGTTTATATTGCACCATATATGATTAAATATTATGTTATATATGAAAATGTATTATTATATATGACAATAGATCTACCATATCTCATTATGTATAGCATATATGTCTAATATCTATTTTTTAGAATTTCCGAGTAAAAAAAATATATGGTGGCATATCTAATTAGATATGATCCAATAACTAGTCAGATACAACTTAATCCGAAAAATGGCGAAGACAATTGTATCTACGTGGATCAAATTGGATATAATTGCTTTAAATTATTTACAATTGAAATCGAACATAATATTGAATACAATTATTTATATTTTTATTTATACTTTTATTATTTCACATATAATAGATATTCGAAAATTCATAAATTAATTATAATTTTAAACAATTTTTCATAAAACATTATTGGATTTTGCCTTGAAGGTTAGATTGGCATTTGCAATGTGAGAAAATTTCAAATAAAACTGTAGTTTTAAAACTATTTATTTCTAAATAAAATTAAGTTAAAACATTTGATTTGAAATTAATTATGAGGAATAAAGTAATGCATGAATGGTAATTTAAAAGTTTAAAATCGTATCGAATAAATGTTTTTTTCAGGAAAAATTCAACTGACAATATATGGTTAATATTAACCAAGATAAAATGTCTTTATCATTTTTTATAGTTTCACACAAGGTCTTTAAAATAGATTTTTTCGCTGGTTTTAAATAAATTGAAGTGAACTTCATTTGAAAATGTGTTTCTAACAAAAACCAAAGACATAACGCAGCACTCTACACAAGGTTTTTGTAAAATAGTCCCTTAAGAAATATTGAAACTACATTTTCCAATAAAAACTGGGATGTAATTGATTTTAAATAAAAATGTAATTTAAAGTTGTATATGGAACTGGATTAAATTCAGACATGGGCGGCAACAATTACATTTCACAATCATTCACATGCGAAATTTTTCAATATCATCGATAATTTCAGACCGCCGTTCACGCTTGTGAACTTAAACGCTTCCTTAGAAAATTTGTCACATTAGTAACAACATGGGGATTTGTAACAACATCTGTGTATTTAATTACACAATTACACCCAATTACATGTAATTAAAAACGTAATTGGCCTGGTATTAAAATGGAAAATATTCCAATTAAGCGTTTAAGCCAACAAGTGTAAGCGTAGGTCTGAAATTATTAATTATATGACAAATTTCACAAGTAAATGATTGTGAAATGTAATTGAAGCCGCCCATGTCTGATTAAATTTGATGTTGCAATTTAAATTCGTTGTGGCAGATCTGATTAAATATGATAACATAAGTAAAAAGATATATTTAGATATGAGTCAATATAAAGTGTGTTCAAAAACCTACAATTATGTATTTTTATATATTCTGCCATACAAAGCAATACATAACGAGATATAGTTGTATTAAATGATATAAAAACAATATAGAACTCTTTTTACTCTGGGTTTCTTTTAAAAGGCGAATGTGGTCTGAAATTGTTGTGTAAAGCTAACCAGCTAGCCATCGCTTAACTTGTAAGACCGATTTTGATTAAAAGTTAAAAATCGGCATCTCAAAATTTACTAAATTTACTATAAATTCTTTTTAAAAATATGTATAACTTAACAAAAAAAAAAAAAACCAGAGAAATGGTATTATGGTTCACCCTGTTTCCAACGAAATAGTAAAAATTTAGCTTTGAGTATTTGGCCCCTTAGATTCTAAGATGTCTTCTTTCAATTGTTTTTAAAATCGGTTACAAAAAACATTAAGTATTTTTGGCCGCCTTCTCTAAATATATACCAGAGTGCGCCGATTATAAGTGGCTTAGCCGTCGACGCAGAAAATTTGTTTAACAATTTTCTAAACATATTTTTTCTAATTGGTTCTTTAAAACTCTGACTATTTGTATCAAATTGCTAATATTTTTGTTGTTTTAAGTAATGTTGTTTTAGTAGGGGTATAAAAAGTAATAAATGTTGACCTTCATTTAATATTTTGTTGTTGCTGTTGTTTTTTACAATAGTGCAACCCACGGTATTGCAGTTTGTCGTAAAAACGTATGCCAACAACACAAAAAACTATAAAACGTTACCGTCAACGTTTTTATTTGCGTCTATGCTAAAAAACATGTTCACATTTTATATTGAGGATCATAACTTGACATTATTTAAGAGCCCTTTTTTCTTATTATACTTCTACCGAATAACTTTTGTACATATACAATAATCAAGGCAGCGACTTTTATAGATTTTGACGAAATATTTTTCCGAATCAAAGAATTTGCAACAGAATGGCATCGATTTTTTTTTGCATTTATTTGCATATTTTGTTATAAATCCATATTTTTGCATATTTTGTAATAAATCCATATTTTTGCATATTTTGCTTCAAATGCATATTTTATGGCATATTTAAAACTCTTAAAGTTTTCATAAATATGATGAATAATTGATGACAAACGATTTATGCAACAATTTCGTCAATATGATGAAACTATTTGTCTCTAAGTGTAGTGAATGAAATGCGATGCCCTGATAATAATCCATGTAGAAAATGCGAAATTAATTTCAAAACTATAAAAACTTGCGTAAAATGAACTTTATTTTGTTTATTTAAGAAAGCTTTTGTTATTTTGAGATTTGTTTGCGTTTTTCTGTATGAATTATAGATAACATTCACTCAGTGAACTTTAAAAATATGTAGTTGTTTGTGTTGTAATACAGTTTTTTATTTTTAATGTAAATGTCAGTCATTTGTAGAACAAATTAAATTTTTTCCTAACCTTGTAGTTCATTTAAAAAAACAAACCACATCAAATGACTGTTTTATGATTTTACATTAATTTTTTACAGTAGTTTTTTTTTTTTATTTAAAACAATTAAAAAAATAAATATTTGTTTATTTTTTACTACCATGTGGTTCATTTTAACTACAATTGTTATTCATTTTTTGAACATTAAAAAACAAATGACAATGTTATTTGAATTCACTGAAATGTAAGTCATCATTTCTTTAAGTGAAATTTCATTTGTTTTAACTACATTTGCATTGGTCTTTACCTCAATATTATTCTAAGTGTAGAAGTCGTAGCCAGTTTTATTACAAAATAATAGAAAATGTTTGTTTCAAAGTGTCATTTTATGACCCTCTAGGTCTTACTGACTGACTGGTCTTACTGACTGACTGACAAAAAAAAAACTATAAACAAAAAATAACAACTTGAATTTGAAATGAAATGTTGTAAATAATTTTCATCGCTCACTACCAGAATGAATGACTGACTGACCACTGTGTTGTTGTGGCTGTTGGCTGCTGATGTGGTTGTTGTTGACGGCAACGATTCGTTGCAACTGTTGTTGTTGTTCTTGTTCTGCATGCTGTTCTGTTGTAGCTTGTCTTAACTTGGACTTACGTAAGTGAGAACAACTTTAACAAGTTTGACTCTATAAACAATTCCACTGAGATATGAATACTTATCGATGGATACTTATTTACCTGCATTAACTTAAAGGCGGTAAAAAGCACCCAATAAAATAAAAGCTTAATGCGATGTGAATTAAACAAACAACAAACAAAAAAAAAATAAATTTTATTGGAATCATAGTTGCTGTTGGTGTTGTTGTTATTTAGTTTTGTCGTCGAAAATGTTGATAAATGTTTGTAACGACATTTATCGCCATAAATTTTGACACTCCGATGGTCAGCTATTGTAACTTTATTGAAAAAATTTGCAAATTTATGAACATGTTAAAAACTAAACTTTAACAAATTTTATAGATATCAATAAGCAGTGGTGTGGTTAAAAAGAAGGGGAATATAAATCAATGTTTAGATCTGATCGATACATTTTATCCTACTAATAAAGCGAGTTCTAAAAAATGATAGTCCTACACGGCGTATAAGTAATTACCATAAAGTATACGACCTCCTTAATGAAACTTCAAACTGTCTCTGCAATTAGCCGACTAAAGTAAGCACCTAATAAATTTTTGTTACAACAAAAACTAAAAACAGCTAAAATCTTACAACCAGCTTAAAGTACTACACAGTTGTAACTAGTTTGGTATCATGACAATCATAGCTTACTTCTTTCCAGAATAATTTGCATAATTACATACACTGCGTCAACAACATTGCATAGCAATAAAATAAAATAAATAAACTTAGAAAAAAAACGTGCTAAACTCTCTATAGAGTTAAAACAATTTGTTCAAAGTCATCTCTAAGCAATTGTTGTACTTTAATCTAAGAACTAAAAAGAAGAATTAACTGAAAAAAAATGCAAAAAATAAAACTACAAAAATCTACAGATACTCGGAGAAAAGAAGTTGTCAAATTAAAAACAAACAACAACAATTTTGACCTTTGAAATATCCGATTAAAAAAAATTAATATGATATAACAAAGTAATGTATCAACTTTGATATTTATATATTTAATTGAAATACAATTTGAGCCGACAAATGGTGGATCGAATTATATATAAATGTATTATATTGCATTCAGTTTGATATAATTTGATACTCTTTCATGCAGTGCAAGTAAATTTGTTAAATTGATTACAAATGGCTAACTATTATGGTAATCGGACCACAATATTTAGCCACTAAGAGCCCAAATTTAACATACATAGAACACACAGTACCCGATGAAAAAAGTTTCGATGTAGGTATATATAATTATATATATAATTCCATATCACATAATTTATCAGCTGATCCTAAAAATGGCATACATTACCTTATCTGTAAAACAGGATGTGTGTATGTATGTAACGTATGGACTCCAAAACGGCTGGGCCGATTTTGATAAAATTTTCAGGGAATCTTCAGAATATTCTGAAGTCTGATTTTTGATTTTCGGTCTGTGGGCGGAGGGGCATGGCAAAATCCAATTTTCATATTGTACCACCAATGACATATACATATATTTATTTTTTTTTGCTTTTTTTATTTTATTTTTTTTGAAAGCCGTTGTCATGTTTTTCAAAACGAGATATCAAACTCTTAAATCGGTTATGTAGTTCCGAAGATATTTACAAAAAACCTATGTTAATCTTCAAGCTATGTTACACGATCACAACAGCCTCATCCGTCTATTCAAAACAGCCCTAGACCAGATGCCGACAGCTGAATATAAGGTTGTGATAAGAGCTGACAAGACACCGGATGGTGAGCATGAGCGGTGAGCGGCGCTTCAATGCACCGGTGATAGGTGACGTCGCAGTTGTTATGGCAGTTGTTTCCAGCTATTCATTTTATATACTTCAGCAAATAAAGGCGATAGAAGGACATAGAGGCGTTGGGCTTCCCATGAAATTATAAATTTTAAAATGATTTATTAATGTGAATTTATTTTTTTAATTATTTATTTGTGTAAAAAAAATTTCTTGATTTAAAGAATTAATTACAATTAACATTTGAAGGCAAAACAACGTTTGCCGGGTCAGCTAGTTTTAAATAAAAGTAAATATAAGTATAGTCTATTAAATGTAAAAGATTTTTCTCCGAAAATTATTAAATGCGTTATTCTGTAAATTTCCCAGTGGGTATTTTTTTTGGTCAAAAGTGTACAAATTAACCCATTATGTATCTAGTTACATAAAATAATTATTTTTATCAAGTTGAGCTTTTTTTTGTATCAATTTAAAAGCTTTACAATTTTGTAATCATAATTAGAATTAAATTTCATGGGTCTTTTTTGTCCCCAGGCCACTAAGTGTTAAACTATTTTTTAAATAACAATAAAAATAATTACAGTCTTAATAAAAATTATGCAAACTTTAATGAAAACATAAATTTTTTTTTAATTTTTGACAAAATAAACAATTTTGATAAAATGTCCTAGAAAGGAGTCGCTCCAAATACAAACTCGAGTTATAATTTTTTCAACTTATTTTTTTTGTTCAATAACAACTTTTATATTATAAAAATAGCAATCGACATCTGCAAATTAGGCATTTAGGCAAAAGTTTTTTAAGTTAATTAAAAAAAAGACGTTTCTGAATTTTCATCAAATTCGTGAGTCATTTGAAATTCCTGGCTTAAGTGGATGAATGATATCCGATGAAGTCAGAATTCCCTATCTGAATAATTTTGAGTTTATTAAATAGACAATTCAAATAGAGCCCATTAATCAATCAATTTAGTAATAAAATAATATACAATAAATAAAGGGTCCGCCATAATACGTTTTTTTTACCGATGCCGATTTTGCCAAAAAAATCATCTTTTCAGATGAAGCTCATACTGCATTCCCAGCCGAGGCAGCAATTTGAATGAAATTATTTTCTATTATTAACCGGAAGGATTGTACTTTCAAATAAAAAAGAAATTTGAGAAAATATTCAGTAGTTTTTTTTCAAAAAAAAAAAGTTATTTGGCGGACCCTTTATAAATAACATATGTATAAAACATATAAAATTTTATAATACAAAATTAATTATAATACATACAATAAATATAATAAATATAATAAAAATAATACTAATAATAGCAGCAAGACGGGTTAAAGTTTTCCAAAAAAATCGGTTTCTTAAAAATGTTAGGTTTTCTTTGATCTTCGTTACGAGCTTAAGATCATTTATTTAAAAAGTATAATTAGTTATTTCCAATATTTAGTCTCCACATTGGATTACTTCTTCATGTAACAATTATCATAATTTGATTGATAAAATTATAATAATTGTTCTATTAAGAAGTCACCCAATGTGGAGAAGAAATATTGGAAATAAATGATTATAATTTATAAATAAAGGATCTTAAGCTCGTTTAAAATAAGAAGAGTTAAAATGTATGAACGTAAATATATGGATGACCATATATAATAATATATGAACATATATGACCATATTTGTCCATATATGGAAATGTTGGTTCATTTGTATAGTACGTACGAATATTTATGACCATATATGATAATCTAAAAAAATATAAATATATGAACTTTTTTAACCGGGATATTAAATAATATTTTTGTGGAGGATACCAGTATTCAATGTAACATTTTACATAAATATTTTTATGTGCTACATAGTACTTTTAATTTAAAAAAAAAAAAATTTAATTTAATATTTTATTGTAGTTAAAAAAACATTTTGTGTTTGTTTTTTCCAGGATTTGAACTCGGAAACACGGAGTAATTGGCTGCCTCATAGCACAAAAACTTATAAATGATGAGGGCTAAATTTGAGTTTCAATATTTTGTCTAAAATTCGTTTGCCAGTGACAATCATTCATTGCTTTTATCTATAACACTGCACATAGAGAAATAAAGTGCCACCCGATTTGAAAACTGTATTATTGGTAACAACTTATAAATTTAGTTAGTAAAACGATATTTACACTTAATTTCTGAAATTTTGTGTGTTGCAACTAAAAATCTGTTGAAGTAATCGAACTTTGTTGTGAAAACTGATATGTCGTTGTGAACTGTCTGAAATTCGTAAAAACCGAATTTGAATTGTAGTAACCGAATTTCAGTTGGCAAACAGGTCCAATTTTTTTTTGTGTGTGTGTGGAACTCGAAAAATTAAACAAGAGCACAGACCACTGCGACACTGATTTCAATGGCGTACACAATTTTTTCACACTTGGGCCAAAATTTTCACAAAATTGTGTTAAAGTTTTGCATGTTTTACCCAAATTTTTATACAAAGCATTTTAATAATAAGATATAATCAAGAAATATTTTATTAACTTTTTATGTTAAATACTGATGAGATCTTCAACAACATTTGGGTATCGAATTTGTTTAATAAATATGCAGCATTAACAAGTTAATCAGGGGTTTTTCTAGATTTTACTTTATTTGGTCAATTTATTATCCCATTTCGCAAATGATTAAAGCATTTTTTGCATAAGCAAAAAGACAAATCTGAACAATTATTTCGAAAGAAAGTGTCGTTCGTGGGAAAAACGCGAAATGTACCTTTTCGCATAGCGAAAAAATATGACATATAACTTCATCTTTAATTATAATATGTATATAGCTTACGTATACCACAATTCAGAAACAAAAGTGAATATTTGCGAAAGTTAGTTTAACAAAAACTTTCATTACAGTGAATGTCTACAAAATTATATCAAATCTTTTTTTAAATATCGTTAAAATATGGGAATATTTTTTAAATAAAATTTTAAAATATTTTGTAAACATTGTCTGTAATGAAAGTTTTTGTTAAACTTACTAACAATTCAGTTTATTTTAACGAAACCCTAAATGGATGACATATTTGATTGGGAAACCCTTATTTGTAGTTAAATTTTTAAGTATTTTAAGAAAAATAAAATTATCTATGCGAAAATGGAATCATATATGATCAGGGCAGCGACTTTCATGCACTAAGAAATCGAAAATATGCAGTAAAAATAGAAAATAAATGCTTAAAATATGCACTTAAATCAATATATCCACTAAAAACCAAAAAATATGTACTAAACCTCAATGAAAATGACCAAAAATAAAAAGAAATATGCACTTAAAATTTGTGGATTTTTAAAAACTCGATTTATTATTCGAGAGCGTTGCTTTAAAAATTAAATCCAATTTAAATGTTTAGCAAATGACAACTGGCTGATATGTTAAAGGCTTTTTTTTGTTAATTTTTAATTAAACCTTAGTTTTAATTTTTACAAAATTTGAAAAATATGAAATTAAATTGAAAATATGCAACAAAAATTCCCAAACATGCATTTATAGTAAAATATACATTTATAAAAAAAAAAAAATAATGCAAAAATATGCAACGACAAATCGATGTTATTTTTTTTTTTTTTGAAATTCTTTGATTCGGGAAAGTGTTTGCTCGAAATCGATTTTGTGCTACTGACTACAAACATAAATTTGCATTAAAGTAGATGCCCTAATGGTCATATACAGGACAACCAGAAATATGCTCTACAAATTCTATTTTATGCCCATAAAAAATTACCGAAAAAAATGGAAAATATGCTCCCAAAAATTAAAAAATATGCTCTTAAAACAGAATTTTACTTAAAAATTCATATTTTAAAATTTATTGTTTATTAATTGTAATATTGTAATTAATCTGCATATTATTAAAACAGGAAAAAATTTATTGAATATCCGAAATTCATGTTACAAACCCCAGAAAATATAGAATTAAAAAAATTCAAAAAATTGTATTTTTCGACGAAAAAACAAAGGAAAAACAACAAAAAGTAAAAAAATATGCTCTTAAAATACAGGTTTGTTGTAAAAAAACTACTAAAATATGCTAAAACATAAGATTTTTTATTCAAATTATTTTTTTAAGAGCAAAATATTCAAAAATATGCTGTTAAGAGCAATATATGCAAAATATGCTCTAACAAACCGATAGCGAATACGTCAACTATTCTGAAACGGATAAATGTCTTATACATTTTTCAGTACTACGCTTAGGAAAAAAAACATGATATTTCTGGTTGCCCTGATCATATATAGGGTTGTAAGTGATCATTAGGGCAAGAAATTTCATGCAACTAAAAAAGGAAAAGAGGCGCTTAAAATGTGCATTAAAGAATACAAAACATGCATTTAACAAGATGCTAAGTTTAGAATTACAAATGTTTTTCTTTTCTTTATTTTTAATTAAAACTTTATTTTACTAAAATATGCAAAAATATGCAATTAAATTGAAAATATGCAAAAAAGCCAAAATATGCCATAAAATATGCATTTATAGCAAGATATGCAAAAATATATTCATTTGCAACAAAATATGCAACGACAAATCGATGTTATTTGGTTTGCAAATTCTTTGATTCGGAAAAGTATTTGGTGAAAAGAGATTTTTAGCTTGTTTTCCCTCTTTTTAATTGCCAGTACAGTGTTTAGGATTGACTAACTGAAAGGGTCAAATAATAAATTTGAAAACAAAAACTCTGTAGATTATTTGTTAGGACAATATCCTAATGAAGAAATATAGAGTATGGCCTCGAACTTGAATAATTTTCATTTTCATTGCACAATTAAAGGTCGAAAAAAAACATAATTTTTATTTTTAATAAAAATTATAACAAACTTGATTATTTGCTATTCCAAATAAAATAGTTTCCTAGAAAATTACATTTTAATAGTTTTGACCGATTTCCAACCAACCAATCTTTTTTTTTGGTGTACATTTTTATATGAACAGGACTTTTTTACATTGAGGCATGTGAAAAATTAGTTAAAATTTTAAGTCATTTTCTAAATATTTCAGGAATTTTAATTTGCGATTTGAATACAAACATTTGTTTACTGGACTGTGTAGTTTATCAACAGAAATAAAATTTTCAAATATTTTAGGATACATAAAATTTATAAGGATAAAACTAAAAAAGTACTATTTTCAACTTTCTTGCTATACCGGTAAGATTTCCTGAAACATTATTTTGTGTAGATTTAAATTCGTAAAAAAAATTTCATGATTTTAGGCTTAAATTTCGAAGAATTAAGCAAAATACTCAAAAAAAAAAATTGGGTGAATGATGTACACATAAATGAGATAAAATTTTCCAATTTATAACGTGCTTTCAACCTCAGAATATTTACAAAAATAAAGCAAATCAAACATTTTAGCTGGGTTGATGCTAGTATTTCGATCTGGCTAAAGATCTCATCACAACCCGAAGTTTGAGAAAAGCTAGAGCCTCCCGAATAGGCAGAGCTTTATCAAAAAAAAAAAAAAAACCATTGATTAACAGTTTTGCTTCATTCTTGTCTTCTTCGTAATCAAACACGTGGCTAGGGTCTTTTCTTAACAAGCATCATGACGCTAGTAAACTGTGAAGACCAAACTTGTTATATTTATATAAAAAATAAAAAAAAATTTAGTTTTTACTCTGGATCAAGTAATATTTTTTTTAAAGATTTATTAGTTTTTTGTTTTTATATACATCGCGAATATTTTTATGTTATTTTCAATTTATAACGAGCTTTCAACCTCCGTTTATTTACAAAAATAAAGCAAATCAAAAATATTAGCTAGGTTCATACTTGTAAAGGGTCCGCCATCTAATGTTTTTTTTTTTTTCAACTAGTGCTTATTTCGTGAATGGTAACACTTAACTCATGTCTGAGTTGACAGATAATTAGTTTTATCCTTCCGCTGAACGAATATGGTTGTTTATACGCTTGAACAACGCTGGGAAATATTGCGACTTTACTTTGAAAATCATGGTAATGTTGTAGAAGGTGTGCAAAAATTGCGGTCGGATTTTGGAAGAAGAGAAGCACCGTGAGCTCCGTATGTTCGTTAGCTGAAAGAAACTGTCATCCTCATAGATAAACCAAAGCGTGAAAAGCCAAAAACAGTGCGTACACCCGAGAATATTGCTGCTGTGGCAGAAAGTGTGCGTGAAGAGCCATCGACATCAATTCACCGTCGTTCTCAACAATTGAACATTTCGGAAACATCATTGAGACGAATTTTGCATAAAGACCTTGGTATGACGCCATACAAAGTCCAATTAGTTCAGGAGTTGAAGCCAACTGAATGCGTTTTCGCTTCGCTAAGTGGGCCTGCGATCGACTTACAGAAGATGATGATTTTGCCAAAAAAAAGATGGACCGATCGTGTAGGCTACTGCATGGCCAGCCGAGTCTGCCATTTGAATGAAATTATTTTCCATTATTAACCGGAAGGAGTGTACTTTCAAATAAAAAAAGAAATTTGAGAAAATATTCTGTAGTTTTTTCTATAGCATTTTCAAAAAAAAAAAAAAGTTATTTGGCGGACCCTTTATTTCGATCTGGCTAAATATCTCATCAGAACCCGAAAATTTTGCTTGCCAGAATTGAGTTCAGCGTACATAGGTATATTAAAAAAAAAAAGTGTTTTAAAGCCAGTTTTTTTATGGCCGTCGAATAGTGTTATTTAAAAAACGGAAGCATTTAATAACAAAGTGTTAATTCACTTTATGAAAAATACTGGGAGATTTAAATTTTTAAAATAACTACTGCAACCAATTGCGTGCATTGCTAATTGTTAAGAGCAGCTTAGATAATTTATTAAAAGTCTTTGTGTTTATTATTAAAATAAAAAATTTATAAAAAAACTGTAAAAAAAAACAACTCGTGTTGATGTTGTTAGCTGGAGAAAAAACCATATTATCCCATGGTCAACATGTTGTTGTAAACTGTTACTGCCGGTATATTTTGTGACGTTCTATACTGGCTTCTTGATCATTTTTATTTTCTTTAGAAGCGTTTAGTTTTTTTTTTACATTTCTGTAGATGTAAAAGATCTAATATATTTCCCCCGCTGATTTGTATAGCTGCCACCATCAACACAAGCGCTTAACCTGTACACTGCAAAAATTGATGGCAAATTTTTCTTATTTCCCAAATAAATATTTTTCATTTTGACATCTTAAGTCCGACTTTTCTGATTTTTTTTTTTGGCATCTCGGAAAGTTAAATGAAAAGAAAAAAAGTAGCACTTTGTTTGCTAATTTACCAAAAGAAATGGAAAGGGGACACCATAATTGTCATACTCGTCAAGAAATTGACGAAACTTAAATTTCAGTTCTGTCGTAAGTATTCCGATTTTTAAAGGCTGATCCTACCTCTATTTTTTTCCAATGTTTGGACCAAAATCCTTCTTTTCCATATTTTAGAACTTCTTAATACAACTTTCATAGTAATAATATTTTTTTAAAAACGTTGAATATCAATCTTGTGTTTAAATTTTAGAAATGTAGGAATTTTTCAATTGAAGGTTTTGAGAGTAAGGAAGTGTTTGCAATTCGCTTAATCGATTAACCGATTCCTCGCTTAGTCGCATCTTTTTCGGTTAATATTGAAACAAATAATTTAAAACTCAAATAATTATTCGTCCGAATAATCGGTTAAAATAAGTCACTTTACCGGTTAATTTTTTATATGGATTTTTTTATATGAGAAAAGCTAACAGAGGGAGTCTTTCTTTGGGTTCTCTCTGATCTTAATGAAATTAATTTTTTTGAACGCAGCTTTGCTAGAGAAAACAACAATTTTTATACTAATATTACCTATGTCGATTATTATAAAATAGAGTTTGAATAGCTCTTCGGAAAAAGGCGCACAAAAGCCGAACAATTGTGAATGTGGGAAAAAGCTGAGACACACCCTCGACTTAATTGAAGAGGCATAAATATAAATATTTTTTTTAGCTTAATCTAACTATAACTCTTTAAAAAAGCGTAATTTTTAATATCACCAAAAACCAATTTTTTTAGTAACAAAAATACTTGAAAGTTATATTATTAATTCGTCTCCAAAAGCTCTTTCATTTGGTACCCTATTTGTGAATATTTCAAAATAAGACGAAAAATGGGGTCGTTTCGACCCCCAATATACGTGTTCTGTTTTTCTAACATATCCAAATTCTATGCAGATCGTATACAACCCGTTGGGAGACTCACATTGCAAGTGGAACATTCAGAATTCAAATACATCAACTTTTAGGAAAACTCTTTGCACGGTTCGTCTGAATAGTTTTAGGTTAAAGAAATGAACTGAAATTTTGAGCTTACTGGGTTTTAGTATGACCCCAGAAATGAGTTTGAAAAAATTGTTTACCTCCAAGCGTCTTTCCGGTGTACATATATCGCTGCGGAACACTGGCTTTGTTGCCTCGGATTTGTTATCGGATCTTGATTAATTTGGGTATGGAGTGTTCGAAAATCTTGTGAGTTTTACTGGATCAGTTGTACTTTTTGAGTTATCACGAAAATTAACTTACAAGGGAGGTATCCCGACCCGGACCGGCAGATCTTAATGCACTTCGGATAAGTTGAAGATAATAAAAATTTAAGGTATCCGTGTTTTTTTTAGCTGCCCAATCTCATGTTAAGGCGTTACTAAGTGGACTCAAAAATTACGCAATTTAGCGTGTTTTTTGGTTTAGTTCGTTCTATTAAAAGTAACTATAGACAAATTTTGTATCAAATGAAGACAAATTCTCTGCTGTACAATTAATGTCCCAAGACTTTCAAGTATTTTTGTTATTAAAAAAATATGTTGAGTAACATTAAATCTGGTGTTTTATTGCGGAATTTTAGGTGCATTAAGCTAAACAAAAAATGCATAGCAATGACTATTTTATTTCATCGAGATGGTTTCTGAGAGCCTGCGACTTTTTCTGAAGAGCCTTTTTCCCCTATATTTCAAAAAAATTCAAAAATGTGACAGCTCTGGGTCCACTACTTAGGCAATATTCTTGCTTTCTTCAGTACTTTAAACCATTCAACAAATAAATCAAGATTTCGTAAATTAAAGACAAGTTTTCATATAACAACAAATTAATTTATATCCCTTAAGCTTAAAAAAATACTTGTCACTTTTTTTGATCCTGTATATATTTTTGGTCGCCACTATTACATGGAACGTTAAATTTTCAACTTTCAGTTAAAAAAAAACCTTAAAAATACCGATTGCTAGAAAAAAAGCAAAAAAGCCTTTTTTGAAAGAAAGAAAGCTAAACAAAAAGCTTAATTTTCATTGAAAATAGATAAAAATAAGCCAATATTTACAAAATAAGCTGAAGCAGTGTGAAATTTAAAATTTAGAATAAAAACATTAAAAAATGTGGGCGTAAAGGAAAGTGTGGAACAACATGTTACGGTGCCACGTCTACCGTATAAGGATCAAGTCTACTAAATTTCATCGAAATCCGTTATCATATAAAGAGGGTTTCAATTTGAATTGAACCGTTTTTACTAATCAGTACGTATGATTAATTTCGAGAGAATAAAAATTCTATATTACTCATACGTAATTTATAAATATTTTTAAAATGTGATATAAAATATATATTTTTAAAGATTTCAATGAAACAAAAAAAGCCAATGAAACAAAATTTTATAATGTAAAATTTAGCTTAGGAAGAAGAAAGAAGAGATTTTTAAATTATAAACTAGTTTTGTCAATCGAATAAAAATTATTCGATAAACCGAACGAGCAAAAATAAAATTCGAATGAAAAATTTAAAAATCTTTATTTTTGAATAACAAATAATTCGAATACGTTTTACGATTAATCGAATTAAACGAATAATTTAAAAAAATATTTTTTTTAACTAAACTTTTTCCAAAATTTACCAATTTATTGAAAATTTGCACAATAAAATAATAATGGATAAAATAAAATCAAAACTCTATTGAAGAAATAACTGAAATTTTATAACTTTTATTAATCGTGTACTAAGCCATGGCTAATGTATATGATTTAATTTCAAGTTAGCAATATGAAGGCATATACAGATAACGTGATGTCGTTGAAATATAGCATGATTTTTGAAGTTTAAAAAATACAAAACTATTTAAAATGTGTATAGGTATATTACAACGATAGCACGTTAGCACCTTAACTATAAATTAAATATATGTAACTTCTGCGGTGACTAAAATAAGATCTTAACAGCTCCATATACTATAACTATTGCCGATGTATATTAAATATAACTTTTCAACGATTTTGAAAACTGTAATTTTCTCATAACGAGATAATGCCAAATGGCGTATGATTGAGACATTTTTTGCCGATACCAGTAGTCTAAAATTATTGCATTTGATATGCTATTGTATATTACTCATACGTAATTTATAAATATTATATAAAAGATATATTTTTAAAGATTTTAACAAAACAAAAAAGTCAAATATATTATGATGTAAAATTTTGCTCTTTTTTTTACGTTGAACCAACACTCAGGGGATGCCCCCTACTAATGCATTGCATTGTGTTGATATCAGGAAAATAGGTTATGGGGAGCAGGAAAGAGGGAGTAGTGTTTGTGGACATTTGACTTGAATTTTTCTAAATTGTAATTTGCAGGAAAGACCTCCGCAGGGACACAATTCCACATACGGCTAGTGCGACTGAAAAACGAATTTTCTCTGTAATGCGTTTTGCGATTTGCCGGGCTATAGACAACAAACGGATGAGATCTACTTGACAAGTAGGTAGTACGAACAGAGACCCGGTCCCTCGGGATGAATCGGCTTATCTCAGCAGAACACTTCCCATGGTAATATCTAAAGAGCAAAGTCACACAACCCACATTCCGACGCTGCTCCAACGAGTCAATAGATTTCGAAACCCTACTGTCGTTGATATGCATCAACGCTCTCCGTTGCACACGATCCAGAAGCCCCAAAATAGACTTTGAAGCACCTACCCATATATGGGAGTTATATTCCGTCTTCGGCCGGATGTAGGTGGTATATATAGTAAGGAGATCAGATGGAGTGAAGTATTTCTTACACCGGTTTAGAAAACCAAGACACTTGAAAGCTTCTTTCGATACTTGAATAATGTGATCTGTCCAACGGACATCACACTGTATTCTCAAGCCCAGAACATCAAGAGTATCTGAATCCTCAATAACGATCTCGTCCATATACACAGATGACATAGTTAAGTCCACAGACCTATGGGTCAACATATAACATTGGGTCTTACGAGCATTAAAATCGACCCTGTTCGCACGACCCCACTCTGAGATTGTCGAAAGGTCATGATTGAGTGTGTCATTCATAATCTGTCTTTTGCCCCCAACCTCCACATGGCTTGACCTACGATCAAAGGAAAAAGAATGACAAATGTTGCTGTCATCAATTTTTGATAATTAAACTAGGGTTGTCACTTAAATAAAATTTATTTGATTAATCGAAGGAACAAAAAAAAATTCGAATAAAAAATTTAAAAATCTTTATTTTCGAATAACGAATAATTCGAATTGAGATGATACGTTAAAATACTTTAAATATTTAAGTATTTTTAAAATTATTTTTATATTTTTAATTTTTAAAAATTAATCGTGTGATTGTTCGATTAAAAACAGTTTGATTCGATTTTATTAAAATTTGATTTTCTTCTGCAAAATAAAACAAAAATCGAGTTAGAACATTTTTACATTATACTTTTGATAAGAAATTGTCATAACAATAACCTAATAGCTTTCGGCAGTTACACATTTTTTTCGATTTTTTTCTTCAGTGCATTTTTAAAACTAGAATCACTTTATAGATTACAGTCTTATAACAAAGCTTACACCGTAGTGCAGGCTAGAAAAGTACAGCACAAAAAAAAAAAAATAACTCAACTTGTGATAGTGATGAGATGGCGCTGTATAAAATCGTGACTTGATGCTGCATGTTTTACTTACAATACTTATCGACAATAAATAATTAACGTAACTTTAACTTTTTTTTTTTTCTTGATTTTGTTATAAAGTCTTTAATGTTATTGCATTTCTACGCCTTGTAATTTATTCATAAATGAAATATGTTTCCAATAAATCGATAAATTCTCCCAAGACAAGTTGGGAAGTAACAAAACAAAAAATTCCCCTAAAAACTACAATTGACCATAATACACAATACTGACACTTTAGACAGGCAGCCCAGTCAGTCAAATGGTTAAAAGGGGGAGAACATACTATAAATAAAAATGAAATACTTAAGTTTATTAATCTAAGATAAACGTACATACCAACACATCAATAACAAATGGAAAAAATTATAAATATTCACTTAAATGCACCCTCCCAACCCGAGTAATATGAATATTTCAATTTATAAGATGAACAATATAGTCTTAAGGAATTTTTTGTTATCTTATCCAAAGTCATTATCTATGAAACCAACAAGTTCAAAGTAATTAATGATCCTTAAAGGAGAGGGGGCCAGCAGGTTGATAAAGTTAATGAACTTTTTCTTATTTTGGTAGTTAGCAGACAAAGTGAAAGTGCTCAAATTAAGGGGCGGCCAATTTTACTGATTAGCGTTCTGAACTTTGATTTATGTACATTTAAGGTCGGTTCAACCATATGTTGTATGGAAAGTATGCAACACATTCTCGCTTTTGGCCATATCCTTGATATTTAATATCTTATCTTTTATGCCATAGTTCTTCTTCCTTAACAATGTTCAATGTTAATGTTGCTTTGTACATTTACAATTAATTATGAGTTTTTATGTTTCTTTTTGTTTTTTTTTTTTGCTGTATACATTTCATTAGATATTTCGTTACATTATCTTGACTTGAACAACACGCGTTACAATTATACTTACTTTTGCTTACCTCTTCTGGTGGGTGGTTAGATTTTCCACTTGGTTGGCTAACTGGCGACTATGTTGAGTGAAATATCTTGTATTCGAGCTAAATATATGAGTATTAAGGTGTCCCTTAAAAATAGATTTGTCATTACACCTCCAGTTTGATTACAAATGTTTCCAAATGAAAGAAATACATTTTTTGGAAAATGTTAACCCCTGACCCAAGACGGCAAAAATGGCCCATTTTGGAAAAAAGTTGTATTACACTGTGCGAAAATGGTAGTGGTCACTGATCTGCTTACCGGGAAAAGTTATGTCGTTTAAAAAAAGTTATACGTGTCCCGGCGTTTCGCTGGGTCAGGTCTAGGAATCGAGATCAATCGATTTGAAGTTAGTAAGAATCGTATAGGGGAATTTGTATTTTTTTTTTTTGTCTTTTTCATGCATTTTGACCATCTAAACATACTGAAAAATTTACACTTTTTTAAGTGTTAAAAAGGTGGTATCAAAAATAACCCTTAAGAATAAGATTGGGATGATTCTTAACACTGTTTACGTAGCGCGCAAAAGTGAAAAATTTTTTAATTTCATTTTTTTTCCTTTTTTCTCCTGTTCAAGTGCATAGGTAGCAAACCCAATTCCCAGGAAGTTTATATGTTCTAGAAATTTGTTTATTGAGATCTTAGGTAAATTTTTGTAGTTGATTGTTTCCTTGAATTTTGAACGGTTTGCTACCTATGGACCTGAACACGGGAAAAAAGGTAAAAAAAAAATCGAATTTTTTTAAGTTTTTTGCGATTTTGATCTGGAAGGTGAAGTTTTTTTGATTTTATATGTTCGCAATTTTTGTTCTTTATGACAAGAGCTATTACTTTGCCATAAAGAGTAAATCGAAATTCTGAACGGTTTGCAAGATATGAGCCTGAGAAAATGATCACTTTTTTGCGAAAATGATACCGAGGCCCCAAATCTTTGGCGGCCCATAAACAAAAGAGGATATGACTTTGGGAAAAATTGGGAGACACGGGTCTTTTTTTTAGTCTTTTATCACGTAGTGGTGTCCGTATATGGTTATTTTTTTTCGTGTTGCACTGTGTAATCATATAATTACAAATTATGTCCTATTACCCTAACCGAGCACTAGCTTTTATGGCTTTCGGCGCGTTGTAGCGAAAACAGACCAGTGCCTCTAGTGGGAATCGAACCCTCGACACCCGCACTGATGAGCCAGCACGCTACCAACTAGCGCACAATTAATAAAAATTTAAAAGATGTTATTCTCTAAATTTCGTAGTCAGTCTTTTTTTTATGGAGAAAAGTGAAAACATTAAGCCTTTATGGATCAAATTACATAAAATAATAATTTTCTTCAAATAAAAAGTTTTTTTTATTCTATTCTATTTTGAATAAAAGTAAAGGGAATTATAGTCTTATGAAAATTAAGTGATATGAAAGGTGTTATTCTGTAAATTTCCTAGTGGGTCTTTTGTTTTTGGCCAAAAGTGTAAGCATTAACCCTATATATATCAAGTTACATAAAATAATTATTTTGATCAAGTTGAAATTTCTTTTTTTATCAATTTAAAAACCAAAAACTTGTAGTCATAAGTAAAATTAAGTTTCATGGGTCTTTTTTGTCCCCAGGCAACTAAGGGTTACATATTTTTTAAATAACAGTAAAGATAATTATATTCTTAATAAATTTAAGTGATACTTTTGCGAAAATTGTGCAAACTTTGATGACTATATTAAAATTTTGTTAAATTTTTCAAAAAATAAAATGTCCTGGAAAGGAGTAGCTGTAAATACAAGCTCGAATTATCATTTTTCCAATTTTTTTTTAAACATCTATTATATTATAAAAACAACAATCGACATCTGCAAATTAGGCATTTTAAAAATTCTTTAAAATTATTTAAAAAAAAGATGTTTTCTTTTTAAATTCGTGGGTTTGAATTCCAGGCTAAAGTGGGTTAATGATATCCGATGAAGTCAGAATTCCATATCTGAATAAATTTCAGAATATTTAATAAATAGAATAAAAAGTATATATGGGAGTTTTAATAATAATAATACACTTTTTACGAAAATGTGTAATTTTCGACCGTCTTGAGGAACAATTAGCAATAAAACTAGAGGGTGTAATAAACGAGAATCGACAAATCGTTAGTTTAAGAGACATCCTAATGAATATGTATATGCGTTTAGGAAGAGTTTTATAAATTTCACGCTACATTAGCTGTTAACAATAAAATAATTAAGCAAAGATACATACGAACAAACAACATACACTTGCCATTGGCATTAAACTTTTATCTATTTGTAGCTTGAGGTTTTATTACCTTAAAAGCTTAAAAAGAAAGGAAACGCTAATTTATTAAATATGGGAGCATTATGGTGTTGAAAATAACACCAGGTATAACAGTCTAATGCCAATTTTACATCTAAAAGACTTTTAGTTCTTCTTATTTTAAACGAGCTTAAGATCCTTTATTTATAAATTATAATTATTTATTTCCAATATTTCATCTCCACATTTTGTGACTTCTTCAGGGAACAATTATTATAATTTTATTGATAAAATTTTTGTTTTAATAACTAAAAACTTATGCACATATAACAAACTTTTTAGTTTAATTTAAAATAATATAGGATCCTTATAAAGTGCTGCACAAAGTGGCAATACAATTCTTTCGATTATGCAATTTTAAATTGTCTTAACATCCTAATTAATGTATCCAATAAAACGGCAATAAAAGTCAAAGAAATTCCAAAGAAATCTGGAAAAAAAGTAAATAATGAAACTTGTATAAGACATAGTGGGGAAACATTATTTTAATCGAATTCGAAAAAATTTAATCATTTATGGTTTAATTTAATTAGCTTTATGATACTTAAAAATACAACTAAAGTCCTGCTAATGATCAAAGAAAATATCATATTTATTTTCAGTAAATTGCTAAATTTTATAAAGGACATTCCAAAAAATTTCTATTCTATTTTAGTCGTTTTTGGAATGGACATGTTTCGATTTCACTGAAAGTGAGCAAATTGGGTTTCAATATTTCTATGCTGTATTACGCTTGAAAAAGTATACTGCAATGCGCATATTTACAGGCAAGATAAACAAACTAAAATTTTAAATTTTTTTTAACAACAATTTTAAGAATTCATCATTATTTCGCTTTTTCAAAATTTGTTCACAACTATATTCAGTATTTTTCATAATAAATACTGGTAGTCTCAACAGAGCATTTTTTGCATCCTATTTCTATTGCAATTTCAGAGTCCTCTGCAACCAGGCTATAGAAAGAAATTGTGAAAAACGGAATGTTTTAAAGTCAAATAACATAAGTACACTCAGGGAACTTCTGCTTAAAAAATATATAGTTGTTTGGGGAGTAATACATTCTTTATTTTAAATGTACACGCAGAGAAAAAATATGGTTGCAATATGATTGCCGCCACAAAACTGTATTTCCTACAGCAATAAATGGTTGTTTCAATTAAACTATTATTGTATCAAACATATTTCACCAATAATATGGTTGCTTTTATCATGCTCTAGTAAAAATTTCTGTCTTTTTTCAGTTATGATATTATTGTGTTGTCTACAATCATACTATAGTATTTATTGTCATATTCCTCTATCTAACTGCAGCCATATTAGAGTTGCACCAACTATAAGATGATCACTTGGTTTTTTTTTTATGAGCGTATTCGCTCTTTTAGGTTTATTCTTGTTTGAGATTTTGTGAAAAGAAGTTGTGAGAAACAGTCAGCTCCAACAAGTTAAATAATATTAAACAAAAAGACATTAACAATGGACAAACAACGTAGTTAATTTTAATGGTGATCTGTTTTGTGGAAGAAGGAATAAGTTTGTAGTCTCAACCCGGTCTACCGTGGAATTCTAGGCAAAAGTTTAATTGTTGCTCACAAACAACGTAGTGCTGGTAGTTGTAATGGTGATTTGTTTGTGGAAGGAGGAATAAATTGTATTCTCAACTCGGTCTGCCGTGGAAGTCTAGGCAAAACTTTAATAATCGCGCACCCGTTAAATAAAGTTATTGTTTATTATAAAAAAGTGATAAAAAAGTGTTTATTATTTAATTGTTTATAATTACGCAAAAAATATTGTTAAAGAAATAAAATGTGAAAGAAAAATTTAAACAAAATTCACGTGCTTTTAAGTATGTAGTACGAAATAATCATAATATGTTTGCAATTATCATAACATGGTAATAAATGATGACGAAATTCTTATCCATGATCATACTATGATAACTATGACTATACTATGGTTATAACGCAATTGTTATGATTGCTGCAAACATGGTTTAATCATTATTAATGTATTGCGAAATTGTATTCTTACCAATATTTTTATGCTTGCTTTATGCTGTAATCACATGTATAGCTGACACAATATTTCACAAAGCTTAAATTATTTTAAACCTAAGTTTATTAAAATATGTGAACTATTAAATAAATATACTATTAAGAAACACGCATATCTTTTTAATCCAGCTTCAACAGAATGCTGGGAAAATAATGTAGGACTTATATTATGATAATTCATACAAATTTCCAGAACCATAATATGATAATATTGGAATATAATTGGAACCATAATATGGCAAACTAATTATCATGTTATGATACAGAAGCAGATAAGAGTTTGGTTGTCACAACCATAGTAACATGGTTGTCGCAATCATAAATCCAAAAATGTATGATGCTCTTCGAATATGGTTCCCTCAACCATGTTTTTTCTTTGCGTGTAAATGTCAGTCATTTGTAGAAGAAATTTAATTTTTTTTACTAACCTTGCAGTTTATTTTAAAAAACAAACCACATTAAATGACTGTTTTATGATTTTACATTAACTTTTACAGTAGTTTTTTGTTATTTAAAAAAATAAATGTTTGTTTATTTGTTACTAACATATCTGGTTCATTTTTACAGCAACTGTAGTTCATTTTTTGAACATTAAAAAACAAATGACAATGTTAATTGAATTTACTGAAATGTAAGTCGTCCTTTCTTTAAGTGAAATTTATTTTGTTTGCAATTAGATTTGTATTCTAAGTGTATTTAAACAAAGGCTATGCAGTTTGAATTTCAATGTACTTTTGTTAGATTTTGATGAACTGATTGCAAATTCAGAATATTTTTAACACCACACAATTTTGAGAGAATATTGGTTTGAAGGGGATTTGTAAGAAACAATGACCTAATTTACTAATGATCGTTAAAAAAAATTCAAACACATGAGCTAAAAATATGGTGTCAAAAATTTGAAACAAACGCTAAAAATATATGCTTAGGAAATTCAAAATAGGCGCCAAAAATATAGATGTAAACGAGAAAAAATATGCACGCACTTCCAAAGTATGAATTTTTTAACAACAACAACATCTGCCCGCTAATGAATGTTGTATATAGAGCTTTATACAGTCGATCCCAAGTTTGCCCCCTACTTCAATAGAAACAGTAACTACATTTGAGTCCATATTTGAAAATTATTAAAATTAATATTATCTAATGAATCTTTTCTCACGAATAATTATTTAATTGCAAGGAATTTTGTTCTGTTGTTATAAATAGGTTGTCGTCCATAATTTTATAATCGCAAGCGATATGTTTAATTTTTTGTGCAAATTATTTTTTTAACAAAAAAAAATTGCAAATGTAAATTCTTTTAAAAAATATTTGCTTTAAAAACAATTTGCGAATTGCTTCTGTTTTTTAAAATCAAATAATTTAAATTAAAAAAAAAAACTTTTTTTCAGTGTTGGAATTGAATGCCGTTTTATATTAACGGTAATTGAAAACAACAGTTACATCAAGCCCGAAATGAACATTTTAAATAAGCGAATCTATTAAAAACATGTGTGTTTTTTGTATAACCGGTTTTATTTTGCTATTTTACCGGTTTGGTTTTGAAATATTTTAAACTACCGTAAAAATAACACAAAAATATCGAAACGCCGATTTATAAAGGCATTTTGTAGATGAAACTAATTTTGATATAAACCACATTGACGTTTATTTTTATATCGGTTTCGATGTGGGAGTGGTAGGCAATTACCGTTGCAATTAAAAGGTAGCATTTGCCAACCATGATTGTATTTTAATATCTTCATTTCGCTTGCCAAGTAAAGTTTTTTAGGCCCTTAAATTACAAAAATGATTTTACCAATTTTTGGGACACCCAAGGGTAAAGTGGACCCAGATGAAATTTATCACGCACTATTCTACAAATCACCTTTGTTCACCTTTGCTCTATCTCTTTTCTGGGGACAATTAAAAGTGCTAAAAACTCATGCGCAGGCATTCCGTGTTATTTCAAACAATTCATACACTCACAGAAATAAACCTGTAAAAATAGCAGAAAAATCTACTAAAATTAGTTAAATATTACTTTTGCAGAAAAACCTGCTAAATTTAGTAGATTTTTTTTCTAAATATTAATAAAACAGGAACAGCAAAAATATATGTGTTAACTTTACAAAATTTTAGTTATATTCGATGTAAATTTTACTTAATTGAAAATATCATTTTACTCTGTAAAATTAGCAAAAAAAATTTACTTAATATTTGAAGACACAAAATAGCAAACAAAAACTGCAATATTAAAAAAAGTTTTGCAATATTTACTTCAAATTTAGTAGAATGTAAATAACAGCTCATTTTCCGAAATCAGCATAAAGTTGCGCAAAAAAATTGATTTCATAAGGGCAGACATTTATTAATAAAAAAAAAAACACAAAAAACAAAATTAAATTTTTTAATGATTTTATTGACTACTAATATTTTTTATTTTTTATTTTTAAAGAGAAGCAACACTCAGGAAATTCTTCCTATTTATTAACGTGCTGCTTTCTTTGGAAATTGGATAGTGGAGAGATGAAAGGTGGTGAAAGATGAAGGGCTTAAAATATGGCAACACTGTAATTGCGCGCGATGATAAGTCTTAGAACAGTTGTTGGTCGCCACCTGATGTAGAGTTGGCGAATTTATTGAAGGTTTTTGTTTCATATCCCTGATTCATTATTTTACTTCGGTGGGGTTAATTGCTATGTGAACACCGAAGGTGGGCGCAGCGATACATATAAATGATAGAAAACTCATACATATTATTTTTCTAAATTGATGTTGTCGTCACCGGGAATCGAACCCGGGACCATCTGTGTATCAGTCCAACGCGCTAACCATTACACCACAGCGCCCACTAAATGTTTTTGCCGATTTTAGCAGATTATTTTGTTGCTTTCAATGAACTAAAATGTTGCTTTGGAAATTCAACAGACATCTTTTTGCTATGCCTATATTACTAATGGCGCAGTGCGATAAAGCCTTGTGCAGTAAGGTCATATGGTCTTATTTCTCAAAAAAATGGGAAATAATGCCATATGGGGTCTTTTCCAACTCATTTGGAAATAAGGCCATTTTCGTTTTGCAACCAAATGGGAAATAAAGCCATGTGCTTCGCTGAGGAAAGTTTTTCTGTGTAAAAGTAATCTATAAATAATAAGTGGCTTTGCCGAGCAAAGTTTTTCTGCGTAGCCGGCCTTCGACCGGTCTTAGGGGGTTTTTCCTCCAGTATGTCCCACTCTCGGCTTCGCTGAGGAAAGTTTTTCTGGGTAAAAGTAATCTATAAATAATAAGTGGTTTTCCGAGCAAAGTTTTCTGCGTAGCCGGCCACGGCAAAGCCACTTTTTATTTATAGATTACTTTTACACAGAAAAACTTTCCTCAGCGAAGCGTGGAGTTGGACATACTGGAGGAAAAAACCTCTAAGCCCCGCCGAAGGCCGGCTACGCAGAAAATTTTGTAATTTTTTTTTGTTAAATTTGTTGTAAATATTATTTTTTTGTAATGAAATATACTACATTTTTGTTGAACCAACATTTTTTAATTGAGTAATAAAGCCATAATGGCTTTATTTCCAAATGAAATGGGAAAAAACACCTTATGGTCTTATTTCTCTAAAAACGGTGAAATAAGACCATATGGCCTTACTGCCCATGGCTTTATCGCACTGTGCCATTACTAATATTTTGTAAACAATTCTGCTAATTTTAGCAGTTTTTTCTGCAAGGTAATTTTAAACTAATTTTTAGTAGCTTTTTTGTTGCTGTTTTTACATATTTATTTCCATGAGTGTTGGAAACCTTTTTTAAAGAGGGCGCTACGTATAATAGAGCCTACAAGAAATATAATTTTTGAAATCCTGAGGAAATTTCCTTTCATTACAGTACCCACACTTGCATGTTACTACGTGTACCCTAGGGGCCCCACGGTCACCGGCCCCCTTAACCGAAAATGTAAAAAAAAAACAATTTATTTTTTATTTCTGGAGCGGACTACCTACTTTTTTCTAAAACGCCCCATAAAGGACAGTTTAGCCAATATTTGTGTAAAACAGTCCTTTTAAAAACAGCACGATTATTTGGCGAGTAATTCTGTGGGAATCCTTTAAGGGCCTACTTATGGTTGATTTGGCCACATTTACCTTACAGTCATCGATTACACAGTTCAACAAAATCAGAAAAATTTGATAAATTGGGGTTGCGAGCTATCATTTCTAAAATACTTATGGTCTTAGATTTTAAAAGTATTAACAAAACACTTGTTTTTTTAGGAAATATAAATTTTTTTCATAAACTTTTTATAAAATAGTACAAAATTGAAAATAATAACGTAACTTTTTGCAACATTCAAATAGCGCGAACTATGACTTTTTGTTTGATATTTTGCACGTTTTGAATGGTACGAATATATTCTCTATGCATCTATTTAAAGTTCAAATTTCGCATTTTTCACGATTTCGTTAATAAAATATTAAAAACGAAATGAAAACATAGCTTTAGTGAACATCACAGGTTACTTAATTTATAAAAAACTCGCGAAATTTCTGTTTAAAATTGCTTAAATTGCAAAAAATGTGTATTTTTTATGCCTTAAAAACTTGGAGTCTGTGACAAATCTTAATTAATAAAATTCAGATAAAAACATTCAAATATGATTAACACATGTTTTCTAAGCAATACCAACCAAGTTTCAGTTAATTTAAGTGCGTTTTCTTAAAAACTGACGATTTTAAATTTTGCATGTTGAAAAATTTATTTTTTTATTTTCCCCATATTAAAAAGGCAGAAACTAGTCTAGTCTAGTTTGAAAATTAATATTGTTTTTGATTTTTGGAGGACAAAACGTTTATTCTTCATCTTAACCTCAACCTTTCTAACATAATTTTTTTTTCAACTACTTATTTTTGAATTACTGATAAGAATAAGGTTAAATCTTAATGTTTCAAAACTTGTAATCACATATTTTTCTAATTGCTTATAAGAATATTAATAACACTGTACAACACAAAAAACAAAAATTACAAGGTCCGACTTATGAATTTTGATAGAAGAGACAAAAAAAAAAAGGACACGTGTATCGGCGTTTTTAAAGTTTACATTTGGGTTTCATTTTAGGAGGAGGTAAAGTTTCCGCCAAATGCAAATTAACCCCTTAAATCCCTGTTTTAAAGGTGTTTTTTTCTCTTTGTTTAAAAGAAGGACAAAAAAGACAATTACCTTGAGGAGTTAGAGGGTTAACATATTCTACAAAAATGTTTGATTTTGGTGTATTCAGGGACTTATAGTAAAATTTCACGGCGAATATTTTTGCGGAACATTTTAACCCCTTAAATACTTGTTTTAATAGTGTTTTTTGCTCTTTTTTCAAAGAAGGACAAAAAACACCCTTACCTTGAGGAGTTAGAGGGTTAACATATTCTACTAAAATGTTTGATTTTGGTGTATTCAGTGACTTATAGTAAAATTTGAACATTTTAACCCCTTAAATCCCTGGTTTAATGGTGTTTTTTTGCTCTTTTTTAAAAGAAGGACAAAAAAGACCCTTACATTAAGGAGTTAGAGGGTTAACATATTCTACAAAAATGTTCTTCGTAACATTTTACAAACACACCATATACTTTACGTAATCTTTACTCGATTTTCTATGCCGATTGACAATACAAAATTTGCATTTGGGGGAAACTTTACTCCCCCTAAAATGAAACCCAGATGTAAACTTTCAAAACGCCGATACACGTGTCTTTTCTGTCTCTTCTATCTAAATTTATAGGTCGGACCTTGTTATTTTGGAAAAAAAATTGATTTTGTTGAACAGTGTAATTACAATAGTAATTTTTGTAACCACTTAATTTTTTGTTTTTTTTTTGTAATGCAGCGGAGTGTACACATTTTGTGCGTTTTTTCATGACGACCTCGTCGAACAAAAATAACGCGTTTTGACTTCGAATTATTTGCAATTGGCCGTAATACAACTGCTTATTATTTAGATACTGGTAATGCAGATACGCAGCTTGTTGGTCAATTATTTAAAAAGGACCCCTTGGTTTTGAAACATCTTTTCAAATTTTAAAATTATAGTGTTTGTTCATGTCCTAATGTTAATTCTATAAACTAATTTCCTTTTCAACATTTACAACAACAACAACAACAAAATGTTTTGTTGGTCTCTTATTTGCACATTAATCTAATTTAAAAGCGTTGAAATCAAATTTAGTCAGCAAATCAAACATAAGTTGTTAAAATAAAAAGCCAAACGCAAAATGAGCTAACGAATAACCAACAATGCCAATAGAAGAAGTAACAACTCATCATTGTCTGCAAAACAAGATGCGTTAGAACAGTAATATTCAAATAAAAAATATTAAGGTGGAACTTATTATTTTGCAATACAATCGAGTAATTATAAACGCCAAGTGGAGTAATGTGGGAAATTAATCTGATTGCAAAAATATATAAAGAATATGAGTTTAAATACTTTTGAGGGATTTATTGCATCATTTTTGTATTATTATTTTCTGCATACATATTATAAAAATCTTTTAACTTTTAAAGAAATTTTTTGCAAAATTTCAAGTTCATATATTACCCCATACTCCCCTTCGTTTTAGCAGCTATAATTTTTTAATTTTTAATTTTATTTATTGCAATTTATTAGCAAAATTATAGAAAGAGTAAATAAAATTAACTTATTAGGATCTTAAGATATTGTATGCAGTATTTTTTCTTCATTATTTCATGCTTCCCAAGTAATCATCAGTAATATTTCAATATCATTATTCGTTAAGCCAAATTGATTTGAAGATGTACATTTTTTTCGTCAATTAACAATAATTACACTATGAATCACTAAAAATCCATCTTATATGCGACTTATCAATTGTGGTAGATTTTAGGACGCATATCACGAATGTGTATACCAAATTTTAATATTATTTCCACTTTTCGAAATATACGCGAATTTAATTTTACCAAGAAACTAGTTTTTTTTTAAATTTCTTAATATTTCATATACCTCAATAAACTATGAATATCTTTTAACATGATTTTAAAGTATGGACTTTGAGAATTAAAAACCGGATCAATTAATTGCAAGTGGGTGAATAATGTAGAACATCCTTGCAATGAAACGGAAAAATTCACTTATTATTATTCTTATTATTAATCGAATGTGCAAAATTTTAGCACATGATGTTATTTATATTTCACTTATTTAATTTCAGCGTAAGAACGATCGCTAAAATTACAATCGGAGGTTCAAATTGTTTACATTTTTCTTTTTAATTTGTTTTGTATGTATTGACTATATGGAAAATAAGAAAAAAAAATATTTGTTTTGGACATGCATCATTTAAGAAGGTTCTTTTTTAAGAAAACGCACTTCAATTAAGGCATAAAAAAAAATACATCAAATTTTTGTAGTTTAATAGTTTAAGCATTTTTTTTTTTTGTTTCACTAAAAGAGAAACTAAACAATTTTTTTCATAAATTAAGTAATCTGTGATGTTCATTAAAGATACGTACACTGCGTTGCAAAACTATAATTACACATTAATTTCACTAAATGTCGTAAGAAAAAAATAATAGAAGGGTTAAACCGGCATAATTGTAAAACCAATTGAAAATTAATAATATTTAACAAAAAACAATTCATTAATTTTCATTTTAGTATTTATAAAGGAATAACAGAATAAATTAGTGTTTCATAGCTATAAATTCACTTAACTTAATATATAAAAATTTACAAAAATTTAAGAAAAATATTTCAATTGTTTTAATAATGCGTTAGGCATCCTTTTTTTTCTTGAATCAACTCCACAATTCGATCAGACATACTGTGTACCAGATTTATTCGTAATTCTTATATTATAGATCTTCACGCATCAATAACTGCTTCTTTTAGATGGAAAACGGTTTCATATTGACGGTTATCTGCGTAAACTCGACGTGTTAATACTCCCCAAATATTCTCAATGAGAGTTTGATCCGGAGAACATGAGGGCCATTCCAATACTCTTATATTTGCTGATGTTAGCTATTCCATCGTCTGACGAATTACATGTACTGAGGCCTGTTCTTGTTGGAAAATGAATTCTTGTTCGTTGCTATTTTCAATAAATGGCACCAATTCCTCTTCTAATACTGTAATGTACTCAGAAGAATTCATTCAGGTGCTTATAAATGCCAAATTAACCATACTGCCGAAACAAAAAGCGGACCAAACCGCCTCCGAAATGCCTTTTGGAGAAATATCGTGGTTCCTTACGTATTTCCCTCCAATAGCTGTTAAAAAACCATCTGAATTATCAATATTGAACTTTTTCGCATCAGAAAAAATTAGCTTTCAAGGAAATTTATGTTTAAGCAGTCCTACCAACAACAGCAATTATTGACTTACCTTTCTCCAGTAGGTTTGTAAATTCCTTTTAGCGAATTCATGTCGAGCAGTTTTGTTGAGGGGTAATAACCTTGGTATAGACATCAGCTTTTGGTGAGTAGTTCTCTGGGAACACTTTAACAGCCTACTTATGGTTGCTTTGGACGCAGTTACCTTACATTAATCGATAATCTGATTGAGACTTTTCATTGCGTTGCGGGCATAGTTGATTATTTTACTCCGGTCCCGATCAGAAAGCTTTTTTCGGGTCGCCTGTTTTATTTTTTACCATAAGCACTCGAATTATTTGCATAATTTGTGACAACCACATGAGAACGGTTTACTTTTCTAGCAACTTACGCCACTTTTTAAATAGGCTTAAATTTTGACTTTTTCACAATCAACTAGATAAGAGCCATGCGCAGTTTTATTGCAAATTGATTAGATTGCATAATAAAAAAAAATAAATCTTTAATTTGTCTTATCCCAGCAACAAATTGTGCTTACTCAGAAGCGCTACCGACAGGCATTATTTATTTACGAAGCGCTTCCAAAGTATATCCAGAAGCAATGATTTTTGTTCGCGCTGTCTCACTTGATATGTCTCCTTTAAGCAGGTGAAAAGCGCTTTTAAAGCGCAATAAATTCATGCCTTTTTAGGCAATAAAAAGCGCTTTTTTTTTTGTATGTTGACAACATTAATGCATCATAGTATGCATTTTTTATTGCTTCATTGTAAGCATTATTCACTGCTTCAAAGAAGGCATTTTGGGAAGCATAACAGAATGCCTTCCTAATTGCTTTATTGTATGCAAGACGGTGAAGCGTTTTTTTGGAAGCATACAAATGTAGTTACTTCTTACCAAATCCAAATTATTTTTTGCTATTTTTCTGTTATATGTGATTACAGTTATGAAACACTAACAAAATACTATTACACAATTTTTCTCTTAAATCAATTAATTAATCTCTTAAATTTTACACAATAAGAGATTAGATATCATACTTTTAAAAACAGTTATAAGTTTTAAACAAATTTTTGTAATATTAGAAAAAAAGCTAAAATCATTTGTAATTATAGTTATGCAACGCAGTGTATTAAAGTCTTTTCTCTTTAGATCACCCAGAAAACGGTCTCAATTGTGTACACCGGATTTGTTGGCAATCGAATTCTGGCGGTTAAGAGAACTATCTTAATTTTAAATTATATTTTCAGTCGTGAAAGCTTATATTCAGTTGTCTCATTCTCATTCAGTTATCCAATTCCACTTATATACTATTACGTTTCCCAAAATTGTATTAAAGTTAAAAAACTTTTTTGAATTTTCAAATATTGAACCGTGAGCTTCGGATTAATAGTCCACTGTCCTACTCATTGCACCACAATAGCTTTCAATTTTCTTTTTTTTTAAATAAAATAATATTCAAATGTTTAAATATCAAATAAGGCAATGCAAATTTAAAATTATTGTAGGGCAATCTAGGATAGATGACTAGTAATCTGAAGGCCATGGTTCAATGTTAAAAAAATCAAAAAAGTATTTTAATTTTAATAAAATTTTGTGGAACGTAATAATATTTATTCTAAATGTAATATTGAGTTAGGCAACTGAATATTAGCTTCTAAAAATATAATTTAACATTACGACATTTATCGTAACCGCAAGAATTCGATTGGCAACAAATTCGGTGGCCACAACTGCGACTGTTTTCTATATGTAGAGAATATTATCGCACCTTTCAAAACGTGTACTCTATTATATTAAAGAGCATAGTTGATACTTTTTAAATGCGGCAAAAAAGTTGTGTTTTCAATTTATGAAAAAATTTGAATTCCTCCAAAAAAAAAGTGTTTTGCAAATATTTTTTTAACTACACTCAGGGCACTTCAGCTTTAAAAATATGTAGTTGTTTGGGTTGTAATACAGTTTCTTTATTTTTAATAAAAATGTCAGTAATTTGTAGAACAAATTACATTTTTTACTAACCTTGTAGTTCATTTACAAAACCAAACCACATCAAATGACTGTTTTATGATTTTACATTCCTTTTTAACAGTTGTTTTTTGTTATTTAAAAAAAATAAAAAAAATAAATGTTTGTTTATTTTTTACTAACATGTTGTTAAATTTACTACAATTGTAATTTTTTGAACATTAAAACACAAATGACAATGTTAGTTAAGTTTACTGAAATGTAAGTCGTACTTTCTTTAAGTGAAATTTCATTTGTTTTTAACTACATTTGCAGTGGTCTTTCAAAAATCTATGGCCATATTCGTAGTTTGCGTCCAAAAGTCTTATAAAAATTATAGGTCACAGACTCGATGCATAAAATTTTTCTAATCTTTTTTTTTGTATTTGTCAAAATTTTCTAAATTTTATAAAAATTTTCAAAATTAAAAGCTCCAGCTCAAGTCTTACCCTAGTGAACATACTGATGATAAAATTCAAACTAAGGGATGTTAAATTTGAATGATGCTTTGCTTTTCTTCTGTCATGGCTGTGTTTAGTTTTATTTAGGTTTGTTCTATAAATTCATGCGTTGATTGCGTGTAAAGTTTTGTTACAAGTTTTTCTTTTTTTGTTTAAAATTGATAAATACACAAACAGGACTAATACGGACGGAGGTGGTTGAATAGATTTCATGATTGAGGTTGAGGTGGCTGAATAAAATGTACACAATTTACAAAATATGACTTATAAACCATGAAATGCAATCAAATTTGTGGTTGACTCTTTTAACAAATATTGCCGGCTCTTTTTGGTTTTTAGATTTGTTTGAATTGTAAGGTGGAAGTGGGTGAAACAAACTCCCCTCTGCAAAAGAATTTCAAAATGTTTCATTGTGTTAGAAAATTGTAGTGACAGGTTGTCGTCATATGAAAAGCGTCAGCTTGTCTATTTACAGCAACAACAACATCAACTATAGCAACAACTCAATTTTCTGTGATTTTGAATTGAAATCTTTTTTTGTTAAATACACTCAAAAAAAAAAAGACTGATCCCAGCGGTTTTTTTTCTAGCCATATATTGCTAAAATTTAACAGCTTTTAGAAAATACATTGGAAGTTCAAAAATGTTCCACACTATAAAGCAAAAAATATTTAAACATTGTTTTGTATTTCACTCATAGCGTTTTGTGAATGTGTTTATAAATTCGTGTTAATTATGGCCGTTTTAAGTTTAAAGCAAATAAAAAATATTAAAATTAAAGTTTTTGCTTGAATTTAATTAAAGTTATGTAAATTTATAGATCTCATTGATTTTATCACATTGTAAAATATATATTACAATACCAGAAAATAGGAAAATACATTAAAAAAATAGTTTTGCCCTGTATTAATTTATATATTATTATTCTAAATTCGCAAAATTTAAAATTTTACATCAAAGGATGCTTTTTGAGTAGGGTGCTTTAAAATCGTAGAAATTAGATGTAGTCGAATTTGTGATACTCAAGGTTGGATCGTTGTGCATGGACCACACTAACATATCGCTCATTTACTACAAGACTGACATAACTCAAAAACACGGTTTTGCAGAAAATCCATATCTGCCTCGCTCGAAACTTTCTCTATTTATTAGGTCAAGTTTTTTTTAAATAGGGAGTTTTGTTGTATTTTCTCTTAGTGAGAGTTGTATGCGAATTCGCTAATTATCGAGAGACCCGTGAGTAGCGCAGTTTCTTTATGAAGTATATACTCTTTGCACCCATTTTAAGAAAAAAATAAAATATATAATCCTCTATCTCGAAAAGTATACATGATATTAATATGAAATTTTTACACAATATAAAGCATGATATAACTAATAAATATGCATCGTTAACTCAAAAATCGCATTTTTGACTTATGACAGTCTTAAAGTAAATGAGCGATATGTTCCAAATAACAGAGAAATCTAATAACGTTGCTCGAAATTTAAACTTTTTGAATAACGTATGCGGAATAAAATTGCATAAAATTTTGAGTCGTTGATTAAAAAAAAAAAAGTAATTATGCTATCAAAATTTTGACTTCAATTTCGGAAAACCGCTTATTTCCCCATGTAACTGCATTGATCTTATGAGAATCAAGTAAAAAAAAAACAACTTCAAAAGAATTTGTAATTTTTTTGATAATCAAACGTATTGGAAGAAATCGAAAACAGTTCCTCTATTTGTTGAACAGCTAGAAAGTCAATGTTTGGTATATTGAATAGTGGATATTTAAGTAACACGAAAAAGAGTACTTGCTCCTTGCTCCGGTAAAAAACGGAATTTCACCGACTTATCCATGAGAAAATCGTTAATCGTATGGGTAGCTTGAAAAGGAGGTTTAATGCGATGGAAAAACATTAAAAATGTTCCTTAATTATACGCGAATACAATAAGGGTGCCAAAAGAATAATCGAGATGTTACTAAAAGGTAAGAAGTAAACTAGTCAAAACGCCATTATTCGCAACATGGACGATTGGTTATTTTTAACCTTAGACGTCAATAAACAGCAGGGAAATAACTTTACTAAAGATAAAATTAATAATTTGGAACAAACAAATATCCAAAAATCCCATCAACAATTTTGAAAAGAAGCTCAGAAAAATCCTAACATCGAAATTTTCAATAGCAATGGACAAAGTACCTCCAAACTTCTAAAGCTAACGTCTGCGGTATGAAATTCGTTGAATTGGCCCATTTTTCAAAAAAAGTAAAGTTGACTTTAAGTTTTTGTTCGAAAATACTACAGCGTTTTCCATTTTGTAGCAATTTCATTCCGCAAACGTTATTTGATATGGAAATTTACATACGAATTTAAAAATTTTACATTAAATTTGTAATGATTTATAATTACATTCTTTAGGACTTCTCCATGATTTCTGCGTCTTACTTACATATGGGAAAACAGTGGACATTAGAGTGAGGTAAGTTTCTAAAAATAGAACTGTTGTGTTGTTGGAGTTGTACTTCTGAGATTATGTATGCAAGAACAAAAACATCGTGTATTGAATAAAACAAGTTTTAATCACAACAAAACTCGACCTGACGATAGCTCAGAGGGCTAAAGCGCTCTGTCTAACGTGTAGTGCGAGTGCATGTGGCATTAGAAATCGGTTTATCTATACCACGGTCAGTGATTGCACAGAAAAATTTCATATAGACGCAATCGAACAAATAAAAACAATAAAAAAAAAAATCAAAAAACAAAAAACAGGGTCACTGACGAAGGTTCAATACCAGAAACTGCGCAGTCTGATTCAGAAAAAATTGAAAATGTGCAATGTAGTTATGATTTTTAGAAATTACACTCATTCTTTTCTACCACGCCTTTCACAAACCTTCAATAAATTTTTAACGGTTTTCAAGAAATTCGCGGTTTTTGTGATTTTGAAGAAAAAAATTTTTTATAATATTTTAATTTAAGACCCGTTGTGCACTAAGCAATGGTATATTCAATATTTTAATTTAATCACTCAGAAAACAGATTTGGTGTTGACAATCGAATTTGTTGCCAATCGAATTATTCGGTTGAGGTAACCGAATGTTTTAGTTGTGACCACAACATTGTCATTGAGGCAAACCAAAATTTTGTTGTCGCAGTCAAATAACTCATGCATCGAAAAATTTACTGTTCTCACAATTAAAATATTCGGTTACCACAACTAAATCATTCGATTGGCGACAAATTCGGTTGTATGTATTAAGCTCATTCCTTTTATTTGAAGTACGTTTTGGTGGAATTAATACAGAGGGTAAGTTGCAACAAAGCGAAATGTGTTTGGAAAAACAGCAGCTGTAGCCACTAGGAGTGACAAAAAATTAAGTTATTTATCAATTTAGTCCGTTGCGAAGATTCAGTCTAGATACCTAACTGTGCTATCAAGCCATGTTTTTTTTTTATATAAAAAAATGTGAAGAAAAAAATAAATTTTTAAAAAGTGCATAAAATTTTTGCGTTTAAAAATTTTAAAATGCCGCATTGTAGCGCTAGCAAAAATAAGAGTTTTCGATGACAAAAAAATTAGTTCCGGTAGTTTTTTTTTTATAAACAATCAAATATAAGCGATAAAATAAAAGCTTGGTATGTTTTTGTAGGGAATTAAATTGTCTTCAACGATAAACTTTTACCAAATTTAAAAAATCAAATCCGGTTTTTTTTGTAGCGCTAATATTTATATGCTAATTTTTTTTTAAAAAATTTGAATTATTTTTTAACTTTTAACTCGTATAAAACAACTTTTAAAAAAGAAAAATTTAACGCTTTAATTTTTTGTCTAAACTTTATGATCATAAGAAATAGTTTTCGTGCTCCTATATATATAAAATTAGCTCCCACTACTCTTTTATCTTTCAAAATACGATATAGGGATCGATGGAAGCATGAAATCTATTTCTTTAGATCATAATGTCTCAAAAAAAAAGTAAATCGTTAAGTTTTTCTTTTAAAAGAGTTGTTTTCTAGCTGTTAAAGTATAAATAAATCAAAATTTTTTAAAAGATTTAACTTTTAATAGTTCTAGAAAACACGGAGTTAATTTTTTAAATTTGCTGAAAGAATTTAATTCACTACAAAAGCATACAAAGTTTTTTGTTATTTGTTTTAATTGTTTATAAAAAAAAACTAGCGAAAAAAATGTTGTTCATAGAATAATCGCTTTACACATCGCACAGTCTGATAATAATACACTTTTTCAAAATGGGCCATTTTCTGCCAACTCTCGACAGGGGTTAACGATTTAAAAAATAAAAATCTGAACATTTGTAATAAAATTCGTGTGTGTAATCAACGATATTTGACAAACCTTTATTTTAAGGGACATCCTAATACATATCAAGTTTACCAAACCCTAAACATCGTTTCTCTCAATTCATAAAACCTGAAGAAATAAGAGGCATCTAAACTCAGTTTCAACATGTGTCGAACATTTTTGATGTAGCTCATTAACAGGGACAGGAACTTCATGCACTAAAAAAGTGTGTTTTAGGCGCCTATAATATGCATTAAAAGTCTTAAAGTATGCTCTAAAAATTAGAAAAATATGAACTTACATTTTTTTTTTTTATTTTATTAAAAAGAAAAAAATAATCAAAAAAATTAAGAAATAACAACGCGCTTATAGACTAATGACGATGCAACCTCCACAATTCCTGTTAAGAGTTTTTTCAAATTGTATATGCTAACTGGGATTAACCCTAAATGGCACAACTTATCGATTTTTTTTATTGCAATCCAACACATTCCCAATACCAAAAAGTTTTAAAAATTATATTATATTAACATGTCGCAGAGCGTCGTGACAGAAATCTCTGAAATCCTGTCGCAGTCCCATTCTGGGACGCAATACCCTGGCAATTGGTCCAAAATAGTACGGTGCCCGGTAATATGGCCATTATTGTCCCATTCCCCGGTAGCCCTCAGCCGCTTAGTTTTTATTCGTAGCCATCATTACATTTGTTACTTTTGATACAACTTTTACCTAAACTATTAGAAAAACCAACATCAAGTTTTTTTTTGGCTATTTTTTATAGAGTCTCCATAAATCACAAAAAACAGCAACTTAGGTTACATAATAACCCAGGCAGAAAAATTAAATCGGCACAGTGCTGGCAAAGCGTCTGCCACTGTCGGTTAAGTGTTGGCAGAACATGGAATTAATAATATTGACAGTATTGTCCTGTTACCCGATTGAGAACGGCATGAACTTACGGTCCCTGTTTTTTTGTTTACAACGCAGTGTTTTAGTGGGAATTATTGAATTCTCGAACTCGAAGTTCAGTTTATAATCTTCAGACTATACAATTTATTGACTACAAATTTTAAAAGCTATTTTTTTAAGTGTATCCCATGTATTCATGCGGTATGAGTTAATGAAAATAATGCACATGTCATGTTTCATTGTAGAAAGATTTCGATTCTAGTTTTTAGCCTCAACTCAAATAATGCGTGAGGATTTCAAAATTAGTTACACTTGCACTTGTGATAAAGGGTCTGTAATTTAAAATTAAATTTTGTGGTCTCGTACGACAAAAAAAAAAATAAAAATAAGGTAAAGAAAATGTGGGTGGAGTAGTTAAAAATCTGTTTAAATTTTTCTAAAGAAATTTTTTGTACTGTACAGAAAAAAAAGTTGTTAAAACTTTCAAAGAAAATTGCATATTATAATGTATACAAAAAATACCATAAATTTTACTCCCTTCTTTAGTAATTTTTTTCCAAACATTA
This sequence comes from Delia radicum, assembly GCA_021234595.1. Classification (NCBI taxonomy): domain Eukaryota; kingdom Metazoa; phylum Arthropoda; class Insecta; order Diptera; family Anthomyiidae; genus Delia; species Delia radicum. The sequence goes on along the minus strand of CM037853.1, from coordinate 15,321,311 downwards.
TTTTGTGTTATTATAACACTTTGACTTGTCGCGTAATTACAAGATTTTTTCTGGATTTTTTTTTTTTTGTAAATTTTGTTTTTTGTTTAACTATAAATATCTAGCACAAGAGCTCTTAATTTCACGACATAGCATTATAAAAATTTATATATGGATAATGATGGGGCTTTAAACAACAACAAAAACACGATAATCGTTCCAATGAGTTGGAAAAAATACAAAACAAAAATAAGTAAAAACGCTTGAAATGTATTGAAACACGCCTAATGACACTTTGTATGCCATGCAATACGTGCAACAAAAGCACCGCATGTGCTTAATTGCCAAAAATACAACATAAAGGATCCACAATGACGGCTTAAATCCACTATAATGACAAAAACACCAGAGAAAAAAAAAACACAAAAAACGAACATCACATAAAACTAGAGCATGCAACAAACAAACACAACATAACCAGTGTTGCCAGGTATGTTGAGCACAAAATCGTAAAAATTTCCAATAGAAATCGTCATTATATTTTCAAAAATCGTCAAAAAAAATATTTGTTGCAAGTGGGGTAAAGTTTTAATAAAAAAAAAATAATCAAGTGTTCATGTACTATCGGTGTAATATAACGTATGCGGAATGAAATTGCAACAAAATGTAATATGTTGTAGTGTTTTCCAAAACTAAGGTAAATTTTATTTCACTTTAAAAAAAAACAACACATACTATTAATTTAATGTAAAAAAAAATTATTCCCATCAGATCCGTTTTGCGGCAGTTTTGGGGAACATTTTCCACAGCTGTTGAAAATATCGATGTTGGCATTTTTAAGAGTTCCTTTTTAATTTTTTCGATTAGATTTTTTGTATTTTTCGGTCTAAAGCCACCAGCATAAACTCTTCGCTTTAAATTAGCCCAAAAATCTTCGATTGGACGTAATTGAGGGACATTTGGTGGGTTTTCCTCTTTATGAACATATGGTATATGAAGTGTGTCCATAGCTTCTACGGTTTTTCGAGCTAAGTCTGGCCAGAAGATCACATTTAGGTATCGATGCATCTTTTCTATGAAATCCTTCACTTTTGGCAAACAGTGCTCAATATCAATCGTTCAGAATTGACGGCCAATCCAGATTCAGAAAACACTGGTTCCGACCTCCCTTTCGGACTAATTGCAATCCATAGTAAAACTTTTTTAGGGAACTTTTTATGCTCCAAATATTTTATTTTGTTATCAGTAGGTTTCCTTCCTTCGAAAAAGTGCCTTCCCAGCCATTCATTGCGTAAAATATGACTCATCATCCATGATGCATCTATGATGATTACTGAAAAAATTACAAATTGTTTCTCGACGTTGTTCTTCTTTTGTCGACATTTTAAAATAATTAAATGTCAATTTATTGATAAAATTGCCAAAGCAACATGAGAAAACATGTGGTTATTCAAATATAACGGTAACAAATTAATAGCTTTAGTACTTTTTTTTCCAGCGTTGCAAAATTTGTTGCAATTTTTCCGCATACGTTAATACGATTTTTTACACTTTTCTGTAATTTAAACTTCGAAAATCATGATATTTTATAACGATAGATAGCACTTTATCACTTTAACTGTTAATTCCTTCTAAAGGATCCGCCATCTAAAATTTTTTTTCAACTAGTGATTATTTCGTGAATGGTAACACTTAGCTCATGTCTGATTTAACAGATAATTAGTTTTATCATTCCGCTGAACGAATATGTTCCGTATGTTCGTTATCTTGTGAAAAAAAGTGAAAGAAACTGGCATCCTCATCGATAAACCAAAGCGTAAAAAGCCAAAAACAGTGAGTACACCCGAGAATATTGCTGCTGTGGCAGAAAGTGTGCGTGAAGCGCCATCAACGTCAATTCACCGTCGTTCTCAACAATTTAACATTTCGGAGACATCATTGAGACGAATTTTGCATAAAGACCTTGGTATGACGCCATACAAAGTCCAGTTGGTTCAGGAGTTCAAAAAAAAAAAGTTATTTGGCGGACCCTTTACATAATTCTGTAAACACCACTTCAGTAGCATAATTTTTAAATCGTAATTTCTTTTACATAGTTTAGAAATTCTTAAACAATGTTATTTTCTTTAATTATTAAATTTGGACTTCCATTAACGAATTAAAGTTTCAAATTGCATTACATGTGATGACATAGTTTAAAAAAATAAATTGTGAAATTTTTGATTATGTCATATTTTTCATTTTGGGTTGATTTTTAATATTGCTAAAAATTATTTATTATTTTATTTATTACACAGGCCTACAAAATAAATTTTTTTGTTTAGTGCCGCTAATTCTATGTTATAATTTGGTTAATTAGTCCGCAAGACGTCATGGTTAGCTGTCAAAATCGCGAAGCTACGTTCAGGTTTGTATCGATCGGTCATAACCTAAAAAATGTATTTTATTATACTTAATGTCATTATAGTAAATTAATTTCTTTGATTAATGGTATGTTTTTAGAAGACGTGTCACTCAAAAAAATCGTGTGATTGAGTGAAGAAATTCGTTTTGGGTTTTTGTATCGCAAACGTCACTTTATATTGAGTGAAAACGTAAGAGTTGTCATTTTCGTCCTCTTTTTTGGTTTTTGTATCACAATTTGAAATGTCAAAAACGTCAAAAACAGACGTTCACAAAAAAGCAATCGTCAGGAAAAAAGGCAGCAAAATTTTATAGTAAAATAATAAAGAAATTAATAATAAATTAAAAAATTAATAAATTTATTAAAAATTTCAAAAAAAACAAATAAAAATGAGCGGTGAACAGAACAAGAAAAGGTAAGTATTAATTTGGTTAACAAAACATTGTTTTTCTCTAAAATGTTTGTAACCACTTTAGCCTAAAGATGACTAATGTCACTCAGTTCCAAAAACTGATGTATTTAATGGAGCAGTTTCCACACCTTGCTACTGGAACCCCAACGTTTGGTAGCAGCAGAGCCGCTATGGAGCACACATGGGAGACGGTTGCTGAAAAACTAAATGCACACGGACCACCGGAAAGAAATGGAGGCGAATGGAAAAAGGTATGGAATAAGTGTAGTTTAGTGACATAGCTACGATTTTCTTTAAAGTCGGTGTTAAATTGCAGGTATGGCAAGACCAAAAATGCAGACTAAAAAAGAAAATTGCTGGAAACAACAAGAGTCTGCACGGAACCGGTGGAGGGCCTTGTGTCATTAACAATTTGACAGCCTTGGAATTAGATATTGACAGAATATGCCATCTATCAACAGCGGCTGCACCTAGTGGTCAAGTTTTTGGCGTGCAAAAGCATCAACAAAAAAAGATGTTCTCCCATAACAGCAACATAGTTGTTTTAGATAACACACCACCACGCAGCAGTGCCAATGTTGCAGTTGTTACTCCAACAAGATCAGGCACCGTCAAACAAATTGAAAACGTATCCTTATCAGCCTCTCACCATGAAATGTCCGAAGTATTTACGCCTAATGAATCCCGAATACTGCCATTGCAACGACCTGAAGGAGTTTCATTTTCATCAACACCTTCAGGAAGTCAACAAAGCCAAAAAAAATCTAAAAATCCATTTCAAGGAAAAAGAAAAATGGACGACAACAGCTCAGAAAAACATGAGCAACTGAAGCTATTGAAGAAGTAACTTGAGGTCCAGGAGAACTCAGTAGTTGCTATGAATGCTCAAGCGGAAGCTTCAAGAGAATGTGCGCATGCTTTAAAAGCTCAAGTTGAAGTTTCAAAAGCTATACTGGACACGTTAAAGACTCAAGCTGCCCATAATGAAGCCCAAGCCGAAATCTCCAGAGCTAGCCTTGAGGCATTGAAGTCTCAAGCTGAGTCTACAGGAGTTATAGCACAGGCTTTGGTAGACATAGTAAAACATCTAAAAGATGAAGATTTATAAATTCTTTTTGTTTAGTAGTTTTTTAAGTAAGCAATAGGGTGTCCCTTAAAAATAGATATGTCATTACACCCTCAGTTTTATTGCAAATGGTTCCAAATAGAAGAAATCGATTTTTTTGGAAACCGTATGGATTTTTGACTTCATCCGATATTAACCCACTTTAGCCCGGAGTCCAAATTAACTGACGAACTTGATAAAATATGCAAAGAAAATGGGTTATTTTGTCAAAAATTTATCAAAATTTTAATGTTTTCATCAAAGTATGCATCATTTTCAGAAAGATATCACTTTAGCTTTTTAAAAATATAATTATCTCAAAATTTAACTAAAAAAACATATCTAAAAATATGGTAGGAAAATTACTTCTTTAACACAAATTTATAAATTATTATATCTTATTATGTTTTAAACAAATATACAATATTTACTTACAAGCATTACATTTATGCTATAATAACCCTTACGGTTATAATAAAGATGCTTAAAATCTTCTCCTGGGGACTTGATCCTAACGTGTGTTCCGTCGACACATCCCACCACTCCTGGTATTCCAGCAGTATCATAGAAAGCTTCTTTTACTTCATTTTCTTCTTCCAAGCTTTATCTAATTTTATCCATTTTGGGCACAAGTATTGTTGAAAAATGTTAAGAAGCTCAGCAATAATTATGCAAACTTGTGATTTCGACATTGAGGAGACACATTCCCTCCCGATCGATGCTTGATAGCCACCTGTTGCAACAAATGACAGAAACGTTGCAAGTTTGATTGGCTCCGGAATGTGTGTATTTCGGTATGCCAGTTTCATTTTTGGAGCTGTTTCGTTAAGTAACATTACAAATATTTCTTTGTTGACCCGATATGATTCAATAAAACTAAGAACCATTCGTTTACAAATTAAAATTAAGGCAAACAATTGTTTTATAAAACTTACCGATGCTCCGGTATATCCATAACATTTGTGCCATCTCTTATATTTCTGCGGCTTAAACGAGTGTCCTCTATTCCACTTGAATCACTGTCACTTTCATCACTTTGGAAAGTTAAGGCTATTGACCCAAACATTTTAATTTTTGTATTTGTTGGAAGTTTTTTGGTTTACAATATTTATTTTTTTAACAGCTGTTTCATGTGTAAACAAAAACCAGCTGTTCTCTGTTTATTTTATTTGTTAAGAAAGGGTTACCATCTCTTAGGGGAAAAAACATATTTTTATATGAAAAGACGTAAACAAAATACTAAAATAAACATCATGGCAATATTGTTGTTTGACACTTCGTAAACGATTAACGTAACTTAACGCAAGCTGGACGAACGTTTTAAAAAAACTCATTTGATTACGTATTCGTCCGTCAGCCACACGTTCGTCTAAAACTATGCACGTCTTCTAAAAACATACCATAAATGATAATATCGATATGCCGTCGTCGAGAAGGTGTTGTGTAAATAATCCAAATACATTTTGTTATATTTGTGGTGAATAAAAAGTTTGTTTTTTTTCAATAAATTTATTAAATGTTATTTAATTTATTAATCCTTGCGAAATCTCGAAAACTACACGTAGCATTAAAAAAGTAAGTATCAATTTTTTATCAGGGTACCGAACGTACTTGAAATCTGTTTTATTTTTAGCGGCACCAAAATCATTGTAGGCCTGTGTTATTTATATTATTATTTATTTTTATTTAAATATTGTTTATTACTGCATGTTTTTCCATTTTCAAATATAAATTGTGAATATCTGAAGTTTCACTTTGGAACACTTTATTTGTATTATTATTAGTCCAGTTTTTTAAGCAACGGATTTATTTTTGGATTTATAAATCAGAATATTCGAACTCGATGTTTGTTTCGCAAAAACTTGGATGTTTTTTTTTTTTTTTGATTTAAAAAATATTTTATTTTTATCTCAATCTTACACTAATTAAACTTTATAAAAATATAAATATTAAAAAAAGCAGGGTTGGCATTCAATAACTTTTCATAATAACGATTGGCTATCACAGTAACACTAACAGCGGAGTGGAAATTTAAAAAAAGCGATTCCATTAAACACATGTTTCTTCTTATGTAAACGGGTTTAGTTTTCTATTTAACCTGTTTGATTTTGAAATATCTTGAACTAGTTAAAGTCAAAATAAAGCTAAAATACCGAAACGAAGATTTATAACGTAATTTTGTTGATGCAACAAAATTTAATGCGTAGAATTTTGGAATAAACCCTGTAAAGACACATACCACTATTGGAATCGTAGCTTTAAAGCGTTCATGACGGCATTGGTGTGGTCAAAAAATAAAACAAATTAATAGTGTCCGACCGAACAGTTCGGCCAGAAAATGCATTTGGTCAGTATTCGGTATTTTTAAGGATTATGGGCAAATTTGGAGAATGGAAAAATATTCATTGGGCTGATTAGATGCGATTTTGAGTGTCAAATTTAAATAAAAGTTCGTATTTAAGTAATGAATTCACTGTTCGGCCAAATCGAAAATAGTTTGGCTGCCGAACTTTTAACTTTATAGCTAAACTTCGGCTTTTTCTTCAGAATATTCAGGCGGGTGACACTGTGAAGTCTGATTTTTGATTTTCGGTCTGTGGGCGGAGGGGCGTGGCAAAATCCAATTTTCATATTATACCACCAATGACATATACATATATTTATTTTTTTTAGCTTTTTTTATTTTATTTTATTTTTTTTTTAAAGCCGTTGTCATGTTTTTCAAAACGAGATATCAAACTTTTAAATCGGTTATGTAGTTCCGCAGATATTTACAACGTTTTCCGGGTCAGCTAGTAAAAAATAGTTTTTAATTTTAACGAAATAACAAAAATCCAAAAATAGAAACGGTGAATTTTTAAGAATAGCAAATAAACATGTTTTGCTGACATATTAAACGTTTGTCAAAAAATCGTCATTTTGGAAACAAAAATCTTCCAATCGTCATTTGATGAATTTCATATCAAAACATATAAAAAAGGCACATTTTGAAACCGACCCTCTCAGAATTTGATGAAATTTTGCCTATACAAACACAACCTCACATTTAGAAATTGCATTTTTGAAAATATGTGGGCGTGGCAAGGTATCGAAGTTTTTGAAAAATGACGATAATATGTACTTTCAAGCTGTGATTACTACGGAACGGCTGAACCGATTTCAAAGATCTTTAGAAAAGGTATTTAAATTAGCTTTCGAAAACATACACTGTACAAATTTTATATTACACTGAAATTTTTTTTTTTGGCAAAAATAGAACTATAAACTGGGAAAACACTTCAGTGGGAAAACACTTAGAAGGGTCTATTTGATATATATAACATATCTAAAAACTAAAATGGCGTTTTTTTTTTTTTTTTTTTAATTTTTTTAAGTAAATGCATCTCTTGTTAACTGCCTTATAATTTGATATCATTGTGTGACAAAAAAGAATAAAGTAACTATACTTTGAAAGTTATACAGATTTTTTTGTAATTCTAATGGATTAGAACAAGAATCGTATTATCAAATTTTTCAGACAAACCCAAAATATTGCCTTACCCTTGGAAACATTTTTTTTTTTATTTTTATTTTTTGCGCAGCTCATACTGCTGACTTTCGGAATATTTGCTAACTTTTAGTGAAGTTTCATCTAAAGGTATAAAAGAATGGGAGCTTTGAGTTCCTGTAATAGTTTAAGCATTTTTATACCTTGAAAATAGCTCTTCTTTTGTTTTGTTATAGTAGTCCGCGTCTGCATAAGCAACTTCTATGGAGGTTTTATAAGTTTGTGAAGCCCAATGATAAAGGTTTTTCGCCGTTTGAATTTGATTTTTATTTGCAATGCTATAATTCCGATCGCCTCTTTTTAATGTCCCACCTATACTATCACATGCAGATTTTCCATGGCTGGTTGCGTAAAAGTGCCACTCAGCGAATATATCGAAATCAATTTTATGATGACATAAATTAATTAAGTTGTATTTGTTTTTGTATTGTGCTCCTGCACCTTCTGACACGTAGACAACTTTCGTAATTGAATTGCTTATATTGGTCTTAACAAAATTAATTATTTTTGAAATATACAGATGAACTGCTATGCTATCATGGATATTAGAATCGGATACTATGGCAAAGGTTCTATGAATTAATTTTTCGTTAATGCAATAAACAACGGACGGATGTATCGTGGCTTGATTATTATTCCAATGGTATCCTTAAACGGCATCTTGTATAACAAACGCACAGTTTTCAGCGAAATCCATTTGAATTAGCATTTCTCCTATCAGCAATGTCTCTTTTTTTCACTTACGAATCGGGACTGGCGCTTAGCTATGAAATGATGTGGCACCAGCTTATTGATGTGTTTTACAAAATCGTCAACAAATGTGTCTGTAGTAGAGGAAATGGCGCTCGGAATTATAGCATTGAAAATAAAAACCAAATTCAAACGCCGAAAGACCTTTATCATTGGGCTTCACAAACTTATAAGACATCCATAGAAGTTGCTTATGCAGACGCTGACGACTATAACAAAACAAAATAAGAGCTATTTTCAAGGTATAAAAATGCTAAAACTATTACAGGAACTCAAAGCTCCCATTCTTTTATACCTTTAGATGAAACTTCACTAAAAGTTAGCAAATATTCCGAAAGTCAACAGTATGAGCTGCGCAAAATTATGTATTAAATCAAAAAAAAATAAAAAAAAAATTTCCAAGGGTAAGTCCATATTTTGGGGGTGTCTGAAAAATTTGATAATTCGATTATTGTTCTAATCTATTAGAATTACAAAAAATCTGTATAACTTTCAAAGTATAGCTACTTTATTTTTTTTTTTGTCACACAATGATATCAAAATACAAATAAGTTAACAAGAGATGCATTTACTTAAAAAAAATTTAAAAAAAAGAAAAAAGAACGCCATTTTAGTTTTTAGATAAGTTGTATATATTAAATAGACCCTTCTAAAAATTTTTTTTTTGAAAAAAAAAACACTTGGCCTTTGAAGTGTTTTCGCAGTTTAAAGTTTTATTTTTGGCAAAAAAAAAAAATTTCAGTGTAATTTTTACAGTGAATGTTTTCGAAAGCTAATTTAAATAGCTTTCTAATGGTACCAAAATCTTTGAAATCGGTTCAGCCGTTCCGTAGTAATCACAGCTTGAAATTACATATTATCGTCATTTATCAAAAATTTCGATACCTTGCCACGCCCACATATTTTCAAAAATGCAATTTCTAAATATGAGGTTGTGTTTGTATAGGTAAGATGTAGCTGTGTGCAAAATTTCATCAAATTATGAGAGGGTCTGGTTCAACGCATATCGGTTTTGATATGAAATTCATCATTTAGTAATTTAGGTACTAAAAATCGTCAAAATGACGATAAATCGTCAAACCTGGCAACAGTGAACATAACCATTTTTCTGAAACCACCCAAAAAACGAAACAAAAATCTAGTACCTACAATAGGCTGATTCTTAGAAAAAAAAAAAACAAATTGGCAAATATTGGACGGAACAGCCCAGGGTTAGATTAAGATTCATAAAAACACAAATTCTCTAATTTTTTTTTAAATTTTCGAAAAAAAATTTAAGGTTCCGAGTTTCAAAAATACATATTTTCATAAAAATAGTTTTTTTTTTAAACTGCAAAAAGTTAATATTAATTTTTTTTTGTACTAGATTTAACTCTTAATACACAGGAAAAAATATTAACGCCTGTATTCATAAAAAATATTAGTTCAGATACATTTTAGTAAAAACACATTTTAAGCCTTAAAATTATGTTAATAAACGAATATTTGCTTAAAATATTTATTTTAAACCTTGTGTAATAGTTAATATTGGCTTAAATTTGTGTTTTAACTAAAATGTATTTGAAATGCTGTTTAATATTTTTATGAATACGGGGGTTAATGTTTTGGAACTAAGTAATTGTGATCAAATATCATAATTAACAATATAAACCTAGTTCCTTTCACCAAAATCCAGTAAGCGTGTTATCAAACACGCTTACTGGATTGAAGGATCCATCCCTTCAGTATTATTATTTTTTAATTCCTATGATGTATTTAACAAAAAAGTGCCAAAGATTACTCTAATTCTTGCAATTTTTCAATTTCGTTTTATTTTTTATTCATAAATAGAGCTATGAAAATAATGCAAAATTTTTGGAATTTTTTATTTGCCCTAGTGCGGATGAGGGTTAACAATCTTATAGAAATTAAATATTTTTTCCTGTACTTGAGGTTGTATGTAATACACGAATAAGATTAATATTGATATATTTTGAAATTGTTATAAATAAACTACGAGGGCGGATCAATAAGTCCGTGACTTTTTGAACGAAACACAGTTTTTTTTTTGCAAAAAAAAAAAATAATTTTTCAACATAATCTCCTTTTAGCTCAATACACTTAGTCCAACGTTTCTCCAATTATTGTATCCCTTCAAAAAAATAGGATTTTTCGAGGTCCATAAAATAGGCATTTCTTGGCCATATGGGGTCGTTTTTTTTTTTAATCCTCGTTAAATCGGTCCACTAAGTTGGCATAATATTCGCCGTTTAATGTTTTTTTCCTTTTGAAGGTAATCGATGTGGATTATCCCGCGTGCATCCCAAAAAAAAATGTTGCCTTATTGGCCACGATTGCGTTTGCAGGCAGCTTTTTTAAACCCAACTGATCATTAAAAATCGAAACCACACTGCCATATGAAATGCCTTTGGCATCAACAATCTCACGCACTTTTACTCCAACACCATATCATGGATTTTCCGACATTTTCGGGTGTATTGACCCCAATTGGCCGTCCAGAACGTTCAGCGTCAGTTGTACTTGTGCAACCACAACGGAAGTCAGTAAACCACATTTTTACCATTGAAATCGATGATGCAGAGTCCGCATAGTATTTATCAAGCTTTTCCTTCGTTTGATTTTTTCGCAAAAAATTATGTTTAATGAGCACTCGAAATTCACTTTTTTCATTTTTAAAAAAATCCACGAGGTTGTATGTTTTGAACAGCTGTTAAACGCAAAGTAAATGACGGAACTTGCTCAAAATTTGACAGTAGTATATTAACAGGTGGTAATTGATGGGAGCAGTGTTGCATTTCATATAACTACGAGGGAAGTTCGAAAAATGCGTCGTTTTTGGAAATCGTGCAAATGTTCAAAGTCTGGTAGCAACCCCTAAATTTGTTTCGAAAATTGAAAACTTAAAAATAAGAACCGGACTAAACTACACAGGCAAAACAAAATATGCAGGATATTCAAAAATATATCAGTGGCATTTAATTAAAATAGCATAAGTCGAAATATAGTGCAAGTATTTAATCGTATTTGCAGAATCTTTAAAATACCTAAACAATGTTATTTGTAAACCAGTTCACCCTCCAACAGGCTAGCTCACCTCCAGGAGGGGTATTTAGATCTTTCGATAGAAAATTATTTTTACAAAATATTTTGTGAAGCAGGGTTTGGCAGCAAGAAAGTGTTAAGTTAAAATTGTGTAAAATTTTAAAAAATATTTTTTTTTTAAATGAACACAATTTATAACATGGGAAGTACACACAAAATAAGATTGAAGCTTTTGCTTTTAAAAACAGCTCTTATTGTGGTGGAAGGATATAAAGGATTAGTAGAAGTAAAGCGTTTAAGTTTAATCAATATTTATTGATGTAAATGTTCGTTTTCACTTAAATTCCCGTTTTTCAAAAAAAAAAGAAAATCGAGATATAAGCACAAAAAGGGTATTTTTTTGACTGTAGTTATATCTTGGTAAGAGGATTATTTATGCAATAACAACTTAGTTTTTATGGATAAGTTTTTGAGATTCATTCTAAAGCTATTTTGGATCATATCACCTAAAGTACACTCAGAAAAATTACACTTTTGAATATATTATTTATATGTTTGCAATGACTCTAAATTTTTCAACATATATATATTAGGTGGCAGACGCTTTTTCCTAACAGATATATGTTTTAAGGCAAGCATACTTATATTTGCAAGCAAATATGTTATTTTAGAGACATGGGAAACGGAAATGTTTCCCAAGTAAAAGTATATTACCAGCATTTATCTTTCCAGCAGAGCGTTTTTTCCAGCGTTAGGGTAACGAAAACAAGTTTCTTAGAAGAACATATTATATACATTTAGAATATTATGTACACTCAAAAAAATAAGTTAGTAGAATAGTTAGTAAAACGTCTTGTAAATCAGGTATACTATTTTTTAGCAAATTTTTTTACTAAAATCGTGTTTTCAGCTAAAATTTTTGTTATACTTATTCAGCAATTAACTGTTTTATACTAATATACTAATGTATTACTTAAAAGAATCACAAAAATATGTTTTATGATTTTCAGCAAATATATCAACTAAATTACAATTTTTTAACAATTTTTTTGCGTTTTTTTTCAAACTACTAAAATTCAGCAAAAAAATTGTTAATTTTTACCAAGGCTTTTTTATTTCTAATCTACTAAGTGTTAGCAAAACTTTTGCTGAATCTACTAATTTTGTTGCTAAAAATCAGCTCGCTGATTTTCAGCAAAAGATTTTGCTGACATTAGCAATTTTTTTTTTGCTAGCACCCTCCTGACTAAAATTTTGCTGACTCAGCAAAATTTTTTGCTGACTTTACAAACTTTTTTTTTTAGTGTAGTTTAATAAAAAAGCAAAAAGGTTCAAAATAATTTACTACCATTTACCGATTTTTTTTAGTTTCATTTATTAGTTATTTTCATTTATTTAAAGTTTCATACAAGTTTAACCACAAAAATGGAATATTGTAGTAGTTTGTTTCCGTTACAACACACTTTTATCAGCACAATATGTTTTAGCAAAATAAATTAGTAAAACATTAGTCAAATATTAGTAAAAAGTTAGTTCAAAAGAGTTAAGTGCTGAATAAGTATAACAAAAATTTTAGCTAATAACAAAAGTTCAGTAAAAAATTTGCTGAGAAATAGTAAACTTGATTTACCAGACGTTTTACTAATGTTTATACTAATTAATTTATTTTAGCGTGCGGTTTGTTTACATATTTCGTGACTGCAAAGTGTCGTTTATGTCTTTTTTTCTTTAAAGAATAGCTCAAAAACTTGGACACGCTTGAGCATGCGTTATGCAGCGTTTGATTCGCATTTCAAAGGACTTTTATTGATATCCCACATGTATAGATTTTCTTTTGACCAAATAAGAAATAACACAAGAAAACAAAATGGGGACAGATTAGACCCTCTTGTTTAATCCCTAAAAGTGAGATTTGCAATATGTTTTGGTCTTTTATATCGTATTTAAATTTCATTGCAATCGGATAAACTAAAGAAAAATTAAAAAAAATAAATTAAAAAATCTTCTCCAGCTAAATTATGATTTTGGCGGTTACGTCTTTTTGGTGGTTAGGGCTCGTTGTTAAAACAAAAATATACACATGTATTGCATTATCGTTTTTTAGTATTCTTTTAAAAATGTGTACACTGTAATGTACAAGGGTGGTGAAAGGGTTAACAAAAATATATATTAAAAATATATGTTCTTCATTGGCTGTAACCTTTGTTTTGCTTGTACGTTGCCAAAGAACAATTTTAACCATCAAACCGGCCTAAACTTTTTTGTAATGAAATGTATAGTTATGAAATATATATTATATATTGTTTATTTTTCGTGCCGGAATTGTTCTTCTACCAACAATTTTTCGTTGCCAATTTTAGGTAAAATGAGCCAAAATAGCTTCGGAGTGAATCTAGAAAACTAATACATGAAAGTAACTAACTATAGCCATAAATTATTCCTCTTACCTAGATATAACCAATAAAATATAGCTATCGCGAAATTTAGCGAAAACGCACCTTAGCTTCAACATATATATTGATTAAACCTTGATAATAATACTTATAATATTTCTGTCAAATTTAATAAAAATCTGTCTATACGTTTTCAAGTTAAGAAGATATCCTTTGCAATTATCCTATTGGAACCAACCACAGAAAATCGAGGGTGTTAATTGATTACCCGAACAACATGAGCTATTAACAAAATACCATTCGAAAGGTGTCACTTTCTTCTTTCTAAATTTGCTGCGAAACTTAAAACATTTTTTTTTTTTTTTTTTTTTTTTTATAATATATATGTATTTATTGGATCTTTCTTTTAAAGAAAATAACAATAAGTTTTCAAATCTTACAAGCTAACTTATACTAATGGAAACCAGCCAACGCCAGTTACCAGCCCAAATTTTCACTCTGATTTTGTTTATGCTTCATCATGCTAGTGCCAGATCTAGCGTGTCTCTTCTCTTCAGTCGCCTGTGACCATCGCTAGAAAGTATGTTGCGTGCTAGGCTATTAGGGTGCTCTATAAGTTTTTTAACATATTTAAAGCTGATTTCTCTTGCTTCATCGAATACTTTGGGAATGTTGAGATCCTTGTGGAGGTTTGAATTTTTGAAGTACCATGGAGCGCCTGTTATTTATCTTAGGATTTTAGACTGCCGTCTCTGGAGTTTCTCAATATTTGACGCCGAAGCTGTTCCCCAGAGTTGGATGCCGTAGGACCAAATCGGTTTAATTATAGCTTTGTAAATCAGAACTTTGTACTCTAGGCTAAGAGTGGATCTCGAGTTTAAGAGCCACATTAATTGAAGTGTTTTTAGTTTTATTTGGGTTAGTTTTGACTCAATATGTTTGCTCCAAGTTAGTCTACGGTCGAGGTGAATACCTAGGTATTTCACATGGTTTTGTTGGGGTACTACTACGTTGGTTATTTTAATAGGGCTACAATTTTCTTTTCGCAAAGAGAAGGTGACGTGGGCGCATTTCAATGGATTAATTTTTATTTTCCACTCTTCGAGCCAATTTTCCAATTGAGTTATGTGGGCTTGAAGATGGTACGATGACGTTACAGGGCTGGAATGCGTGCTTATGATCGCAGTATCATCAGCAAATGTGAACGTTTTTGTTAGATTATTAGTTGGCATATCTGCAGTGTATAGGAGGTATAAAAATGGGCCCAATATGCTTCCCTGCGGAACACCAGCGCATATTTTTCGACTGCTTGAGAAGTTTCCTTTTGCTTTGATTATGAAAGAACGGTCTGACAAGTAGTTTTCGAGAATCTTATGAGTATTCTGTGGTAAAGTGTGTACAATTTTCCATATCAGTCCATTGTGCCAGACTTTATCGAATGCTTGAGAAATATCTATAAATAGGGCTGAGCAGTAGTGTTTCACTTCAAATGTTTCCCTTATAACGTTGACAATTCGATGTACTTGTTCTATTGTGCTGTGGCTTCTTCGAAATCCAAATTGATGCTGAGGTATAACGCCTTTTTCGTTTGCATATGGAACAATAACATTGAGTAGCAGTTTTTCGTAAACTTTCGATAAAATTGGCAGCAGGCTAATAGGTCTGTATGATGTAGTTTGCGTTAAATCTTTGCCGGGTTTTGGGATCATAATTATTTGGGATTGTTTCCAATTTTGGGGGAAATGCCCTATTCGATTTATGGCATTATATATAAAAATTAGTGTTCTTATAGCACATTCGGGAAGTTCCTTAATCATTTTGGCGGAAATTTTGTCATTTCCTGGCGATTTTTTAACGTCAAGCTCGCTGATAATATTTTTCAATCCATGGGAAAACTACAAGCAGGTTGTAAGTCGCGTGTTGAACTTAAGGAGGGATTTGGGGTGAACACTTGTTCCAAGTGATCTGCAAATGCATTAGCCTTTTCCTGATAATTTCTAGCCCAGTCGCCGTTAGAAAGTCGGATTGGGGATTCAAATGTTGTGGGACATTTTAGTTGCTGAGTAGCTCGCCAAAGGCTATGATTTGTTTTATCGGTTGGGTCAAGATTCGAAAGATATTCCTTAAGGGAAGATTCTCGGAATTCTTTTAAAGCGGCACGCAATTGTCTGGTGCATGTTGCAAGTTGATTTTTCAGGGTAGGAGATCTTTGTAACTGCCATTGCCTTCGAATTTCTCTTTTCTGTTTTATTAAATTATCAATATTAATTGGATAATTATACGCACATCTTCTGTTGGCCGGTTCGATGTCTGAAGCGTTTTTGACAGCAGAGCACATAATACTTGTGAAGTCAATAATGGCTGAGTCAACTTCGTTACTACTTTTTAGCGAAATATTTTGGGGTAAATGAGAGCTTATATACTTTTTATAGTTGAGCCAATTGGTATTTTTATTTAGAAACTTAGAATTGACAGATGAAAATTGGTTTATGCCGTGAATTTTTATTATAACTGGGGAATGATCAGACGATAAGTCGTATATAGGGATGGCTGATATTTGTTCACGTTTTATGCCTCTCGTGACTCCAAAATCTATTAGGTCGGGGATTTTTTTCCGATCAGTAGGCCAATAAGTTGGATGACTAGACGAAATAACATCAAGTTTAGCAGCCGATACTGCATTAAATAATTGACGACCCCTTGGGGAGATGAGTCTAGAGCCCCAGTGGGTATGTTTAGCGTTGAAATCTCCTGCTGCTAAAAATTTTGTACCCAGCGTGGAGAAAAAATCTAGAAACTGTTGTTCTGATAAACTTAAACATAATGATATTCAACACAGTTACAGGCTTATTAGTGCATAAAGGTAAGAAAAACCGGTTATTTTTAACCGTATCTCAATATTTTGGGGGTGTTAAGCCAATTTCAATAATTGACAACATTTACCAGAGATATAGTATCGCTTACCAGGTATTTCAACTTCATTCATTTTGTATTACTGTGTAATCAGTTGAAAGGATTTTGAATCGATAACGGTATTTTAGCGGTATTGCCTGCCATCCCTAGTATTATCAGCAAAGCAAAGCGATTTATAGAAACCGGTTATTCGAACCAGTTTTAAATTTAAAAACCCGGTAACCGCTTTTTATAAAATTCGTTTTTCTTTAACCCTCAAATGCCTGAGGCTGCCTTTTGTCACGCTTAATTAAATTGAGCACAAATGCGTCGAATGAAGGTTTTATACTTAGAAATTGACATATTTCGATATAGAACTAATTTAGCTAAATGTTTTGGGAAAAAAAATTTCGCGTCCCGTGCACGGTTGAAGCGCGATAAAACTTCAAAGTCCAAATTTTGTAAAAATTCAAAAAATAATTATTTTTTAAATAGCTAAGACTTCAAAAATCTAAAAAACAATTTAATTTGACTAAAAACTCTTGATAATGAATCCTAGGTAAGATTAAAGCATTATATTTAATAATGAGTCCTTACCTTCGTCCATGGACATACAGGATTTTACCAGGATATCTCGAAAGGACATCCTCTTAACTTTTAAACTAATGGCTGGATTTTTTTGAAATTTGTAGTAGCAAAGTGTTAAATTTTAGTTTACATATATTGAAGTTAAGGCACTTTTTCGCCCAATTTCGCTTTTTTCAAAAAGCGAAAACCTCCATATCTTCTTCAAAAGAAGCACAAAAAAGTTTATTTTTGCATTGTTGTTATATCTTTGTAAGAACAATAATTTTTGGTAAAAACTTTTGTTTTACTTGCATTAGTTTTCGAGATGGATTTAAAATTTTGTTTGCTCATATCGCCTTAAGGAGGCGGCGAAAATCGTTTTTGTAAAAGCAATTATTATTTATTTTTCGAGACGAACACATGGTATGAATTTCATTGCAAAACAAAATTCAGGCATTAGAGGGTTAAGTATTTGAAAACCGGTGTTTTAAAAAGGTCAAATATTTGACAACACTAATAAAAACAAAATGTTGCCTTTGACGCAACGGACGATCGATAATTTTTTTTTATAAGATAGGCTATTTTCCTAAAACTTCTAATCCCTATCCAAAATTTAAGTGTTTATTTGTATAATAATGAAATAAAATTAAACTATTGTTACTCAATAGTTTATTAAAAACTCAAATGTCTCAAAAGGGTTAAAACTACTACTAATTAGCAAAAACCACATCAATAAAACAAAAAAAAAAAATAAAAAAAAATCAGACACACTTATTCAAACTCTTTGTTTTTTATGCAAACGTTTTTGATTAACACGTTTTTTAAATAAATAATAAATTAAGTTCGTTTTCACAATATTCATTTAACATGTTTAACTTCGCTAAATAGTTTGCTTTATAATTTAACCGTTTTCTACTAATTTTTAGTAGAATATTTTTTTTTTGCTATTCTCATTTTACAAATTACATAATTTTGTACTAATTTTTAGTTTTTTAGTTGTTATTCTGAAAAGTTTTATTTGATGTACTAAAATTCAGCAATTTTTTTTGCTGATTTTAGCAAATTAATTTTTAATTACAGTTTACTGAAATTTTACTAAAATTTAGTATCGGCTACTAATTTTATCTACTAATTTCATATTACTAAAGTTCAGCAGACTTGTCTTGCTAAATTTTTAGCAAAAAATACCGCAAGGCTCAAAATAGTTAAATTTATTTTAGTCTATGAAGTATGATTAACCCCTTGTTTTTATAAAGCGAAATTAATAATTCCTCCAAAGGAATGTTACAATAACAAAATACACACATTCCTCTAACGGTATTTTTCTTTTCGTTTTATAAAAACCGGGGGTAAACTAATTAAATATAACGGAAGTATTTTTTTTTATTTTAAAAATGTTGAGGTTAAGAAGAAGAATAAACGTTTTTCTCTAAAAATTATAAACACTATTAATTTTTTTTTTTTTTTTTATTTTTTTTTTTATCAGACTAGACTAGTTTTTGCCTCTTTTTATGGACAGGCGTCATCAGTGATTTTCCATTTCTAAATTGTATTATTATTTGTGTATTTATAATTATCAGGTTGTCTCTATATGATAAATTTTTTAATAACCTGCGGCTGTAAGAATCAAACCTGCACTCTTCTTACATTACAAACGTAACAATACCAAGTCATGACCTTTTAGCATTCGCACCCAAGTATGGCCTCCAATGTAATGCAGCTAAATTGCAGTTTTCTTTCCTATTAGCTTTTCTGTTATTGTATATTATACACAGAAGTGACCAACACTAACAAACCCAAATATTCTATTTTTATAATTTTGTTTATTTTTCTTATCTCCTACTTCTTTTCTTCTAGAAAACAAGAAATATTTATGTTTTCAAGCATTTCATTAATTTTTTAAATAGTTACAAAAAATAACTTGCAAAGCGCCATTTACACATTTACAAAGTTCAATGCCAGAATGTGTATTTTTCAATGTAACCAGTTCTGACAACTTTGTGATAGTAAAAAGTGCATCAAAAACTGTTAAATTGTTCAAAAAAAAATTTACTTTCTGCTTAAAACGGCGTAAAAATGCACAAGACAATTATTTTTTTAAATTTGTTATAGAACTAAAATGACCATATAATTGACTTTTAATTGGCTTTCGTGCTAAAATAAAGTAACCACATTCTTCACCAACAATTTCGGTGTTTAGTACAGTATGTTGTTCGTACTTTTGCGAAAATATCTGTGTTAACTTTATATAAAAAAGCGAAAAGTGACATTTGATTTTAATTTCATTGGGACTGTAAAAAATTTAAGCTTAAAATTATTTTACTGCGGTTTAGGCTTTTTGAACAAAGAACTGCATCAAATAAAAAAAAAGTTTTTAAAACCAGCTAAATTTTTGCTGGGAGGATCATTGCCGAAAATTTGCTAATAACAGCAAAAATATGTGCAAAAAATTCAAATTTGTTGCTGTTATTATCAATTTTTCTGCATAGGAAATGGATCCTCCAAGCAAAAATGTTGCTGACTTAACAGACTTTTTTTGAGTGTGGTTTCTAAAAAGAATTTTTGTTTAACAAGTACCAAAGGCAATAACGATCAATTGCGAAAGCACCAATTTAGTGTTTTTTTTACTAAAACCACCATGTTGGCATTACTGAGTATAACGGGTCAAATTTAACGGAAAAGCCAATTCTTGATTTTTATGATCTTGATTTTTTATGTGATTTTGTTAGGTGTAGATTTTGAAGGTCATTCGTGTACTGTACTTTTTCGGTACTTTTTTTAATGTATTGTTATTACTGTAAAAGTATGAATACTAGAGTTCTACACGAAAGTTTGATTTTTTTGGTATCATCACTATTTTTACGATTTTTGTATCAATAAATAAAATTTCGTAATTTTTTAATTTTATTTTAACTCATTCCACAGGTGGCCAAAACCGATGATTTAGGGTTTATTTTATTACAGAGCAAAAATGGATATACTTAAATGAAATTTGAACTCGACATTCGATTCTATGCCAAAAATTATTAAAAAACACTTTTTTAGTCAGTTGTTAAAGTGCACCATTGAGGCAATAGAGTGGACGAAAAACTCTATTCAAAAACATTTAAAAATAATTTTTTTAATTACACACAATACAAATTTATTACCAACTAAAAATAATGATACAACAATTTTCGATATATTGCGAACTGCTGAAAAGTATTCTTAACAATATTTTTATGCGTGCTTTATGCTGTAAGTAAATATATTGCTGACAGAATATTTCACAAAGCTTATTCAATTGATTGCTTAAATTATTTTAAACCAAAGTTTATTTAAATGTGTGAAATATTAAATAAATGTAATATTAAAAAAAAAAAAAGTTAACAACTTTTTAAACCAGTTTGAACAGAATTTTGGGAGAATACTGTATCGCTCATATCATGATAATTTATACAAATTTCTCTTCTTCATTTCCACTTAACTCCCTGTGGAGCATAGGGCCTCTACAAAATTTCTCCAAGATATTCTGTCATTCGCTAGTAGTTTTAACTCGTTCCAGCTTCTTCCGCTGTGTTCAATATCTTTGAGCAAGCTTCTTTTCCAGGTGGTCTTTGGCCGACCTCTTCTTCTGTTGCCTAGTGGGTTCCAATCTAGTGCTTGACGGCTTATTTCATCAGGGTTCTTCCTAAGCGTGTGACCGATCCATTTCCATTTTCTTCTCTATAATAATGGGAATGGGTTCAATTTGGCATTTTCTATACAATTCTTCATTGCTTATGACGTTTGGCCACCAAATTTTTAGTATATAACGCAAGCAACGGTTTGTAAAGGCCTGCAGATTGCAGTTCAGTGCTACTGTTGTCAGCCAGGTTTCGCAGCTGTAAAGCAAAACTGATAGAACGTTTGACTTGAAAATATTTATCTTAGTTTTGACCAATATAATATTAGATTTCCAAATGTTCCGCAGCTGAAAGAACGCACTATTTGCCTTTCCAATTCTGTGTTAGATGTCTGATTTAGCACTTTCCTCCGATGAGACCATGCTTCCCAGATAGCAGAATTTATCAATAAATTCAACCGGTTCGTTGCCGATGAAAAAAGGGTTGTTGTTTGTGGCTCTTATTTTCATTGCTTTCGTTTTCCCAGTATTAATTTTCAGACCAACATTTGCAGAGTGGAAAACAAGATCATTGAGTTTTGATTGCATATCCGAATGTTTGGTGGACAAAAAACATATATCGTCAGCATAGTCTAAGTCCTCGAGATGACCGGTCAAAGTCCATTGTCATCCAAACCTTGTCTATAACAAGCAGGAAAAGTAGTGGGGACAATAGACATCCCTGCCTCACACCTGATTTCGGTAGGAATCCGATTATTAGGAGCCGATTATTATGCAAAAC
Organism: Delia radicum; assembly: GCA_021234595.1. Lineage (NCBI taxonomy): Eukaryota > Metazoa > Arthropoda > Insecta > Diptera > Anthomyiidae > Delia > Delia radicum. The sequence continues at coordinate 15,299,835 of CM037853.1, read as the reverse complement.
TCTACATTGAAAGCCATCATACTGAGCTCTTATTAGGTTGATTAGTTTGGTTGGAATACCAGTGTTCTGTAAGAGATCCCATATTTTGCAACGGAAAATACTGTCAAATGCGGTAGTGTAGTCAACAAAGGTGATAAATATATTACTCTGCCACTCTTCTGCTTGTTCAACGATAATTCTTAATGTGTTTATATGGTCAACACATGACCTGTTAGCCCGGAAACCTGCTTGTTCCTTACGTAATTTATTTTCTATCGTGTCACTTATTCTATTGAGAAGAATTTTCGTAAGTATTTTGGATGGTATTGAAAGAAGTGAGATTCCCCTATAATTCTTACATTGAGAAAGGTCCCCTTTTTTTGGTAATTTTATAAGAACACCTTGAAGCCAGTCATCCGGTAATTTCTCTTCGCTCCATATTTCTTCAAAAAGTGGATGAAATAGCTGGGCTATTTTACGTGGGCAGCACTTGATAATTTCAGGTGGAATACGGTCAAATCCAAGTGATTTGTTGTTTTTGAGTTTTCCAATAGCCATTTCAATTTCTTCCAGAGTTGGAGGGCAAATTTACAGAACCATAATATGATAATATTGTAATCTATTTGGAATCTAAATATGGTAATATGATAATTGTGTTACAGAAAAAGATAAGAGTATGGTTGTCGCAATCATAAATCCAAAAATGTTTGATGTTCTTCGAATATGGTTGCCTCAACCATGTGTTTTCTTTGCGTGTATATTGTAACCGTTGCTATGTAAAAAGTACTCATATTGCCGCAAATTGTTTGCCAAACTAAAAATTTACTTGTAATTTTTTTCTGTTTTAAGTCCAAATTTTGTATTCAGCATCTCCTTTTGCATCCGCTATATAAAATTCCTGCCTTGGAAGCTGAGAAAAGTCATCAAATATGTAGGCTTTGACATCCATGATACAACAATCATATTTCGTTACAAAATTACGGCACAGTTTTTTTGGCTCGTTCTTTGGCCACCTAATTTTTCCTGGAAACTGCAAATTTTCAATCGTTAATTGTTTTTACCTTTTCTGATCCAAAACTCTGAACAGTTTGTTTTACAGCTTACTTTCTGTTTGACAGTCTAGGATTTTTCTTAAAAAGGCCCACTATTTTCTTAGCATTATTCGGATCAGAAATACCCTTCTTAATATCGGTACACGGACTTATAATAAAAATACGAGTGGTTTTGTTTTATGAACTCTAGAACCCGTATTTCGTAAAACCTCTAATTTTTCAGCAATTGCTGCAAGAGTGCGATCTGGTTTTTCTTTGTAAATTTAATTAATGTTTTTTTCTACTTTTTGTTGATTATCCATTTTTTGACTAAGTAACGAATCGCTTTGATTGATACTTTTTACACACAAAATCTACGAAACCATATGATTTCAGATTTTAAAAATGAAAAATTTCAAATAAATTTATTTAAATTACATTATAAAGCAATAATGCGCTCGTGTGAATTAATTTTTGGAGTGCTAAAAAAGTTATTTTTTGGATTTTCGGGGCTGCGACCACACGTTTTCGAGTAACGTCTCTGTGCTGTCTAAGTTTGGCTTCCAAATTTTTCTATCACATCTGGTTTTTGCGGAAATTGTGGTCAAAGTTAAGAAAAATTCAACTTTAAATTGAATTGCACATGCGCGGTTTAAAAAATGACAGGGTCTAATCTTATTTTAATGATAGACATTGGCATAACTATTATCATATATAAATATTAAATCGGTCGGATAATATTTTTTCTCTCTTTATCAATTTGTTTTTCAAAATAGATAAAAAGTAAAAAAAAAATGCAGCACAAACTTTAGTAGCACATCCGCGGTTTAAAGAATTATGGGGTCAAATATGTCTTGAACGGTAGAAATCAACATTACCATTGCTATGTTAAAGCGCTAAATTTATCGCATAAACTTTGCATTCTCTACAACATTTGTTCTCCAAAAACCCCTAAAAGGCTGCCTTCAAATTAAAAGCACACCCGCAGCTTCAAGAATTATGGGGTCCAATATATGTTTTCAAAACAATCATTATGTGAATGTCCTAAATAGATCGAATTTTATTTTTGCTTTAAATTGATTGGCTTATATGTTAAAGATCGTCATTACTATTGTTCACGGTAAGTGCTTAAAGGCTAGAATTATACATTTCGATTCTACATCACTTTTAGCTCCAAAAATCTATGAAAAGCTCCAAAATGTAATCTTCAATGGCCCTGGATACCAAAATAATAATACGATCTATTAGCACTAACACACAATTATAGTAGTACTGATATCTACCGATCACGCAGAACTGCAACTAATTATTTCTCAAACTGCGGACAACAAAAAATATTTTTTACTTATTTATTTATTTATTTTATTAATTAATAATCATATAATTACAAATTATATACTATTTATTACCCTAACCGAGCACTAGCTACTATGGCCTTCGGCGCGTTGTAGCGAAAACAGACCAGTGCCTCTGGTGGGAATCGAACCCACGACCCCCGCACTGATAAGCCAGCACGCTACCAACTAGCCTACCGGGGCGCACATACAAAAAATATTAAATTTTAAGATCTTCCCTCATCGACATGATAATATTTGTATTGTCATCTTTTCTTTATGTTTGAAGAAACACTAATCTCATTTTATTAGAGAACTTCTGCAGTAAATATATGTAGTGGTTTGAGTTTTTACCCTCTAAGTGGTAAGGCTGCCTCAGGGCAGTTTTCATAAAATTTACCACAAATGCGTTAAATGAGCGTTTTGTACTTAGAAATTAATATATTTCGCTAGAAAACTAAATTTGATAAATATTTTGCGAAGAAATTTTTCGTGTGCCGTCCACGGTTTGGAAGCGAGAAAGCTTCAAAAGCAAAATTTCGTAAAATTCCAAAAACTAATTATTCTAAAACCACTTTAAATTGACTAAAAAAACTAAAGTAAATTGACTAAAGTAAGATTGAAGCTTTTTCTTTAATAATAAGTCTTGACTTTAGTCCAAAGACTCACAGGATTTTATCAGGATTCCTCTAAAGGACATCGTCTTAACTTATAAACTAATAATAAAATATAAGTCAGATTGAAGCTTTATCTTTAATAATAAGTCGTGACTTTAGTCCAAAGCCTCGCAGGATTTTATCAGGATTCCTCTACAGGACATCATCTTAACTTATTATAAACTAATAGACGGCTTTTTATGAAATTTTGGAGAAAGAAGACATTAAGTATTAGTAGCAAAGCGTTTAAGTTTAAACAATATAAATTGAAGTATTGATACTTTTTCGCCTAATTTCGCCTTTTCCAAAAAGCGAAAATCGCGATATCTTCTTAAATAGGAGCAAAAAAAAAAATTGTTTTTAGAGTGTGATTATGTGTTGGTAAGAATGGAGCAAAATTGATGATTAATAGGTTTTTTGTTAAAGTTCTGCCTATTATGGGGGCTCTAGCTTTTCTAAAACTTCGGGTTCTGATGAGATCTTTAGCCAGATCGAAATACTAGTATCAACCTAGCTAATATGTTTGATTTGCTTTATTTTTGTAAATATACGGAGGTTGAAAGCTCGTTATAAATTGAAAATAACATAAAAATAATCTCGATGAATATAAAAACAAAAAACTGATATAACCGATAAACAATTTTGTTGAATAATTTTTTATTTGTTTTTCGAGTGGAGCACATGGTATGAATTTCGTTGCAAAATATCGTTTGGCAGTTAGAGGGTTAATACAGTAATATTTATTTTTAAGTGAAAAAAACAGTAATTTGTAGTAGAAATTAAATTTTTGACTATATATATATATATATTAGGGCGGGTCGATTTAAAAATCGCTCAACGTCCAAGGAAAATCATATTTTAGGGCTCGAATAAGAAACTTTGCCGAAGGAACCATACTTCTAAAACGAATTCTGATGTCCCGACTTTTGACCGTAGGGTCAAATTTTGAAAAATCCCACTTTGACCCATTTAGAGTGCCCCAATCGAATCCAACCCAATCGAATATAATTTATACATTCATCTGCTAGAGCGTCTTCCGGAGAAGAAAAAGAGATCATAATCTTGGAAAGACTCCTCCTACTTTCTGAAATATCTCTATCCCGAGATTTGTACATTTTTCTATAAAAACACGGCTAAAAAAGCCCTTTTTATTTATTTATTTATCTCATAATCTTGGAGTGATTCCTAATACTTTCTGAAATATCAAAGTGGGCTTTTTCAAAATTTCACCCTGCGGTCAAAAGTCGGGACATCAAAATTCGTTTTAGAGGTATGGTTCCTTCGGCAAAGTTTCTTATTATGATCCCTAGAATGCGATTTTCCTTGTACATTGAAGGATTTTTTTGACTCCCTACAAATCGACCCGCCTTAATATATATAGTTCATTTCAAAAAACAAACCACATCAAATGACTGCTTTATGATTTTACATTAATTTTTTAAAGTAGTTTTTTATGTAAAAAAATAATAAATGTTTTTTTATTTTTTACTAACATAGTTAAATACTAACGTTAGTTAAATTTACTGAAATGTAAGTGGTCCTTTCTTTAAGTGAAAATTAATTTGTTTTTAACTACATTTTCAGTGGTCTTTACCTACATAGTATTCTAAGTGCATAAATATTAAAATGTACGATGTTTGGCTGGTTAAATTTGTAGCCTCAAAAATGCTGATACCATCAAAAATATTATATATTGTTCTTAGAATTGTTAAAATTCTGAGTGACATGGAATCGTACAGTTCCGTAGATTTTCCCTTATCCTCAAAGCTCATGTGAGACAAAAATATTTAATTTGAAGTATGTAAAAGAACTTACAAGGTAAAAATACGTGCACTAGTTAGACTAATCCTCACTCCGATATTTGTGATAAAACCGACGTAGTGGTAAAACATAGAATTTTGACCTGAGAATTTCTAGAACCTACCTTTATTACTACTTTTTGACCACTATGAGTAAAAAAAAAGGAAGTAACTGGGCATATCAGTCTGCCTCATTTATGGAATATATTAATGTTTGTAAATTTGCGACATGCTCTAGAATAAAAAGCTACCAGGAAATTGTTGATTTGTAGATTTTAGATTAAAAAACATCAGACAAGGTTTATCATTTATCCGATTAATATTAAGATTGTCTTGTAAGGATTCCTTCCCTTGTGAATTTCGATTACATATTTAGAAATCAACGAATTGTAAATGATGACTGATGTAAAAGCTCATTCAAATGTATCAAATTATAACGGCAGTTTTAAAAAAACGTGGCATTTGGCAGCCAGCACTACTTGTATAGTTCACTTCCGGTCACATATTATTTACTATCTTAACTTTTTACAACTAATCCTAAGTTCTTTAAGTTTCTATTTCAAACTAATAAATTGAATGCCATATTTTTGTTTAAAATAAATTCGCATGATTTGAAAATTTTTTAAATTAACATGTCGTGACAAAATCTGGTTTACATAAATATAACCTTGAATTTAAATTTGATAATATATGATGATGAGATTTTTGATCATAAATATTTAAGATAAAACAGCGATTAAGAGAACAAAGCAAAGACATCAAAAAAAATATCCGAAATGTGACGTATTTTTCTGTTCAGTGTCAATATCTTATAAACATCTTCCGTTTTTTTTCTTACCCTTAGACAAGTTTTTCGTTTTTTTTTTAATTTTTTTTTCTTGATTCAATGTTTTGTACTAAACAAGAAATTTAATATACCAGCTAACTAACTAAATAATTTTGGTGTTTATCAATTAGTAGTTTTGAATATTAGTTTTTCTGAACAAAATTTTTGATATAAAAGAGGGTGCAACGATTGGTTAAATCATCATTCAATTTAGTTTTGCAAACGCTAAACAATCCAACAAAATCAACAATATGAAATTCCTCATTGTCTTCGTTGCTCTCTTCGCCGTTGCTTTGGCCGCTAATGTTGAAATCTTGAGATCCGAATCCGAAGTAGGACCCGAAAGCTTCCACTATAGGTAAGTGTTTCTAAGGATTAAAAAAATGAGACTAAATTTGTGAATTATGGAAGAACTCGATACTAATAAAATTATTTAATTTCATCATTTGCAGTTACGAAACTAGCGATGGTTCCTCTGCCAACGCTCAAGGTCATTTGGATGGTCAAGGTGAAGACGCTAACTTGCAAGTAAAAGGCTCATACCAATTCGTTGCTGATGATGGTCAAACTTACACTGTTAACTATATTGCCAACGAAAATGGTTTCCAACCCGAAGGTGCCCATTTACCCGTCGCTTAATTCCATTTCTTTGTTGTTAAATCGTTATGAAATGGTTGTTTAGTGTTTAAATAAAATTTTCTAAAAAAACAATATATAAAATATGGCTTTTTTTATTTTTCAAAGAACGCAAAGTGTTGAAATTTTGCTTACAATTAATAATGAAGTTTATTCCAAGTAGTAGTTCACAAACAGCTATGCGTATAGAGTTCCGAATAGTACTTTACCAAAAGTAAATAAATAAATATTTTAACAAAGACAAATATGCAATGAATAAGTTCTAAAAAAATATCGGAGAAATTTGCTAGAGAATGGTTTGAAAAATCCTCTTTCAACCACCCGATGAAAAAACTTTATATATACTCATATACAACTTGATATCTTTATATATGCCTAAATGTGTGGCAATATAATATGATATATTTCCATATCTGCTGCTTAGTTTACGAAATTTTTTTAAAATGGCGTAATATATTATTGTATCGTATGTTATATATTAGCATATCTTTTATATCTAATCATATAAAATAGCTATAGATCTATATATGATCATATGCACCTGTATATGGTACTATTTATCAAAAATATTTCCATCATTTTAATATCTAATTATCAGAGAAGACAAAAACTGACAAAATCCGAAGTGTTTATGGCAAAATAATATTGTCAGGAAGGCAAAAAATAGCAAAAGTACAAAAAAAGGTAAACAAATTTTACATTTTGAAAGAAAAATTTTGAAAAAAAGTAGTTGAAGTGAAGAATGCTTGAAAAAAGCAATTTTAAAGAAAAAGCTGTTTTTAAGCGCAAAACTTAAAAATTACATACAGAAAAGTATGCTTTTATATGTAAATAGATATTTCTATGTATGTTTATATATAAAATTGTTTCCCTCTAATTTTTTTAATATGATGCCACATACAATTACATCTTATTACATATCGACCAATATTTAATCGTATATGGCATATTATCTTCTTCTTCATTTCCGCTTAACTCCCTGTTTAGCATAGGGCCTCAAGAGGTTTCTAAAATACTGTCTAAACATGATTTGCTCCCTCCCAGACACGTGGAGCTTGCCGCCAAAGCAGGAGGATTTGACAGACGTCTGTGACCTCCTGGGAGATTATTATTTTCTGTTTGCGTTATATTCATGTTTTTGTTGACTAGTTTGCCAGGATTTCTTCGATGAATGTAAGGACAAAGAAGATCTTAGTGGAGCCTGGCACTCCTTTTTGACTAAGAACAGGCGTAGGCTTCCTGGAGGCTTATGGGAGCTACCGTTGACTTTTAATGGTTCTATCCAGCCATAATAGTGCCGTGATCTGTTTAACCCTATTCCCCGAATATGTCGGGTTGGCCCAAGAACAGATGAAACGTTGTTCACATTTGCTAATATCATAGCGGGTGCTATAATATCATTGCCGGTGTCCACCTGCCCCGGAGGGTCGGAGGTCATGAATCTTCTTAGATAGTTACAAGAGCAAGGATTGGTTCTGGACTTTAACAAGTTAAAGACGATCAGTTCCGTTACCTTGCCTGCCTAACTCTGAACACCTATGGCATATACAATTATATATATTTAACCTAATTATGTACGAATACATGTATAAATAGATATGACACACATTCAAATTATATGAAATAACATATATAATTATATGAAATATATAATAATAAAAACATTTATTTTATTTTGGATACAACGATATCTCGACCTATTCATAGCTATATATAAAGATATATCGTTCCATAGCATAACATGTAGATTTTCTTTTATATAAAACTTTATATTGCGGCATTTAACTTTACCCTCGAAATCCAGTTTAAACCAGATTTCGATATTTAGTTGGTGTATCTTATTATACAATATGATACGCTCCAAATCTAGTTTCAACTGGATTTCGATGGTATATGTAAATGCAGTTTTAGTAAAAGACTAGTTTTGTTTTAGAAAATGCAGCCCATTGCACGAGAAAATTACCATAAATATTCTATTCGATATCGATTTATTTTTTATGGCTGTGTCATGCACTTTAAGATGCTGTGTATGCATTATAATATTCCCGAGAAGTCTAAAAGGTCGTAATTATATTCCCTATTATTTTTTTCCGGGTAAATAATTCGTTTAGTTATTAAATTTTGAATAGCTATTTCTTATTTAAGAGATACTAATAGATAAAAAAAATTCTATATCTATGGTCATAAGTTGATACCTGAAAACTAATTTGTTTTTTCTTCAGACTTAGATAATGATGTTAAATGGCGTTTATATGATGCATAATTGGTTTGGCGGTCTTATCTTGAATTGTAAAGGTTGCTTTTTATAGAGGTACAGAACTTTAAAATGGAATAAAATAAAGATGAATTTTTTAAATTGACATAAAATTTACTTTATTCGAAAGATAATCTTCTGGCATTATAATTTAAATATGACTTGTGGCAGGCGGTCCAATTTTCGATAACTTTTTCCAACATTTGTGGCCGTATATTGTTGTCCTCCAAGTGATCAGTCGTTTCGGACTTATCGTCGTAGAATAGCGACTTCACATATTCAAACAGAAAATAGTCCAGCGGTGTTAAATCGCACGATCTTGGAGGCCAATTCACGGGTACGAAACGTGAAACTATGCGGTTAACAAACTTTTCATTCAATAAATCAATTGTGGCACGAGCTGTGTGACATGTTGTTCCGTCTTGTTGAAACCACAGCTCCTGCATATCATGGTCGTTCAATAGATGAACGAAAAAGTCAGTGATCATGTCTCTATGACTGTAACGTTGTGACCAGCATCGCTTTTAAAGAAGTACGGACCAATGATTCCACCAGCCCATAAAGCACACCAAACAGTCAGTTTTTCTGGATGTAACGGTGTCTCAACATACTCTTGAGGCTTATGATCACTCCAAATACGGCAGGTTTGTCGTATCCATTTCAAAAATCTTGACATCATATTTATGTTGTCTAGAAACCGTTGATACTTCACACAAAGTTAGATTAAAGCTTAAACTCTTCAAAAACAGCTCAAATTTTTGACCAACGCGTACAGGATTTCAATAGCATACCTTTAAAGGACATCGTCTTAACTTGAAAAAGTATAGACGTTATGTATGAAATTCTTCAGAAAGATTATATTTAGTAGTATTAGCAAAGCGATAAAGTTTCATCGATATATGCTGAAGTTTAGGTTAAGAATATATGACGATTTTTGTTTTTCTAAAATCGCAAAATTAAACGAAGATCAATCTAATTTCCTCTTGGTAAAAGGAATAATATATGCCTAAACTTATTAATTTTTATGGATTAGTTTTAGAGATTTGCTCTTAACCTATTTTGGCCCATATCGCCTAAAATAAGCAACGAAAATTTTGTGCCGAATAAATGGTATAAATTTCATTGAAAAAAAGCTTAGGCCGCTATGAGATTTAAACAAATCGCTTAGTTGATAGCGTCGCTCAATGGTGTTTAACATAAAAAATGGTACTAAATATACAATTTCTAAAATAATGAGCCGATTTTCCCACACATTTTTTTTTTTACCAAAACATATGTTTTACTCAAAACACTTAAGTCGAAAAACAGTATAATTTTATTAAAAAACTAATTTTGTAGTCAATCTAGTTTATTACATGGAGAACACAGTGGTTCCAAACAAAAATAAATTTTTATAATTATGGACCTTCTAAACTGCTGATCCAAACGGGAGACAGTGTTCACAAGAATCCAAGAAGTCGACTTAGGCTTTAAGAAAATTCTTTGTGTAATCACCCGTACTCAAAAGAACAAAAATAAAATTCTAATGTCAGTTTTCCAATAAGTTTTGGACTATAGGAGTAATTTATTTATTTATTTCCATGCAAGCTGTAAGCCCAGAGGGCCAAATAGCTGCAGATTGATTTCAAAATTTGACAAAGATATTTTAAGATACATATTTTGATAAATTTGTATATATGAACATAATTATAAGAACTTAATATGTAACAATTTCATTATTATTTATTTCCCCCAATTATCTCTATACAAACACAACTAGACAGCAAAAACGATGACCAGCAACATGAATACCAAATTCAAGTTTAAGGATCAGTTTTCAATATAATAAATAAAATAAATAAAACTTTTTACTGAAAACACAAAGACTTAATACTAGCGACAAGATTTATTCAAATATTTATCTTAAACGTATTCTCGAATTGCGTTACAGTTTGCGAAAATCTTCTCTCTTCATACGGAATTACCTCATTCCATAATCTCACCACTTTCACCACAAATGACGTATCCATAGTGAGAGTTGAATGCATTGGATAAACGATCGAACTTGACCTTGTGGAAACTCCGAAGACAAATTTGTCAGCTAAGTATGAAGGGCAATTGTACTTAATAATTTAAAAAAATAAAATGATCTGACGAGAGCTTATGTAATCATCAAAGTCATATCCCAATAGTTGCATTCTAAAAGCCGATACATGATCTCGTATTTTAAGCCCAAAAATGTATCTAACTACTCTGTTAAAACATACTTGAAGTCTCGCTATATTATCCCTAGAAGTACAGCTATACATTTCTAAGCCATATAAAAACAAGGGAAGACAAAGAGCTACTCCTACTCGCCGCTTTACCATAGGTGGCAAATAGCAACTCATATTATATAACCTTCGTAATGTCCAAGACACCTTGGATATAACGGAGTTAATATACCGGGAAAAGTCTAATTTATTATCAATATAGAAGCCAAGCGTTTTATAATTATTAACCGACTCAATACGCTCCCCATTTAAGAAAATATTAAGTTGACAAAATATGTGTCCCGAAAAGAACATAACTTTACATTTTGCGGGATTAAGGTCCAAGAAATTTTCGCGAGACCAGTTAAAAACTTTATTTAAATCAGTATTAATATTCCTCTCAAACGCCACTAAATTATGAGATTGAGAGCTTCCTAATAACTGAATGTCATCCGCGTAGGTATAACACTTTAAAATAGAAAAAATAGTAAATATATCATTAATATATAACAAGAAAAGCATTGGCCCCAAAATGGACCCGTGAGGTACACCTCTGTAAACACTAATAAGATCAGAGCATTGATTTCCCATTTTAACATATTGCGATCGATTTTTTAGAAATGAATATAAAAGCTTACTAACTGACATACCAAAATTAAATTGATCAATCAATTTCCTAGCTAATAGTTCATGACACAAGGAGTCAAAGGCTTATCGGAAATAAAAAAACACTAACACACTTACCATATTTACCACTCAAAACTTATTTTTTTTTTCCTTATCTTATCAAAGAAATTGACAAAAGTCTAAAATCATTTAAATCGGCCCATATTTAATGAAATTTAAAGCTCTGAATGAATTTAAACACTTGAAATATTCTACTTTACACTGTATGGGTGACCACACTATGTATTTTACAAAAGCCTTACTCCTTCTCTACAATTATGTATACATTATGTTCAAATCGGACTAGTGGTTAAAAAGCTGCGCTTTCTCCGCTCACTTTTGGGTTTTCATATTTCACGATTTTGTGGGCATCACTGGTTTTATGTTGGTGTGTTGCGTTAGCTACTAAATCAAAATTAACTTTTAAGACGATATATATAACAAATAAGAAAGTCGACTTCTTCATTAGAAGAAGGTCGACTGTTTGACTTTTTTAGGAGAAGAAAGTCGACTTCCAAATTGTCGAAAAAGTCGCTTAGTCGAAAGTCGATTTACAGAACCCTAAGAGCAACAAGGAAAATGTTGCCGACAGAACCAACATTTTTTTTGCGGCAGCGTCTTAACGTTAATTTTTATCTGACTTTGTATGTATGTTTTTTAGCGTTGCCAACAGAAATTATATAAAAGCACAGAGTTGCTGACAATAAGGTGTATGAATACAGTGTTGTTTAGAAATAGTAGCATTTGGATAAACTGATCATCAAAAAGATTTATAAATATTTTAAGCGATTTGTTTAATACTTGATTAAGTAGTTAATCCCATTTTTAGTAGATTCCCATTTATATTAAAATAAATTCCCTACAAACTCGAAGAAATATTTCCTTTAAATAACAATTTATTTAAATTTTGTTTATTAAAATGTTTTGTGTGTCGTTTGAAGGTTCAGTAAAGGCTACAATATATAATAGAAACAGAATGCTGCGTTTATTTTACAATGCTTTTTTACTTGCAATAAACAAATGATATATTTTTTTTGGAGTTTGTCCCATTTGCAATAGGTTATTTAACACCAAACAAGAACAGGTTGCTTTAGAACCGGTTCTAGAACCAGTTATAGAACTGGTTCTGGGACTGTGACAACTTACATTTCGACTCTTAAGAACTTGTTTTAGAACCGGTTCCATATAAAAGAAGTTGTTCTAGAACAGATTACCTCTGAACCTGTTCTAGAACAATTTTTTTTACCACCGATTACATGGAACCGGTTCTAGAACATTTTCCTGGGGTCGAAATGAAAGGTGTTACTGTCACAGAACCAGTTCTATAACTGGTTCAAGAAACGGTTCTAACGCAACCTGTTCTTGTTTGGAGGTAAAGAACCTATTGCAAATAGGACAAACTCCATATAAAAAGAACCAGTTGCAGAACAGAAATTAGAACCTGTTATAGTACATTATAAGTTGTTCTGCAACCAGTCATTTGGATTTTACTATTTTACTGGGATGTTGAGAAATTGTTCAAATTAGACAAAATTGGTTAAAATAATATATCAACGGCCCTCTTTAGCGAACAAGCGAGGTACCACATTAGCGCATGCAACGAAAAGTTTATTCTATAGTTTTTTTTCTTATTTAATATTTTTTTTTTATGAGATCAATAAATGTAATTAAAAAAAAAAGCCAAAACAGTGCGTACACCCGAAAATATTGTTGCTGTGGCAGAAAGTGTGCGTGAAGCGCCATCAACATCAATTCACCATCGTTCTCAACAATTGAACATTTCGGAGACATCATTGAGACGAATTTTGCATAAAGACCTTGGTATGACGCCATACAAAGTCCAATTGGTTCAGGACTTCAAAAACAAAAAAAGTTATTTGGCGGACCCTTTAGTTAATTAAAAGAAACAAATGAATCTGTTAAAATCAGCACAAAATTTGCTAAATACTAATATTCAAAAAAAAAAAAATCTCAAAAAATGGGATTTTAAAATGTTTTTAATGCGAATATAAATCTGCCCTTCTGAAGCATTTCACAATTTGTTACAAAATTTCTGTTGATTTTACCAAAATACACTGTTATTTGCATTCTAATAAATTTAACGAACATATAGCAAATATTTTGTTGACATTACAACTTTTGTTGGCTGTTTTTATACTATCAAAATTTAGTAAAAGTTGTTGCTAATTTCAGCAAAATAAAATGCTATTTTCAATTGACTAAAATTCACATCGAATATACCTATAATTTTGTAAAGTTTACAGTTTTATTTATGCCGTTCTTATCCCGATTTTTCTGCAACGTAATTTTTAACAAATTTTTAGTAGCTTTTTCTAAGCATTTTAACACCTTTATTTCCATTAGTGCGAAAACGTGTAACTCGATATTGAGTTTGTTGAAACTTTTTTAAAATACAATTTTGATATAAACATTAGGGTATTCAAATTACTCGGGTCTAATTTTGTTCGATTAAACAAGTAACTCGATATTGAGGTTTTTGACATACTCGATTAATGGAGTAATATTTCAAAATAACTCGAGTAACTCACTCTATGCGAATAACACATTTTGCAAATATCAAGAATAATATGTCATAGCCGTCAATGCCTTGGAAAAACATAAAGAAAAATTATATTAATTTGTTGACGTCATTAAAAAGTTAAAGCAAATGCGTTGAAGTTTGGAGACAGATTTGTGTTTGCCTGAGTGAAAGACCCAATCCGAGCTGTAACACCAACAAATTGTGAATTAACTACAATTCGAATCTGGCAAAACAATGTTAAGTACAATATAATAGTTTTGCGATTATTGCGATTTTTATTGAATATTTAGATATTTTTTATTGCATATGGATCTTGGACCTTTTGGTGTACAATTTTTTTATAGTTTCGACCCTGTATCCATCTATATATATAAAATTTATTTTCTGTTTGTGTGTTTCTTCGCTATACAAATTTTTATTTTTTAACGGATTTTTCTGGAATTTTGTATACTAAATCCTTTTACTCTGAGGAAGGTAGCCATATACTTTCTTACCGACCACGCCCTCTTTTTTTATATAAAAATAATAAATAATAAAAAAAACAAAAAAAAAAAAAAAACTTGCTACAAATGTTCTCTTTACCTCAGTCGACGTCATCATATACTTTTTATTGGCCGCGCCCTCTTTTATTTGTGAGTTCCGTATTTTACTTTAGATAAAAACTTTATTTCTCACTAGCACTTGCTCAAAATTGGCATATGTTATCGTCAAACTCCATGTAAGATCGCCACATACTTTTCATCAACCACGGTTACTTTAACGCCCATTTTTTGAATACACGTTACACTTTAGAAAACAAAATTTTTTCTCACTGGATCTTGCACAAGTGATCCTCATACCCCACGCAAGATCGACACATCATCTTCATTGACCAAGCCTACTTTTATGTCCCTTTTCTTCTAAATTTTATGTTTTGCATTGGATGGTCACTTAAATTTTTAGTTTTCTAACGGATTTCGCTCGAATTTACTTCACATGATTCTCACACACATGCAAGGTCACTATAGACCGCGCCCACTTTTTTTAAATTTTGTATATACGCTTTAGGTGTTTATAATACACATTTAAATTTTTCAACGGATTTTACTAAAACTTTTTATAACAAGATCCCGTTATCGTGGGCATAGTTGTAATACAACTTTTTATTGATTAGTCCGCTTTTCGTAACACATGTGAAATTTGCATAGCCCACGTCAATTGCTTGCGAAACAAATTTTGATTTTCCTAAATATTTCGTCCAAATTTGGCACTCATGACTTTCACATCTAGGGCGAGTCAACAAATTCCTATCATTGACCGCGCCCATTTAAAGGACAACTAATTTTAAATAAATGTATGGTCCACTATGGGTTTTCGCAATATAAGTTATTACTTTTCAATAGATGTCGCTTAAATTTGGCAAATTTATAAAAAGTATATTCCAATTCTCTCAGTGCAGCAACAATTTGTTTTTAATATATGATGTATTAAAAATATTTGAGACAAGCCCGGGTACTGACAGCAAGTTTGAGTATAATAATGTATGTAAGTGTTCAAGGATAAGGAGTGGTATCGAAAAAAAAACCCGACACACATTTTCACTTACAACTGCTTTCGTGTACGACACTGAATTTTTTTCATGTCAAGTTACCGTTAAGAAGGTTGTCAGATTATGTGTGCAATATATTTCGAACAAAAAAATCATGTGTGCGAAATTTAAGGTTTTTTTGGATGGATGGTAACCGCTTTGATGCGGGTATCGGTAAGAGTAATGCTATTTTTGTTTGTTTCGGTAACGGTATTTTAGGCGTAACGATATTCCAGTTATTTTGGAGACGGGTTTTTAGCGTTAACGATATTTTAATTATTTCTGTATCGGCATTTTAGCCGTAACGGATTTTTAATTATTTCGTTAACGTTATTTCAGGAATAACGGGTTTTCAGTTATTTTAGTAATGATACCGTTATTTTAGGTATTCAGGTAATGTCAATGCACATCGATAACTTTAGGCCCATTATACCCGAATTGCAAATAATAGCAAGTATATGATCAAGCTTTGGGAAAATATATATCTATTTATGCACTCATAATAATAAATGCATAAAAATACGAAATTATTGTCAAAACTTCAAAAACTTTCGTAAAATGAACACATGTTCTTTCGTGTATTTTACGAAAAATTTGGTTATCGTGACATTTTTTCGTAATTTTACGCATGGATTATTATCAGTACTGCGATTGTTTTTTCTGATTTTGTCAAATTGTTTCGGTAACGGTATTTTAAGGATAACGATAGCCTGTTGAAAGGGTTTTGAATTGATAACGGTATTTTAACAGTATTGCCTACCATCCCTGTTTTTTTTGTTGTAAAAGTTCTCCTTTTTTTTAGCTCTTACTTTTGGTTAAAAGTCCATTTGTAAACAAACGACCCAGTAAAAAACGCTGCTTACATGCAAGCAGGTTTGTAAGGGAGTAAGCCAAAAAGAATCCGTTACAAACCTGCTTACATATGCCATGATTTTTATATGGCGAATTCCCACTTAGAAGCATTACTTTTGGGCAAAATAAGCGCTGATTGTAGCGCTTATAAAAAGCAGCGTTTACATGGCTTGCAGTAGAAGCATATTATTTCATGTCTATATTATTACAATTAAAAGTAATAATATGAATATACCATACATAATTTATTTTACATAAAATTCTACAGACATTCATTTTTTGTTGTTAAAATTTTGGACATATAATATAATCATTTTATTTTTTACCGCTCCACGTGCTAGCTCTTCAGAAACAAGTAAATGACTAATTATTTTTTATTACATACTCGTAAACAGCAAACACAATCGGAAATCATTCGGGAAAATTGGTACATATCGTCTATAATACACGATATGAAACTTTCTGCATTACAACCTGCATCCTTATAAGTGACTAGGGTGAGCTGCTTACAACATGCAGACTTGTTAGGGAAAACAGTAAGTTCAAAATGTTTGTTTTGTTTATTTTTATACGAAAATTATTCGTTTCTTTTGCTGCTTCTCTGTATTATCTAATAGTAAGCACTTACATCAGCGCATTTGTTTTATCCTACTTCTAAAAACACGAAAATTTTTTACTGAGTAATAATGCAATTTCGCTAATATTTTTTACACATAATCTGATGAATTTTAAAAAGCCAACTTGGTCCTGAAAAAAGTTCACTTTTAAACATAAAAAAATTATGAGTGATAATCTTTGTAGGGAATTATTCGATCTTAATATCTTAAAAATGTGCTATTTTAGGCATTGGTACCGGTGCCGAATGTTCTTTCGTCAAAATGAATAATTAAAAAATAGTTTTTTTACCAGTACAGTATTGTGCATATCGTGGAGCCACGTATTACAGTTAGTTATAGCCCTATTGAACAACTATAATAGGCAAATTAAAACGGTAACTCGTACATTGCTTTATATTTTATAAAACAAAACCTTTTTAAAAAATACGAAACAATTTAAGATTTTTTGTAAAATATAAACTGAAATGGAACATATTTTGATTTACTCGATTAATCGGCCAAAAAAAAATTTTTTTTTATTAATTAATAATTATATAATTACAAATTATATACTATTACTCTAACTGAGCACTAGCTGCTGTGGCCTTCGGTGCTTTGTAGCGAAAACAGACCAGTGCCTCTGGTGGGAATCGAACCCACGACCCCCGCACTGATAAGCCAGCACGCTTGTGTTCGAGTTATTAGTTTCTCGAAATTGGATATTTCAATTTACTAGAACAATTGTTTAATTAAAATTCATCGATTAATCGAGTAACGGTTAACTGATTAAATACCCTAATATTCATACAACAACAACAAAAAAAGCGAACAGGCCACATTATCGAATATACCCTTCAAAATTTTTGATAATTTTAGCAATTTGGCAGCTGCGAGAAGTAGTAAAAAATATTGTAATTTATAAATAAAGAAGAGACAAAATACGTCAACAAAAAAAAAAAAGATTTTATACATAAATTAGCACATATTAGTGACAAAAAATTATACAACAATTAGTAAAACGTTTTACTAATTTTTTTATTAACTTTTATATTTGAGTAAATAAATTAATTATTTTTATTCTAAAAAAGAACTTAACAAAATTTATTTGGAAAAAGTTAAAACAGAAAATCGAAAATTTACATGTTTTTATCCTCTCGTTTTACGACCACAACAATACGAATACAAACTCTAATAAGAATTTGGGATACAAAAACGGAACATATTACATGGGCTACTCCTTTACTTAGACACAAACGCGGTTACTTTAAATGACACTAAATTTTAAACACTTTAAACTCTTTTCCTAAAAAAAAAAATGTTAATAAAACACATAAAAAAACACTTTGAATAAAGTTTTTATATTAGTTTTTTTTTTTTTTTTCCCAGTAAAAAGTGGTTCAATGTTTTATACTAAACAAGAAATTTAATATATCAACTAACTTAATAAATTTGGTGTCTATCAATTAGTAGTTTTGAATATATTTTTATATTTTTTTTTTTGGTGAGCAAAATTTTTGATATAAAAGATGGTTCAACGATTGGTTAAATCATCATTCAATTTAGTTTTGCAAACGCTAAACAATCGAACAAAATCAACAATATGAAATTCCTCATTGTCTTCGTTGCTCTCTTCGCCGTTGCTTTGGCCGCTAATGTTGAAATCTTGAGATCCGAATCCGAAGTAGGACCCGAAAGCTTCCACTATAGGTAAGTGTTTCTAAGGATTAAAAAAATGAGAATAAAATTGTGAATTATGGAAAAACTCGATACTAATAAAATTATTTAATTTCATCTTTTGCAGTTACGAAACTAGCGATGGTTCCTCTGCCAACGCTCAAGGTCATTTGGATGGTCAAGGTGAAGACGCTAACTTGCAAGTAAAAGGCTCATACCAATTCGTTGCTGATGATGGTCAAACCTACACTGTTAACTATATTGCCAACGAAAATGGTTTCCAACCCGAAGGTGCCCATTTACCCGTCGCTTAATTCCATTTCTATGTTGTTAAATCGTTATAAAATGGTTGTTTAGTGTTTAGATAAAATTTTCTAAAAAAAAAAAATTTAAAAAGGACTTTTTATTTGATTTTCATAGAATGATATTTTACTTCCTGATACGGAAGATTTAAATGTTATATTAGATATCATCCAATGTATTGGTTCACAAATAGCTATCCGTAAAGAAATCCGAAAAGTTTAATGGGACAGTAAAACTAACAGGTGTTTTAACTAGTAAATTGTTGGGTTTTTAAGCTTAACCCTCTAACTGGCAAACGATGTTGTGCAAATAAATTCATACCATGTTCTCCACTCGAAAAACAAATAATAAGTTCTTCAACAAAATTGTTTATCGTTGCCCCAAAATATTTTAAGGTGCATTTTGAAAAAAAAAAAAATTATTTCTCTTGCTCTCTCCTATTTAAGAAGATATCGCGACTTTCGCTTTTTGGAAAAGCGACATTAGGCTAAGAAGTATCTAAATTTCACATTATATTGTTCAAACTTTAACGCTTTGCTTCTGAATGGCTTCTTTGCTACTGAATGGCTTCTTTCTGCTAAATTTCATAAAAAGCCGTCTATTAGTTTATAAGTTAAGACGATGTCCCCTCGAAGAATCCTGATAAAATCATACGAGTCCTTGGACTAAAGTAAGGACTTATTATTAAAGAAAGAGCTTCAATCTTACTTATATTTCATTATAAAGAGTTGTTTGTCAACTTAAATAAATTTTTTAGATTTTTGAAAATTATTTTTTTTCCAAAAAAATTTAATTTTTGAAACATTACGAAATTTTGAT
Source organism: Delia radicum (assembly GCA_021234595.1). Classification (NCBI taxonomy): domain Eukaryota; kingdom Metazoa; phylum Arthropoda; class Insecta; order Diptera; family Anthomyiidae; genus Delia; species Delia radicum. The sequence continues at coordinate 15,280,070 of CM037853.1, read as the reverse complement.
TTTGAAGCTTTCTCGCATCCAAACCGTGGACGGCACAGCAAATTTAGCAAATTTAGTTTTCTATCGGAATATATTTTTTTCTAAGTATAAAACGCTTATTTGACACATTTGTGGTAAATTTTATGAAGACTTTCCTGAGCAGTCTTACCCGTTAGAGGGTTAAGATTTATTTTCCAGTTCTTTGCTGAAAAAAAAAAACATTCATAAAACGGGATTGTTCTTTTGCTTTAGAAATATCGAAAAAATATAATAGTTAGTGTTACCTAAAACTTTATAAAGAACAAAATACACTTCATCGTATTAAGTGACCAAAAATAAATTTATTTTAATAACGACAAATGAAGCAGTTCAAAAGTATCTGAAAAAACTACTAGTGAATGATCTTAAAAAACTTGTTTCAATTTTGCAAAGTTTATAGAATTTGTTGATGCTTATATGACATTAGGCCACATTATATATATACAGTCGTTCAATTTGGCCATAAACAACTACTAATATTAAAATTCCACTAATTATTCCAAAGGTGACCACGAAAAGATGGTATAAAAATACTACAACATTAACTGCTTAAGCGCATAGTGACAATATGTTGAATATATGGGGCGTTTCATGTCAACTGATCCAACTTTTGAAAACGATGTCTTCCGATCGGGAAGAAATTTCCACCAAGGTTAGTAATATTGGATAGTAGTTTAGACACAATTTTTCAACCAGATCGGTCAAGAACTCTCTGACCGATCTTGTTGAAAAAATTTATACCATCGGAAAGATTAATTTGTCAAGTTTCTCAGTAGAATTTTTATTTTTAACGTTTTAGAAACACTAACACACAAATAGGAAATAATTCAAAATAGTGCAAAATATGCACTATGCATATGCACCGCATATGCTAAAAATTTAAAAACCTTTGTCTTGAGTTACAAAACATTTATTTTGATATATGTCCCACTCGCATCCCACTAAGCGACCAAAAAGCTTTTAAAGGAAAAGACCTAAGCTTTCTTTTGAACAAAAAAAAAAATGGGCATATTTTGAAAAAAAAGTCAAAAAATTTTTTGATTTAGAAAAAAAAATTGGTAAAAAAAAAATTTTTTTTTTAATTTTTTTTTTTTGTCGAAAAATTGAAGAAATAACTATCTAAACTATTTAGGACAAAATTTGGTAATAAGTTACATGGATGAGGAAAAACACATGTTTGGCCAAAATGTCAAATTTTGACCCTCTCTAACTCAGACAGTTCTTGACCGATCTTGTTGAAAAATTGTGTCTATACTACTATCCATAAGCACTAACCTCGGTGCAAATTTCATCCCGATCGGAAGACATCGGTTTCAAAAGTTGGGTCACTTGACATGAAACGCCCCATATATATATATATTAATTATATTCATTGTAGTCGAAAGAAGTGAATTTGATGTTAATTTCTAAACATTTCCGTTATTAAAATATCCAATTTTTTTTTTTTTTCAATTAGTATATTTTGGCATCTAAGATTAATAATAATACGAATTTTTTGTCGAAATTCAAATATTTGTAGAAATTAATTAAGAGGTGGTCTTACACTACCATTTCTTACAATGAGAGCTGGTCGGATGTGTTGTGTACACAACTTCAAAAATGTTTAAAACCCCTTTTTTGCGATTTTAATCGCGGCTTTCTCAAAATTGTGACGTGATGGAAATATTTATAAAACAGATTTGAAATCAGCGAAAAAAAATCTGTAAAAATATATATTGCGAATCACACCAAATTGACGTTTTCTAATTTTTTATATATATATATATATATATGTATATTAGGGCGGATCGATTTAAAAATCGCTCAACGTTCAAGGAAAATCGTATTCTAGGGATTAAAATAAGAAACTTTGCCGAAGGAACCATACCTCTAAAACGAATTGTGATGTCCCGGCTTTTGACCCATTGGGTCAAATTTTGAAAAAGCCCACATTGATATTTCAGAAAGTAGGTGGAATCTCTCCAAGATTATGGGAGCTACTTCTTCTCCGGGGAGGCGCTAGCAGATTAATGCATAAATCATCATTCTAGGTGACCGTTAAGGGGTTAAAATTTAAGTTGAAAGAGGGCCTTTTAGCCGTGTTTTTATAGCAAAATGTACAAATCTCGGGATAGAGATATTTCAGAAAGTAGGAGGAGTCTTTCCAAGATTAGGGTCTCTATTTCTTCTCCGGAAGACGCTCTAGCAGATTAATATATAAATTATATTCGATTGGGGTTGGATTCGATTGGGGCACTCTAAATGGGTCAAAGTGGAATTTTTCAAAATTTGAACCTACGGGTCAAAAGTCGGGACATCAGAATTCGTTTTAGAGGTATAGGTCCTTCGGCAAAGTTTCTTATTTTGATCCCTAGAATACGATATTCCTTGAACGTTGAGCGATTTTTTTGCCTCCATACAAATCGGCCCGGCCTAATGTATATATATACTATCACATAACATACAATACAATAATATATGATGATATATGACGCCATATAAAAAAATTTCATAAACTAAATTTAAGATATGAAGATATATTGTAATATATTGCCACATAAATACGCATATAAAGGGTATGCCAAATAACTTTTTTCTTTTTGAAAATGTTATAAAAAAAAACTACTGAATATTTTCTCAAATTTCGTTTTTTATTTGAAAGTACAATCCTTTCGGTTAATAATGGAAAATAATTTCATTCAAATGGCTGCCTCGGCTGGCCATGCAGTAGCCTACACGATCGGTCCAATTTTTAAGCACATTATCGATTGTGTGCAGCTGTATATCACCAATGGCTTCACGAATATTGTCCTTTAAAGCGTCAGTTGTCTCTGGCTTGTTGGCGTAACACTTATCTTTGACGGCACCCCACAAATAATAGTCCAACGGTGTCAAATCGCAGCTCCGAGGTGGCCAAACGACATCAGCTCTGCAGCTGATAATGCGATCTTCAAAAACAGGGCGCAAAACATCGAGTGTAGCTTCGGCTATGTGGCACGTATCGCCGTCCTTTTGAAACCATATGTTGCTAATGTCCTCTTCTTCAATTTTTGTGAACAACAATTCGTTCAACATGGCCCGATAACGATCGCCATTGACTGTAACGGCCACTCCTTGCTCATTTTCGAAGAAAAATGGTATGATTTTCAAAGTAATGTCGCAATATTTCCCAGCGTTGTTCAAGCGTATACACAACCATATTCGTTCAGCTTAAGGATAAAACTAATTATCTGTTAAATCAGACATGAGCTAAGTGTTACCATTCTCGAAATAAGCAATAGGTGAAAAAAAAAAAAACGTTAGATGGCGGACCCTTAATAATGATATCAAGTTGTATATATGAATATAGAAACTTTTTTCATCGGACATCTTAAGTTTGTAAGCACTTTGTAGTTTTGTACCCTATACTTATTTTATATGTAGATATAATAATTTTACTCGGCTTTTTCTTATATTTGCGACAAAAGGGCGGATAGCCAAGAAAATTGTGTATTTAAATAAGGGATAACGGGAAATACCGCTAAAATACCGTTATCGATTCAAAACCCATTCTACTGACTATCGTTACCCCTAAAATACCGTTACCGAAATAATTGAATACCGTTATTCGTAACGAAATAATGAGACAAAATCAAAAAAAAAGAATCGCAGTAAATAAAAATATATTTTCCCAATGCATGATCATAAACTAGCTAGCCGCTGAAATTCGGGCATGATGGGGCTAAAATTACCGATGTGCATTGATATTACGTGAATAACTTAACTAACATTATCTTTAAAATAACCGTAACTGAAAAACCTTTATCCGTAAAATATCGTTATTGAAATAAACGAAAATAACGTTACCGCTAATATACCGATACTGAAATAAGTAAAGTACCGTTAACCCTAAAAACCCGTTACTGAAATAACTGAAATATCGTTACACCCAAAAACCCGTTACCAAAATAAACAAAAATATCCTCACCGACACCGATACCCAAATCGATTCCCTGGCGTTAATTGACTGCTTTTCCAATATTATTAAAACATAAATAGTTTTTAAGAATGGCTGTTAACTAAAAAAAAAATCATCACTTTTTTACTTTGTACCATATACTTTTTTCCTTACCTGTATTTTTTTAGTTAGGAACAATTACATTGACTTAGGACAACTAAATAACACTTTACTTTAAAGAAACATTTAATAAAACATGTAAAAGCTTTATAAATGATTTTTTTTTTTTGTAAAACAGGTAAAGAAGTTTTTATTTTTATCCCCAGTAAAAGTGTAAAGCCCAAACCCCTCCCAAATAAAAAATAAAAACAACTTCAAATTATTTTTTTTTTAAATTGGCATGAGTCTAAAATTGTGGGGGAGATTGAGTGAGGTATAGTTAGCTTTTGGTACGTGTAGTTCTCTATTTTATGTTTTGAGTCAAATCAATAAAAAGCAGGTGGCGTTTATTTATTTTTGGTATATGGATGTAGTTAAACATTTTCTCTAGAATGAGATATAAAATTTTTTGCATTAAAAAAAATAAACAGAAACGCAATTTAACCACAACACGAATTAAAACGATTTTTCATATTATTATATACAGTGAAAACTTTCAAAAAAGGACATTTCCAATAGGCGACTATTTTATAAACAAAAATTTTTATGAATGCAAATATAAATTATTTATAAAGATTAAAGTTTTTGCTGCATCATACTTTTAAAACTGTTTCTTTCATTGGACGATTTGTGGGCGTTGTGGGTAATGATTAGCGCTATGGACTGTTCTGCAGATGGTCCCGGGTTCGATTCCCGGTGATGACAACATCAATTCAGAAAAATAATATGTACTAGTTTTCTATTCCTCATATGTATCGCAGAGCCCACCTTCGGTATTGCCATAGCACTTAACCCCATTGAAGTAAAATAATGAATCAGGGATATGAACCAAAAGGCTTGAATAAGTTGGCCAACTCTCTATCAGGTGGCGGGCAACAACTGTTCTAAGACTTATCATCTTGTGCAATTACAGTGTTGTAAAGTTTAAATCTTTTCCCACCTTTCATCTCTCCCTATTCCTCTTTCCAAAGAAAGCAACACATTAATAAATAGAGAGAATTTCCTTCTCTTAAAAAAAGGAACACGAATTAAAACCATTTTTCATATTATTATATACAGTAAAACCTTTAAAAACGAACAAAAACATTGCCAATAGCCGACTCTTTTATGAACTAAATTTTTATGAAATCAAATATTAATTTTTTATAAAGATTATAGTTTTGTAGTGCGTATTTATTAAAAAGTCTTTTATTTTCTTAAAATAAATTTTATTAAATTTCCAAAATAATGTTTATAATGTTATTTTAAAGTGTAAAGCTTTTAATATTAATTTATACGTCACTGAAAAACGAGAATGAACAGTATTTAATTATATGCGTTTACTTATTAAACGAACACGAAAGGTTTGTATGAAAAAACTAGACAAAGAAAAAAGTTGAAGCGTCCCTTATCGAGTCCAACAACACTTTTCCCTTATTCAGCCAAGTACAGCCGACAAACAAGATACGACAGCCAACGCGTCATGAAGCTTGTATTGCGACTGTATTAGCTGACCGTCTTTTCAAACCAACCTGCAAAACGAATTTTCGCTAGTTGCTCTGCTTTTATACACTGTCGTATAGAGAAAAGATCGTCAAATAAAGCAACAACAAAATAGATCATTCTATGCAGAGTTGTATTCAATTACAACTTCTTCGTTAACTTTACAGAGCTGTATTTAATTACAACTTCTTCGCCAATTCCGCAGAGTTGTATTTAAATATTGAAAACATTAGTGACGTATAACTTAGTACTCAATTCTAATGACTACTCGACTTTAATTATTAGTTTACGTTAAAGATGTTTAAAATTAATTATAATGAAAATGCAATGAAATGTAATTAATTTTAAATTCAAAATTATCAAGTAACGTTAAAAATATATAAAAAGTAATAAAAACAATATTGAAAAAGTATATAATAAATAATCCGCTACAGTTTTTGTTTTAACATAATCTTGAAATTGTTTCTTTCATTGGACGAAAATCTGTGAATAATTTTCATATTAATGAAGTAATCATGAATCTGATAATACTTTTCATTAATATTTATGCTACATACTTCATACCGGCCTCATTATTTTAGAGAAAAATATCTTCAATATTTCTATATTTAGAATTGCCCATATCTTCACTGTACACTAATTGGATGTTTTACTGTACACAACAGTTCTGTTATTCGGTTTCTTTTTAAAAAACAATATCATACATTTTTCACAATATTATTATTGACACATAACAGCAACGACAACAGTCTCAAACAACGAAGCATGTATTTAGATATGGCAATAACTGAAGGACATGTGGTTTTAAGTTGTGGGTTTCCGGTATAACTTAAACGTTTGGTTAAGCAAAGAAAATGAAACAGTGGTTAAAAACAGTTTAAACTGCATAATGAATATAAATAAATGAATTTGAAATAAAGTTATATTCTAATCGTTATTTCATTGCTTGCCAATGTGAATTATATAAAATCGTATTTTGTGGGAAATGACAATCGAATTAAAATATGCGCAAAAAGATAGAAAAATAAATAGATGAGAAAAATATGAAGAGAGACGAAATCGGAAAGAAAAAAACACCATCAAAAACGTGTAAAATTTTTTTGTAAATAGAGGTAGAAGAAATTAAACTTAATAACACTTTTGACCAGGGACGTAACAGTTACAACTCTTAAGGCAGAATTAGTTTGTACGTTCTGTTCTGTTACGAATCAGCTGTTTTGTTTCTGTTCAATTGCAAGTCTGTATGTTTGGTAAGTTTTCACTTTTTCGTTCTGTTCTGTTGCGGACCAATCCATTGAAAATATAATTCAACGTTAAGTGACAGCCTAAAGTGCGTTTGTATTGGTTTGTTGTGAAATCTTTTTCTCAATATTTGAATCAGGGATGATAAAGTTGGTACTATAGTACTTTTTAAGGTACTATTTGAACCTCAGATGTAAACATTTTTCTATGTATGAATTTCTTGGTCCCTTTAAAACTTAATAATTATTAATTCGATTTGCAGTCCCATATGAACAATGAATTAATTTGGAACCAAACGCTGTGAATTCAATCACATGAATTCACTGAGAGCGACTGATTACAGATGATTATATTAGAGTTTTAGTAATCGATTAGACCAATTATTGAAATTAATCTCTAAGGGTTATAATTATTAACTAAATTTGATTTTCAGATGATTATATTAGAGTTTTAGTAATCGATTAAACCAATTATTGAATTCAAGCACTAAGGGTTATAATTATTAACAAATTTTGATTTTCAAAAAAGTAAATTATAAAAATCTTATATAAATGTGAAATTGACTATTAGCAGCGTGTTTTTAAAATCGATCAATCACAAGAATTCGCAAAAAACTGTGAGAAACGTAATTCAATACAGCAAGATATTAATAGCACATTCAAAAAATATTAAAAATTTGGTGAATTTAAGAAAAAATCTCAAAATTTTAATATCGGCTAATTTACATTTTTCCGAAAAGTTTGGTATTGAAAATGAGCAAAATCGGTCCAGCGCTTCAAAAGTAATGAGTGACAATGTGAAAGTATCTCTAAATTTTCCATACAAATTGGTGTATAATGCACTCTATATTATTAGAATTCATTGTAGTGTCTGGTGTATAAAATATAACGTTATATTTTTTCCACCAGACGCTAAGAGGTGAATAATATTTAAAATTCAGCGCAAATTCTTTTTTCTCCACAAACCATTTTTTTTTTTCACCTCAAAAATAGTTTTGTTACCTCAAAAATGGTTTTCACCACACAATTTATTTTTTTACATCCAAAAAAGTTTTTCACCTCAAAATTTTGTTTTGGCCTCTTAACATATTTTTTTTTAATATATTTTTGTTGTTGCATTTGTAATTGTTCATTTTGAAGGGTACAAAGACAAAAATTGGTAAAACCAAATATATGCATGCACTTATTGTTTGTTAATTTATATCTAATATTTTTTTTATAATTTGGATGCCGAAAAAGTACTATTTTATATGCAGGTTGGTACTATTTTAAAATCGCATTTATTATCCCTGATTTGAATGTTTTTGATTGGATTTTCATATACTTTGTAAAACAGCTGATTCCTTTTACAGAAAAAGTAATTACAAAATATTGCCTACAGAACAGAACGTCACAGAACGGCAACAGAAAGTAACAACTAATGAGGCCTTTATTCAAAAAATTGTTTGTTTGTCGAATATTTAGTTCTTAATTTTATTTTACTGGCCCTATATGATTTAAATTTTCAAATTAAACAAAATCATGATCTTTGAAATATTTTTAAATTTTCTAATTATTTGAGTTAAAGTTTGTTTTTTATATAAAAGCTTTTTTATTTTCAATATTTCGCTACTCCTTTGTGTAGCATCTTCAGGAAAATAAATAAATTAAAAAATAAACAAGATCTTTGAAATGTTTTTGTTTTATTTGAATTTGTAATTTTTTACAATATCAGTAATTATCGATTATAAATAAAAATTAAAATCTCTGGAAAAACTAAACGCAACAGTTAAAGTATCCTATTATTGCCAGTTAGTGAGTAACTTGGTTTTACTGTCCATTAAATGCAAAATAACCCACATATTTCAACATCTTATGGACATCAATACAGGTTTGTTTTAATTTTTATTTTATTTACAATTTAAAAAAGTTATTACAAAGCACCACCTAATGGACAATATTGTACTGATAATAAATACCGTTTTCTAAATTCGATTCGGAAGAAAAACATTCCGCTCTGAAGCCAATTTCTAAAAGCCTTTTTTGTTGAAATATTTATTTTAAAAACTATATTACAATGTTATTTTTTTAATAGTGAATTTTATCGTTGATCTATAAGTTTATGTGTGAGATTTTATTCGTTCGGTTTCAGATCATGACAAATTTTCGTCTAAATTAACAGAAAAATTATAATTTTTATATGATAATTTACTTTGACTATTAGAAAAAAACACAGAAAACGTTATAAGACACTAGCATGAAGGAAATTCATTTTCTGACCCACTACGGTCTTCATCAACATTCTTCGTGCCATTTAGTGTTAATCGTAAATATCTTCTATTTAACTCACACGTTAAAGAAATTAGGTAACGTTAAATCCCACATTACTCTGTGTGTTGAGTTAGAATGAAATTTACCACAAACGATTTCTATTTATAGTGTGTTTGTTTTTTCTTGTCATTATCATAATTGCCAGTTTAACTTTCAGTTAAAACTTTAAAAGGCAATTCTTTTCTCTATTGTCATCATATACTATCCTTCTACATAACCAAAGCATATCAACAAACATTAAAGATTTTTTGTTAATACATATGTCGAGCATATACATTAAACGATTTTTACACTGTACCTGGTGAGTGGTTTAATAGTGAATTTTATCGTTGATCTATAAATTTATGTGTGAGATTTTATTTTTATTTTATATATTTAATTGTATTCAGTATTTGAGATTTTACTAAAAAGTATTGCAACAAGTTCATGACATATTTTTATTTGTAAATAAAAAACCAATCTGAAATACAAACCTTATTAAGGAAAAAAGATAGGAAAAAACCTTTTGAAATATCTAAGAAATTTTGTCATTGGCTCTTTCATACATCTTCTCTTCAGAAGTTGTAGAAAGCAGCCAATTAATTTTGCAAATTTCTTATTAAATCAAAATTTGAAGACCTGTTCCTGTATTCGAATCTGGTTGTTAAATTACTAAACACAATTTTTAACATATCTTGTTTGAAATTTCTATGCAGGAGTGCAGTAGAGTATAGTCTAGGGAGGTTAAAAATAATCTTTAAATTTTTATTTTGAAGGACTCTTAATTTTTTAAATAAGTTTTAGCACATCTCGTTGACCATACTTGGCAGCCATATGTCATTATTGGTCTCAGGCACATTTTATACAATAAAAGTTTATTTTTACAATTTAGCTTAGATTTTCGATTAAGTAGAGGGTAAATGGCTCTTCCACATTTAAGTGCTTTATCACACGCTTGAAATACATGCTGTTTAAATGTCAATTTTTTATCAAAAATTATTCCTAAGTATTTAATGGAATCAAGTAAAGGGATTTCAGACCCTTGGATATGTAGCTTTATTCGAGGAATTCTTTTTGGTGATTTGTTTAAAGGAAAGATGGCTGCCTGAGGTTTTTCCCTGGTTTATCTTAATTTTCCAATTGTTAAAATATTTTTCAGCATGTGTTAGGGCTTTTTTCATATTTTTAACAATTGCGTTTTTAACAATTGTGTATCATCAGCATAAAGTGCTGCTGAGTGATTTCGTTGTGCTTAAAAATCAGAGGTATATCTATACTTCTATACTTAATACTTAATAATAATTTAAAGAGGTAATGTTTGTATGTTTGTTTGTTTGTTTGTAGAAAGTAATCTCCGTAACTAATCATACGATTTCTAATTTTTTTTTTTAAAAGTTATGAGCGGAAACATAAAAATAATCTATATATATAAAATACAATGTTTGTATGTTTGTCCTCTATAGACTCTAAAACTATATAACCGATTTGGCCCAAACCGGTTTCATTTGAAAGGTTATAGTCCAAATAAGGTTTTCGGCTATATATATTTCAAGTGGGCGTGGCCCCTCCCACATAAATTGAATAACATCTTATACATATCTTGGCTATTGTGATAGCAAGAGTTTTGAAATATTGCAGTATCCCATATGTTACTGATTTGAATAATCAGGAAAAAAATGGGCGGGATCGGACCAGTGGGAGTGGCAGCTCCCATACAAAGTAAATATTTAATATCATATATTTACAGTACTATAATAGCCATAGTCTTAGAAATTTGTGCACGTTGATTATTTGTTAATGTGAATAGTCATGGGAAAAATGGGCGTGATCGGACCAGTGGGCGTGTCAGCTCCCATACAAAGTCATTAGACATTTGTGCACGTTGATTATATTATGAATAGTCATGGGATTATTGGGCGGGATCATACCAGTGGACGTGGCAGCTTCCATACAAAGTGATTATTTAGCTCATATACAAAATTAATATTAATATTAAATATCTAGGGTTCTATATTAGCTATATAGCCTTCAAATTTTGTACGAGTCCATCAATTACAAATATTAGTAGTCGAACTGAAAATGGGCGGAATGGGATAAATGGGCGTGGTATTGCTATATATATAAAACAGGATGTGTGTATGTATGTAACTTATGGACTCCAAAACGGCTGGGCCGATTATGATGAAATTTTTAAGGAATCTTCAGAATATTCAGGCGGGTGACACTGTGAAGTCTGATTTTTGATTTTCTGTCTGTGGGTGGAGGGGCGTGGCAAAATCCAATTTTCATATTGTACCACCAATAACATACACATATATTTATTTTTTTTTGCTTTTTTTTATTTATTTTTTTTTTTTTTGAAAGCCGTTGTCATGTTTTTCAAAACGAGATATCAAACTCTTAGATCGGTTATGTAGTTCCGAAGATATTTACAAAAAACCTATGTTAATATTTACAAAAAACCTATGTTAATCTTCAAGCTATGTTACACGAACACAACAGCCTCATCCGTCTATTCAAAACAGCCCTAGACCAGATGCCGACAGATGAATTTACGGTTGTGATAAGAGCTGACCAGACAGCGGCTGGTGAGCGTGAGCGGCGCTTTAATGCACCGGTAATAGGTGACGTCGCAGTTGTAATGGCAGTTGTTTTCAGCTATTCATTTTATATACTTCAGCAAATAAATGCGATAGAAGGACAAAGAGGCGTTGGGCTTCCCATGAAATTACAAATTTTAAAATGATTTATTAATGTGAATTTATTTTTTTAATTATTTATTTGCGTAAAAGAAATTTTTTGATTTAAAGAATTAATTACAATTAAAATTTGAAGGCAAAACAACGTTTGCCTGGTCAGCTAGTATAGAATAAAGTAATGGGAACATCTCTGAGTCGAATTTTCATTATTTATGTTGACTATAAAGTTTCTATCTGACAGAAAACTTTTTATTATTTTTTTGTAGATATATTGGATAACCAATTTTTTTAAGTTTAATAATAACCCCATTGTGCCAAATAGCTTTCTCTATATCCAGAAAAACTATACCTGTGATTTTGCTATTATTTTTGTTGGTACTTATCATATTTACAATTCTTTTAACCTGGTGTACAGTAGAATGATCTTTTCTGAAACCGAACTGATTATTAATTAGATTCCCATTTTGTTCAAAATTACTTTTTCAAATATTTTGTCTAAGCAAATTAAAAACAAATTGATAAAAATTTCATTGCGTTTGGTTCGCGAACTTTTTTTACCGGCAGCGAAATAGTAAGATCATGGTTCTTAATATTTTGTCAAGGCCTATACTTCCAAGGCTGATATTTGATCTTTGATATTTCAAAAAATGTAAAAAGCTATAACCCTAATGGTGATTGTATTAAACATTATTAATTCAAGGCATCTGGTGAAAAAAGTTGACAATTTTTATATCTAACAGGGGCTACTTTTAGTTTGAAAAATTTTTATCTGAACATCTAGTGTTTAAAGAAGTGTACATAGATTAAAATATTGATAGCTTCTCTCAAAACATCATAAAACCCAGTGTGCTCAGTAAAATACTTTAAACATTGACTTCTTTTAGAAAAACGAATTGCAACAACTTACAAACATTCGTACTTATCCATATTGTTACGCATATTAACTTTAAACATTCCATTTAATTTTACTTAGCAAGTAAGGATTTTTACAAACATTTTTATAAAGGAACATACAAACAAAATGTGTATTCGTCCTTGGTAAGAAAAAGGAAAAATCAAAATATGTCTGATTTTTCAATACACTATACAATTTCCAAGAAAATGAAGGAAAACAAAAAAAAAATACCTTTAAAAATCTATATAACTTTGATATGGTGTTGGTAGTATTTTGACGCATAACGGAAACCGGAAATATGTGCCATGTAATCAAGTGTAGACGTATGAACGATATTGAAAAGAAGTTCAATACATATATATAAAAATCATGTGTGTGAGTGTGTTTGTATGGAAGGATATATTTAAAAATATGTGTACGTATGTATATGTAAGAGTGTAAGTATTTTTAGCAGACCCATTTTAGCGGTAGTCATCTACATTTGTATAGAAGTAAGTATAAAGTAATAGCGAATGTTTTGAAAAATAAAATCTATTTAGTATTCAAGTCATGTCTATGGACAACGACCAACAAAGATATTTCAAAAGAAAAACATAAATAGAACTAAGAATAAGTAAGAAAATCGAATACACATTTTAACTATTTATTTTGAAAGTGGTCTGATTCCAATTGTTTTTAAAATGAAATATTGTTGAAGGCATTTGCATTTCAACGTTTTTTAAAATGTAAACGGCAACTTTTATATAATATTTTTAAACAAATCTCACAAAAATTACAAAAAGCCATGCACTCATGGCATTTTCAAAATAAAAATATTCCAAAAATTGTTGTTTACAAACTTTCCGCGTAGAAACGTTTGTATATAATAATACATTATTTTATATACACTTGTATGTTTTTGCCTGCCAGTGCATTTAACCGGACATAAATTATATAAAGCTGATACATAATTAAATCAACACAAATATAGTACCACACTTGACTACATATAATCATATTAGTCTATATGAAATTATATAAGCTTCTATATAACATTTTTTACTCGGGAATTAAAAAAACACAATTTATTTTTTTATTAAATTGCATTCAAACTAAAAAATTTGTCCATCCTCTTTTCGGTGTAATTATTGGAGTTTGAGGTAAAAGTATAAAATTTATTTCTAAGTATAAAATTTCTTTCTGAGACATCATCACTTTTTAAAATGTTTTTGCATCAATAAAAAAAAAAAATGGTATCAAAAACGCTGATTGAGGAAAAGAGCTGTGTTTATATGAAATTTGAACTTACCTCTCAATTTTACACTGTTTTTAAAGTACACTATTTAGAAAATAAAGTGGTCGGAAAAAAAATTAGGTTTTTTCAAAACTGTTATAAAGTATTTTTTTTTACATACAATCAAAAAGTATTCCTAGCTGAGAAAAATGGTGCAAAAATTTCCGTTCTATGATAGCCCAGTAAACAATTATTAAGTTTTCAAAATGTTATCTTTACTAAAATTAAGGAGGGTGCTAGCAAAAAAATTGCTAATGTCAGCAAAATCTTTTGCTGAAAATCAGCGAGCTGATTTTTAGCAACAAAATTAGTAGATTCAGCAAAAGTTTTGCTAACACTTAGTAGATTAGAAATAAAAAAGCGTTGGTAAAAATTAATAAATTTTTTGCTGAATTTTAGTAGACTGAAAAAAACTCAAAAAAATTGTAATTTAGTTAATATATTTGCTGAAAATCATAAAACATATTTTTGTGATTCTTTTAAAAATAATTTACAATAATTACGAAATATAAAAATTTTCATTTTCCCACATTGACGACATGAATTAATTTAATATCTGAAAATATATAGAAATAAATATATATAACATAAAAAAAATTTTCTTTCAACTACTTACATCAATGGTAGTCTAAATGATGCTTTCTTTTAAAGGACGCAACTGCCGAAGATAATTATAGAAACGAAACGAAAATATAAACAAAAACAAACGAAACGAATAAAACAACCCTTTTTTTTGCAATAAGAAAAAGGAACCATAAAACTCTACCTAAGATGTATGTCTTTGTCTTTCGCTTTACTCTGTCTACATGTCTGTATATGTTTGTTTGTTTGCAATTTGACCACACTAGATTATAAATCTATAAACATTTAGTTTAGCAATACATATTAAATTTAAATATTTTAATTTGTATTCTATTTAATTAAAAGACAATTATTTTCACAAACCGGTGACAACGCAAAATTTAAGTTGTTTTAATCCTCAATTTTGTTTTATGTATGAAAAACAGATACAGAAGTCTTCCATGGTTGATTTTGTTAAATGTCTTATTAGAGTTATACTTTTTAGTATCATTTTCCTCTTCTCTGCTACATCTTGCCATGCCGCGACATCTGCTTCATTCTGCTTATATCTTTCAATCTGGTTGTCGTCCACACTATTAATGTGCTTATCAGCACAATTTTTTTTAGCAAAATTAATTAGTAAAACATTAGTATATTAGTAAAGCATTAGTATAAAACAGTTAAGTGCTGAATAAGTATAACAAAAATTTTAGCTGAAAACACGATTTTAGCAAAAAAATTTGCTAAAATATAGTATACCTGATTTACAAGACGTTTTACTAACTTTTGTACTAACTTATTTTTTTGAGTGTAGCTCCAAATACTTTTTGTAAAAAATAATAAAAAATATTTTTATTATTTCTAATAAAAGTAATAACTTCTTAGCTATATATATCGAAACTTGTCCCTATGGGGAATGGGACCGGTCCTGCATGTGCCACAGGATCGGTCCCTTCGTGCCAGAGACCGGTCCTCTGCTAAACTCTACCCTATGTAAACAACTGGCAACTTTAACATGGGCTTGTCATAGGAGGCTTGTCATATCACCTAACTGGTAGACCAGTTAGGTGATATGTCCTACTTCTACCGGTCACGGAACTAGTCTTTTTAGATCAATTTACACTACATAACTCACATCAATTGTAAATAATACTAGTCTTGTGATAAGTCCTTCTCCAGCAGTCCAGGTTCAGGTCAATTTTCGCATGCCGATAATTTTTTAATAAACCCAAAAAAAAAACATTTATTTCGACAAAAAAAAAACAATATTAATAATTTTTTGTTTTAAAAATAAATAAAAACTAAACAGCTTCCAGTGGGTAAAATTCTGGCCAACTGGCTTGTTTTTTGTTAATACGCATTCTGGTTAAATGGTATGTCCTCCCTTTACCAGTCACAGGATTGGTAAATATATAGGACAATTGACACTGCTTAACCCACCTCAGTATTAAATTATACCAGTCCTGTGATAAGTCCTTCTTTAACCAGTAACTTTTAGGTCAATTGACTCCTCATTCCCCATAGGGGTTATACACTTATTCTCAGTTGGTTGCCTAAACGGTGCACTTTAAAAATTGTGAAAAAAGTGTTTTTTAATAATATTTGGCTTAGAATCGAATGTCGGGTTCTAATTTCATTTAAATACATCCCTTTTTGCTCTGCAGTAAATGGCATGTAGAAGGAGTTGAAATTTTAAAAAAACAATTACTCCATTTTTCTGATGTCCACAAATCAAATTTTCATGACAAACTCTAATAATTATATCTTACATCATAACTCTTGAGCAATTTCCTTGTTGTCTCATTTTGCGAATAATTATTAATCCGGACTTTTGATAAAACAACTTAAGTCGACTTAAGAAGCTTCTCCAAATTTTTTTGTCTTTTTGAAACTTCTCCCAATTTTTCTCCTTTTTGGTTCTTATTCAATGTCGTAAGTTACGAACTCCCATAAAATCTTTGTTGGGGTTTTTAAAGTTTTTTTCTCAAACAACTTATTTCTTTTAGGTAATTTCAAGGCAACTTTATGAATAAAATAAAATTTTCAAATGGAAGAAATTTTCTACAAATTTTTAAATCATAAACTTTTTTCCAGTGACTAAGGTCTGAATGGGTTAATAACTTTGAAGCTAATCCCGTATTTGCAGATAATTAATGCAAAAATGTTTTTTACTGAAAACCCCGGATACAACTATAACTGATTTTATATATGTTTGTATCAGTTTAGATATAATTTTATACCATTATATTAAATCTGATTAACGTTTATCGCGCTATTATTCGGATCTAATTTAATCTGATACTATCAAATTAGAACTAAAGTAACGCAAACTAATATAATTATATGGGTCCATTTCTATGATATAACTGTATGACGACACATATTAAAGTATTGTTTTTTTTTTTTACATGAATAGTTTATATACATTCAATATAATCTGTTAATTATCAAATTTTCTTCAAAAAACGAGCTTTGAAATAAGTGACGAAATTGCGAATTTCGCAAAAACTTTACGTGCAAGGATAATTTGAAAATCAGATTTATTTTTATCTGGAGATCAATGTGTATTAGACCCAGGCAACACTTTTATGGAGAGAGTATCCGCGTTATATAAAATAACTTACAGTACAATAATTCATATAAAATTCCAGCGAGTTTTTAAGTTTTGACAAAAAAAATGTTGTGCAGTGAATAGAAGCCATGGAATATTATTAAACCCCACCACTATCTCATTTGTTTTTTTTTTTTGAAAATGGACTAATACCACTTTCAAAATAAGTGGTTCATTTATAAAAGAAAATATTATATTTCCGTATTTTCCATAATGGTTGCAGGTAATAATTACAGGAAGTAATTTTTATTTTTTAAACATTTTTAAACTTTTTAAAACATTTAACACCCAAACTTTAATAACTTTTCAATACAAATTCATCTTTTAAAGAGTTTTAATACAGAAAAAAACTCTTCTTTGTCAATGACATTTATCAAGTTCATTGACTAGTTTTTTTTTTGTTTCAAGATGCGTTTGATAATGGCTTGTCAGTTTTATGTTTTTTTGTTGGTTGCCTGGTTTCGTGAAATGTGACCAAAATGACACATGACAATTGCAAACGTAACAATGTCGTTGTTGTGTCATCACCATCTTCTCGTTGTGTCATTCTCACTCTTTTTGACAGTCGGTAAGCTTTTAAAATAACTTATATTTTTTGACAGATTGTCAGCCATTTCATTTGATGTTGCATGTAGAAACATTGTTGAAGCAATTATTAGATAAATATCTATGAAATATAAGATATGGCGCCATTTTACAAAACATTAAAATTACTCTACATTTCAAAACTGTAAGAATTGCTTAGAATTGACAGGAACAAGTTAAAATCTAATTATATAAAATGTCTGTTGACTTATGTATGTACACTCAAAAAGGTTGATAGAAAACATTTTATAACCCAATACACAGATTTTGATTTATTTTTAGTGCAAAATAATAATAAAAATTTTTCCTCTTCTCTATTTTGCAGAACATTTACTAATTTTTGTGGTTGATTTCAGCAAAACATCTTATTAATTGGTTAACCCCGATTTGCTAAAACTGGCAGAGATTTTTATTAATTTTATTTTATTAACAGTTAAGAGAAAAGTTTTTTCACATGTCGAACATTTGTAATACCAAAGGATAATAAAACCAAATTTTTAAAAAATATATATATATATTTCGACGCATATTGAAAATGACTTAAACTGAATTTAGATGCCTGTTCTTTGTTAAGGTTTTTTAATTGACTGAGACGATGGACTTAAAGAAGACTCTGACATGAACAGTTTCACATTGAAAGGTCTTCTCCTAAAGAATAGAATGTGGAAAATCTGAAAAAAATTACTTGAAACTTACAAGAGTTTGTTCATTCATTTTAATTTTATGCTCAAAGTTTTTAATTTTCAGACCCAAACCAATTTCAGATCCAAACCAAACCAATTCAAATTACTTGGGTTTGCTTTTGTTACAGTAAACGAGGAACTCGATTTTGGGGGTTTGAACTTAATCAATTAATCGAGGAAAGTTTTAAAATTTCTCGAGTAACTCGAATAATTATATTATTCCATAAATTTTTCCTAAAAAGTACACAATTATACACAAGATATATGGGGAACTTCAAAAATGTTCGACACTTCGAGGTAAAATATTTTCAAAAATAATTTTTTTTATTCCATAATAACCTTTTGTGTATGTGTGTTATAGTGGACGCATTGTGACACTGGTATACTGTGGTATAGCGAGGAACGAAATGGCTAATGAATTGGCTAGGGGAGGATCTTTAATGGAGTTAGTTACTTTGCGGAACGCTAGACGTTTTCGAGCTCTCAAGGCGGAGCTGGTGGATTGGGCTGACACCATGTATAGGACCATCTGGGAGAATGCGGGTGTTGGCAGGATCAAGGGGATTCCCTGGGGAAACAAGGACAAGTACAGGACGAGGGAAATTCTGAATCTCAGTAGGAAGGAACTGAGTCTTTTGATGGAAATGCTCACGGGACACTCGACACTGAGGGCCCATCTCCACCATATTTATAGGGCGGACTCGGGAGAGTGAAGGGCTTGTGGGGAGGACGAGGAGACCTTGGAACATTATCTCTGTGAATGCCCGGCATGTGTCTAGATCCGAGTCAAAATGCTATCCAGTGACCCAATATCCACATTGGGGAATCTTAGGGGCATAGGATGGAAGAGGTTGAGGAATTTCGTCAGTGCGACGGAGTTCCTGTATTAGGAATATGACATGGGACCGATTTTTAGAGCGCACAACAAGCCGACTCTCTGGCTTATTTGTAAGTCCTCAGGGACTTGAGACGGATCAGGGAAGCACTTTCCTTCTCCGAATCCTCTTTTCGACCTAACCTAACCATGTGTGTTAGCTTAGATGATTTACCATTTACCTTTAACGGCGCAAGAATTATGGCGGTTTTAAGTTTCAAACAAACTAAAAATATTAAAATAACAATTTTTGCTTAGATTAAATAAAATCTACATCAATATATAGATATAGATCTCGTTGCATTAATCACATTTCAAAATATATACTACACTACCAAAAAATATAAAAATACACAAAAAATTTTTTTTTGTATATTTTTGTTTTTGTCAAAAATTTTAATTTCCGGGTGTAATTGCAATCTTCTTTGTGGCATCACCTAAACAAATTATTATATAACAGCTGTTTTTTGTTGGCAAATTTATATTTTTGTTTAACTGGCCAACCAGACTCGATTAAACATAAATTAAAAATAATATAAACCACATCCCAAACAAAAATTCTACGTTTAACTAAAGCTTAGCTAACAAACGTAGATAATCTACATCAGGAGTGCCCAAAAGTTCCTTATGGAAGAGCAAACACCAATACATTTAAAGAAAAACTAATTTTTATTCAATATTTTTTGTTGTAAAAACCAATCCATACAAAGAAAAAAGAAAAAAATATTTCAATGTTTACCAGCAAAGCATACGAAAGTGTTGTTGCTTTGCGCTTGCGTGTATAAAGTGAAGAACGACAAAAAAACTAATAAGACAAAGTTGTTTGTGTATTTCGTATTGCTAGTGCTGAGCGCTCTATATGTGTATTAAAACACACAGCCTATAGCTAAGTGTTTTTACAAAAACAATTGAGTACCAAGCGCATAGGCCGTGGGCACCCCTGATCTACATCATAAAAACTAGGCCTTAATTGTATTTAGTTGGGTTTAGGGTTGCTTATTTGAAGGAAATCATATTAAATACTTTTCAATTTGCAAATTTAAGCTAAAAATCGGACAATCGAAAACAAAAGCAAAGATTGGTAAAAAAAGCAACGAAAATAACGAAACAAAGATAATTTGTCTTCACAGGTTTTTATACTTGCTAGCATTTAATATTAAAAGAACACTTGCAAATTATTCAAAAAATGCATATTTTATAAAAATTTTATATTGAAAAATATTCGAAAATGCCGAATTATTCGAGACGGAAAACCGTGATTTTTTGAAAAATCGGTTTAAAAAAAAATCGGAAAAAATAGAAATATCGAATAGTTTGGAAACCGGTTTCGACAACTCTACACTAAAAAAAAAAAAAAATTTACTTAGGCAGAAACTAGTCTAGTCGGATTTAAAAATTAATAGTGTTTATAATTTTTAGAGAAAAACGTTTATTCTTCTTCTTAACCTCAAAATTTCTAAAAGTTATTAAAGTCAGCAAAAAATTTTGTTGAGTCAGCAAAATTTTAGTCAGGAGGGTGCTTGCAAAAAAAAATTGCTAACGTCAGCAAAATCATTTGCTGAAAATCAGCGAACTGACTTTTAGTCATAGGTATCCCATTATGAAGATGCAGTTACAGAAGTTGCGAAGGACGATATATTTGAAGGACGGTATTATATTTTTTTTTTTTTATATTTATTTTAATTATTGGTACAAAGAAGACTTATAGTCTCTTGAATCACCTCCAACATTTAAAATTACAATGACTGAATACTTAACTTAATTACAATGTTAATGTTCTATAGAATTATGAATTATATTATAAGTAATATTTTTTATGAAGATTACTTTAAAGAATTTCCGACAGTTTGGCAGCTATGGGCAAAAAATGATGAATAAAAATCAGGGACCGTAACGGTTATAAGTGATATCAAAAAAGTTCCTTTATAACAGTTATTTTTTGGCTTAAAAAGAAAAAAAAAACATCCAAAGCAGTTATTTTTCAACGTAAAAATAAAATATCGGATGAAACTCTTAAGAAGAGAGTTTTATTTCGCCTTCGTTAAATAAAACTCTTTTGAGGAGTTTTATTTTTTTCGTCTAAAATAAAACTCATTTGAGGAGTTTTATTTTAAAACTTATTTGAGGAGTTTTATTTTAAAACTCATGTGAGGAGTTTTATTTTTCCGTCAGAGAATAAAACTCATTTTATGTAAATTGACACTCAAAGCTTGCCGTTTGCCAGATCATTACAATTTGTAAGGCAGTGTAATCTAATCACTTGCATTGCAATTGAAAAAATCGTCATTAAAATGAAAACATGTGGGTTTTTAATTTGTTATTGTTGGATTCCTATTATTAAATGGTTGTTGTTTTATTTCTTATATATGAAGATATGGAACAAGAAAGCGAAGGAAGTGATAATGAGGATGAAAAAAAGCTTTCTATGAAATCGACAATTTTTCTCCAAGACCCTTATCGATTGATAAACCTCTTTTTGCGTTCTGGGAGGCTAAAAGAATACACTATCCGTACTTGTATACATTGCAAGGAGCATTCTCTGCTCCTAAATTGGTATTGAGCGACCTGCGTTCAAATCTTTCAGCAGAAAATTTAGAAAAAGTTATGTACGTTAAATTAAATAAATAAATTACTGCACACATTATAGAAAATAAAGTTAAATAAATAGCAAAGAAGAAAATAAACAACATGAGTTTTATTTTAGACGGAAAAATAAAACTCCTTAAATGAGTTTCAAAATAAAACTCCTTAAATGAGCTTTATTTTCTGACGGGAAAAATAAAACTCCTCAAAAGAGTTTTATTTCAGACGGAAAAAATAAAACTCCTCAAAAGGGTTTTATTTAATGAAGGCGAAATAAAACTCTCTTCTTAAGAGTTTCATCCGATCTTTTATTTTTTCGTTGATAAATAACTCTTAACTGTGGAATTGAGATCGTTTCCTTAAGATCATAATAGATTCTGAAAAAGCACTTCAATACGAATCGTTTGGTATATAATAGTATACGTCTCCGTTGACTCTAACATAGAGAGTTTTTGAGTTAAAGTTTTCGGGATAACTGTTATTATCGGTCTCTGATAAAAATAGAAAAAAGGAAAATTTTTCAACATTTTAGCAATTTTGAGGCACTAGATGCAGTTTTTTCGGGTTAGTCTATACCACACATTTTTTTCACATAATAACAATTGTGCCCAAGACAGCAAACCAAAATTCCAATTGGTTTCCGAGATATAGCCGTGAGAAAATTTACATGTTCTTCGGAAAAATCAAGTTTTAGCCAAAATATACATGAGGCCATAAAATCCGAACAGCAGCTAAACGAGCAAACCCCAAATAGGATATGTACTTCGAAAAACCGCATACGAGAAGGAGTTTGCATTTTATGTGTTGCACTGTGCTCTACAAAAACTATTTTTATATCCCATTTTTAAGTTTTAGTGAAAAATTTTTGTAAAATTAAATAAAATTTTAGTACAACTTTAATGGAAATCGATTTTATAAAATCAGCAAAGTTTTTTTTTTACTAAAATGTATTTTAAAAATTTTCGACACTTTGGGGCAAAATGTTTTCAACATGTTTCTTTTGTGATATGAATGAATATCCTTTTGTATATCATGAATTCTTTGATATATCACATTCAAATTGACCCAGGGTCTTCAATCATCATATCATATCACATCTCCATATTCAGTTTTTCAATTTTTCAAATGCTCGCGATTTTTTTTTTACGGTTTTAACTTACAAAAAGCAAAAAACCCAATGAAAAAAATACTTCTAAAAGAAACATTTTTGATACAAATGCCATTTTTAGATGTATTTTTGTAATATTTTTTCCCAGTCAAACTTTTTTAAACCTCAATAGAAAAATTTAAATTTTTTATATAAATTAGATTTCGTTTTTTGTTTTTGTGACGCAAATGATATCTACACTCATAATAATCCATGCTAAAAATACGAAAAAAATGCCAAAACAACAAAATCTTTTGTAAAATGAACAAATTTTCGTTTATTTTGCAAAATTTTTGGTTATTTTGACATTTATTTGTATTTTTACGCATGAATTATTATAAGTGTAATTTTCTCGATAATAAAAAAAAACTTTCTGTTATTTCCATGCAAAGAAAAAATTTTTTTTATGTGTTTTCTTTTAAATTTTAAAAAATTTAAAACCAAAAGTTTATTTTTCGATCTTTTACATAAATTATGATGTGAGCAAGATTATTCAAGTTCAAGATCACTTGTTTTTTGTTAACAAAAAAACCGTGGAATGTTTATTTATTAATTAAAAACTTTTTATTTTAGAAAGGTTGAGGTTTAGAAGAATAATAAACATTTTTCTCTAAAAAATTATAAACACTCTTAATTTTCAAATCAGACTAAACTAGTTCTTGTCTTTTTAATGGACTGGCGTCTTCAGTGATTTTCAATTTAAATTGTATTATTATTTGTGTCTAATAATTGTCAGATTGTCTCTATATGATAAATTGTTCAACAACCTGCGGCTGTAAGAATCAAACCTGCGCTCATCTAACATTACAAACGTAACAATACCAATTCATGACCGCTTAGCGATCTCACACCCAAGTATGGCCTCAAATGTAATGCAGCTAAATTGCAGTTTTCTTACCTATTAGCTTTTCTGTTATTGTATATTATACTCAGGAGTGACCAACACTAACAAACACAAATATTCTATTTTTAGATTTTTTGTTTATTTTTGCTATCTTGGCTCTTAAATATGAAAAAAGAAACTTGATTCAAGTTTTTCTAATTTCAGCAACTGGAGTTTAAAAAATTAGAAACATATTTTACCAAAATAAACAACTAAAATTAGAAACAAATTTTGTAATTTGCAAATAGAGACTAGAAACTGTTTAACTATAAAAAGTTTTTGTTCTAAAAAATAGCAGAAAAACTTTAAAATGGGATGTAAAACGTTGCTCTAATTTACGAACTTTATTTTTGAGTGCAAAGCTGCAAATTTTAAATAAAAAATGTTGATAAAACATTAAATTGTTCTCTTACTAACTTATTTCAGAAGTTAACTATGTATATTTTATAATTTTTTTTAAATTTTAACCTATTTATTATATAAAAGTGAAGTTCAATTACAGAAATGCCATTAAAGAAATTTCTTGAGTTTTATACATTTTAGGCAAAAGTCATGCCATTAATTAACGAATATTTAAAATTCCAAAGTAGAACACAAAACAAAAAAAATCGTAAGAAAAAAAGGGTTCAAAGGGTTAATGAGACGAGAAAATAAAAATAAAACAAAACAACTTAATTTTATACAGAAGCAAAACAAAACCGTGAACAATATTGTTAACAAATTAATGTTAAAATAGATAAAAATTTAAATGGTGGCCTTCAAAGTAAATGGAGTAAAACGTGAAATTATGTTAAATATCCTTAAACAAAATTAAGTTGTATCATTTGGTTTTTTTTTTTTCTGTAACAATTAAATATTTTTAGAAGATAAACAAATTATCCAAATCTTTTTATTAGATTTAACTTTAATAAATTTAATATAATCTTAAGTTTATTTAGATATAAAAATATGAATACGTACTTGTACGCTCAACTAAAAAAGTTACACCAAGACAATTTTGTTAAACGAAAAATAATGAAGATTTTTAGTAAATTAATGAAACTTTCTTTAACAAAGTAAACGAAAAATTCCTAAAATTATCGAAAAGCTTCATTCTTTTAATGAAACATGTTTTTAATTCATTGAGTGTATGAAAAAATTATTAAAAATAAATGAAATGATATTTTTCATAAAATTTTAAGTTCAAGTTGCATTTCAATTTCATTATTTTTATGTAAAAATTCATAAATATTATGCAGATAATTATCTCCCTCAGAGTATAAGAAAAACTAGTTAAACACTTTATATGTCAATTTAAAGCTGTAGTAGTAATTTTGAGTACAAAATCATTGCTAGGTAAAAAATCTTCATATTCGCTATTTACATATTTTTTCTACTAAATTTTGTTTTTGATTTTAGCAAAATATCTTGTTAATTTTTGAAACCCGAGTTTTGCTAAAATTATCAAAATTTTTTTATTGCTTTTTTTTTTTTTTTAAAGAGATCACAGTTTTTTTTACACTGAGAGAATTATCTGCATGATATCAATGAATTTTTGCAATAGATCTATGAAATGTCACTTGAACTCGTCCACTAAGACTTTTTCAATAAATTAATGCAGTTTTTTTTATAAAATTTAATGACAAATTTCATATGACTTATTAAAAATTTCATACGAACAATGAAAAAGTTTCATTAAAAATAGTTTAATTAAAACTATGATACTATTTTATGAAGTTTAAGAACTTTTTCATTCCTATTGTGAAGAAAATTTCATTGGTGTAGTGAACAAGTTTCATTAAAACCTGTCCAAAGAATTCTCTCTGTGTAGGAAAAGTTTGACATTACTATAATCTAAACAGTCAAATATACTTATGAAAAACAAATTTACTAATTACCCAGTCAGAAACTGCCAGTGATACAACAAGCGGGGATTTGTATATGGCAGAACCTTTGGTAAAGACACTTTACAAGCGTTTCGAAAATCGTTTGGCCAGTACAGTAGTGCCCGCTTAAATGCGCCCCGCTTTAGTGCGTTCCAAGATTTTTGATTTAAGCAAATAGATTCAGCAACGTTTGTTAATTTTTCCTACATATTTTACTTTTCCAATAATTACAAACACGTTTTTCTTATCTTCTTTAAACGGTCTGCGGACCTCCAAATAGTTAATTTTTCTGTAAAATTTTACAATTTCTGTAACTTTTACAGACTTTTTTTATTTGAGTGTACGTTACGTATATAGAGTAATATACTTTAATAAATAGGATATATACATAAATATATAAACATTTGATTTAACTAAAAGCTTAGAAAGCCGGAATTCCCTTTCTATTTTTGGTTTCTTGATTTTCGTTTATTTTTTGCTTCTTTCGTTGTACGTGATCAAATCAAGTTGAAAGGATAAACCCCCCCTCAATATGTACTTTTTGTAATTTCTTGTTATTTATGTGAGTGTAAATGCCTATATGTGTATGATTTCATATGAGTGTGTAGTAAGATTTTCTTTTGTTAGAATCAGGGACCGGAAATTCACGGAAATTTATGTTTTTTTCTTTCTTTAAGTCTGAGAACAGGGTATATAAAATATCTTCGCCAATCAAAGAATTTGCGTTAAAATTATTAATTATTCGTTGCAGCTTATTTTTGCATATTTTACTATACATGCATATTTTTGCATATTTTATTATTGCATAATTGCACTTATGTTGCTTAAAATGCATATTTTTGTTTGATTGCATATTTTGAATTATTTTTTTTAAATATCGTCCATTCCATGATAGATCGGCCAAAATCAAATCAGGGGTCATTTAAATTCCTTTTTTTCTACACGTATTCTTTGGGATGTCTATTAGTCACTACCGTTTTAAGTTTTGGAAAATTTTCTAAACTTGCGTTTTTATTGCAGTTTTTCAGTTTTTTTAAAATCCACAACATTTTAAAATTAGTGAATTTTGAAAAATCATATTTCATAAAATATTAAAAATAGATATTAAATATTTCAAAGATTTAAAAAGCATATGAAAGCTTCACGTGACTTCTTTATGATTTGTAATTTAAAGACAACCACTTTTTTGGAATTTTTGAATGCATTTTGCACTTCTCCCCCATCACAAAAAAAATATTTTGTTAGTGAACAACAAATTTTAATATTAGTTCCACTTTTCGAAATATTTGTGAATTACCAAAAATCTAGTTTATTCTTTAAAATTTTATATTAAATCATATACCTGAATAAACTGCGATTAACTTTCAATATGACTTAAAGTATGGACTTTGAGCATTAAAAACCTTAACAATCAATTGCGATTGAGTGAAGGATGTAGTATAACCTTGCAATTAAAGTGAAAACTTTACTTATTTTTCTTTTTTGTGAAAATTACAAAATCACTTACTAGGGAGGGGGAGGGGGGTCTACCGATGCGTTCGCTCCGATCTTAATGCAATTTCTATATGAGATAAAGAAAAAAAAGACAAGGAAAGGTATTTTTTTTAGCTACCCAATCTCGCGTTCAAGGGTAAAAGGTGGGGTCACCATTAAGACATTTTTGTACAACAACATGTCTGATAATAATAAAATTCAGATTTTTGATGGCAATTTTGATGTACTCGATAAAACAACAAGTTTCATACCAATTTTGCCTATGTACAGTGTTAGGGTTGCCATTAGGTCAAGAAAACAAAAGTGTTTGAAATTATGTCCATATTCGTGATCTGATAGATGTATTATCACAAAATATATGGTTGCTTCTTCCGTACACAATTACTAACCGAATTGTGTTTGATAAGTTAATTGGAAATACAAATAATTGGATAAATGGATTGTTTATTAGTTCCTTTTCCATCTTTTTAATTTCCGGTACAGTATTTATGTTTTATTAATCGATTATTGGTAGTTCCAAATAAAATAACGTCCTTTCAAATAAATTTTAATGATTTCGGCCGAATTCCAAACAATCATTTATCTGGATGTACATTCAGACTACATGAAGTTGTTGCGTATTTTTAGTTTTGGAGCAAAAAACTACTAAAAAAATAATTTGGGTTTCCACAGATTTTGGTTTTCAACCAGATTCCATTTGGTTTTTTACAAGAACTAAGTAGAAAAATATAGGTAGTGTATCATTTATCATTAATTTCGATTTCGATATACCCTGTTACAACGAAGAAAATAAAATTTTAGAAAATATAATTTTTTTTTTTTTTTAAATTTATTTTCATCGGGATAAACATTAATTGCATTTATAGTAATTAAATGTGCTAAAGTCCCAAAACTTATTTAACAAATTGTGAAAAGCAATCTGATGTAGGCGTGTCCCTATCCGGATTTCATTCCTGCCTAAGGAAATCTTCAGGGGACTTTGTTATTAGAATTTCTAGAGATATTTGTTATGTTAAATCACAAACTCAATGAGAATTTCTTGTCCTCGTCTAGGAGCGAGATTCAATTTTAAAAATAAATATGTTTTAAATTAAAATTGATCATTTATAAATGTGGTAATATTTTTTTTTCTTTCGTTAAAATATACAAAATATAAAGAAAAGTGTTTAATAAAAAAGTGATATAACAAATAAAAACTAAATATCTGGTGTAAAGGACTAAGTTTTTGTAATTAATTTAAGTGATAAAAAAACTGTGATATAAATTCAGAAAATCAATATATATTGACGTTGTCGGACATTTTATATATTTAAAAATCTTTCGAGAATAAATAGATTGAGTTTTACGTTTGCAAAAATATATAAAAAAAAATTATATAAAGAAAGATTTTATTCAAGTTTATTTAATATCTTTATACTTTGTATTTTAAGAAAACAATGAGACTGAATATTTAGTTTTTGTTTTGTATAAAATAAAAAAATATAAATATTTAAGTGCATATTTTTACTGCATATTTTAAGATTTTGCATGCATATTATAAGCACAAACTTTTTAGGTGCATGAAGTTGCTGTCCCTGATTATAATACATTTCATTTCACGCTATTTCTTTAATATATTTTTCTAAATTTTTCGTTATTTTACTTCATTTCTAGAAAAAACAATTGCCTATTCCAAAATTGGACTAACAAGGGGCGTCTTCCGATGGGTTTTCTCCGATCTTAATGAAATTTGGATATGTGATAAAGATTCTATAGCCAGATCGAAATACGTATTTCAACCTAGGTAATATATTTATTTTAATTTATTTTTGTAAATATACACTCAAAAAAATAAATTAGTAGAAAAGTTAGTAAAACATCTTGAAAATCAGGTATACTATTTTTCAGCAATTTTTTTTGCTAAAATTATGTTTTGAACTAAAATTTTAGTTATACTTATTCGGCACTTAAGTGTTTTGAACTAATGTTTTACTAATATGTTACTAATGTATTACTAATAAAATTTTGAGTCGTCACCGGCTTAAATAAAAGACAAAATAAAATATTTAAATTTAATAAAGATTAAATGTGTATTTGTAAACTAAATGTTTATATATATATCAATAATCTTGTGTGTTCAAATTGCAAACAATATATATTTGCAAACAAAAAGGGTAGTATATGTTATATGTTGTTATTTTTTCGTTTCGTTTCTATAATTCTCTGCGGCATTTGCGATCCTTTAAAAGATTGCATCATTTAGACAATAATTGATGTAAGTAGTTCAAAGATAATTTCGTTTATGTTATATATAATTATTTCTATTGTTTACATTAATTCATATCGTCAATTTGGGAGTATGAGTATCTTTGGGAGTATCAATTTGTAACGTACACTCAAAAAAATAAGTTATTACAAAAGTTAGTAAAACGTCTTGTAAATCAGGTATACTATTTTTTAGCAAATTTTTTTGCTAAAATCGTGTTTTCAGCTAAACTTTTTGTTATACTTATTCAGCACTTAACTGTTTTATACTAATGCTTTACTAATATACTAATGTTTTACTAATTAATTTTGCTAAAAAAAATGTGCTGATAAACACATTAATAGACGACAACGACGTCGCGGCATGTCAAGATGTAGTTGAGAAGAGGAAAATGATACTAAAAAGTACAACTCTAATAAGACATATAAAAAAATCAACCATGGAAGACTTTTGTATCTGTTTTTCAGACATAAAACAAAATTGAGGATTAAAACAACTTAAATGTTGCGTTGTCACCGGCTTGTGAAAATAATTGTCTATTAATAAAATAAAAGACAAAAGAAAATATTTAAATTTAATATGTATTTCTATAATAAATGTTAATAGATTAATAATCTAGTGTGGTCAAATTGCAAACAAACATATACAGACATGTAGACAGAGTAAAGCGAAAGACAAAGACACACATCTTAGGTAGATTTTTATGGTTCCTTTTTCTTATTGTTTTTGTTTATTTTTTCGTTTCGTTTCTATAATTATCTTCGGCAGTTGCGTTCTTTAAAAGAAAGCATCATTTAGACTACCATTGATGTAAGTAGTTGAAAGAAAATTTTTGTTATGGTATATATATTTATTTCTATATATTTTCAGATATTAAATTAATTCATGACATCAATGTGGGAAAATGAAAATTTTTATATTTCGTAATTATTGTAAATTATTTTTAAAAGAATCACAAAAATATGTTTTATGATTTTCACCAAATATATTAACTAAACTACAATTTTTTTACAATTTTTTGCGTTTT
The DNA here is from genome assembly GCA_021234595.1 of Delia radicum. Classification (NCBI taxonomy): domain Eukaryota; kingdom Metazoa; phylum Arthropoda; class Insecta; order Diptera; family Anthomyiidae; genus Delia; species Delia radicum. The sequence goes on along the minus strand of CM037853.1, from coordinate 15,249,540 downwards.
TTTCAGTCTACTTCAGCAAAAAATTTATTAATTTTTACCAACGCTTTTTTATTTCTAATCTACTAAGTGTTAGCAAAACTTTTGCTGAATCTACTAATTTTGCTGTTAAAATTCAGCTCGCTGATTTTCAGCAAAAGCTTTTGCTGACATTAGCAATTTTTTGGCTAGCACCCTCCTGACTAAAATTTTGCTGACTCAGCAAAATTTTTTGCTGACTTTACAAACTTTTTTTTTTGAGTGTATTGTAAATTATTTTTAAGGAAGAATCACAAAAATGTTTTATGATTTTCAGCAAATAAATTAACTAAAGTATAATTTTTCTACAAATTTTTTGAAATAAGCTCGCTGATTTTCAGCAAAAGATTTTGCTGACGTTAGCAATTTTTTTGCAAGCACCCTCCTGACTAAAATTTTGCTGACTCAGCAAAATATTTTGCTGACTTTACTAACTTTTTTATTTGAGTGTACGGAGGTTATAAACAAATAAAAATAATCTCAATGTATATAAAAACTAGGGGTTTTCCCGGAAATTCCCCTACGGAAAATCTCGGGAAAATTTCATTAATTATAACTTCCCGTTTTCCCGTTAATTTTGTTGCTGGATCACGGGATATAAAAAAAGTGTCTAAATTGGAGAGAATTATCTGTATTGATATAAATGAATTTATGAATTATATCTATGAGGAGTCATTCGAATTCGTCCATTTAAACTTTTCTTTAACTTAATGCATATTTTCATAAACTTTTGTGAAACATTTAATTTTATTCATTAAAAATTTCATATGCCTAATGAAAAAGTTTAATTGCAAATGGTTTCATAAAAATAATTCATGAGGTTCATTCACTTTGTGAAAAAAACTTCATCAGTTTAGTGAACAATTTCATTAAAACTGCCCCAAGAAAATTCTCCCTATGTAAAAGAGTAAACTTTTGAAGATTTAAATATAGATATTAATAACTTAAAGTTATGCTCTCAATCTAACTCGAAAAATACCTCAAAATATTCCATAAAGAAATAGTTCAAACTTTTTGAGGAAAGTGGTTAAAAAACTTAATATTGAATATTTTGAAATATTGAATATTTCTTTAGTACCGTATTTATACTACAACCAAAAACTAGTAGTTTTTGGCAACTTCTAGGTTTTGTTTAAAAACTGAATGGTAGTTGACAATTATATTTCAAATACTACTAGATTTTGGTTGTAACATTAATGCAGTATACCGCAACTTCGGTAAAATATCACTACTTTTCGGTAACAGGGCAATTTGTTAACAAAGTAAAAAATAAACTTTCTAAAGAGTCGGTGAAACTTTGAGTGTATTGAAGAATTATCTTATAACAGGAAAAAATATTTTACCCATTTTAAGTGTTGAATTTTTATGTTTTAGTTTTCTATCTCATATCTCGAGTACCAGTATTATAGTTTTTAATATTCTTTTATGAATTGAATTTTTATGTTTTTGTTCTTTTGATCTTGTATCTGGAGAATTATACTTTTTCTTGATTAAAAATATCTTTTTACGGAATTTATATTTAAAAGCTAAAAATTAATAATCCAAGTTTCTTTAAAAATTTTCAATTTAAATTGAGTTTCTAGTTATTTAGCGCTTTTTAATAAAACACATTTTTTTTAATTCTAAAAAAATGTCTTTTTTATTATTTCTATGGAACGGGATTTAGGGAAAATATATAAAAATGTGTTTGATTACTAAGAAGACAAGAATATAACAAAATTGATGATTAATATGTGTTTCGTGAAAGATCTGCCTATTCTGGAGGCTCTAGCTTCACTAAAACTTCAGCACAGCTAATATATTTAATTTGCTTTATTTTTGTATATATACGGAGGTGGAAGGCTCGTTATAAATAAATAAAAATAACAAAAAAAAATATTCTGGATGTATATAAAAACAAACAGCAAAGAGAACTGTAAAAAAATTAGGCAGCCGTATTTTTTTTAGCGGTCCAATGTCATTTTACGATTTTTTGGCTTGAAAGAGCTTTTGGAGACATAGTAACTGGTATAAGAAACATGTTCGATAACTTTCTAGTTTTTCTATTATTCAAAAAAATAAATTTTAAGTGACATTAAAACTGGCGTTTTGTTAAAGATTTATAGTTAGATTAAGCTGAAAATATGCATATTATGGCTATCAAATTAATTTGAGGGGGGTGTCTGAGCTTTTTAATTTTGATCCCGCCACAAATCAAATTTTTATAAATGTACTCTTAAAATTATCCATTTTTCCAACAGTCTACGAGGGCGGATCAATAAGTCCGTGACTTTTTCAATGAAACACAGTTTTTTTTTGCAAAAAAAAAAATATTTTTCATCATAATCTCCTTTTAGCTCAATATACTTAGTCCAACATATCTCCAATTTTTGTATCCCTTCCAAAAATAGGTTTTTTCGAGGTCCATAAAATTGGCATTTCTTGGCCATATGGGGTCGTTTTTTTTTTTTTTTAATCAGCGTTAAATCGGTGCAATAAGTTGGCATAATATTCGCCTTTTATTGTTTTTTACCTTTTGAAGGTAAACGATGTGGATTATCCCGCGTGCATACCAAAAAATTGTCCTCATCTTAAACGTATGCGCTGTGCATACATATATATATATGTATGTACACCGCATACTCTAGAGACATTTATTCATTCCCCCGCATAGTTTAGGGACATTTGCTTACTTTGGGGACTGTCCCCAAAATTTTCGCGCCTTTTCATACATCTAGCGTTTAAGATGAGGACAATTTTTTCTATACACCGCATATTCCGGCGACAATTTTGGGCGTGTCCCTAAACTATGCGCTGTGCATACATATATATATATATATATACATACATATATATATATATATATATATATATATATATATATATATATATATATGTATGCGTAGCGCATACTTTAGGGACATGGCCAAAATTGTCGCCGGAATATGCGGTGTATAGAAAAAATTGTCCTCATCTTAAACGCTAGATGTATGAAAAGGCGCGAAAATTTTGGGGACAGTCCCCAAAGTAAGCAAATGTCCCTAAACTATGCGGGGGAACGAATAAATGTCTCTGGACTATGCGCTGTGCATACATATATATATATATATATGTATGCGTAGCGCATACTTTAGGGACATGGCCAAAATTGTGCCCGAAATATGCGGTGTATCGAAAAAATTGTCCTCATCTTAAACGCTAGATGTATGAAAAGGCGCGAAAACTTTGGGGACAGTCCCCAAAGTAAGCAAATGTCCCTAAACTATGCGGGGGAACGAATAAATGTCTCTAAACTATGCGCTGTGCATACATATATATATATATATATATATATATATATATATATATATAAAGTATGCGCTGTGCATACATATATATATATATATATGTATGCACAGCGCATAGTTTAGAGACATTTATTCGTTCCCCAGTATAGTTTAGAGACATTTGCTTACTTTGGGGACTGTCCCCAAAGTTTTCGGGCCTTTTCATACATCTAGCGTTTAAGATGAGGACAATTTTTTCGATGCACCGCATATTTCGGGTACAATTTTGGCCATGTCCCTAAAGTATGCGCTACGCATACATATATATATATGTATGCACAGCGCATACTCTAGAGACATTTATTCGTTCCCCCGCATAGTTTAGGGACATTTGCTTACTATGGGGACTGTCCCAAAGTTTTCGCGCCTTTTCATACAGCGTTTAAGATGAGGACAATTTGTTCTATATACCGCATATTTCGGAGACAATTTTGGGCATGTCCCTAAAGTATGCGCTGTGCATACATATATATGCATAACAAATCATATAACATGATAGATAATTCCAATATAACTTTATTTATATTACACTTCATATAGTGCAATATGTAAAAATATATAATTACATATTGATCTATATATGATTACATATGTCACATTTAATTGCATATTTTTGTATACAATTGTATTTAATTGGATGGAAATGTTTCACATTATGAGGATAAAATTCGGATTCAAACTGTATCTAATTGCAACAAATAATGTCTAATTGTATCAGATTCGATCTAATATGATACAATACTATGTTCCTATTTTTCGGATATAATTATATATAATACGAAAATTCACAAAATATTTTTTTTACATGGGTATAATTCGATTAAATTGGATGGGAACAAAATTCGGACAAAACTATATCAAATCACTTCTAATTGTATTTAAATAAATGTAATATGATACAATTAGATATAATGTGATACAATTTATTTGGGCCACGTTTCGCATGAAATTTTATATTATTAAGTGTGTTTAGGTGAAATTTAAATAAAAAAAAAATTATAAAACTATAGAAAGCTACATATCAGTTTTTTTTTTAATCGTGTATGGTCTAGAACTTAAATAATTTTTTAATTTTCATTACGAAATTACATGTCGCAAAAACATAATTTTTATTTTTTTTTTAAAAAATTATAATAAACTTGTTTTAAAAAAAATTAACAGAAATTACATGCAGCTCTTCGCTTACCGAAGCGACCAAAAGAACACCGTGTAGAACTGGCTACATTTCGAACTCCCAAATCATACACAATAAACCAGTTCTAACAACAATGGGAAGCGTGAAAAAGGCTTTAAGAAGCTTATTTGTCATATCTTGTACCGGGTTTACGAATGCCGCCGTTTAAAAAATATTAAACCTGGTTTAGCATTTAAAAAAGCTTTTCTGAAATGGTCACAACTTTAATGAAATGGTCACCAGATTGTCCGAATTTTAATTATGTAATTTTGCAAAAAATATATAAAGGGTCCACCAAATAACTTTTTTTTTTTGAACTCCTGAACCAATTGGACTTTGTATGGCGTCATACCAAGGTCTTTATGCAAAATTCGTCTCAATGATGTCTCCGAAATGTTCAAGTGTTGAGAACGACGGTGAATTGATGTTGATGGCGCTTCACGCACACTTTCTGCCACAGCAGCAATATTCTCGGGTATACGCACTGTTTTTGGCTTTTCACGCTTTGGTTTATCGATGAGGATGCCAGTTTCTTTCACTTTTTTCACAAGATAACGAACATACGAACCATATTCGTTCAGCGGAAGGATAAAACTAATTATCTGTCAAATCAGACATGAGCTAAGTGTTACCATTCACGAAATAAGCACTAGTTGAAAAAAAAAACGTTAGATGGCGGACCCTTTATTTTAAATTTATTTATTTTTAACAGACACAATGCAAACTATTCAATTACAGTAAATGCCACTGAAGACGAACACGGTTAAAACGAACCCTCAGTTATTGCGAACTAATCGATTTGGTAGAAAGTTATATAAAAAACATACTTATGTTAATACGAACTCGATTAAGACGAATTCCGAAATAAGCAGAAGTTGAAAAAAGCATTAGATGGCGGACCCTTTATAATGTGCGTTTCACCGACAAAGAGAGTTTTTTACTAAATCATTTTTTAAAATTGTTTTTATAATGTTGTTTTTATTGGTTCTGACAAAAAGATAAACCCTTACAGCTTTAAAATCGCAACGATTTCTTATTCCGTTTTGTGCAATAAGATCTCTAAAATCCAGTGCTACCCATTGATAACAGTGGGACGGACATAAGTGGAGTTTTTCTTAATTAATAATTTATTTTCTTATAGGGGAAAATTTTCGGTAAATAAAAGTCTATTGATTTTTAATATTGAATCAATTTTATATGTTTCTTTTAAGGCATTTGACTATGACACCCCATCAACCCATCACCGGCATCAGTTTCCTCACTTAATTTATTACGGAAAATATTTAGACAGTATTACAATAAAAAACAACAATTCGCAGGAATACAGGCCAAATTGTTACATGCAGAGAAGGGAGTCATGATACGAAAAAATAAAACGCAACTACAAGTGGCCAATATTAAGGATAACCCTCATTCATAAGAGACCTAATAAGAAAACAATGCGGCAATTTAATGCTGCATCATGAGCCCGCTAGCATAAACTTAATTTACTAAAGCCTCTCAGAGTATAACAACAACGGCAACAACACAAAAAAGTCAGTAGTGGATGCATACAGCTACTAAATGGAAGTTGTATCAAAAAAATATACAAAAAGGAAACGTTTGTTGCAAATCAAAACACACGTGCTCTTCCTAAAAAAAAACAATTGTGGCACATATGGGCATTTCTATAGAAAGGTCAACCTTTACCCAAAAATTAAAAGTGCACAAATAATTCCTTTTGACTTAGGTTATTTAGGAAAAATACTTAAATTTTATTAAATTAAAAAATACAAGGTATATCTTAGCTGCCATTATGATAAAACGGACTGCAAAGTTGAGTTCATGTTTTTGGTCAACTTTTAAAATTTTCGGTAAAATTTTCTCTTAAATATTTTCTTCTTTATGAGTGATGATGCAAGTACAATCCTACCTCAATGTGTTAAATTCAACAACAGTAAACTAAAAAAAAATTCTAACTTTTGATTTGCTTTCATTGACAGTGTCACGTTCGTCACCGCAATACAACTTTTATTCGCATTCATTCTGCGTTGCTAGTATCAAGTCCTTAAAACTTTAAATTTAAATCAAGTTTATTGTCAAAAATTTAATAATAAAAAACTGGGACATATAAAGTCCAGTTAAAATTTTATAAAATTTCAAACCATGTCACGTCACGTCACGTCACCTAGTAAAATATTGTTATTTTAAACTATATATGCTTTACTTAGATGGCATCCTTAGGTAATAAGAACGAATGACGGTATAAGAAAAAATTTAAAACTTAAGTCACAATCTAAGTGTAACCTCAGAGTTTCTCCATAAAATCACATTTTCGAGATCTCACTGTAAAGATTAAAAAACCGGATTTTTCGCTATATTGGGAACGTCATAACATCGCGAATTATGCTTTATTTACAAATCTTTTTATGTCATCTGAATGTCATCTCAGTTCGAATTTAGTGCTCATCAAACCTTTAAAAAAAAGTATATTCTAGTATCAAGGTTAGGTTAGAAAACTTGTTAGCCTGTGCAATTTAATTAATTTAATGCTATCCGTTGCGATTCTCAAACATTGTTTTTTTTTCGAACAAATGCTATCATTTACCTAATGGAAAGTTTATGTCACATCACGCTACGTAACTCCACATTTCACACTATGGGTTGTAAAAGAAAATTAAAAAGGGTTTATTAATACAGCAAACTTTAAAACAAACTTAAAATATTTCGAATCATAGTAAAAAAAAGTTTTATCCGTCACAATACAGAGAGTTCTGCGTTTTCGCAGAAGACGAAAAAAAACAACTCTTTTTTTTGTGTTATATGACGTGACCCTCTTAAATTGAATATATTTTAGGACCACGCGGTTTGATAGTTTTCCTATTTTTATTAAATATAGAGCTTCTTACGTTCTACACCCATTTTTTCACATCATTAAGATCTACGACTGTAACGTTTGGGACTATGGAAATGCCCATATTTAGTTTTTTCCTTCTTCTTCAATTTTAAAATATTGAGGGATTTTTTTAAGTATTTGAGTTTGAGATGACTGACTGGATTCCCATTGAGACACGTGCGTTTGATGCAAACAACAACACGAGCAAAATGTTGTTTACCAAAAGGACTAACTTTAAAAATTTGACTTTACGTGGCGTTTGTATTTGAAAAATGAAAACATTTTTAAATTTTAACAATAAAATAACAATTTTCATGACTTACGCAAAAATATATAAAAAAAATAACAACTTGAAAGTTAACTAAAGAAGAGGTGGACTAAGCATGAATGAATTGGCTGTGTATTATTGAAATTAAATGAATTGGCAGTATATCTTATGTATGCGTTTTTGTTATCCTTGGTGTACACACACAAACACAGTGGGTGTTTAAGGTGAAATAATGTTAGTGAATGTGGTTGTATGTATGCTTATATTTGGATATATGCACGCGGTCTTAACATCTAATCCTAAAAAATGAAATAATTTCTCGATTTGATGTTTATAGTATATGGAGTATAGTCAACAAGGGTGTCCTTTATGGTTTTTTCTTCTACTCTGCCACAATGAGCTCAAAATTAACTCACGTACAGTTTTGTTGTTTCTTTTTTTTTTTTTTTTGTCAAATAAAAGGTTGTCCTGCTTCCTTCCTTCATATATCTCACAGCATCTATAGTGAGTTGATTCATGGTTCATTGGTATAAAATCCAAATTGTATAGTGTTTATTTGATTTATATTCCTAAACTCTTAAAAAAAGCAATAAAATTTTAAAACTGTTTTTGGGAGCCGGCATAAAATTTGAAGAAAGTGTTGTAAAATGTTTTAATCTTGATTTGGGCCAATATTTTGTCTCTAAGAAGTGTTTATTTCCAAAATAGAAAAAAACAGGTTAGAAATGAAACCCTGCACAAATTATAATTTGGACCATATACCGCTAAGGCCGAGTTTTTGGGATGTCAGTTAAACTTGGTTTAGTTAAACCGGTAACGAATTTTGTCTGCCATTTCCAAGTTTATTAACAAAACTTAGTCGAAACCACTACATCTTGTTTAAAGTTTTGGTCTTAAACATAATAATACAAAATAAACCAAAGTTCAGAAGAAATATTCCATTCAAAAACTTCGATAATCTAAGTTTAAATATAATCTACATCCCAAAAACTCGCCCTAAGAGGCCCAAACTCCAGTAAGGAAGATAATACTAATTTCTTTGTCGGGATAAAAAAATATAAGAAAAAGATTGGAATGAAATGAAATGTTTGGTTGGTTTCTTTTTTGCATCTTCAGGTGGAATTTTGATGAAAACTTTGAATAGCAGAAAGAAGTTCATTATTTAATAATATTCACATAAATAAATTTATTTTCTATTATACAATTAACTTAATTAATTAATTTACTTAACAAAAAGTTTAACTGCCAAGAGAGGTATCCCGACCCGAACCCACAGTTTTTACTGAACTTTGGATATATTGTAGACGAGAAAAAAAACACGTTTTTGTCTAAAAATTACCTAAATTATATTTAATTAAACATGGGCTAAAGTACTCAAGAAAGCAAAAGTCTTTATACCCATAGTGCACAGAGAGATGTTTGTTGAACGGATTTTAATGAAATTTTTGATTAAAATAGTGAAGTTTTCTTCACAGACTCAATGAAAAATTTGTCCAACTTTATGAAAACGCTTCATAATTGTCATGAAACTGTTTTTATGAAACTTTTTCATTGGGAGTATGAAATTTTTAGTAAATAAAATTAAAATTTTAATGAAGTGCGCCCGGTAGGCTAATTGGTAGCGTGCTGTCTTATCAGTGTGGAGGTCGTGGGTTCGATTCCCACCAGAGGCACTGGTCTGTTTTCGCTACAGCGCGCCGAAGGCAATAGTAGCTACCCAGCAAAACTACACATTACCAAATCATGGGTAAAGTAATGTATCGCCATAGGTCTTCATGCATTACTTTACACGTTACTTCACTGATGAATTATACAGGCGATGAGCTTCGAAGTAACTCATTACCTTGTAGGGGGTAAAGTAACTGGTTACTTATAAGGTGACATGGTGGGAAAAAGTAATGTGTGTATAAATAGATTTTCATAAAAAAAATGCATAAAATTTTTTTAATTAAATAAATAACTTTTTTTTTTATTAAATAAATACATGGTCATGCTGGGATTTGAACATGGGGTCTCTGGTATTTAACAATTAGTTAGGCGATAACTCTACGAACTGAGCTATCAATACATACAATATTTTATTGCTTAAAATGTAAATGAGTTGTTGTGCTTCGTGTTTTCGTTCGTGATATCAAAAATATGCACTTTACCATTATGCTTACAAAAAATCACAAAATAATGTGTCTATAAATAGATTTTCAAAAATATATATTAATAATTACTTTACGTTTATGATGTAATTGATGATCGGTAAGTCATTATTTTATGTTTTGAAGTAATGTAAAATATAATAAGGTATCATTACAAGGTAATCCATGAGTGTTCAGTTATCGGTAACTCATTACTTCTTATTTTAAAATAATGATACAGGTAAGGAGTACACACTACAAGGTAATGCATTACTTTATCGCACCCATTACCAAAGTTTTGCTGGGTAGTGCTCGGTTAGGGTAATAGTATATAATTTGTAATTATATGATTATTAATTAATAAAATAGAAAATAAATAAATTTTAATGAAATTTTATAAAAAAAACTGTTTTAAATAAATGAAAAGTTTCGAGTTCCAGTGACATTTTATATATCTAATGCAAAAGTTCATGGCTATCATGTAGATTCTCTCAGTATGCATTAGAGGCGTTCGAAAAAACGAAAGTAAATTCGAAAGTCAACGTGTGGTCTAGTTTGGTTCCATTGCATATAAAAATATTTTAAGATTGGTGCCGATTGGATAAGAAAAAAAGTCGATTAAAAATTTAAACTGTGTTTTGTATAGGGAAAAATTTCTTTTCTTAGCTTTTGCAAACATTATTTAATTTCGTAATAGTTTTTATTCAATATGATAAATTAATCACTATAGAGACAAAATAATGTTTTAAAAAGGTATAAAAATCCAAAATCGGTTTAGTAATGGACCAGTAATATAAAGTGCCCCAGACCACTAATGTTTCAAAAATACTTGACCACAAAATTCGAGCACACATCCTACACGTTTTTGAAATTAAGGCTAAAATGAACTTTACACGTCTTTGAAATTACGGCTAAACTGCACTTCATGAGGCGTTCTTAAAAAAAATTCGGTGGTCACCTCCAAAATTTAAAATCTGCGGTTAATAGGGCCGGGGCCCAAAATCGGTACGCGTAGTAACATATAAGTGTGTGTACTCCAATGAAAGGAAATTTTCTCAGGATTTCAAAAAATACATGATACATTTTTACATACATTTACACCCGTTTAAACACCCGGGTGTAACTAGTTCATCAAATAACCCGGGTGTAACTAGTTCATTAAAAGTGTGTATCACCCAAGTCCCACGTAACACATAGGATAGGTCAAAACCCGTTTTTTTTTTTTTTTGTTTGAAAAGGACCGGTCACTTTAATATGGCGATTTCAAAGAAGATGGCAAATTACAACAGTATAGAAAGCTTCTGATGAGTTCTACCAGTGTCACCAAACTAACCCATATTAGCGAAATTGTAAAAATTACTTCGTTTTCGATATAAATAACTAGCCACCCGGCTAAAAATTTTCATAAATCGATCCATATAGGTTCAATGTATGTTTGTACACGCAGAATACAGACTCGGTAGTATCAGCAGTATTTTGTTAGCCAATCGAATGCCTCGGTTGTTGAGACCAATATTTGCGGTTGTAATGACAGGCATTTCATTGAAACAACAAATTTTTTATCACGACAGTAAAATTTCAATTGCCTCAACTGAAATTCGGCAATATCTACCAAAAAATTCGATATGTACAACCGAACCATTCGATTGGCTACAAATACGTTGCTACTACCGAATCGGTACGCGTAGTAACATATAAGTGTGTGTACTCCAATGAAAGGAAATTTTCTCAGGATTTCAAAAAATACATGATACATTTTTACATACATTTACACCCGTTTAAACACCCGGGTGTAACTAGTTCATCACATAAAAACAAAAAAAAAAAACACTACACAGAAATAAATTACAAAATGCTGTTTGTTATATTAACAAGTGTCACAGAACAGTATTGTAAATACAAAAAAAAAAGTTTTTTAAATTGGCACCAACAATGATGATAATTTTGAATTTTTGGTTTTAAAGAATTTTTATTTGAAAATCTACAACTTACATAGAATTTGTTGGAAATAAATTTTAATTTAAAAATGAGGATGTTTGAATTTACAAATTATATTGTTGGGGCCAACTGTTTTTTGTGTGTAAAAAAAAACTCCTTCCCCATTTTTGTATTTAAAATATACTGAAAAAATAGCTCTAGTGTGTTACATATCATGAATCCTAAAAATATTTATTGAAATCTTGCGGAAATATTCTTTTAGTACCCACACTTATATGTTTCTACGGAAAACCTGGTCTTTGGGGCCGGGCGCCGAGGAGATAATTTTTTTTTTTAGTAACGCCCGATAAAGTGCAGTTTTTCCGAAATTATTTAATGGACTCATAAATTGTGAGGAATGGAATATTGTTTTGTTTTAGGATTATGACAACCTGTTTTAAGGTGACGTCAAAAATATACAATAGTTTTGTGAAATTTTTCAAAACTCCAATTTCAATCTCCAAATTTTTTCAACAAAATCGAAAAAAATAATTTAGGCAGCAAAAACAAAAAAAAAATTTAAAATAACCAACGGTACAATTGGGTAGCGCAGCGATTTAATTTTTGCAGATTTCGAAGAACATTACGAAAATTTCGAATATAGCTCTATATCTGCATATTTCGTTATATCTTATGTTATATGTAAGCTGATCTTTTTTATATCATCGTATAAACCGTATATGAGATCAAATATACTTACATGTATAGTTATATATAACTATATAAAATACAATAAAAACAAACAAATTCTATTACATTTATGTATGGAATAAATAATAAAATCTTTTACTTTTCTATATTATTGGTTAAGACAAAAAAAAACTAAATTCAATGTATTGAAAGCAACAAAATATGGTAAAAAGGCAGAAAAACTACACTTAAAAAAAATTCGAAGCTAATAGAATAAATAATATTATATTACCAAAACACTGCATTTTAAGCCACTTTCATTAATGTGTTGATAGATCTATTTCGGGAATTTTCTAGGTTCCCATCATCAGAACACGTTTTGAAAGAGGTAACAATCCCATGCAAAACATCAAGCATTTATATAAACTAGTTTTTTCACTAAATGAGAACTAATATATGAGCTCGAAGTTAAAAATTATCACCATTGATCAAAAAATAAATTGAAAACTTGTTTTTTGTGTGTAAGGTCTACATTTGGTAGATATTCAATACACGTTTCTGTTTTTTTGCTTTTCCTTTTTATTTGTTCATTTGTTTTGTTTAAAAAACAAAATATACAGGGGGAGTAGTAAACAAGACCGTACTTTGTTCTTTTATACAAGTTTGATATAATTTTTATTAAAAATAAAAATTATGTTTTTTTCAACCTTTAATTGTGCAATGAAATTTATTCAAGTTCGAGGCCATACTCTATATTTCTTTATTAGGATATTGTCCTAAAGAATAGTCTGTAGAGTTTTTGTTTTCAAATTTATTAATTGACAAATTAAAAATCTTAGAAAAGACAATTAGAAAGCTTACGAAAAATATATTTTATAGCTTGAAATCTTTAAAACCCAAAGAACCGAATCGAATTTGGCCGTAAAACCACAATCTGCGATATATGACGGGTGGAATTAACTTTCTCTATCTTTCTCTTTCTAACTTTCTCTATCAAACGGATTTGTCTTTAACCCTTATACCACTGGGATATTTTAAATTCTCTTGTAATTGGATTTAAGTGATGATCGTCTGTAGACGGACTTAGTGGTTTAAGGGTTAATATAATAAGTAAAATTGTTAAGAAAAAGTCAAGTCTAGACTAGAATTTTGTAGAATTTATGAATAATATTTTGTAAATGCAAATTTTGGACTAAAATCGCCTAAAATCTATGTTTTTGGTACAAACTGAACCGAAACTACAGTCAAATGAAAGAAACAAAAAAAGTTCATATATATAGATTTATTTTCACTCAAAATGTTTATCATTAACCGCTAATTTTTAAAAGTTTCTTAAAATTACGTTATAATTATGAAATACTACCAAAAAATATATTTTAAAAAATGCAACAACATAACAATAACAACTTTTAATGTTACAACAATCGAAAGCAATGGAATCAATTGTTTAATAATCTGAAGCCCTTCATCTTTCCCCACCTTTCATCTCTATACTATCCCTTTCCAAAGAAAGCAACACACTAAAAATATAGGAAGTAATTCCTGAGTGTTGCCTCTCTTTTTTTAAAAAAAAAAAAAAAAAAAAAAAAATTTGAAAACAAAATTGACATTATATCTATGAAACAATGTGTATAAGTCAAATTGAAATCAATTCAAATTTTTCAATCCATTGATTTACGTTTAAATTTTCATTATTATTTGGCATATGAAAAACACTGTAGCTAATTTATTTTCTTAAAATATCGCTAAATCAAACTGAAAAATCGTTAGAAAATAGCTATATTATAAAATAATTAAAAAATGCTGCGATTAATCGATTAATTTATCAAAGTTTTAAGATCTGTTCAGAAATTACAAAAAAAGTAAACAAAAATGCAATAAAAGTGTAGTCTAGTCAAAAACGACTATTTATAAGGCACAAAGTGGTCTTTGTAAGCTATTTCGGATGCCTAGACACATTCAGATTGCATTGATATGTTCACGAAAGTTGTTTAGATTTACAATGTCTATAATTTTGTCATATATTGTTAGTGAAAAATTATGAGTATCTGTAAGTTATGCTGAAAAAAGCAAATAAAAAAAATTTTCTTCTATATTTTTTCAAAAAAGTCCAGGAAAAAATTATTTTTTGCACATAAAAAGCTTATAAAATTTGTTCAGTAGACTCTTCACTACATTATTGCCAAATATAGTTAAGCAATATCATCAAGTCTGAGTTAGCTGTAGGCCAAAAACTGAGGACTCCTTTTTTTGAGTGGTGCTCTGATTTTCAAAATCTTTTGAGGTCCATAAAAAAAATCGGTAGTCAAACTGGCCAAACCGAGTACAGGGTTTTACTAACCTTTGGTAGTACAATCAAACCTATACTGTCGAGTCCGTGCATTTTTCCAAAAGTCTTCATTTGTTGCACTGTGTTAATGGCTAACTTTGCAAGTTTTGCTTTAGAATTTTATGATAAATCGCGAAATAATTATGTTTTATCAATACCGACAAGGAAATAAAAGCTAAGAAAAACGTAAAGAATGACTAGATTTCCCGCTAATTGCTAAATAATGTTTTACCACGTTAAACGCATTAAAAATCGCTAGTTTTGACGAGAAAATAGATAAATTGGCAACAATGATGAAACCAAATAGTAGTGCGAATTCCCAAAGAGTTTTATGAAGCTATATTAAATTGTATCAAAATATATATAACTTGACCAAATTAGATAGACCAATTTTACGAATAAAATTATAGCAGAGGCGATCCCATGGGATCACATGAGATAAGGTTAGGTATGCCATTTTTCGGATCAGCTGAGATATAATATAAAATTATATATACGACTATATATGATTGTAAATACCTATATCGGAACTTTGTAATCGGGTTTGGAAATTTCAAATGATTTTGAATTGTTTATTATAGTTATTATGCAAGCATTATTTTTTTAGTGTACTTTAGTAAAGTGACATTTTTGGTAGTTTTTTGTTAAGAAAATCAGTTTTTTTCGTAATTTAAAAACCAATTTATATTTCAAATTCGCAAAAGTATTCATTTGTTGTATTCTTATTTTTTTTTTGTTAATTCGTTTCCCTTCCTCTTTGTATAAACTTTACCTAACAAATAATTTAAAAATTTATTTCTTCTATTTCCTTCTGTTAAAGCCCATTTAGTTTGTATTTGAGCAGCCCATGGCACATGTCAATTTAATCCGAAATGACAATATTGAACCGTAATAACACAAAATAACAAAACACACGCGGTGGCGACCACAACCTGAAGGGAAAATTGTAAAAAAAAGAAAGAAACCCTAAAAAATTACTACTCGTAGTATAAGAAAAACTGTTGAACACAATAACAACAAAAACACATTTGAGAAAATATTATTTTTACGTTTTTTTTTATTTTCTTCAGTTGTTTCAGGAACAACTTTAAATCCTTTTTTTATAGAAAGCAAAAATGGGGAGTTTTAGGTGAACACATTCTAACAGATATAAAGAATTGAAAACACCACACAAATAAGGTCACGTAGTTGTGTTAGAAAACCAAAAAAAAAAAAAGAAAACATTAAATACACACACATACATAAAAAAAAAGTTAGTAAGAATTGTTTAAGATCTGACAAAATCCCAAACCAGAGTTTGTTAACTGAGAGTTCTTTTTTTTTTTGGGGAGGTTATAATAGGCCTTTAGGCAGTATTTAGTTAAAAAATCTACTGCAAAATGCCACTGACAATTTGCCAAAAAATACAAAAAAAAGAAAAGTACTACGAAAATAATAAGAAAAAAATTCCAACAGAAAATGCACATCTAATTTTAGACACTCTCTCTCTCTCTCTCTCTCTGTGTATAAGGATGCCTAAGGATATTTAAAAATTAGGACATGAGTGTAAAAAGAATGAAAGAACAAATGCAATCGTGCATGCTATTTAATGACTGACATAATCATTCCGCAGTTGGTTTTGTTTTCTTATTTTCTAAATTATCTTAAATGAATCTTAGATATACAGTTGAACCTCGATTATCCGGGGTGCACGGGACCGGACTCAGCAAGGATAATCGAAAACACGGGTAATAGAAGTTATATATTTTTCCCGAATTTTAACTCTTTGTATGTAGGTGAAAAGAAAAAACAAGCAAATAAATATGTGTGCTGCACGGATAATAGAGGTGAAGCACGGTTAATAGAGGAAAAAAAAAATAATAGCACGGATAACAGAGGTAAACACGGTTAATAAAGGTATAAATCAAACCAAAAGCATGCCGGTTAACAGATGTACCCGGTGAATAGAGGCCCGGATAATCGAGGTTCAACTGTAACACTGGTCGACAAAAAAAAAAAAATGTTTTTCTTTTGTTTCTGTTTTAATGCAGAAATTCTGATTCTAGACTTCGAAAAACAGCAAAATATCTCCATTGCTACACACAGAAAAATAAAGTGCCAACCGAATTGAAATGTATATTTTGGTGGCTACAACCAAGAAATTCGATTAATACAACATTATACAAATGCGATTTCTGAAAACTTCGGGTATTGCAACTAAAATTCGGTGGCATTAACCGAATTTTATTGTGAAAACTAATATTCAGTTGTACCAATTAATTTTTGGCGTGGTAACAGAATTTTAGTTGTCAAATGGCATACTTTTTTTTCTGCAGGTAGCTTTTAAAGTTTGCTGTTGCTGTTCGACGTCTATGTGCAAGTTTTGAAGATTTTACGATCAGTAGTGGGTAGCACTTAGATCTAAAGCAAACTTTGATGCAAAAATATTTTTCCAGTTGTTAGTAAAATAATTGAAACCAACATTTGACATTTAGAAGTCAACCCCAAAAATCGTGTCGATCGGTGTAATACATGATATTTTTTAAATGTTTCTACAGAAAAAATTGCTCCGTTATTAAAAGTGTGTATCACCCAAGTCCCACGTTACACATAGGATAGGTCAAAACCCATTTTATTTATTTTTGTTTTTGAAAGGGACCGGTCACTTTAATATGGCGATTTCAAATAAGATGGCAAATTACCACAGTTCAGACAACTTCTGATGAATTCTACCCGTGTCACCAAAACTAACCCATATTAGTGAAATTGTAAAAATTACCTAAATTAGCGAAATTGTAAAAAATACTTCGTTTTTAATATGAAAACTAGCCACCCGGCTAAAAATTTTCATACATATATCCATATAGGTTCAATGTATGTTTGTACACGTAGAATACAGACTCGGTAGTAGCAACAATATTTTTTGCCAATCGAATGCTTCGGTTGTTGAGACCAATATTTATTCCACTGAAACAACAAATATTTTGTCACAAAAATAGAATTTCAATTGAAAATGAGTAACATCGGTCTAGCCGTTTAAAAGTTATGAGTGGAAATGTGATGGTACCTCTAAATTTGTCATACAAATTGGTGACATACAAATTCGTGCACTGTATATTGGTACAATTCATTGTAATGTTTGGTTTATAAAATATATCGTCATATTTTTCCACCAGACGCTAAGAGGTGAATAATATTTAAAATTCATCTAAAATGTTTATTTCCCCTCAAATTTTTTTTTTTACTAAATCAATTTGTTTTCAGCTTAAAAATAGTTTTTCTCCTCAAAAATGTTTTTTCCTCACAGTTTATTTTTTGCATTCAAAAACGCTTTTCACCTCAAAATTTTGTTTTCACCTCTAACGTATTTTTTTATTGTTTCATTTGTAAGGGTTCATTGTGGAGGGTATAATAAAAAAAAGTTGTTTTTTACTTGTTTTGTCTTTTAGTTTAGATTTCTCGAAAACCTAATGTAATGGAACAACTCAAAAGTCAGATTCGGATTTTTGGGTGGTCTTCCGAATAGAAATAATATTAGATAAATTGATATATTTTTAATGTTAGTTAACCTGAAAGCGATATTATATCGGCTTTAAAGATATTAATTGCTATTATTGGCTAAAAAATCTAACATTGGCAGAAAATAATTTTATGCAAACCAAGTAGAAATACTGAGGAAATCAATTTAAAACATTGATAAATATTAACCCTGCTCTGAGATCAATATTAAATTAAAAATTTTAGAAAAGAAAAATTTAAAAAAAAAAATCGTTTGATAGCTAAAATGTAATATATTTGTAGCGATATTACTTAATTAGCATTAATTGCTTTTAAAAGATAAATTTATTTATTTATTTTGTGTTCAAACATTTAGTGGCTTTTAAAATTCAATTAAAACTAAACGCCAACCGAAAAAACCAAATCCAAAATATTTATGTATGCAAAAATGTTCAATTCAAGATGTTAATATTAGATGCCCCCACCTAATGTTGTAACGGTGAGACAGACGTACACAAATATTTTGCCTGGTGGCTTTAAACTTGTTTGCAATAATTCACTGCCAACTACTTTGAGATTTGTACACACAATGCAAATGTGTTTAATGCATTTACACCTATCCCTCGATTTGCATGATACTTTTGTTTTTACACTACTTCACTTTTGCACGATTTTTTATTTCTCGTGTATATTGAGGGATGGGGAAATAAGCTCGATTTACGCGATTTTTTTAAATGTTAAAACTTTAAACTTAAAATAATCGAAAATTGGTGTTCGGAGCGAAATTTGGAGTTTCTTCTGAATTACTGGCCCAGAAAGTATTTTAGGAAAATGAAAAAAGACATTGTTTCGTGCAGCTTTTCCATTTAGGAGGGAAATTTTTGAAATTTGTTTTTACTTCAAAAAAAATTTTTTTTTTTCATACTTTAAGAATAGTTGGTTTTTATTCGGTACTCTGCATAATCGGTATGCTTCTTTTATTTGCAAGCTACACAGAGAGAATTTTAGTGGGTGAAAAAACAGAAAATTTTCAGTAAATCAATAAAACGTTTCTTCTCAAAATAAACGAACATTTTTTAAGTTAATATGAATGAAAAGCTTTTGTATGAAAACTTCTAACATAAACAAAGTTATATTTTTTTTTATACAATTTTATGGAAATTTGCATTAAGTTAATGAAAAGTTTCAAAAGACGAACTCCTATGCAATTTTATTAATTTAATGCAAAATGTTGAATTCGTGATTTTTGTACTTAAACATGAAAACAATGCTTCTTCACAAAAAAAAATTGAAAACTACTTACTTGGAAGCACAATTGTAAGAAAAAGATTTGTCGCAAGCGCTTGCTATGTGCATATATAAGTCATGACTTTTGTTCAAGATGAGCCGCTTAGAAGGAATTGTTTCTGTCTCCAAAAGACGTTTATTTAAGATGGTTTTAATGTAATCAAATCACTCCTTATCTGAAAGCTTTCATGCAAGCGGTAAAGCTAAAAAAAAAAAAAAAATAAAACATTTTAGCTTACTTTATTGCCTCCTAGTAAGCATATCCAAACAATATGTTAAACAATTGCAAAATCCTTGCCTTACACTACTATATTATTGGAAGCAACACACACTCTATTGCAATTTTGAAAGCAGAAAACTACTGCCAGCTAATTTTATTGCTTCCCAATGAAAAAAAATAAAATTTTAATTATGTAAGTTTTTTTTTTGTATATGTTTCAAGACATTTACCAATAGATGAACCAAAGCTATTTCCCGATAAAAGATATCAAAATTTATTTTTTCTTTTGGAAAGTTCTACCTCAAAAAAATGTTTTGGATTAAACGATTTTTTAAAATTTCGAAGACTAGATAAAATCCCGGCATTCATGATATTATAAATCCAGAATCCCAGGGTTTCCGCATTTTTTAAATTCCGGAATTTTTTCGATTCCTGTATTGATTCATTTAACCAAAAAGTTCGGTTAGCAACAAATTCGATTGTGAGCACGAATATGTTGTCTCTGTGTACCTTTTGCATGGGAATTTCGGTAATTTTGAAGGTAAATTAATATATATAATTCCATATCACATCATAAATCAGGTGATCCGAAAAATGGCATACATAACCTTATCTCATGATATCTCATGTGATCTAATTTAATATAATTTGATCCGATTTCCCATTTCTATCTAATTTGGTCAAGTTATATATAATTTGATACAATTGGATCGTCATAAAATTCTTTGGAAATTCGCTCTTCCATTTTTTTTTTCACATTTCAAATAATAAAAAAAAAATTAAATATAAATATAAATCAATGAATTGGAAAATTAGACACGATTTCTTTTTGAATTATGCACTGAGTTTTATAGCTATAACGTCATTTTATTTTCCATTTATTTCTTAAACAACTGAATCAATCGCTTAAGTGTCTTCAGAAGATGAACTTATCTCTTAAGTCATTAAGTGTCTTTAATTATAACGTCACTTTAATAAAATTTTCAAAATTTATAGAACATTTTTCATAAATTCAACAAAATTGAAGTCGAGACTTGATTTCTTTTAACAGCCCTACTTATTGAATTGAAGACAAATAATTTTGATAGAAAAAAAGTTAATTTCTAGAGAAAAATACCCTATATTATGGTTTTTTTCGGCCAAATCAGATTCTGTTCTTTTTTGTTATAAAGGTTTTTATCGCTGGGTTTTTAATTGCTTATTTTAGTATTTTCTGACTTTAAATGTTTTTATATTATTATATATATATTAGAGTTCGTTTTCAATTTTTTTTTATTTTGATTTCTGGATATTATCACTTTTTAGAAGGTTTTTGTATCAATAAAAATAATGGCGTATTTTTTTTTTTTATTCCAACTCCTTCCCGTGCCTATAGGCGACTCAAATCGCGGATTTTTGGGTCCCTTTTCCCATACAACAAAAACGGCTTCATATATGTCAAATCTGACTTCAGTATTCGATTCTACGGGAAAACTTAGGCCCATAAGCTTTTTTTTTAGTTTTTGGAATGCACCAGAATGCATAGTTAGAGTGGTCCAAAAAAATAACTTTAAAAAAAAAATATTAAAATATTTTTTTTTGTTAATATACAATAAAAAATACTTACATCTGAGAAAAATGGTCCAAAAATTTTAATTTTGTAGTTACCCGTTCAAAAGTTATTAAAGTTTAAAAATTTAATTTTTTAGTGAATACAAAATAATTTATTGGTTTTGTAATAATCTATTTAACAACAATTCTAATTAATTCTATTCCTTTCCACCGCAGATAAAGCTAAATAATTTATATTATCTTTATTTTTAACTAAACACGAGTTAGTGACGTCAGAAATGGAATAGTGAAGTCAGATTTGACATATATTCAGCCGTTTTTGTTGTATGGGAAAAGGGACCCAAAATCCGCGATTTAAGTCGCGTATAGGCACTGGAAGGAGCTGGAATTAAAAAAAAAATCGCCATTATTTTTATTGATACAAAAACCTTCTAAAAAGTGATAATATCCAAAAATCTATTTTTCAAAATTAACTCTATTATATATATATATATATATATATATATATATATGTATGCACAGCGCATAGTCTAGAGACATTTATTCATTCCCCCGCATAGTTTAGAGACATTTGCTTACTTTGGGGACTGTCCCCAAAGTTTTCGCGCCTTTTCATACATCTAGCGTATTAGATGAGGACAATTTTTTCCATACACGGCATATTTCGGGTACAATTTTGGCCATGTCCCTAAAGTATGCGCTACGCATACATATATATATATGTATGCGTAGCGCATACTTTAGGGACATGGCCAAAATTGTCGCCGGAATATGCGGTGTATAGAAAAAATTGTCCTCATCTTAAACGCTAGATGTATGAAAAGGCGCGAAAATTTTGGGGACAGTCCCCAAAGTAAGGAAATGTCCCTAAACTATGCGGGGGAACGAATAAATGTCTCTGGACTATGCGCTGTGCATACACATATATATATATATATATATATATATATATATATATATGTATGCGTAGCGCATACTTTAGGGACAAGCCCAAAATTGTCGCCGAAATATGCGGTCTATAGAAAAAATTGTCCTCATCTTAAACGCTAGATGTATGAAAAGGCGCGAAAATTTTGGGGACAGTCCCCAAAGTAAGCAAATGTCCCTAAACTATGCGGGGGAACGAATAAATGTCTCTAGACTATGCGCTGTGCATACATATATATATATGACTATGCGCTGTGCATACATATATATATATATGTATGCACAGCGCATAGTTTAGAGACATTTATTCGTTCCCCCGCATAGTTTAGGGACATTTGCTTACTTTGGGGACTGTCCCCAAAGTTTTCGCGCCTTTTCATACATCTAGCGTTTAAGATGAGGACACTTTTTTCGATACACCGCATATTTCGGGTACAATTTTGGCCATGTCCCTAAAGTATGCGCTACGCATACATATATATATATATGTATGCACAGCGCATACTTTAGGGACACGCCCAAAATTGTCGCCGGAATATGCGGTGTATGGAAAAAATTGTCCTCATCTTAAACGCTAGATGTATGAAAAGGCGCGAAAAATTTGGGGACAGTCCCCAAAGTAAGCAAATGTCCCTAAACTATGCGGGGGATCGAATAAATGTCTCTAAACTATGCGCTGTGCATACATATATATATATATATATATATATATATATTAGATTATATGGAGCGCCATATTCGAGATGTTCATAAAAATAAGTATGAGATGTAAGTATATATGTTTACATATATAATAAGATACCACTATAGCAAGCTATAAACGACTATATATAAACTATTTTCGTCGGGAATTTACAATGAACAAAAATATTGGTGTTGTTTAGAAACACAACAAATGACAGCCTTACTACTCCCCAATTGTGATAAACTTTTTATGACCTTGAATTTGATATTTAAAATATTAATGGAATTGTGTATTTTCCCTTTCCTGAAATTTTAACTATCCTCTATAGATTTTTTTTGGATATATTAGGTTATTAAAATAGCAAACATGACAAACAAGTTTTCAATTTATTTTTGATCAATAGTGATAATATTTAACTTCGAACTCATAAATTAGTTCTCATTTAGTGAGAAAACTAGTTTATATGAATGTTTGATGTTTTGCATGGGTTTTTAAAGTCTTTCAAAACGTGTTCTGATGATGGGAACCTAGTCAATTCCCGAAATAGATCTATCAACACGTTCCTGAAAGTGGTCAATGAATAAATTTGAAAACAAAAACTCTATAGATTATTTGTTAGGACTATATCGTAATAAAGAAATATAGAGTATGGCTTCGAACTTGAATAATTTTCATTTTCATTGCACAATTAAAAGTCGAAAAAACATAATTTTTATTTTTTAATAAAAATTATATCAAACTTTAATAGCAAAAACTTTTAAATTTGAAAAACCTTTTTTGCGTTTGCTTTTCCATTTTATTTTTTGCTTTCGTTTTTTCTTTTATCTTTAATCTTTTCTCTTTTTTTTTGAAGTCGATTTTCAATTTTTTTTAGGAGTATATCTGTCGTGTAAATTGAGGGATATGTGTATTTATGTGTGGATACGAATGCTGCATGTTTAGTCTTTTAACAAACTTGTAATCCTTGGTTACTGTTACTATGACTACTGCTGATGCTGCTACTGCTGCTGTAGCAAACATGAGGTGTTTCTTGACCAACATCTTGGTGGTTAGTGTCTTAGAATATTGTTCATACAGATTGCAGTAGTTACTTATGTTGGTCTGTAAGTTTTTTTTTTTTTTTTGAGATATGTAAACGATTTATTAATCAAATGATGGCATCATATGTATGTATTACATACTTGCCACCAACAAACTTGTAACTTGTATTCCTTGTTCCACTACCAATTTTTTAAGTGTCTTATGTCTTTGCGTATATGTCTCACGTTTGGTGGCCATTATGTTGTTTTTGGCTGATTTGATTTTGTATCATTTAATAGCTAAAACTACGTTATCAATAAATTGCTGTGTCAAGGAAATTTGTTTTTATTTCAGATCTTAAAATAAGACTAATGATGATATAGACAACTGGAAAATTAGTGCCTAAATATTTTAATTACCTACACACAGATAACAAATTCGTTGTGATAACCGAATTTCTCGCCAACCAAGTTTTGGTAGTCACATGTACTATCACATTATTCGGTTACACCTAGCGTCATTTGCAGTTATGTCTACCATATTAGGACAGCACATTCAGTACACTCGACGAAATTTTTATAAAATTACTAACGAAATAAATAAAACACCAGAGACCGAAAATAACAGTTATCCCGAATACTTTAACTCAAAAACTCTCTATGTTAGAGTCAACGGAGACGTATACTATTATATACTAATCGATTCGTATTGAAGTGCTTTTTCAGAATCTATGGCGATCTTAAGAAAACGATCTCAACTCCACAGTTAAAAGTTATTTTTCAACGAATAAATAAAAGATCGAATGAAGCTCTCAAGAAGAGAGTTTTATTTCGCCTTCATTAACTAAAACTCTTTTGAGCAGTTTTATTTTTTCCGTCTGAAATAAAACTCTTTTGTGGAGTTTTATTTTTCCCGTCAGAAAATAAAGCTCATTTGAGGAGTTTTATTTTGAAACTCAATTAAGGAGTATTATTTTTCTGTCTAAAATAAAATTCAAAAAAATTTAAAATTTGCAATGTAGTTATGATTTTTAGAAAATACACTCATTCTTCTCTACCACGCTTTTCACAACAAAAAAACTCAGTTTGTTTATTTTCTTCTTTTTTTTATTGACTTTATTTTCTGCAGAAAGATTTGAACGAAGGTCGCTCAATGCCAACTTAAGAGCCGATAATGCTCTTTCCACGCTTACCTAGGCTGCACTGCATAGTTTTTGTCAATACTGTATTTTTTTAGACTCCCAGAACTCAAAAAGAGGATGAGGGCCTTGGAGAAAAATTGTCGATTTCATAGAAAGTTCAAATACTGCCCCAAAAGCGATGACTGAGATTGAGATGTATCGCAAACATCCGGCGAAGATCGAAAAACATCTGGCGAAGATCGTGAAGCTTCCCTTCTCAAATGAGTTTTAAAATAAAACTCCTCAAAAGAGTTTTATTTAATGAAGGCGAAATAAAACTTTCTTCTTAAGAGTTTCATCCGATCTTTTATTTTTACGTTGAAAAATAACTATTTTGTATGTTATTTTTTCTTTTTAAGCCACAAATAACTGTTATAAAGGAACTTTTTGATATAACTTATAACCGTTACGGTCCCTGTAAAACACTGTTACCAATATAAATACTTCAGTTTTATTAAATTTTTGTACATAGACAAAAATTATTAATCATACGAAAACGTTGATAATGGGTGCGATAAAGTAATTTATTACTTTGTAATATATACTCATTACGTGTATCATTATTTTCCAACAGAAAGTAGTGATCTACCGATAACGGGTTATATAAATATATATTGAACTACTAAAAAACATAAAACTACACTCAAAAAAATTTTTCTCATACATTAGGATTAAAAAAGAAATCCGCGATTATTTTGGGAAACATTACTTTGTTGCCAGTTTAATGATATTTAAATTGATTATTAGTACTATCGACCTTTTTAGTAAATATTTGTTAAGAGTTTTAGAAATATCTAAAGTGGGCTTCTAGGTCATTTGTTTTAAAAATAATTAAGATTATTTATTTATTTTTCATCCGACGTTTCCTTGGATATTCCCAACATCCTCAGGGATAATTTTATTAATATATAGTCTTTTTTGTCAAATTTAAAACATTTAATTTATAATATATTTTACATATACACAACATAAAACATTAAATTAATTTAAAACAAATGTAAAAAATAAATAAAAGTAAATATCACAGTAAAATTCTCTAAAAACTAGTATCACAGTTGAAGTTAGAAACTAACACTTAATTGGGTTTAGGGTTACCTAATTACAGGAAATCTTGTTTAATGTTTTTAAATTTGCAAAATTAAAACTTTTATATAAAGATGCTTTCTGAGGTTATGAAACATTTGTTTTGCTCCATAAAATTGAAAGTCCTTAGAATTTGTTGATGCCTTTTCGAATTTAGTATAAAGCTCATTAAAATGTACAAGTTTGTTATAATTTTTATTAAAAATAAAAATTATGTTTTTTTTCGACCTTTAATTGTGCAATGAAAATGAAAATTATTCAAGTTCGAGGCCATACTCTATATTTCTTCATTAGGATATTGTCCTAACAAATATTCTATAGAGTTTTTTGTTTTCAAACAAGTTTTCAATTTATTTTTTGATCAATGGTTATAATCTTTAACTTCAAACTCATATGTATATGTATATTAGTTCTCATGTAGTGAGTAAACTAGTTCATATGAATGTTTGATGTTTGGCATGGTATTGTTACAGCTTTCAAAACGTGTTCTGATGATGGGAACCTAGAAAATTCCCAAAATAG
This sequence comes from Delia radicum, assembly GCA_021234595.1. Lineage (NCBI taxonomy): Eukaryota > Metazoa > Arthropoda > Insecta > Diptera > Anthomyiidae > Delia > Delia radicum. The sequence goes on along the minus strand of CM037853.1, from coordinate 15,222,886 downwards.
ATCTAACAACACATTCCTGAAAGGGTCAAATAATAAATTTGAAAACAAAAAACTCTATAGAATATTTGTTAGGACAATATCCTAATGAAGAAATATAGAGTATGGCCTCGAACTTGAATAATTTTCATTTTCTTAAAATGTTTTATTTCATGTACGTTTTGGCGGAGTTGATACAGGGATTTAGTTGTCAAAAAGCGAATTTACTATTTTGCACTTTATCAATTTAGTCCGTCGTAGGGATTCACTCTAGATACCTAATTACTTTATCAAGGCATGTTTTTTTTATAAAGGTTCATAAAAAAATTAAGAGGTTCCTAAAATGTTTCCGTTTAAAATTTTTAAAATGCCTTTTTGACTAGCAGTTGCTGCTTACAAAGTAACTTTGTTCACGCAATAGGCTTGCTAATTTTGTATATAATAGTGAATGTCACACGCCAAAAAACATATATTTAAAAAAAAATTAAGATAATTCCTTATAAGTCAGTGATGTTCGTATCCCAATATTGGTGCGCTGACATAAACTTAAAAACTTAACATAAACTTGCGCTACCTTAAACTATAAAAAATTACACCAGTTTTCAAATAGTGTTCTCAAACTCAATTCCATTAAACGGAGCCAATTGAAAAAGTTGGCAAAGCTTGAAAATCGGAAAATTCTGCTCTCAATTATAAACCAATATACAACTTTTCAAAAGCTGTGATATGGAAATTACTTTTTTAGTGAATATTTCTCCCAAGCCCAGTGAGTCCATTTTTCATTGGTTTGGATCTGAAATTCTTTTCATGAAGACGTATCAACGAGATATTTTGTATACTTAAAATACTTTGTAAGTAAGGACCACTGCAAATGTAGTTAAAAACAAATGAAATTTCACTTAAAGAAAGGACGACTTACATTTCAGTAAATTCAAAAACGACTGTAAAAAATGAATGTAAAATCATAAAACAGTTTTTGATATGGTTTGTTTTTTTAAATGAACTGCAAGGTTAGTAACAAATTTGATTTGTTCTACAAATGACTGACATTTACATTAAAAATATAGAAACTGTATTACAATCCAAATAACTACATATTTTCCCCGAGTGTATATCATAGCTTAAGTATAGTCAGTGGGTATCTGTCCACATCAGTCTCTCTCAAACTTCCCTCTTTTTATTTGTTCGTAAACTCGCACCAATAAAATGAAAACCTGTTGCAGAAATTTAAAAGTTCAAATTAATTTTTATCATGGTTTTGAATAATAATTTAATAAAATTTTTATTAATTTTAAATTTTGACAATAAAACCAGCAATAAAAAATTAAAATATATTAAATTTAAATAGATAATAACAAAATATAAGCAAAAAAGTGAATGTTGCGATTATTTTTTTAGTGTAAAAAAAATGTTTTTAGTTGGTAAGCATAAAAAACCGCTGTGTACTGTTGCTTCTATATTTGTATATAATCCTTGGTATACAGTGATGCCAACATTTTGTGAGGAAAATCCGCCACAAAAGTTGTAAAAAGCGTTATTTTTTATTAAAAGGACTTAAAAAAAGCACCAAACAAAATTTGTTTACAAAGTTAAAGAAATGAACTCAAGTTGACCATAAAACAGTTCTATAATTGGATTTCGTGTTAAAATAAAGTAACCACATTTCTTTATCGACAATTTAGGTGTTTAGTCCAGTATTTTGTTTATTCTTTTGCGAAAATATCTGCCAAAATTTGTACAAAATGAAAGTGTAGCGAAAAAGCAACATTTAATTGTAATTTTATTAAATCTGTGAAAAAGTGTAATGTAAAAAATTGATATTTTCGACAGTTTTTATCGCAGTTATAGTGAGGTAACCATTTAAAATTTGGGTTCATGCTAAAATAAAGTTACTACATTTCGTGACCTACAATTTTGGTGTATAGTCTAACATTTTGTTCGTACTTTTACGAAAATATCTTTCAAACTCCATATAAAAAAAGTTTTTTGTATTAATTTAATATAAGACCATTTAATAGCAAAAAAAAGTAATATTTTATTGTAATATCCTTAAGACTGTAAGAAATTGGAGTTTTCGATAATTTTTACTGCGGTTTTATATCTTTTTTATGTTTTGGCACCATGAGTGAAATTTTAACGTTTTGTGACATTGAAAAACACCATAAATAGTGCCAAAAGCACTAAGTTGGTATCACTGATAGTCAACCTAGCCATGTTCATCATTCCTCTCAATTCATAAAAACGTGGCTTCTAATATTGGTTTCAGCAGGTGTGGAAAACATTTTAAATATATGGCCTACTATATATTGAAGTCGTTATAAATTTCTGTATTTAGTATACGAATACAATTTTTTCCGATTATTTCAAATTCCAGCCATACAACCAGGTTTCTGCTATGTCCTCTCAAACAAATATAAATTTTAAGTGAACCATTTTGTGCATATTAAATCAGGAAGAAGAAAAAGAAAAAATAATGATGAGTTTTACGTAGTTTTGCCAGACGGTTTAACAGACAACCTGACCGAAATTTTATACTCATTTCTGTGTATGTGTGTGTGTGTGTAAATTTACATATGTATGAGAATTTGTGCCAATATAAATATAAACACAACATTAATACCCCCGTCTAAATGTTGGTATTCAGTCGGCAAATACAGTTGCATTCAAAGATGAATTTTAATATTCAACGTGCGTGTGGTCTCATTGTAAGTTTTGGTAGATTTGTATGTAGTATAAATATTTTGCATATAAATGTTAACTTTATGTATAAATGTTAACTTTATGTACCGGTGTTTAAAAGAGTTGGCAGTGACAGTGAAAAAAAAAAATATGTTTGTTCAAAATGCATTCACAACAAAACCGTAGTTTAAATATTTATAAAAAGTGAATACTTGTTAACTTTTGCATGTACAGCCAGACAGACAGACAGACGTATGTTACCAAAATGTTTTTTTTGGTAACTTCTAATGCTTGGCCCCAACAAGTGATGACCTTGAATAGCTGTAGAGCAAAAAAAAAAAAGTTTCTTGAATTTGAAAAAATAATACTCATACATATCTACTCTATCTGTAGCTACATACTTATGCAGAGTTTGTTTGATATTCTTTCAAAGTTTTTATTTTTTTTTCACCCAACATGTGATGTGCTTTGCATATATATTCTCATACATATACATAGAAACATATATATGTACATTCATATACATACTATATATTTTCATACATACATATAAACATTTTCATATTATGCAAATTGTAAAATGTCTGGTGCACTAGTTTTTATACAATATCTAAAGCGTACAATGACCTGGTTATTTTTATATTTTTTTTTTATGAAAAATTTATAATATGAAAACACTTACAACAACAACAACTATATATAATAAACAAATTGACAACAAATTAAGTTAAGTTGTTCGTTACATAATAAATTTCTTATAATACAGTGCGCGAAATAACCAAAGCATACAAACCAAGGACCCAAAATAACTATTATCATATTTGAGAATTATTTAAAAAAGTTGATTTATAATTAATCTAACAAACACTAAAAATGCATGGGAGATCAATTGTGATAGATTTTAGGACGTACAGTGGTGTTCAAAACATTTGCAACTGAAATTATGGTTTAGGTAATTATAATTGTTTTGATCAACAAGATTTGTGGTATAAGTTTTTGTTTTTTTTTTTATTAAATTTAGTTATAGCATATTATTTTACAAATACAAAAAAATTATTCATAACTTCTCAAAAAAAAAAAACTTATTTTAACAAAATAAGTCGATAGTGCAGTGTTCAAAACATTTGCAACTCTTAAAGTAATTAACTGGAAATGCAAACAATGGATTTAACGCTCAGTATTTTCTAGCGTAGCCATTATTTTTTATAACTTCTGAACACCTCTTAGGCATTGAGGCAATGAGTTTTTTAATATAATCGTCAGAAATTTCATTCCAATGCTTCTCCAACTCGACGAAGAGTTCATCACCATTTCGGAATACTTTATTGCCGATATTCCGTTTTACAATCATCCACATGTTCTCAATCGGGTTGAGATCGGGAGATTGAGCCGGCCACGACATTCAGCATACGGAAGCATAACTGAACTCAAAAGATCTCTATAGATTGTGGCCGTCATTGTGCTAGTAATGCGGTGAATTGGGCCAATCCCATTTCCTGATAAACACAACCACCCCATAATGTTTCCATCTCCGTGCGGTTATGTATCTGGGATTAAACTCTTCGCCTCGTGGTCTTTGAACATTGGCTCGTCCATCTGATCCCCGGATGTTTAATTTAGACTCATCTGACCACAATACATTTTTCCATTGCTGTTGAGTCCAGTTCAAATGGGTGCGTGCAAAGTGAAGCCGATCTTTTCTGTTTTTTTCCGACACAAACGGGTTTTTTGTACATCTATAACTTCTAAGATCATATTCTCGGGTTCTTCTTTTAATGTTGGGAAGACTGGCATCTATTAAAAGTTCAGTTTTAGCTTATCTGGGAACTGCTTTGGGATATTTCGTAAAAAAATTCTTGATTTTCCGATCTTCTCTTACAGTTGTAATACGGGGTCTTCCACCTTTATGAGTTGTGTGGATGTTACCACTGTTAACAATGCGGCAAATCGTTGATTTTGGAACGGAGTACTTCCAAGAAATTTCTTTTTGGGAAAGTCCATTTTGAAAATCATTTAAAACCTTTGATTTAAAATCAGAATTGAATTTGTTTCCTGCCATTTTTTTACAAAAATTATTCTTACGATGTTTATGCTTCCAACATCTTATTACAACTATTAAAGAACAATAATTATAATAAATTTGTTTAAAAAATCTAACGGCCTGATTTTTAAGTTGGATTTTTAAGTTGGCAACACTTTATTAACTGGAGGCCATTTTGTCATATAACATTTTTTTATGTGACTTCCCAGCATACCATTATCGGAGCGCTCTTATATATGAGCTCATATATGAGCGATTTTATGAGCTTCTGTGAGTGTTTCCTGCGTGCATATTTCTGGGCTCATAAACGATCGATTTTATGACTTTCTATGAGTGTTTCTTGCGTGTAAATTTCTGAGCTCATAAACGGTAAATTTTATGAGTTTTTTATGCGTGGTTTCTTTGCGCATATTTCTGAGCTCATAAACGATAGATTTTATGTGCTTTTTATGAGATAACGGTAAATTCCAGCTAAGCAGAAGAAAGAAGTTACACAAATTGATTCATTAGTGAATATTTTTGGAAGCGTAAAGACAAAATTAAGAGTTATTTTATAATAAATACAAAAATAATACATTATTAAAATAATGAAAAGAGCAAGCTTAAAAGAAAGCAAATTAATAATAAGTGAACTTCATTCAAACAAATTAAGAAAAGAAAATCCTGCATGTAATATTAAAAATAATAAAAGGCTCAAAAATGTTATTTTATGCACTGGAATAAGAGCTCAAAATGCGTTTTAAAAAAAGAGTCATAAAATACTCTTTTATGCATAAAATTTAGAGCTTTTTCATGAGTGACCAGTTTAGTGGAAAAAGCCACTCAAAAATTAGCGTTTTATGACTGTTTATGATTATTTTATGAACTCATTATGAGCGTCAGCGCTCCGACAAAAGAGTCTTTATGCGCCCATTTAGAGCGCATATGGTAAGCTGGGAAAATACTCTTCTATGCATAAAATTTAGAGCTCTTTCATGAGTGACCAGTTTAGTGGAAAATGCCACTCAAATATGAGCGTTTTATGACTGTTTATGATTATTTTATGAACTCATTATGAGCGTCAGCGTTTCGACAAAAGAGTCTTTATGAGCTCATTTAGAGCGCATATGGTATGCTGGGTTACATCATTATATGTACACACAGAGAAAAATTCAGCTAGTTGCCAACTGAAGTTTGGCTACTGCGACTCAAATTTGGTTATTACGAACTTCAGTGGGTTGGTACAACTGAACATTAGTTTTCACAATATTGTTCCGTTAATTCATCTGAATTTTAGTTGCAACACCCAAAATATTTAGAAATCTAATATAAACATCGTTGTACTAACTGAATTAATAAGTTGTTTTCATTAACATGCACTTTTCAATTCGGTTGGCACTTTATTTCTCTGTGTGTAGTTGAGTTATAAAATAATACCAAATTTCTAAAATAAATTTTCATTTTGTATGCTTTGGTTCTTGCGTCGACTGTGTTATAACATTTATATACAAATCAACGCCTTTGAAAAAATATCGCTTAAATGTTTTTCATCTTAAAACTTTCATAAAAAGAAAATTAATACTTCTACTTTAAGCAACTTTCCTACAGATTTGTTTATATGATAATTTTTTTTAGTTTAGTTTTTTTTTGGTTGTTGTTTTGGCTTCTGCTTTTATAAGCTAATTCAGAACAGCATCAAACCTCTTTCATGATTATCCTTTGCCTCCTTTGTGCTTTTGCAAATTTTTTTCAACCCTGATAATGCCCGGTAGCACTTGCATTGTCGATATCTGTTCAGATCAACCATAAATTTTGGATACGTTAAAAAAAAAAAAAAAACTCTAAAAGCACACGAACGCCACAACATGTTTTAACGCTTGCATTACCATCGTACACTACAGTGTCTGCACATTAAAAAAAAAAAAAAAATACACAAAATATGATAATGCAATAAAATTGTATATTTTTGTTTAAATATGTTCATTTAAGTATTCCACTGAGATAATTATCTTCACTTCAGTAATGAATTTCTTGATCAGGGACCATAATAATTATTCCTTTTTTCATAAAAGTCAGATGATAACAGTTATTTTTTGATTTTTATTTTTTCGAGCAAAAATAAAAGTTATTTTTTGATTTTTATTTTTTCGGGCAAAAATAAAAGTAATTTTTTGATTTTTATTTTTTCTGGCAAAACTAAAAGTTATTTTTTTATTTTTATTTTTTCGAGCAAAAGTAAAAGTTATTTTTTGATTTTTATTTTTTTGAGCAAAAATAAAAGTTATTTTTTAGTTTTTATTTTTTCGAGCAAAAATAAAAGTTATTTTTTGATTTTTATTGTTTCGAGCAATTATAAAAGTCATTTTTGGTTGTTATTTTTTTTTTTACCAAAAAAAAAATTATGTTTTGATTTTTATTTTTTCGAGCCAATATCAATGCCACTATCAAGTACATATATTTTAAACATCAGAATTTAATTTTACTAACATTAGAAATTGTACTGCAACTCTCCTAGAATCATTTTGAGGGCTGAAAAAGATCTCTCTACACTAACTTGTGTCTCAGGTACAGAATGTACAACGAATGCCAGTTTGGACATTAATGGCTAAAATTGCGCGACCACTTCGCGTTGCTGTATCCATTTTCAAGCAAATAACTTTTTCTTTCACTATATCTTTTATTTTTGTTTTGAAAGCATGACATTTTGTATGTACCAACTCCATTATATTTCTTGAATTAATTTTTGATATTTTTAAACCATCAAATATTGCAGTCGTCAATATTTTAAATGGCTTCGAGTCGAAAAAAGCCAACGGTAGAGATTCTTTTGTCACCATATCGATGCACGCCTGAATTTTTTCACTTTTTGACATTTGAACAGAAAATTTAATTTTTGTATTTTCATTTTCATTTTTATCTGATTTTGATTTTTTTTTCATTTTTCTTAAAAAGTTCACTGTGGTTTTTTTGTATGTGTCTTTTTAAATTAGTTAAATAAATAAAATTTATTTTTGAGCACAAGATTTGCATTGGCATTCACCCTCGTTGTCATTAAAGAATTCGCGTATATATAAATTACAGACTTTTGATTTTAAATATTTTTTTAAATAGAACGGTAAAGACGAGTTTTAAATAATGAAATAAATAATAATAACACTGTGCTCGAATTTGTGTTTTCTTACATTTATTGTCTGTAGTTGATATCGTTACACACTATTCTAAATACTCCTACTAACTCCTCTCTTTCCTAATTTTGAATTTTAAAAGGAAAAATTCTTTACACCGAAATGATTGAAAAAAAAAACTTTATTAAAATCTTATTCTTCTTTAAATCATTTTTAAAATAAGAATTCTTCAAAAAAATCGTCATATTAAAAATAAGTTTTACTGTTTATAAAACTCGAAAATATTACAAAAGGCAACCATAAAATTTATATATTTCGTTCATACAAATATAACTACGTTATTTGTTATTTATTCGTTATAAAAATAAAAATTTATAAGTTATTGAATTTCAACTCAAGAAATTGAAATAAATATCAAAAATAACTTTTTTTTTTTTTTTTTTTTTATTTTTGCTCAAAAAAATCAAAAAATAACTTTTATTTTTGCTCGAAAAAATAAAAATCAAAAAATAACTTTTATTGTTGCTCAAAAAAATAAAAATCAAAAAATAACTTTTATTTTTGCTCGAAAAAATAAAAATCAAAAAATAACTTTTATTTTTGCTCGAAAAAATAAAAATCAAAAAATAATTTTTATTTTTTCTCAAAAAAATAAAAATCAAAATTTTAAAAAGCAATGCATTTTATTATAGACTAGTTCATAAGAATAAAAATGGTAAACTTAAAACAGTTTTCCAACATTTACTTCTAGTTGCTTTTTTTGTTTAAAAATTTCAAAATAACTGTTATTTTCGGTCCCTGTTCTTGATAGCTTTAATGAAAACTGTCACTGGAACTCGTCCATTGAAAATTTTAATAGAATCCATAAAACAGCTTTCATTAAAGACAATGTTCAAGAAATGTTTTTTTAAAATTAATGAAAATATTCATAAAACTACTGAATAATTTCGGCAATGCAGCTTTTATACAGTAGAATTTTTGAATCAGTTTCATACTTTGTTAATATTAAAATATGTTTTCTTCAATTAATCAACCTCTTCAGGAATTTCTTGAATAATGCATTGGAACTTGAATAATACGCTTTATATGATTTTTTAAACAATTTAATTGAAGTCTAAAATTAATAAAAGGCTATATTGAAATAATAAATCATTGTATAAAATATGTTGAACACTTGAGAATTAAATCTTAAAACTAAAGTTTGAAATGTATGAAAATTAATGAAATTTTATTAAAAAATGAAATAATTAAATCTTTGAAATAATTTCATAGCTCTAACGAAAATTTTCATTAAATTTATAAAGAGATAATTTATGAAATTGAATGACATTTTTTTATGTAACTATGAAACTTTATTAAATAAAGTTTATGAAAAATTTCTATATAATAATAAAATTTCTTGGATATAATGAAGTTCTTCATTGAATCTACGAAAAAAATTCTATGAACTTGTTTCATTATTTTCATGTAGAATAATTCTGTCAGTGTGTTCATTGAAAAATATATTATAGTATTATTATATTTATTATTCACCTGTGCAATACAGTCCCGATATTTTTCGTAACAATGTCCGGTTGTTTTAATCAGCCATTCTATCCGAAAATAGGAGCGTTGGGTGCATCTCCTGAACTATACAGAGAGTATTTCTTGAACGAGTTTCAATGACATTTTTTTCACTAAACTTATGAAGTTTTCTTCACAATGTGAATAAAAAATTTCTTAAACTTTCTGAAAAAGCTTCCCAGTTTTAACGAAACTGTTTTTTAGTGAAACTTTTTCATCAGTCGTATAAATTTTCAAAAAAATATATTTAAATTTTTCATTAGATTTAATGAAAAATTGCATTAATTTAATGAAAAGTTTCAATGGACATTTCATAGATCTAACGCAAAAATTCATTAATATCATGCAGACAATTCTCTCAGTGAAGCCGCTTCATTTAATGGCCAGAACAAAATCAAACAATGAATTTTCGGTTATACGAATATTTTAGTATTAAAAATTTGCTGAGAAGTTTAAAAAATTTGATTTTTGAACTCATTTATTGCGGAGTAGTAGGGGAGTGGGGCATATATGTAAACCCTTTTCTTTCTAATTTAAGGACACAAAACAAGAATCGGAAGTCAAAACATAAATATATCTACAATCAAAAAAGTCGGTAGTAAAAGGGTTAAGATATTTTAAAAACTCCATGGTCTTTTTGATTCTTTGCTTACTCATGCTTTTCAATACAAGTGTTCTTGAGTATGGGTTGATCATTGTTTGGCCTTATCAGTTGGTCATTGGTGAAGGCTTTTTCAACTAAAAGAAACAACTTAAGTTTTTTTCTTTCTACATAAAAGGGCTTTTACTTCCGTTCGTATAAAATAAATTGGAATATTTTTATAATACACTGAGAAAAGCAAACATTTATTATAAATACCCATGGCGATCTAGAATAGATAAAACTTTAAAATAATGTTTAAAAAGTGGTAAACTTTTTAAATAATTTTCTATACTTAATTAAGACTTTTCTTTAATAAAAAATTGTTTTGTTTTGACCTGGAAAGGTCAAATGTACACTACTTTTATTCAAAATTTACAAAAAAGATAAGCCTCCACATTGGATACGTTACTTATAATTTTCTAAATCTGAGCTTATAATCGCTAGCAGGGATCTCAAAACCTGTATTTGCTATCAGTTACCCTAAACTAATCAATATAAATTGTAAAAGCGTTATGATTACCCTATTGGATGTAATATTTAGCAATTTCTTAATCAAACTTTATATTCTAATTTTATGACCTCAAAACTGCAAATGGTATAAAGAAAACTTCAGCAATTTACCAACTGAAATTTGGTTACGACGACTCAAATTCGATTACTACGAATTTCAGTCGGTTGCTACAAGTGAACATTAGTTTCCACAAGTTCGATTAGATCGATTGAATTTTTGTTGCAACAATCAAAATATTCAGAAATCTAATGTACATATAGTTGTACTAACTGAATTTACCACTAAAATACACTTTTCAATTCGGTTGGTACTTTATTTCTCTGTGTGTAGTTAAAATAACTACATTTGCAGTTGAAAACAAGCACAACTGCAATGTTTAGTTATTTTTAACTATTAAAAATGAACTGCCGAATGTAGTAAAAACATAACACTTTAAATATTCGCGTTTCACTGTATTTTTCCAAATCATTTGTGCCACGCGTCTGTCCTCAAGAGATGTATTGATGTTTCTTCGTCACATTAAACTAATATATAAATATTAAAGAGCTACTTGAAAATAAATACAATATTTAATAATATTCAAGTATATAAATATAAAGGGTGTTTTTTATACAGGTATATAACTTTAAGTAGGCAAAACTTTTTTAACTAGCGGACATTTTGTCAGCTGTCAAGTGATTTATGTTTAGTTTGGCCTGAACAACGCTTCCATATTGCGCAAATTTATTTTAAAAATCATGGTTCAGCTCGAAATTTTCATAAGCGAATTTTGTTTAGCGATGAAGCTCACTTTTGGTTAAATGGATACGTCATTAAAAAAATGATGAGTTAATTGATGGAGTGATGACAATCCTCAAGTGTATGTTGAGACATCGTTACATCCAGAAAAACTGACTGTTTGGTGTGCTTTGTGGGCTGGTGGAATCATTGATCCGTACTTCTTTAAAAACGATGCTGGTCAGAACGTTACAGTCAATGGTGACCGCTATAGAGCCATGATTACTGACTTTTTTGTTCATCTATTGAACAACCATGATGTGCAGGAGCTGTGGTTTAAACAAGACGGCGCAACATGTCACACAGATTGTTATAATGCCAGAAGATTATCTTTCGAATAAAGTAAATTTCATGTCAATTTAAAAAATTCATCTTTGTTTTATTCCATTTCAAAGTTGTATACCTCTATAAAAAAACACCCCCTATTTTCTATACCAAATCTTACCTTAATATTTAGTGTATTTCATAAAATTTAGAGCGTTTTAATTTTATTTGTCTATCTTCTTTAACATTCCCTTTTACACTAAAGAAAGAAGAACAAAAATGTATAACCAATATGATTGTTACAACGCCATTTTGTTTTTGTATCTTTTGACACACACAAACTTTATCAAAAAGTCGAAACAACTGCATGGAATAATTGTTACTGGAATGCAGTAATTTTGGTAGGTTGTTTAAACAAATCAAGCTTCAGAAATATAAACAATATTTTTCTAAGTAAAACAGGTGCATTTGCCGTTAAAGTAACTACAAATTCATTACTACACAAATTACTGTCGTGTAGTTAGTAACTATTGAACTTTTCTAAGTACACGTTAACTGTTAAGCTAAAGAGGTCTGTTTTTGGTCATTTAAAATTTTCTGAATCCGACTTCATATTTGTTTTAGGTGAACTCAAAACCTCCTCCACTGATTATTGCAAATAAAAGAAGCTAAATATACAACAAAAATATGTTGGCCATTTTGTATTCGCCATTTGGAATTTGCGAATTTTAGATATAGTGGGGATTTTCGTCAAATTCGAGAAACATCATACAAATTAAGAAAAAGTTATGGTCGCCATAATCTGAGTATATTTTTCTACCCCATAGCTTCTCAGTGAACAAGCAAATTTTAAGAAAATCGTGTCCGCCGTAATACATCCACCATTTGGAATTTTAATTTATAATTCTTTGTCAGCAGCCTTCCTTTTTGAAATTTTTGCTAAAAACGTGGGAAAAATAGGGGTTCATCAAATTTTAAATATGCGTTCCCTGGGGAATTTTCTAACTTACTTTTAGGCAGTTTTTATAATTTCTTCCATTAACGAGGTAGAAATGGGATTTTTATGGAGAATACCCCTTAATGGATTGCCCGAACCGTTGAATTTAGGAGCTTCCAAATTTCAATTTCCTAACTTTAGCGGTCATTCGCTAAGACAGGATTTTTGGAAATTCCTACAGGAAGGAAGGGACAGAAAGAAAATATAGAAAGACAAAATGGGTCGTCATTAGTGAACTTAAAATTTGACGTGTAGATTTCTCTACTACCGCGAGGTGCAAACAGCAGAAAAGTTTCACCTTGACAGCCTGTTTAAAACCCGTTGGCTAAAAATTGAATTGGTCACATTTTGGAATTTTCGTCAGGAGTGTTGTAAAATGAGGATTTCAAACCTAAGTAAAGAGCTTCAAATTTGGTAAGTAGATTTTTCCGTCCGCTTAGACATCCGCTAAGACTATATTTTTGGAAACTCCTAAAGGTGATGGAAAGCGGGGAAAGCCATCCCCCTTAACGGCCTGCACACAACCACTGAAATTTAGAACATACTGGAGTACGGTCTAACTGCCTTATAAGGATCAGGAACGGTGTAGAAAACGGGGTTCAAAAGGAAAAAAGTCGTAATGAACTTTCCGAACTGCTTAAGGAATTTAAATTTGTTAGGACAGTAATTTTGAAAGTTTCTGCGGGGATGGGCTCAAATGCGTTAAGTTTGCAACTTGAGTATTTCGAAAGCTCATTTAGTACTGATGAGGTACTTTTTAGAATTTTCACACGAATCGTGGAAAGAAAGGGCAAAAGTCACACCTTTAATGACCAGTGCATGCATTTCAAGCAAGAATACTGAAATTTCAAGTAAATGTCACTATTACCACGGTCAGATTTGTCCAAAATGAGTGAATGGTTTACCCAAACCTGTTTGGCTAGAAATATAAAATTTTATTTGTAAACTTTATGCAATTTGAACAAAGTCACAGAAAACAGTAGTTTTATTTAACCTCAACTAGACTGCCGTATAATGAGAATTCAAAGGAGAATAATCACTCATTTATTGACCTGTGCAAATCTTTAAAGCAGAAAATCTGAAACTTTAAATAGTTTTTAGTGTTATTATGGGCCGATAATGACAGAGGTTATTCTGTCAACGTAATACAATTTTCATAACTATATTTATTTAAATATTTGGGAGATTGTAACCAAAATTTTAATTAATGCTGCAATAATACAATACAAAAAGTTCAAAAAAAAAACTAAAAAAAAGTTCATCAAAATATGTACCGATATTTACAACTGCGGGTAACAAAGTAAAGGACTTTTAATGCATTAATGTTATAAAATAATATTGAATTTGACGCACTTTTAAATGCCGAAAAAATGTTATTGTTTGTCAAAAGAATAGTAATTACGACAATTTATTCTAACGAATAATGTCAACATAAATTGGGAAATTCTTTAAAAAACTAATTTTTCGAAATGGAGAATGTTTTATTGAGAAAGAATCTTAAAATACGAGGGCGGTCACAAAATTAGCCGACCTGACGTATAGATGACGACAGTAGTTTGAAAAAAAAAAAAATAGTTTTGGTGAAAAGTGGCTCCCTTATAAAACATATGTTTTAAGTTTCAAGGCGACACATTGTTTCGTATTTTTTTTTTTGAGCCATCAAAAATAAACGATCTTAGAGAATTTATATTAAATCCGAGCTAGATTATATTCTGGGGAGTCTGCTCCTTCGTTAACGACTATAAAATATTGTGGGGCAGAGTTTAAACGAGACAGCATGAACTGCCAAGACGAACACCGTAGTGGTGTGAGGTGTTCAAGAAAGAAACGGTTAAGAAAATCCACAAAATGGTATTGAAAGATCTTCGGCTGAAGTTGCGTGAGCTGAGTACTATACATCGTATATTGACCGAAAGTTTGAAGATGAGAAAGCTGTGCGCAACATGAAAGCCGCGTTTGCTCACAATAGAACAAAAACAGCGTCGTAAAGATGTTTTCAATAGAGTGTTTGCAATGTTTCTCCACAATAAAGCCGAGTTCCATCTGCAGGCAGAATGCACGTGTGATAACTTTTATTGATTATCTCTAAAAGAAATAACAATCAACGGCGAGTAAATATTATGCTAACTTATTCCAGCGTTTAAGTGGTGAAATTAATGAAAAAAGACCGCATTTGGCCTAATTCTCAATTGGCTCCTTCGGATTATTTTCTATTTTCAAACTTGTAAATATGGATCTGTGGAAAAAGATTTGCCAACAATGAAGAGGTGTAGTCTGAGGTTCATGGATATTTTAAGAAGCTATACAGGGTACATTAGACTAGAATGGCACTATGCACCGCTACCAGAAGTTTGTATTTTGTGCTGCTATATATATAAACAGGGTATCGAAGCTATTGAATATTGCTTGGAAAAGTCTATTTCGAGCTAGAAGAAATTATGTTGAGAAATAAAGAACACTTTTCCCAAATTTGTTGTGTTTGCTTGGTTAGGTCGGCTAATTTTGGGACCGCCCTCGGCTGATAATTTTTTTTCTTTGATGTTAAATTTAATACCACACACAGAGAAAACTTTAGCTATTTGCCAACTGAAATTTGGATACTACGACTCAAACTCGGTTATTACGAATTTCAGTCGGTTGGTACAATTGAACATCAGTTTTCACAACAAAGATCGGTTAATTCAACTGAATTTTAGTTGTAAAACCCAAAATAATCAGAAATCGAATGTAAATATCGGTGTACTAACTGAAGTTTTAAGTTGTTACCATTAAAATACACTTTTCAATTTGGTTGGCACTTTATTTCTCTGTGTGCAATAAGTCTTGAAATGCTCGTATTTAAAAGTCGTTTACAAATTCCTGTCACAAAAATTTGAATTTTGTACTGCAAGCTGGAAAGTACTTCTTTTATGTCGTTAATGCAGTATATTTTAGTTCCTTAACTTCAGATCAAAAATTGTGATTTTGAAATTAGTTACTTTAGACAAAATGTTTAACATTCAATAACGATTTTTCTCTCACTGTAAAATTCTACTTAAGAGTATGTAAAGAAAAATAACTAAAGTTGGAAGCCCTTTTTGTACTGAGATATCGCATCACTTTTGGTTATCATATCACAAGTTAAAATAATAATAAAAAACACAGCAACAATTGCAAGCCAAGCCCCACCAAAGAGAACCAACCAGGTAACCATGTTGCGATTACATCCAGAGTGCCACTGAAACAAATCAAAACTACTGAAGCTTACTGGCTGCTACAAACACACACACACACAAACTGGATGAAAACGAAGAAGGCCAACATACGTTAGCCACAGCTACAGACACGGTCAATGTAAAAATGCTTATCTGTGTGTAGACAGCCACTGCCGTTGGGCAACACAACAGACTAAGCAACGCCATTGCCGTCCCTAGGGATCTTTTTTTGCTCCTCTTTTTTTGCAACACAAAAAATATTATTATTATTTTAAAAGTTTCCGTTCTGTTGCACCAAAAGAAAAAGCTTTTGTTTTAACAAAAAAAAAAGAAAAATAAAAATCATGGCAAAGACACAAAAACTTTTAAGTTTTGGATAAGATTGTTTGCTGTTGTTGCTGTGGTTTTTGGTTAAGGTTGCAAGCATGGCTAATATGTTTTCAATAAAACGGTAGGCAATCGTCAGATGCATAAACATACAGCGCCTAACGCAAGATCATTTAAATGTTTTAAAACAGTAGAACAAGACGAAGAAGCGACGTAGCTACTTATATATGAGCTATTTCAAAAATGTTCGACATTTGTTGAAACTTACTTTTTATGCCTCTTATTTCCCACGGTATTTTGAATTGAGAGAAACGATGGATAAGGATATGTACACTATACTTAGGGTTGCCAGACAGCCTTGATTTCGCTTGATGTACAAGAATTTTTAATACTCGTCAAGATTTAAGAAAAAATCTGCATTGTCAAAATTAAAACATCAACCTACATATATTGATTACTAGGGCAAGAAATTTCAAGAAAATTCATGTATTTTCTCGATGAATAAAATTTGATGTAGACTAACTAAATATTTATCCGAAGTCGCATCGATTTGTAGTAGCATCCCTGCGGGAAAAGTATCAGTCACTAGTATGGTCACGTGACTAGAACTTTGTTTTATATGAACCTGTCCTAGTTTCGGTTCTGTTAGTTATATGAAAGTGACCGGCTCTTTTAACATGGGCGTGTTATAGGAGGTGGCAATTGCTAACTTTGAATCACCGTCTGACGCAGCGACTGAAATCAATAAGCTATAGGTAGTTGGGTAGTGTTAAAGTAGGATCATTTCAGGATTTATGTGGAAAAATAAGTATCACGTGACTGGTGTAAGTATAAGTATCGTAGAATTGAAGAAAACATTTTTATGGAAAACTAGTCACATATTAAGCGCAATGTGTTCTGTTACAGGGGTGCTTTGAAGGGAATAGTTTTGTGATGTACCACTGCACTGGTCTAAGGGTGCCTGTCACCGGGTAGTTAACAAGTAACAAAGTAGTTATTTCTATGTAACCTGTCACTTTTTATTCAGCGTTGCTAAATAATTTTTTTTTTGCATCCCAGTGTAGAAAAGCATTACCATATAAGTGGTTATATCATTACATATTTTGTAATGGCAAGTACATACAATTATCATTACAAATCTCATTACTTTTATATAGGAATGTCGCTAAAAATAATCACATATCATTACTAAACGCCTTACAAAAAATATGTGGTTACCTATATGCTTACCAGTATGGACAAAAATAATGAGTCTAAAAAATATCTAAATTTTATAAAAAAAAAAATTTTTATATAAAACTTTTTTTTTAATAAAATGGTTATCTCGACATGTTATACTTGATAGATAAAAATATAAATGACTTCCCGAGTAAAGAAATGTATATACCGGTCTTATGTTTTTTCATCACAAAATATATTATATGTTTCTTATGTGGAAACATATGTAACGATATGTTATTATATATTGACCTTTACAAAATCAGATATTAAGCATATATGCTATAGATAATAAGATATGGTAGATCTTTTGTCATGTATAATAATACATTCTCATATACAACACAATTTGGAATCATATAGGGTGACATATAAGCTACATAATTTAAGATATAAATATAATTTAAGATATGCTTATATATGGTGCCACATATATAATGCAATTCCAGATATAATTATATATGACATTAATTGATGTAATATATAATTATATAAGATTCCACAAATGACACAAAATTCACAAATTTACTTTGAGATATTATTATATTTAGTACAACAGCATTAAACTTTTTTATGCATATAAGACATAATTGTATATAGTTATATATATCACCATACATAATTATATATGCGCAGATGTCTACATTATTTTTCTTTAAAAAATTTTTAAATTTTATTAAAAATAATATATGTAGTAAGATTTAAGTAAATCTAATTTAATGTTAAAATATCTCATTAGATCCACCAAAAATTACTTTATTATTTGATTTAATTAGATCCAAGTAGATCTAAATTAGTTCCATGGGAAATTTTGGGATCCATTAGGGTCTTAAATGATATATTACTGAATCCCCCAAATTTAAAATAAATGTTGATCTAATTTAATACAGTAATACATTTTAGTCGGATACTACTGGATACCCCAATTTTGAGATAAACTTGGATGAGAATAATCTATATCAAATGAGATCTGATTTTTTATTTTAGACGTAAAATTTTTTTGATTAAAAAATCAAAAATTAGTAGTTATATATGTACTTACTGGAAGCGAAATAACAATGAGTCTAATTATAGATTTTAAGCAATTTTTAGAGCATTGATTTTTATTTAAAATACGGATAACAGTAAGTACTTATGGGTAACGCATTATTTTTTGTATTGAAATGTTGGGAAAATTTACTACTTACTGGTATGTCCTCACTCTGCGTTACTTTTTAGAGAGAAAGCTATGTAGAGAGAAAGCATTACCGTTTCTACACTGGGACTTTATCAATTTAGTCCGTAGTAAATATTCACTGTAGATACCTACCCTATGGGGAATGGGACCATTTCTGCGTGTGACACACGATCGGTCCCTTCGTGCCAGAGACCGGTCCTCTGCTAAACCCTACCCTATGTAAACAACTGGCAACTTTAACATTGGCTTGTCATCGGAGGGGGTCATTTGTCCTGCTTTAAACCACAAAGTGGCATGCCACAGGACTAACCAAAGATGGACATACCACAAGACTGTCGCAAAAGGATGATGTCGTATAAAATAAACGAAAACTTAACAGCTTCCAATGGGTAAAATTCTGGCCAACTGGCTTTTTCGTGTTAATAAGCATTCTGGTTAAGTGGTATGTCCTCCCTTTACCAGTCACATGATTGGTAATTTTAGAACAATTGACACTGCTTAACCCACTTCAATATTAAATTATACCATTCATGTGATAAGTCCTTCTTTAACCAGTCACTTTGAGGTCCATTGACTCCTCATTCTCCGTAGGGTAACTACCCAGTAAAAACTGTTCTGACAAATAATGATTATAATTAAGCATTTTCATCGATGAATTTAGCATAGGCTTGTTATAGGAAGTCATAATTTTTATGATGCTGCAAAACAACTTCCTAGGAATATTTTATGCTTAAATAACTTTCAGTTCAAAGAAGTTGTTTAGCCAGAAAACGTATAAAGCATCGTATTTGTGATGTTTCCTTACTATGACAAGCCAATGTTAAATTCATGGATGAAAATGACAAATTAGACGAGAAAAAAAAAATTTGCTGGGTAAGATCTCAAGCCATATTAAAAAAAAAAAAATATTCGAACCTAAGTTCAAGCAATATACGAGTACTAACCAATTTCAAATATAATTTTCGCAAAAAATCTTTCATTTTCAAAATATCTACTCCATTTTCTTATAAGTGTGTGATTGTCGTATCCCATGTATAAAATTACACAATTTCTGAAATAACCTTTTCAACACTCAATTCTATTACACGTCTCAAAAAAAAACTGCGAGTTTAAAAATCGGGAAATTTTAGTTTCACTTTCATCATACAACTTTTCACCATTCAGCGATATAGAAATTACTTTTCTAAAGAATGTATCTCCCTGGTCAAATAACTCCATTTTGAATTGGTTTGGATCTGAAAGCTATAAACTATTAGCAAAAAAAATAAAATTATTGAAAAAAATCTTGTAAGTTTCATGTAATTTTTATCATTTTTCGATTTTTAAATTGCCATCAATTCTTTAGGTGAAGACTTTTCATCGTGAAGTTTTACATATCCTAGTTTTTAAGTATAGTTCACCTAACTCTGTCCATAGTTTCTCGCAATTTAAAAGATATTGATATATAAGTGGCAACTATAGTCATTTCGAAAAACTTTCGATTCGATTTTAGTCGTTTTTGGAATGGAAATGTTTGGATTTCATGGAAAGTGAGCACATCGGTATTCAACGTTCATATGCTACATGTGCTATATTCTTGGTTTGAAATTCGTTGTGGTTAGCGTTCTATAGCTTCCCAAAGTCCGTTATTTTTAGAAAAACTAAGAAAAATACATAATGTTTAAACCGCTCTAACTTTTTAAGCTTTTATCTGATTTTTACAAATCTTATCTCAAAGACGTGACGTAGTGAGTTTTGCAAAATTTGAAATTCACTTTTTAAGAGAATAATATGAGAATTTCTTACAAAAACTTAAATATTTTTGAACTCCGTATCGAAAAATTGTTTGGAATGACTCATTTGTCGAAATTTTTGAAGTAGCTCATATCTTGCTGGCTGGCTGGTTGGGGCTGGGATGGTTGGTTAAGCTAGTCGGTTTGGTTGAGTGGAGTTTATGGAGACAACAACAAACAACCAACATGTATGTATCGTTACAATAATGCCGCTAGCAATATTTGAATGAAGTGCATCATTGAATTGTGTTGTTGTTTTTATATTTTGGATGTTCTGAACAGAGAACGAGATGATGTTGACGATGTTGTTGTTCATAAAATATTATTTGCTTAAGGTTAGTGGAAAACTCATGTTAAAGCATTGGTTACGTTGGCACTTGTAGTTAAAACATACATAACCATACAACCTCCACCTTCAACTTCAACTTCATCTGAACCTTAACTCCACTCAATTCTTCTTCTTCTTCGTCATCATCTATTTCTACCACTACCACCTCCTCATTCTCTACAGGGTTTTACACAATTTTGACTTGTCAGCCATAAATAATATACGAATTGTATTGGGCGTCCACCCGATCGAATTGTAATTCATTACTGCTGCAAGAAAACTACATTTCATTGCAGTGCAACGACGCATCACTGCTGCCATTCTCCATTCTCATTGTCATAAGTACAAACATACAACCTCAAGCCATCAGTGGAATCAACATATACATATATAAACATCCTCATCATTATCATGGTCATCATTGGCATCACCGTCATCATCAGCATCCATTGTGCACACATCATTATTGGCAAACAACTGCAGGAGCAATATTAACATTTTCATACTCCAAGCAAGCATGCTTGATTATGTATGAATGAATTTGTAAAAGAAATGAATGAAACGAATTTTCATATTGAAATCTTCACCAAAAAATACAACAGGAAAGGCAAATAATATGAATAGCCATGTGATAATATAAGCTTCCTTGTTTTGAAGTGATTGGAGGCAAGAAATGGATCTTTGGGATTTCTTTTTAGTAGCTTTTAACGCCAGGCGGAAATAAGTCCTTTATGATTTTGTAAGAATGAACACAGATATCTTGATCGCAACTTTAATCTATCGAAATACGAAAAAAAGATTTGAAACTAACATTATTACAGACGAAAAAACGAAAACCGAGTTTTCATTGAAAGATCTATTAATTAAATTAAATGTTCAATTGAATTTCGTCCTATAAAGGAAATTGTAATACCAATTAAAATAATTTGTAACGATTTAATTTAAATGTCAATTTAGTTTCAATTAAGATTTTAATTTTTTAAGAATTTCATTGTATATTTTTATTTTTTTTAATTTATAACGATCTTTCCACCTTTGTATATTTACAAAAAATAAAGCAAATTAAATATATTTGCTATGAGTTTGATATAATTTTTATTAAAAAATAAAAATTATGTTTTTTCGACCTTTAATTGTGCAATAAAAATGAAAATTATTCAAGTTTGAGGCTATACTCTATATTTCTTTATTAGGATATTGTCCTAAAAAATAATCTATAGAGTTTTTTGTTTTTTGTTTTCTGTTTTCAATTTTATTATTTGATAGATCTATTTCGGGAATTCTTTTAAACAGAACAAAACAAATGTGAAAATAAAAAGGAGAAAAAAACAAAAAACGTTTATTGCATATCTACCAAAGGTAGACCTTGCACATAACAAAAAAGTTTTCAATTTATTTTTGATCAATGGTGATAATCTTTAATTTCGAGCTCATATATTAGTTCTCATTTAGCGAGAAAACTAGTTTATATGAATGTTTGATGTTTTGCATATGATTGTCACTTTTTTCAAAACGTGTTCTGATGATGGGAACCTAGAAAAATTCCGAATCAACACATTCCTAAAAGTGGTCAATTAAGAAATTTGAAAACAAAAACTCTTTAGATTATTTGTTAGGACAATATCCTAATAAAAAAAAATATATGGGCTGTTTCAAATTTTTTGAGCACCTGCTGAAACCGACATACTATGGCTCTTATTTCGTTAAGTTTTATGAATTGGAAAAAACGTTGTAAAGAGTTTGGATGACTATACTTGAATAATATGACGTGCAAAGTTTTACTTTGAAAAGTCTTCACCTTAAGAATTGGTGGTCATCTAAAGTTTGAAAAATTAAAAAAACGATTTGAAACTTGCAAGAGTTTTTTCATTCATTCCGTTTTCTTTGTAATAGTTTTTAGCTTGCAGATCCAAACCAATACAAAATATAGTCACTAGACTTGGAGGATATGTCCACAAAAGAGAAATATTTTATATCGCTGCTGGGTGAAAAGTTGCATGGTGGTTCACAAGTGAAACCAAAATTTTCCAAATTTTGAACTTTTTGAAGATTTTTAATAGGGTTTTTGCGCCGTTTAATTAAAATGTGTTTTAAGTGCAGAATTAATAAAACGGCGTAATTTTATATAGTTAGAGGAGTATCAAGTTGGTGTCAGCTCACCAATAACGTATCACGGACATCACAAACTTAAAAGAAATTAGCGTAAATTTTTTGGAAATGTATCTTTTTTGCGTCTGACAATCTGAATTATCTTTTAAGTTGGCTAGTGTATTGCGTGATGTGAGTAACTTCATAAAGTGCACCTCCGAGGCGAAAACGGACTTTAAAATTTTTAAACGCAAAAATTTTATGAACTTTTGAAAATTTTTGCAAAAAAAAACAATTTTTTTTAAGCTTTTTTTTATATCAAAACTTGGCATGGGAACATGTTTAGGTATCTAAATAGATTCTTCGCGACGGAGTAAACTGAGAAAGTGCAAAAAAAAATATTTTTTTTTCAATCCTGTCGCGTGCAGCGGCAGTTTTTTCCAAACACATTTCGCTTTGTGACAACTAAAGCGCTGTATCAATACTAAAATCGAAAATGCACCAAAAAATTTTAAGGATTTAACATTTTATGGAGGAAACACAATGGTTCTAACCTCAAAAAGCATCCTTGTATGAAATATTTGATTTTGAAATTTTAAAAGAATTATTCTGGAATACGGGTTAATAAGTAACCCAGAATCCCAAACAAGTATTTTATAATCGGTCTAATAATAATATTTGCAAAAAAAAACGCGAAAGTGAGACTATATTTTTTAACAATATTCATGAGGGCTACCTTAACAAATTTCAACAAAACAATAAAAACATACCGCGAAAACTGCTCAATTACCGCCGATGCAATGACATCTTTAAGAACTTGCTTTATTATAAAAACTCTATGATCATAGTAGCCTTTGCTGAATGCTTCTAAGAATAAATATTTGAGTTTCAATTCAGTTTATTTTATTTATGTGCATGAACAGTTGTGAACAAAAATTAGTAAAATGGTTTCAGATTATACGTTAAAAAACGTGAAATTCGTAAAAAGAAAACTGAGAAGCGAAACAAAGTAACCGATAAAAGATGCGAATATCGCCAATCTGAAAATATAAAAAACAACAAAAAAAAACAAACAAATCGCAAAT
Organism: Delia radicum; assembly: GCA_021234595.1. NCBI lineage: Eukaryota > Metazoa > Arthropoda > Insecta > Diptera > Anthomyiidae > Delia > Delia radicum. The sequence goes on along the minus strand of CM037853.1, from coordinate 15,199,142 downwards.
TGGTGTAAGAAAGTCAGTTAGATATTCGGTTTTAAATAACAATAATAATATAAATCTATCACTGAAACCCAAGATTTAACTAACGAAACGTTAGTTACAGCTTCCAATTTGCAGAAAAATTTTAATGGAAAGAATGTGGAAAATCTTGTGAATGTTTGAAGGTAACAAAATCAAAGGTAACAAATCAAAATAACAAAAAATCATGAGTGGTAAAGTTTAAATGGTTATATCTCTTAAACCATTAGCGATAGGCAAATAGTTTTTTCCCAAAATATTGCAAATTATGTCTTATACTAGCCGTAATTTTGTAAAATGTTTAACAATTTTAAATAAATTTTTATATGCATACACGATCAAAACAATTTTTCAGTGTAGTTTAAAAAGTATTGAAGCTTTTACAAATATCTTAGTGAGCTAAGAAAGCCCTTAAGGGGTATTATCCACACGCGTTATCATTTTTCAATTTTAACAAAAACTGTAATTTTAATATTTTTTTTTAATTTTTAACTTTAACCCGCCGTAAAATTTGCGCCGTTTAATAAAAATGATTAACACGAACGGATTTCACATGCTCAAATATTGGTTTAAATTAGTCAAAAAATATGTAAGTAATGTTGCAAAAGGAGCCATCAAAAATGATAAAGTTAGGGAAAACATTAAAAAATTCAGATATTATTGAACATTTTTAAACACAGGTTTGGTGCGCAGACCCACCGACTTTAAAGGGGGCTTGACAGCCAACTAAAAAACACCACCATTTAACTCGGTGTGGACTTCTTAGTCGATGCTTTCAATTTTAAAGTCATTTCGGCTAATTTTATATATGCAAAATATTTAATATTTTCGATATTGACAACCAATCTTTTATGATAGCTATAATATTGCACTGCAATTTTTATAGTATGACATATCAATTGCATTTTTTCTCAGGAATAATTTCGGTAATAAGTTGTTGTTTTTTTTTGTATCTCGCATAGTTTTCAAGAAAATTGGAAAATATGAATTTCAGAAATTCAAAGCAGATTTATGCAAAAAAGTGTTTGATTAAAAATTTTGACTTTTATCGCAAAATATTTCTGAGACAACTCAAATACATAATCAAGAATAAAATTTTCGGGTGCTCGCCTTTTGGGTTAAATCATCCTCTTCCGGCGAGCCGTAGTACAATCTATTTATCAAAATAGACTTACTGCGTTTTCAATTTTTTATATTTTAGCCAATGTGGAATCACGCTGGACACGATGTTTGCCTCCCAATACTTTTTAAAAGTCATCCAGATCTCCGAAACAAGTTCATGATAACTGGACGATCCATATCAGTAGCTATCTTCGAACATAGATTTAAATAACTGCCAAAATCTTGTTGTGTACACACCGGAAAAAAAAATTTACCATTTGCCAACTGAAATTCGGTTATTACAACTTAAATAGGTTTTCATTACAAAATTTGGTTCAGACAACAGAATTTTAGTTGCAATACCAAACATATTCTGAAAACGTTGTTGAAACTAAAATACACTTTTCAATTCGGCTGGCGCTTTATTTTTCTGTGTGCATTTACTTAAAGTAAAACAACTGCGGTAATAGTTTAAAATAACTACTACACAAATATCAAGACATTACATAACGGCAAACTATTTTCAGTGTAGTTTTCAAAATAAAAGTGTGAAATTTAATTACAGTGTTTGAGAGATGCACCACAATACAGGCATGGAAATAAATATATGGTACAAGTGTTTATTTCTAATATTTGTTATCCAACTACACACTGATAATAATTCATGCGTAAAATTACGAAAAAAATGTCAAAATCACCAAACTTTTTGTAAAATAAACGAAAATTTGTACATTTTACGAAAGTTTTTGTAGTTTTGACAATAGTTTCGTAGTTTTATGCATGGATTATTATGAGTGCAGGGAACTGGGACCTTTTATATAAAACTGTTTCTATAGTAAGACTAAATATTTTTATTTATTATTTTTAACATTCTATAGTTTTTGTGATCAATGGGGAATAATAAAGGAATTTACTACACTCAAAAAAAGTCAGTAAAGTCAGCAACATTTTTGCTGGGAGGCAAAAAGTTTAACAGAATTTAGCAACTTTTTTGCTGATATTACAGACTGACTTTACATGCTTTGTTTTTGAGTGTATATGTAACAATTATATGTTAAAAAATTGCATAAAGTAACGAATAACTTAAAATTCCGAAAAACTTAAGACAATTTATAGCAAGTTAATTTAATTATGACTCCAAGGACGAAATACAACTAAATTTATGGGCTTTGCGATATAGAAAATATTTGTATTAAGCGTTGTAGAAGGTTTTTCCTCAGAAAAACTTAGCAATTTTACTCAAAATAAATTTTGAGTTTGATAATAAAAAAGTTTAATTTATTTTAACGAGTATGTTTTTTTATTTGATCTTCACTTTATAAAAGTTATAACACAATTGAATTCACTTTCTTAATGCTAAATGTTACTAAGCTAATATCGTATGATATTTTAGAAAAACAAACGGATTAGCAAAATGTAACAAACAAAGGGATTAATGTTGTTGCTATAAATTGCATACAATGGTAAATACTTATTAATGATCAAAATATGGATTAATATTTTAGGCAAAAAAACTATTTAATGATAATTAACGCATTAAAAGTGTTCTCTCTTATAAATGATTGTTGGGTGAGGGAAAAAATCCCAAACATTCTCCCCAGCCTAGAACGAATGTTTTTAAATTGCGTGCTTTCACTTAATTTTCTTGGGATGTTGGAACTTCAGTTGAAGGAAGAAGACAGATTTTGGAAATTGGTCTCTTCATATATTTCTTGTTGCAATAAAGTGTAACTACTCTGACTAAGCCATCTGGACCAGGGTTCAGTTTCTCAACTCTTGCCAACGGCCACTGACCAGGACAACTTTTCTCGTGCAATAATAGTACAAGATCTCCAACTTTGACATTTCTTTCAATTTTATTCCATTTTGGACGTGACTGAAGACGGCTCATATACTCCTCGTGCCAACGAACCCAAAATTGTTGTTTGAGAAGCTCAACCAAATTCCAACGGCTTAAGCGATTAACATGCACGTCTAAACAATCTTCACTTGGAATGCAATTGGTTGGCTCACCAATTAGGAAATGCGCCGGAGTTAATGAATTGCAGTCAGCTGGATCTGATGAAAGGGGACAAAGCGGGCGTGAATTTAAGCAGCTTTCAATTTGAGCCAGTAACGTGCTGAGTTCTTCGTATGTTAGTACCCGGTCTTTCATTATGCGTCGTAGGTGGTGCTTGGTAGATTTTACACCAGCTTCCCATAGGCCGCCAAAATGGGGTGAAGCTGGAGGGATGAAATGCCATGTTGTACCTTGGTTAGCTAGTGTTTCTACAAGATGTTCTGGTAAGGACGATCTGTTGCGTTGATATAGAATTTGAAGTTCTTTATTAGCACCAACAAAGTTAGTTCCACAATCCGAATACAAATCAGTACAGATGCCCCTACGGGAAGTAAAACGGCGATAGGCAGCAATGAAAGCATCGACATTTAAGCTGGTTACGGCTTCTAAATGTATGGCTTTTGTACACATACAAATAAATAAACAGATATAGGCCTTTGAAGTCGATGAAGTACGTAAAGATGATAGTTTAATATTGATGGGTCCAGCGTAGTCTACACCACTGTGCTTGAAGGCCCGTGTTGGTTGGAGGCGAACAGGTGGTAGGTTTCCCATAAGCTGTTGACATGTTTGTGTTTTATATTTGAAGCAAACTACACACTGACTTTGTTCTCGCTTTGCTAGACCTCGTGCCGAAACTATCCAATAATAGCGGGATATATAAGACTGCATAAGCTGCAGACTGCCATGAAGAGTATTTAGATGAGCTTCTGAAAAGATAAGTAAAGAGAGCGGGTTTTGTTTAGCTAACAGAATAGGAAATTTTGTGTGAAAAGGAATTTCAGAGTTAGCCAGTCGACCTCCGACACGTAATATGCCCATTTTATCTAAAAATGGTGATAATTTTCCGATTCTGCTGTTTGCTGGTAGCGGTTTATTTAATTTAAGACAGCGAATATCGTCATGAAATGATACAGCTTGTGTAAGTTTTATGAGCAGAAATCTTGCTGCAGTAAGTTCGTAAGATTTTAAAAACCCGGTTTCTTTTTCTTTCTTCTGAATACAAAGATTTATATTGTTGTAAAATCTCAAAATGTATGACGTCACACGTATTAGTGTAGAGAGTTTTGAGAATTTTAGAGTAATATCGGGATATTGTGCAGTAGGTGATTTTAAATCCGCTAAATGTGCAGCTATATTGACATTGTCGTTATCACCTTTAAGTTCAATGGGATGAGCGGGACATTTATCAGATTCCAATCTAAGCCAAGATGGACCATTGAACCAAAGTTTCTGATGCACTAGTTCAGCAGGTTGTAAGCCACGTGACGCACAGTCCGCAGGATTATCAAGGGATGGAACATATTTCCAGTCTTCAGCATTTGAAAGACGACAGATGGTTGCCACTCGGTTTGCGACGTAGACTTCCAACCGTCTCGAATAATTTTTAATCCACGCAAGAACAATTGTACTATCAGTCCAGTAAACGATGCGGCCAATATTAAGATCAGTGTTGCATTTAATAGTGTCAACGAGTTTTACCAAAAGGGTAGCAGCGCTCAATTCTAGTCTTGGAATGGTTTCAGCTTTTAGAGGTGCGACCTTTGTTTTCGCCTGTAATAAGTTTATATATACTTTACCCGATTCAGAGACAGTACGGGCATAAACAACTGCAGCATAGGCAGATTTTGATGCATCACTAAAAGCGTGTAGATCTACAGTAGATTCTGTTGTGTGATATTCTATCCATCTTGGTATTTTTATTTTTTCGAGATCTTTAAGCTTTGATCTGAAGTTTATCCACTCGTGTTGAATGTTATCAGGCAAACTATCGTTCCAATCGAGCTTGATCTTCCAAAGTTGTTGAAAAATGATTTTGGCTACAATTGTTGTAGGAGAAAGCCATCCTAATGGATCAAAAAGTTTTGCTGCATCTGAAAGTAGGCTACGTTTAGTTATGTGGTTTGAAAATGTAAAATTAATTGAAAAACTAAAATAATCATTTGTTGTATCCCAGTATATACCAAGTGCTTTTGCAATATTAGGTTGGTGAATTGAAAATAGTTCCTTTTTCTCACGATCTTCAATTGGTATTTGTTGTAACAACTCAGTGCAGTTTGAGTTCCACTTTCGCAATCGAAATCCACCAGATTTTAAAAGGGAACAAAGTTGTTTCTGTAAAATGAGAGCCTTATCAAAATCATCTGCTCCTGATATGACGTCATCAACGTATGTGTCAGAGCGAAGTATTTTGCTGGCTTCTGGAAAATTGTCCTCTTCGTCTGAAGCAAGTTGCTGTAGAACTCTAATGGCTAAATAGGGAGCAGATGTAGTTCCATATGTCACGGTGCGTAAAGCATAAACACATATTTTATTAGAATTTTTATCTCTCCAGAGAATACATTGGTAATTTTGATGTTCTGAACACACATTTATTTGTCGAAACATTTTTTCGATGTCTGCTGTAAATGCGTATTGAAATCTTCTCCATCGGGTTATTATAGTTGCTAAATCATTTTGGAGTGGTGGGCCAGCTGATAGTTCTTCATTTAAATATGGTTGCGGAGGCCTACGGCTACTCCCATCAAAAACCACTCGCAGCTTTGTTGTACTGCTACTCTCCCTGAGCACGCCATGATAGGGAAGAAAATAAGAATTTTTAGGTACGGCATTGGGGTACTCACCAAGTTTTACCATATGATGTAATGATTCATATTCATCCATAAATTTTTGATATTCTTCAGCAAATTTTGATTTTGATTTAAACGTTAACTCTAGTTGGTTTAACCTCTTCAGAGCGTTGTAATCAGTGTAAGAAAATGTTGGTAATTGTAGACCTTGGAGTGCATTTTTAAATGGTAATTGAACACAGTATCGTCCTTTCTCATCTCGAGTGTGTGTTTCAGTAAATAGTTTTTCGCAAACAATACCTTCCTGAGTAATTGTCTTACCAGGAGTAAGTTCTTCCTGTTCCCAGAAGAGACGTAGTTGCTCTTCTAATGAGCAAATATTTGAAGAAATTGTAACATCTGAAGATGGAGAACCAGGTGGCCCGGAAACCATCCAACCAAAACGCGTTTCTTGCAAAAGGAATGAGTTTTTATATTTTTTCATTCTAGGAAGCAGGAGATCTCCATAGACATCATTTCCTAGAAGTAGATCTATTTTTTCTGGTAACATAAAGTTCGGATCTGCAAGATAATATTCAGATAAATCGGAAAATTCTGTTAATGTAAATTTATTTGGGACATATGATGTGACAACAGGCACAACTAATGCGGTTAACGGTAATTCTAATTGCTTGTCGTAGTTTGATTTCAAAGTGAGTTGTAAGTATTTCTTTACGGTCATATTCTGATTTCCTCCTATTCCTGAAACATTTATGTTTATTTTATATTTTGGAATTGGCAGCCATTTTGAAAGTTTTTCCGATATAAAAGATACCTGGGAACCTTGATCAACAAGGGCCTTAACATTCAGAGATAAATTTCCCATATTTATTAAAACTTTAACCGTTGCTAATAAAGCTGGAACAATTTCAGTGGAATTGATATTCGATATGTGAGTACTTACAGAATTGGTTGTTGGAGTAGAGGTCGTAGTAGGATTCTCAAAAGTCTGATTGATGTTATTATCGTGATCTTTATTTTTCATAATGTTTGGGCTACTTACTGTAGAAAACTCGTTATGAATTATAGTGTGATGTGGTTGACTGCAAATTTGACACCTAGTGTTAAGCTTACATGTTGCTTGCATATGTCCAGTTCGAAGACAATTTCGACATAGGCTTTGATTATTTACGATATTTTTCTTCTCGGTTGATGATAAAGATGTAAATTTGAAGCACTTGTATAGGGGATGACGTTTATGGCAGCAAGGGCAATTGTCATCTGGAATGGCGGTGGCTATATGGGCTCGAACATATCGCATAGGTTTTTTGCGCACTTCGGTGTGTTTTTCTTTGATGGATTTAGATGTTGTAGAATTAGTGTCTTCATTAACAGATTCAAGAGCCCTGAAAGTATTTTCTAAAAAGCAAAACATTTCAGACATTTTTGGTTTTGATGTACTAGACTTAAGGGACTGCTCCCATTCTTTACGAGTTTGAATGTCCAGTTTCTGAGTGGTTAAATAAATAAGTATTGGATCCCATGTTGAAATATCAATTCCAAGAACTTTCAGCTGAGCTAAACAGTTTCTGGTAGAATCTAGCAAATGTTCTACAGATTCGAAGGTTCCAGTAGTTGGTGATATAGAAAATAACCTCTTGAATATCGTCTCTTCAAGTTTTCTTTCATTATGATATCTCTTTTCGAGAGCTTCCCATGCTGAGTTGTAGCTAGAATCGGCAGCAGGATACTCGTTGACCAAGCTTAAAGGTGTACCTGTGCAGGACCCTTTTAAATATAAATACTTTTGAATGTTCGAAAGTGAGTTGTTATTATGAACCATTGACAGAAACATATCACGGTATGAAATCCAATCAATGTAATCTCCAGAGAATTTAGGCAGGTCGATTTTTGGTAGTCTAGCTCCGGCGCTAAAGGTCTCATTGCGGCTACTAGAAGTGGCAAAGGTGCTTGCGTGGACGGTTGGAGTCTGTGGGGATTCAAATTCAAATATTAGATCAAGCATATTAGTTTTAAGAATTATGTAAGTGTCATAGCACTTATAATACACATCAGTACTTATGTAAGGAACGTCATTTTCGTTAATGGTGTTGTTTCGAACCGTTTCCATTATTTGCTCATGGCCATCTTTAAAAGTTTTGTATGTAAGCTCCAGATCTTCAAGCATCGTTTGTACATACCCTTTGGACTTATCATCTTTTGGTTTTTGATTAAAGGCTTTTAACATCCGCTCAATGTGGTTTACAAGATTTTTCTGATCTTCAATCGCATCAGAAATTGATTCCATTTTGCTTAGAATTCAGCTCGGAATTCGATGAAGCAAAATGGTTCAGCACAGTTTATTATTCGGCAATATAATTCCTTGAAAAAGGCTGATGGGATATACTTCAGTTCATGAAGTTATTCCCGGGTTTCGGCACCAATTTTTATGTAGAAGGTTTTTCCTCAGAAAAACTTAGCAATTTTACTCAAAATAAATTTTGAGTTTGATAATAAAAAAGTTTAATTTATTTTAACGAGTATGTTTTTTTATTTGATCTTCACTTTATAAAAGTTATAACACAATTGAATTCACTTTCTTAATGCTAAATGTTACTAAGCTAATATTGTATGATATTTTAGAAAAACAAACGGATTAGCAAAATGTAACAAACAAAGGGATTAATGTTGTTGCTATAAATTACATACAATGGTAAATACTTATTAATGATCAAAATATGGATTAATATTTTAGGCAAAAAAACTATTTAATGATAATTAACGCATTAAAAGTGTTCTCTCTTATAAATGATTGTTGGGTGAGGGAAAAAATCCCAAACAAGCGTATATTTGTGAATTTTCAAAAAACCCTTAATTATGAAAATGAAAATTATTCATTTTCAATTTATAACGAGCTTTCAACCTCCGTATATTTACAAAAATAAAGCAAATTAAACATATTAGCTAGGTTGATACTAGTATTTCGATCTGGCTAAAGATCTCATCAGAACCCGAAGTTTTAGAAAAGTTAGAGCCTCCATAATAGGCAGAACTTTAACAAAAAACCTATTAATAATCAATTTTGCTCCATTCTTGTCTTCTTAGTAATCAAGCACGTGGTTATGTCTTTTCCTAACAAGCATCATGACGTTACTAAACTTTGAAGACCAAAAATGTTCTATTTATATAAAAAATTTTTAGTTTGTACTCTGGCTCAAGTAATATTTTTTACAGTTATATTAGTTTTTTGTTTTTATATACATCGAGATTATTTTTATGTTATTTTCAATTTATAACGAGCTTTCAACCTCAAGTTCGAGGCCATACTCTATATATCTTTATTAGGATATTGTTCTAACAAATAATCTATAGAGTTTTTGTATTTAAACCAGAGTTAACCAAAACTCTCAATAAATGAAATGCGTCTGTATTGGATAAGATAATATTTCCCAGCAAACACAAAACTAAGCATTACAAATGTAATGAATTTTACTTTTAAAAGCAAAATGGAAATGAAGTTTAAAAAAAGTTAATAAAATTAAATACAAAATATGCCTCAGTTTTTACAGAATTAGGCAATTTTTTTCACACATATTTGACTGGTCGAGTTTAATTTACAATTGAAACTTAAAAAACTAAGTTTATTTAGGCATTATAAATTAAGTTTTCCAAATTTAAGATTTTGTAACAATTTCTTATTAACAAAATATGTTTTAAATTTGAAGAACTTAATTTATTTCTCTGCTTGAAACAAATAAATTTTAAGTCGGAAAAATTTGTTCGCAGCAATATGTAGAAGGAAAAAGGGATAACAATTTCAAAGCATTTCTTTTAATTCTGGAAAATCGAAATCATTTAGATTGTTCCAGAATTCTATTCCCATTTTTCCCAGAGCTTGGACTTCGGTTCGAAGAAATATAATTTCTGATTGTATATCGAACTCATATTGAGTAACATCACAGTTATAAGGGTTATTAAATACTGTACTTTCATCAAAGCAAAACGAAAGAAATTTACAATTTATCAATTTTTCTTTAATAGAAGACTCCAAAGAATTTTCTATTTGGGCAATACGCCTAGCCACAGTTTGGGGTGACAAGGGAATTGACTTTATGAAATCTGTTCTATAATTTCACGTTTGAAAATTTTTTTGTAAAATATTTTTTGCTAGCATTCCATCCATAAATGGTCTGCCTTGCTGAGCGATTTACAAGCTTATTTGGCTTGAAATCTCCGTTTTTAATTTTTTATTTAGCAAAATTTCATCATTTTGCTCTTCTTGCAGAACCCATTCTTTAATTTTTTGCATATAAAGGTTTTTTTGCTCAAGAAAAAACATTTTCCTTTTTTCCTCTTTTAATTTATTTATTTCTTTGTGAAAAAGGTCAAAATGCCTTTTAATTGAAAATGTTTTCTTTGTTTTAAATGTTTGGTAACATAAAATGCATTGCATGTTACCAAAAGCATTTTTAATGACAAAAATTTCTGTCTTCCATTATACTATTTTGTTTGCTGGTTTATTTTGAAATTAAATCAAAGCTGAAAAAACAATAAAGCTGAAAAAAAGCAGTAAGCATCCGCACATGTGCACTCGTTAACACTCAATTAACGACTGAAATCAAACTGAAATCGAAGAGAACAAGCGTCGGTGTGAGTTTTTTTTATTGTTTTTGTAGCACAATTGTGCACAGAAAATGAATATTTGGATTACTCTGATTTTAAACAAAACAAAAAGCTAAAAAGGAGAAAAAAAAACAAAAAATGTGTATTGAATATCTACCAATGGTAGACCTTGCACACAACAAACAAGTTTTCAATTTATTTTTTGATCAGTGGTGATAACCTTTAACTTCGAACTCATATATTAGTTCTCATGTAGTGAGAAAACTAGTTTATATGAATGTTTGATGTTTTGCATTGTATTGTTACTTCTTTCAAAACGTGTTCTGATGATGGGAACCTAGAAAATTCCCGAAATAGATCTATCTACACATTTCTAAAAGTGGTCAATTAATAAATTTAAAAATAATGACTCTATAGATTATTTATTAGGACAATATCCTAATAAAGAAATATAGAGTATGACCTTGAAAATAATTTTCATTTTCCTTCCACAATTTAAGGTCGAAAAAACATAATTTTTATTTTTAATAAAAGTTATATCAAACTTGTAATCGTTAATTATATAAATTTTAACCACTATTAGATTTTAAAATCTAAAAGAAAATGTTTTGTACTTATTAATAGCATATTTATTTTCGATTTTTTGCAGAAAATATCACTACTCATATTATAGTCAATTTGAAGGGACATATAGATGAAATCTAAAATTGTACCCAGAAACTTTTAACAAAAGGCGTTAAATAAAGGGTAAAATTCATAATTTATTTTCTACTGAATGTAACAAATATTAACATACAAATTTATAACTAAAAGTATTCCATATAATTTTAAAATATAGTGACAACCTTATACGTTTCTTTGTTGATATTTCGTACTAAATATTTCTGAAAATATTTGCATTTCTCATAAATAGTGTTTATTTTATAAAATGCATTGATATTTTGCCGATACTTTGAATACTGAATATAAAAATCTTAAAATAGGCAAGTTTGATTCATTATGTATGAAAAAAACCACAACTTTGGCGAACAATATTAATATTTTTAGTAGTAAAATCTGCTTTTAAAATTATGTTTATTACATGTTTTATTGGCTGATAGCCAATTAATTGTGGGCACGTCAAATGTGATTAAAACATAAATCATTTTTAAGAAAGACTGTTCACTAAACCATATCGTCAATTTGTGCTTTTGTACCATATACTTGTTTCCTTACCTGTATCTTTATTAGCACTTTAATGAAACTTAATTATTTGATGGCATCACTTTTGAGCTTTCTTAGCCGCGATATAACCGATTATAAACATTTACATTCCATCTAAATGTTTTAAGTGTTAATTGGAATTAATTAAAAACTTATTAAAGATAAACATTTGGTGTAAAAGTTGTGTACAAGAAATTTAGCAAAATAAATTTTCGGAAAGTGTTGTATAGTAAAGTGTTGAAGAGTAAAATAAAACTTATTTTCTCCGACCGAAAGTTAAAGATGAAGTTTTATGTTATTGTTACTCAATTATGCCGCATAAATATATAAAATTATAAACAACAACAGAAGTCGATATAAAAATAACCAAAAATAACAACTACAATCATCTTAAAAGTAACTACAGTTGAATCTCGATTGTCCGGGCTTACATTAGCCGGGTACATCTGTTAACCGGGTTTGACTTTTTACCTTTATTTGTTTGCATCGCTTTGCAACACACTATTCTATAAATTGAAACATATTTGATTCAAAGTATCTGCATAATATTTTATACAATGTTTAATTTCAACATAACCTTAAAATGTACACAAACTTAAAAAGCGTTAAATTAAATTTGCACAATGTTGACAGTAAATTATACAATAAAAATCTAAAATGTCTTAGTTCACTCCAAAATATTGCTCAACCTTCAATTTAATACAAAACACACTGTCAATATGTTTGTACAACATGAAAAATTGAGCTTTAGTATTGCAATTGTGTAGGCCACTTATTCGACAAGGGCGGTTAACCGGTTAAGATATTATTCGAAAAATCGCTACAATAGATTAACCGGCTATTCGGCTCGGTTAATTGATAAAATTGACGATTAATTGATTAATTGTTTAAAATATTTTTCTTTGGTTTTTTTTATCAATAAAAACACCTAAAACTGTTTTTTTTCTTAAATATCTAGTAAAGTAATTGCATTGATTTATAAATTGTTTGCTGAGGACGGTTTAAAACATCGTGAGATGTTTTAGTGAAAAATGCGATTTGTTTTGGAGAACCTAAGAGCTTTTGGTATAGAAAATGTTATGAGTAGGCAAGCTTTGTTTGACATTTGCCATTGTATGACACTTTTCCACTTGTTTTGTAAAAATTACATTTTTTCTGATACTTACCAAAAAAAAGCCATTTTCACATTTTTTACGCTTTTTGTTAAAAAATTCAGTAAAATATAGTTATATTTTACATAAGTTTCAGGAAAAATTTTAAATAATGGTTGCGTATATGGTCAAATATGGAAATATATGTTTCATATATGGACATATATGGAAGTATATGCGATTACATATATTTAAATAGGACTTATATGTGGAGCTATATGTGATTTCATATTTGCAAAAGATGCTGATATATAGAAATATATGGAAGTATATGATATTTCAAATTCGAAAAAGAATACCATATATGGGCAAATGTGCAAGTATGTGGAATTCCATTTGTGCAAATTGGACTCATATACAATGAACATATAATGAAGTATATGTGTCCCCATATACCCAAAGACTACACTCATAATAATCTATAGGTAAAATACACGAAAACCGTTGTTCATTTTACGAAAGTTTTGGTTATTTTGACATTACGAAAAAATTTGTAGAATATACAAATCACATTTCGTAAAGTTTTGTAAATAAAAATGTGGTGCATACCTTACGGGTTTATTTTAAAATTAAAAAAAAAAAAAATGTAATGGTGCCACACCAGAATCGAACTCACGATTTCAGTGACGTCCTGCTGTGTTGAAGTAGACCCCTCTACCATTTGCACCAAAGTAGCTGATGCAATACAACAAACTAAAAAGGAACTTGAGTCGAAAATATTATGAAATTTTTATGAAAACTAGAAAAATATGCTACAAATATTTAATAAAAAAGGTAAAATGGCAATTAAATATTTTTATTATGTTTATTGAACTAAATAAAATAATATAATTTTTTTATAAATATATCAAATAATATATTAAAAAACAAAATAAAAAAATAATAAAATAATAATAATAAAAAACTTAAATAACAATTTCAAACTAATTGCATTTTATTATTAAATATTTTATCTTTTTAAATATTTGTTTTATTGAATTTCATACTAAACCCGGCAAATAAAGTGGAAGTAGGGTTTTCGGGTCCTCTTTAACTTGTTTTAGGATCCTCTTTATTAAACAAAATACAAAATATCCATTTATATCAAAACACAAAAATAGTAATAGTGAAATAAAAAAATAAAACATAGAAATTTAAAAAACATTAATAAACAAAAAAAATATAAAAACTAAAAAAAAAAAAAAAAAAAAATTGTCCTGGCCAGGAGTTGAACTCGCAACCTTCTGATTGCAAATCCGACCTCTAACCACATCAACATCCATATGTAATATTTGTAACATTACAAATTTTTGTACAATGTACTAAAAAAATATTACGAAATCATGTTTGTATTTTTTACGAAATTTGTAAATTTATATAATTTGTTTTATACAAAACTTTTGTAATATAAACAAAATGTTTGTACATTCTACGAAAAAAAATTTACGAAAAATATATTTGTATTTTTAAGCATGGATTATTATGAGTGTAATATGTGGACGAATATATTAATCAAACTTTACTCAACTCAAATCGACTTTCAATTAAAATATTTGTTGATTCAATTAAAAGTTTAATTGAAGTTAATCCTATTAAGAAAATGGTAGTATCAATTAAAATTACATGCAACTATTTAATTGATTTTATATTCAATTTAGGTTTTACTCATATCTATTAAAAATTTAGTTGAATATTGTTTTCAAATTTCAAACTAATTTTTTGTACTACTTAAACTTTAATTTAAATTTGCAAAAAATATCCAAAAAAGAAATCAATAAAGTTACAAAAAGTCGGTAACATTAAAAAATTGTCAAAAATTAAAAAATTACAACATATAAAAATATCACCAAAATTGTTAAAAATCGCCAAAATTTAATAAAAAATAAAAAGAAAACGATAAAATTGAAAAAAATCAGCAAATTTGAACAAAAGCGCTGTAATTGTAAAAAATCGTCAAAAATTAAAAATCGTTAATATTAGAAAAAATCTCAAAAATTAAAAAAACGCCAATTTAAAAAAAAAAAAAATTGCCAAAATTGAAAAAAAATTACAATATAAAAAAAAATGTCAAGCTTGGAAAACAATTTTCAATATTAAAAAAATTGCCAACATTGAAAAACACGGACAAATAAATATAACGTTAAAATTGAATAATTTCGCTCATATTTAAAAAATTGGCAAAATTTTAGAAAATCAACATAATTGAAAAATCGCTAAAATTTTTAATAATTTCCAAAATAAAACTGAAAACGTATATATTTTGAAAAGTCTTAATTATTGGTATTTTTTTTTTTAATTTTTGTTGTTTCTTTTTTTTAATTTCAGCGATTTTTTTCAATCCACGAGTTTTTTTTTAATTTTGGTATTTTTTTTAGCTCTAAAGATTTTCAAAATTTTAGCTATTTTTCAATTTGACTTTATCGATTTCTTTTTTTTTATATTAGCGTATTTTTTAATTTAATCGATTTTTTCAAAAAATTTTTTTGGTAAAAACTAGAAATTTTGTGTACACCAAATTCATTTTTAATTAAACATTTAAAAGATATTGTTAAACTTTTAATAGAAATTGAGTTTGAAATCAAACTAAATTTTAATTGCGAATTTATTTGGCAATAATTGTGTCTGTGTAGAGACGAGGAAAAGTCCAACTCTTGTAAGGCGTATAAAAAATTCAACCATGGAAGATTTGTGTATCTGTTTTTCATACATACAACAAAATTGTGGATAAAAACAATTTAAATCTTGTGTTGTCACCGGCTTGTGAAGGTAATATTAATAAAATTATGCACACCATGAAGCATTAATGTTGCCAACATACAAATAAGGGCTTCTTATTGTCTAAGAGGGCATGAATTTATTGCACATGAAAGAAGCGCTTTAAAAGAGACATACCAAGTAGGACATTGCAAACAAAAATCATGCCTTCTTTCTTTGCTTTGGAAGCGCTTCGTTGTCAAATAATGCCTTCCGGAAGCGCTTCTGGGTAAGCACTATTTTTTACTGGGTAGCTTAAAATGAACCCTCGGTTAAGATGAACTCCTTTTGACAGTCCCACAAACAAAGTTTCATATAATTTTCCATTTTTAATACAAAATTGCGTTTTAAATTATTGGATTCGATATTAAACGAAATAGAGGCGGTCAATCGAGGAATCGGTTGATCGATTAATCGAAATACTTATATAACCTCCTTTAACAAACAGTGTTTTCGATTGTGCAACCCGCATAATCGAGGTTCAACTGTAAAACATAAATACAACTTAAACTTGTTTGCAAAAAAGGAGAACATAATGTACGATCTGCATAAAATAGCTTCAGGAAGCACATAAATTTGAGCGTGTCCAACTCAACTCATCATAAAGTATATGCACTATGTGCTGCTGTACAGATGGGCGGGCGGACCGACGGATAATTAAACTATAACTTGTAAAAATAACTATTAAATAGAAGATAGTAAAAATTGTCACATTGTCTTTAAAAACAGAGGTTTAAAGCAATGCATTGCTTTAAATGAAATTTATTGGTACATCGAGAAAACAAATTAATTTTGCAAACTGAGTTACCGAACAGTGGACGAAGTAGTCGTGTTAAAATATTGACCAAATTTTCATTTTTTAAAAATAATTACTACACAGAGAGAATTATTTGAACGAGTAATTGTTTTTACTAAAATATTAAAGTTTTCTTCACAATGTGAATAAAAAACTTCTTTAAGTTCATGAAAATGCTTCATAGTTCTAATGAAACCATTTTTAATGAAACTTTTTTATTAGCCGTGTGAAATTAAAAAAAAAAAGTAGTATAAATTTTTTTTTTTAAATTTTATGAGAAACGGCATTAATAATAAAATGTTCATTAACATTTTTAATGGACGAGTTCGAGTGACAATTCATAGATCTAATGCAAATCATTGATACCTTACATATGATTCTCTTAGTGTAGTTATAATTTAATGGAATTTGGGAAATCCTAATTTAATTTTTTAGCAACTATAAAATTTAATTTTTTGATGCAGAACTGTTTGTGTAATAAATAATTTAATTTATGTAAAAATTGTAAAATTTTTTAATAGAATTTTTTTATTTAAAAAAAAGTTTAGAAGTTTTCCCAACGACTCAGAAAGTTTCAGAATGTCAATCGGCTTCATTTGGAGAAAATATTCGTTGAATATTGTGTATCGCAAATATTTAGTCAAAATTTAAACATTTCTTTTATAATCTGTTAGGTCCACTGGGCGTATACGTAGGGGAAGGTGGGGTTATCTGGTGTGTGGGGTAATTTGGGATTTTGCATTTCTTCCCATACTAATGCATTTTCAGGATTTTTTTACTATAGTGTCTTATTCCTTAATAAATTCTTATGACTTTGAGCAATTGATTACTAAGAAGACAGAGATTGTCACCAAAATCTAGTTTAAACCAGATTTCGGGTAATATGTAAATTCATTATTATGAAATTTTTGTGCAAATTTCGTAAGTATTCTATCAAAAAAAAAAAAATCAAAAAAAATTTCTTCCACTAAACTTCAATCACTAAACTGCCGATATGGCCTTAAACTCCATATTGCATAAACACTTGAAAACCAGAGCTTTAAAGAATTCAGTCCTACCGATTTCAGTCTAGTCGATTTTTCAATTCTGATTGACTCGGCAATGCTTGAATTTTCACATAACAATTTTACAAATCGATTGAATTCACAATTGGACTCTTTTGATTTTGTTCATGAGACTTTAATAATTTTTACATCCGCTTTGTTGAATAGCACAATAAAAAAAAAACTAAAATAAAATAAATATGAGGAAAGCTTTTTGATGAAAAAATCCATGAATTTGAAAAGCAGCCAAAATTTAAATAAAAATTTCTGCAATAAAAATGAAATCCAAAATGAAGAACTCGCTAATATTGAAAAGTCATAATAAATCTTAAAGTCTAGTTGAAATTTAGGACCAGTATTGGGGTATTGGAATTGAGTTTTGACCAATATCGAGGCCATTTTTTTTTTTAAATTGTCTATTTAGTTTTTTAATTTTGGCGATTTTTTTCAATTTTGGTGAACAGTTTTTTCAATTATGAAAATTTTTCTTAATTAAATGATATTTTTTGTAATTTTGGCAAATTTGAGAAATTTTAAAATGACTTTGATTTTATAAAAATTTTATTTATTTGAAAATATTGAAAACTTACAGTGCAAAATTTATGATCATAACGAAACCGAAACCGGTTTTAACCGGTTTTTATCATTATTCTCAACCGGTTTTTTTTAAATAGTTTATCGACCAAACCGAAACCCGGTTACATGAAGGCTCATTTTTTTTTTTTTTTTGACAATCTACTTTAAGCTATACATAATTATATATTTTTGTAACGTGACGTATGAGCATTATTAATTTTTATAAATATCACTCATACGCTATGGGTGTTCTCTTGGAGACGATATAACTTTACACAAGATTTTTTCGATAAAACGCAACTCAAAAAAAAAATTTAAGGAGACTATAATAATTATTTATCATTTGTTGAATTTTGATTTTTACCAGAACGAATTTCACTTTTTACAAATAGCAAAAATAAATAAAAAAAATATAATAATCGCACGTTGATGAAAAAATCGCTAAAGAGCAGAAAAAAAAAAATCAAAAAATTACAAAAAAATTAACCAAAATGAAAAAAAAACTTAATTATAAAAAATCGCAAAAATCAAAAACAAATTTCCAAAATTGAAAAAATTTAATTTGCTAAAAAATAGTATACCTGATTTACAAGACGTTTTACTAACTTTTGTACTAACTTATTTTTTTGAGGGCACACTCACAAGAACTTTTCCTTAAAAGTTCAACAGTTATTTAAAAAGGTGATCGGTAAAGTTATAATATACATTAACAAAGAAATATATTTTTAGCTTTCTGTCCGTTATTTAAAAAACATACTTTCGGTAAAATTTCAGTTAAAATTTTCTATTTAAAATAAAAAATTGTTATATTATATTGAGAATTGAAATAAACGAAAATAATCTATTGTTTTTACCGATTTAGTCAATTAATTTAATTTAATTAAATAAACTAAACTAAAAAAGACAATTGTTTTATACGAAAATTAAGTAGTCCTTTTTTTAACTGATTTTCAATTAATTTAATGTGAATATTCAGTAGTCTTTACGGAAAACTATTCTGAGTGTACATATCAATTATTGTTGTATAAGACGAAGAATATAATATTGAATGTGGAATATAATATTGAATATGACAACTAAATATTAGATTTCACTACTAAAACTACAAGTCAATATAAAGATAGTTGACGTATTCGGCAAAACTAAAAAACCCCCTGTTGGACAAGAATTACTCTACAGAAAATCGGAAAATATTTTTACAGTAATAAGCTAAAAATTACAAAACTTTTGCGCCCTATTTCAAAAATAAATTCGAAACTTTTTTTTGATCAAAATTTTTTGATCGCTGGTAGAGAGCTGAAGATCCACTTTAAATATTTTTGCTTATTTTTTATATATTTAACTCTTTAATACGCATTATTTGAGTGGTATTCCCAAGTTGTTTTCTATTTGAGACACCCTAGTGTATAATTGTAAAGTTTTACCCGGGTAAAGATTTTAATATGGAGTCTAATATAATTATATCTCATTTGATAAGTTCCTATACTCATAGAAAATTAGTTAAAAAATTTGGTAAAAATGAGCTTGCAGAAAAAACTGTTAAAATTAGCAAATTTTTTTACTAAATAATTACTAATATTATACTTTAAGAATATCAAAAATGAAAATGAAAATTATTCAAGTTCGAGGCCACACTCAATATTTCTTTATTATTTTTAATAAATTATATCAGATTAGATTAGATTAGATCAGAAGGCACTATGCACCGCGACCAACGTAGGTCTTTTGTGCTGCCTAAAGTTACCTACAGATTCAAGCTACCTAAAAAGCCAATTATTCTATTAGGCAAAATGTTCGCGATGTCGGAAGGCGAAATGAAGCGATCACCTAGAAACCTAAGTCTTCTATCACAAAGCCTGGGACATTCGCAGAGAACATGCTCCGAGGTCTCAGACACCATCTCACAAAACCTACACATATCAGTGTCCGATTGACCCTTCTTGTTCAGATGGTATCTGAGATTACAGTGTCCAGTTAAGTACGACGCCAGGGTCCTCAAACCCCCCCCCCCCCCCCTTTCAAGCGACAAGAGTCGCTGGAAAACGAGATCAATCTCTTAGCCTGGCGCTGACCAGAAGAGTTTTTCCAGTAACCAGAGAATTCAGACTCTCTCCATGCCCTGAGCCTTTCCCTAACATACCCCGCAGGTATTCCACAGAATGGTTCAGGACCAATAAAGGGCCTTCGGGCCCCGCGGTTGGCAAGACAATCTGCGCTCTCGTTGCCCTCATGCCCCTCATGACCAGGAATCCACCCCAAAGTTAGAGAGTTGCCCAAATTATATCAAACTTGAATGGCAAAAATAAATCTGCTGAAATTACAAATATTTAGTTATACTTGTGATAAATTTTAGTTAATTGAAAGTATCAAAATAATCTGCTAAAATCAGCAAAACCATTTACTAAATATTAGTAGACAAAAAAATCATAAAAAATTTTAAACTTTTGAAGTTTTTTTTCCACATCCGGGACATTAAATTATATCTAATTAGATACAAATATATCTGATTTTATAAAATTTTAGCGGCTTATGGGTATGCATTTTGTAGCTTGAAGTTATGCTAAAAAGTATTAAGTTTGAAAATTAAAATTTCCAGAAATGAACAATTTTCAAGACCCAATTTTTTCTAAAGGCAATATAACGAAATGTTTAAAAATTATCAAGAACAAATTTACTGCTTCAAAAATATATAATTAAGTGGTTTAGTCTTATAAAATGTACCCATGTTTTCTTTGAAATTATATAAAAGAAATCACTTCAAAATTATGACTATAAAATTAATGTGATTATATGTGAAGCCATATGTAATATTTAAAGTCTTAACTTAATTTGATATTGAGCTTACCAAAATATGTATGCAGGCGCGGATCCGGGAAAAGGTTTTTTGGAGGGAAGTTAGAATATATGTTGTTTGCTTTTCTACATTTAATTAAATTTTGGTATTCAACATTTTCATTTTAGGGGAGGAAGTGTCCCATTATCCCTTCCCCTGAATTCGCGCCTGATGTATAAGCCCATACATCAGGCGCGAATTGCTATTCAAAATTGTAAGCAAAATATTTTCATCATGTTCTGACGTCATATCGCTTTTAATTTCATAAAACTTAGCAAAGTGACATATATTTCGTGATATATATAAGGTGGCGCAAAAGTAATCCTCCTATCAGAAAATGAATAATAAATACATAATAAAAAAAAAAACATCGGACGTTTATTTTTGCGCCACCTTATATTTTGATATGACTTATGTAGTTACATATAGAGTTAGTTTTGGAGACATATAATAATATCAAGTACCATATAAAAAAATCTCTCAACAAAAATTATCAGATGTATTTGTATATAATGATATTAGCCGTAATATGACTCCATTCAAAGTCAGATATGACTTAATCACATTATGTATGACTACATATAACTATTTTTACCCGGGTTTTTACTTTTTATAATTAAATTTTTAAACAGTCATATTATATCTACTGCTCCAGCAGTGGTAATCTGAAATGGCTTGTATTTTCTTTATATCATTTAATATCATTGTCCTACAATTTTAAATGAAAAAGCGCGCAATAGCCGTACGATTTACTGTATTTGTAACGCCGTTTTCTAATAAAAAGCATTTAAAACAATTTTTAAATCCATTAAAACATATGGCTTTATTTGTCGTTTCTTTTTTTTTTGAGCTACTTTTTATTTCGTTTATAATTTTTTTTTTTTTTATAATAATTGCGTTTTTATTTAGACTTTTTATTTTATTATTGATAAATATCTTTCAGTGCTTTTCCATCCCCACCCCATCAACCATTGTTGTGGACACAATTGTAACGGTAGCTTAATGTAAGTTGTACGTATGCAATCGCACCATTTAACTTTTAAATTTTCGCTGTCGCACAGTGCTTTGTCCCATGGACAAAAATCAAAAATGAAAAATGTGTCTTCGTTTTTAACGGAATTCATTTTTTTGTATGTGTACTAAAATAACTTAATCTTAGAAAAAGTGTCCTTTGTGATATAGCTGTTGTCACAAAGTTTCGCTAAATTCGTAAAATTTTTAACGTAATTTGTAAAAAGAAAAAGTGAATTTTTTATGTTTTACTTAAAAATATTTACAAAAATTGAGTTTTTAAGATAAGTATTTGAATTTTTAGTTTTTTTATATTTGCATATATTTAAAAAAAAAAAAAAATATTGATTTTGAAAAAAAATGTTATAGTATATCTAGTGAAGCTTTGAAATGCTACCTTTTTTGTTTGGCTGCTTAAATTATAATAAATTTAATGAAGTATTAAAAAAAATTTATTGATTTTTAAATTTTTGTTTTTTTTATACTTTGTATATTTGTTTATTAGGAGAACTAAAAAAAAATAACCGATTTTTTATTTAAACTTTAAAGGCATTTTTTTTTCTTAAAAGTGCCGAAAGTCATATTTTGGCAATCTCTTCTTATATGACGACTAAAGGAAATGTATGTATTTTTCGTAGTTTTAATCAGAATTTTCTGAATTTTTCACGAAAGTGTTCAGAATTATCTACGTTTTTAGACAAAAAAGGATCAATGGTTATAATCTTTAACTTCAAACTCATATGTATATTAGTTCTCATGTAGTGAGTAAACTAGTTCATATGTATGTTTGATGTTTGACATGGGATTGTTACCGCTTTCAAAACGTGTTCTGATGATGGGAACCTAGAAAATTCCCGAAATAGATCTATCAACACATTCCTGAAAGGGTCAAATAATAAATTTGAAAACAAAAAAACTCTATAGATCATTTGTTAGGACAATATCCTAATGAAGAAATATAGAGTATGGCCTCGAACTTGAATAATTTTCATTTTCATTGCACAATTAAAGGTCGAAAAAACATAATTTTTATTTTTAATAAAAATTATAACAAACTTGTAAAAAAGGCAGAGTACCGCCAAGTTTACTTCCCCTGTTTTGCTTACAATGTAAACAAAATATAAAAAGAAGAGAGAAACAAAAAAACGTGTATTGAATATCCACCAGAGGTGGATCTTACACATCAAACAAGTTTTCAATTTATTTTTTTGATCAATGGTTATAATCTTTAACTTCAAACTCATATGTATATTAGTTCTCATGTAGTGAGTAAACTAGTTCATATGTATGTTTGATGTTTGACATGGGATTGTTACCGCTTTCAAAACGTGTTCTGATGATGGGAACCTAGAAAATTCCCGAAATAGATCTATCAACACATTCCTGAAAGGGTCAAATAATAAATTTGAAAACAAAAAAACTCTATAGATTATTTGTTAGGACAATATCCTAATGAAGAAATATAGAGTATGGCCTCGAACTTGAATAATTTTCATTTTCATTGCACAATTAAAGGTCGAAAAAACATAATTTTTATTTTTAATAAAAATTATAACAAACTTGCAAAAAAGGAAACTTTTACAAAAAATATTTATCTTTTTTATTAATAAATTTTGAATTATACCTTATTTTCGGATAAAATTATAAAAATTACCAAAGTTTGATCCAATGTTAAAAAAATATATTAACTGATTTTAAAATTTTTATTTTTTTTTAAGAATGGACTCATATTTATACCCATTAGTTAGTTAGTTATGTTAACTTCATTTCTTTCATATATTTGTAACCTATACTTATGTAATTTTCTTAGTTTTTACAAGTTTGTTATAATTTTTATTAAAAAAAAAAATTATGTTTTTTTCGACCTTTAATTGTGCAATGAAAATGAAAATTATTCAAGTTCGAGGCCATACTCTATATTTCTTCATTAGGATATTGTCCTAACAAATAATCTATAGAGTTTTTTGTTTTCAAATTTATTATTTGACCCTTTCAGGAATGTGTTAATAGATCTATTTCGGAAATTTTTTAGGTTCCCATCATTTTTATTTTTAATAAAAATTATAACAAACTTGTAAAAAAGACAAAGTACCGCCTAGTTTACTTCCCTTGTTTTGTTTACAAACTAAACAAAATATAAAAAGGAGAGAAAAACAAAAAACGTGTATTGAATATCCACCAGAGGTGGATCTTGCACATCAAACAAGTTTTCAATTTATTTTTTGATCAATGGTTATAATCTTTAACTTTAAACTCATATGTATATTAGTTCTCCTGTAGTGAGTAAACTAGTTCATATGAATGTTTGATGTTTGGCATGGGATTGTTACCGCTTTCAAAACGTGTTCTGATGATGGGAACCTAGAAAATTCCCGAAATAGATCTATCAACACATTCCTGAAAGAGTCAAATAATAAATATGAAAACAAAAAACTCTATAGATTATTTGTTAGGACAATATCCTAATGAAGAAATATAGAGTATGGCCTCGAACTTGAATAATTTTCATTTCTTAGTTTTTATTAGAATGGTCTTATTCAGAAAAAAGGAAACTTGGACAGAAAGGGATTATGTTTGTTATTAAAAAGTCCTGAAGCGTAAAATATAAAAAAAAAAATTTTAACTGATTTTCATATTTTTATTATTATTTTTATTTTTTTTTTTGAAAATAAAACTTTAGTACCAAGTTTTTAGTAGAAATTTGAAAAAAAAAATTGGAAACTATTTTCCATTGTCTTATGTTTGTAATGTAAATTTTGTAGATAACCAGATTGGCTGTAACTTATTTTTTTTTTAGTAAAATGGCAAAACTTTATAAAAAACTATAAAATTCGTATAACTACTCAAATATTGCGTTCTTAACCCTTTCACTGCTCTCTTACACTACTGTGTACACATTTTTGAAACAATATAAAAAAATTTGATAATGCTAGAGAAATTTATATTTTTGTTTGAATATGTTCTTTCGGATATTGGTCAGTGCAAGAAAACCAGTAGATGTATAAACTGTGCAATATAGACGCGAAATTTGGAAACAAACTTCGATTTTTTTAATCAGCTTTTGTATCTGAAAAAAGGGACGTTTCTCTTAAACTAGCAAGGCTGGAATCATGACATTTCTCATCTAATGACCAGAACAAAATCCGTCATTTTTAGTTATTCAAATATTTTAGTGGTAAAAGTGGTCTAAAAAGTTTCAAAAATTTGATTTTTTTTGAAAGGTATTAGGAAGAGGTAGCATACATGTTAACCTTTTTCTTTCTAGTTCGAAAACATCTAACAAGAATCTGAATTCAAAATAGAAATCAATTCACAAAGTCGATAGTTAATATTTATTATAACCAAAAGCATCTAAGAAATATATATGCATCTATTTTTAAATCTCTCTAGTTTTTAAATATTTTCTCTCTGAAAAAAATAAGTTATAGTTGGTTTAAATAGCTCAAAATAAGGAAACCTTTTTCTAATTTTCAAAAATTAAAAATGTGTTATGAAATTTTTTTTTTTTTTTTTATTAATTAATCAATAACATATAATTACAAATTATATACTATTACCCCAACCGAGCACTAGCTACTATGACCATCGGCTCGTTGTAGCGAAAACAGGGCAGTGCCTCTGGTGGGAATCGAACCCACGACCTCGCACTGATAAGTCAGCACGCTACCATCTAGCCTGCCCCGGTAGGCTAGATGTTATGAGATTATTTTAATGAATTCATGTTTGTTAAAGAAATACAACTTTTTGTGAAATATCGCAAGCATTTCTATCTTATTTTTTTTTTGTGCATTTATTAAAAAATTTAGGTTTTATGGTTTTAAACGTTGTATAAAAAAGTATCACACACAACTTATCGCTTTTAAAAATTTGTTTCAATCCGATTTAAAGAATTATAGCTATTTTAGAAAAAAGGAAACATGACAGCTGTCCGAGTCCTTGCTGCGATTGAAATTAAAAATTGTAGTATTTTTTTAAGCTATAATCATTAATGATTATAGGGTAAAGTGTTTGTAACCGCCATATAATGACACTCGTCGTTAATTATTTATTTCAAGAATAATCACCAATGTTCGCAACATTGAAAAAAATGTATAGCTTTTATTCAAAATTTACAAAATTAAGGATATATGGAATATGAGAATATCCTTACAACTATTTTATGAAAAAAAAAAAAATATTTTAATTTTGACAAAAGAAAAATAATGGTGGAAATTGGAAGATTTTTAAAGAATTTATAGACGTTTTAGGAAAAAGGACAGATATACGAGTTCTTGCTGCGATTTGTGAAAATTGTCACAAATATTACTGATTTCATTCTAAGAACAATATCTAACTTTCGCTACATTATATAAAGAATTACAGCTTTTATTCAAAACTAACAAAATTCAGGATATAGGTAAAGGATTAATATGCTTGAAACTATTTTGTCATATTTTTAACAACATTGCAAAAAAACTGTAGCAATCGGACGAATTTCAAAGTGTTTACTGCATTTTTATGCAAAAAGGATATATGACAGCTATTCGAGTCCTTGCTGCTATTCAAATGAAAATTGACACAAATATTACTGATTTCATTCTAAGAACAATGTCCAATTTTCGCAATATTGTATGGAGAATTACAGCTTTTATTCATAATTAACAAAATTCAGAATATAAGTAAAGGATTAATAAGCTTGCAACTATTTTGTTAAAAATACTTATTCATATTTTTAACAACATTGCAAAAAAAAAACATGTAGACGATTTCTAATTTTGACAACAGAAACCAGCATGCCAATTTGTATGCAAATTCGACAACTTCAATTTTTGTCCACTGCTTATATGGCGACAAAGCACTGTGTTTCGTGTTGTCCCTTTTTGTAATCGCCATTACAATTACTTTTTGTACAACGGTTTTTTTTTCGATATTTTTTTCCATTTCACTCGCATTTTATGGTTTATTAACAGCTCAAGTACTTGTTTCATGTTTAATGTCCAATGTCTACAAGTTGAAATTGTTACAATCGCCTTATGCTCTATATTTTTTACCAAATAAAAAATTAAGTATGATTTTTATTTTTCTTCTTATTTTTTTTTTATGGCGACATAATTCCTTTAATTGTTTTATTATTGTAATGACCGAATATAAAAATAATAGAAGATTTGTTATTATTTATTTTTTTTTTTGTAATTTTAAATCGACTGTGACATGTTTAAAGTGTCTATTAAATTGGCAAATCTTTAATTTATGGTCAAGCACAAAGAAATTTTAGTTTAGATACATAAAATTTATTTTTAACAGAATTTTAAGTTTAAATACATAAAATGTTTTTTAACAGAATTTTAAACCTTATAAATTATGAAAAGTTTTTCGACATTTGAAATGAATGACTTTATTAAATAATTGAGCTCTAGCTCACGTTTGTATTTTTAAAATATCCTTTATTATTTTATATATCTCCAATATTTCATCATTCTTTGAATGACATCTTCAGGGAGTATGAACAACAACAAACAATATTAAAAACTAAATTTTTCTGCCGCTGCCCACCACTCTGGTTTTAAATGTAGTGTTGACCAGAGTGGAGGGTAGCGGCAGAAAAATACTTAAAATTTCATTAACTCAAAATTAGGATTTCCAAAATGCAAATTAATAAAATTAAAAATATCAGGGATCAAAAATAACAGTTATTTTTAAATTTTGAAACAAAAAAGCATATAGAGGTAAAATTTGGAGAACTGATTCAAGTATGCCATATTGATTCTTTTGGAGAAGTCTTTCATTAAATAATCTGTTTTTTTTTTAAATTTGGATTTTTATTTTTTTAAGCAAATATAAAAGTAATTGTTTTCCTTTTATTTTTTCGAACAAAAATAAAAGTTATTTTTTTACAAAAAGCATTAAAAGAAGTTTTTTTTTAATTTTGAAATCAACCGCATACAAATGTAAAGAATCCTGATTAACATTACATTCATGGACATTTTAAATACGTATCTATAAATTACAAAAGAAGAGAAAAAAAAGTTGTTTAAAAAATCAAAATCAAAAACTAACGTTAATTTTTGCTCAAAAAAAAAAACTACAAGTCAAAAATAACTTTGAAATATAAAGTTTTATAAAAAATATTAGTAAAACATTAGTTCAAAACAGTTAAGTGATTTACAAGACGTTTTACTAACTTTTCTACTAACTATTTTTTTGATAGTTGCAGTACAGTTTCCTACTATAAGTTGGGTCATTTTGAACAAAAATGAATTAGAGTTTAGTCTTTATTATACACCTATACTCCCGGTTATAAATATAGGCCAGCCTTTGGACGGATTCGGATAATACAAATATTCGGATTTCAGTATGAAGTTGCATATATATATAACGAATAATTTTACTGAAAGCAGCGCATGATATAAGCAGTCAATACATATCGTTTGTGATTAATGCAATAATGCCAGATCTGTATTTTAATATCACACGGTTTTTATTTCTAAATAACGTTTTCTATACAAAACCGAAGCTGTTCAGTACACTCATAGAAATAAATCTATAGAAAAAGCAAAAAAAAAGCTACTAAAAATTAGCTTGCAGAAAAAAACTGCTAAAATTGGCAGATTTTTTTTACAAAATATTAGTAATATAAAAATAGCACAAATAAATCTGTTCAATTTACAAATCTTTTGTTATATTTGAGCTAAATTTAAGTTAGTTGAAAGTAACAACATATGCCGCTAAAATCAGCAGTACCATTTACTAAATATAAGTAGACAAAACAATCAGAAAAATGGAAACTTTTTAAAGTTTTTTTTGTTAATGCGAATAAAGGTATGTCCTTATGAAATCAGAATTCTACAACTTTTTTGCAAAAGTTTGTGTTGATTTTAGCAATATAAACTGTTATTTGCATTCTGCTATTTTTAAAAAGCTATTTTCAATTAACCATTTTCTATTTTTTTACAATTACAATTAATTAAACAAACTAATTATTTATTAAGAAAAAATTATAAACTTTCCGAAACACATAATGTGGTTTTTATATATTCACTATATTTTTGTTTAAAAACTATAATAGTAGCTTTTATCTGGAATCATCTTTTTTTAATTTTTTAAAAAGCCCTATCTCTAAATTAACCGTTAGGTTAGGTTGAAAAGAAGAATCAGAAGTGAAGATATCCTTCACAACCGACTCATGTCCAATAAAATGGGACATACACTTGAGCTCGAAAGTCGACTTGTTGTGCGCTCTCATGTCCGGTGGTTCTCGTACCTATCTATTCCAGAAATTCCGTCCGGTTGCCAACATTTCTTTGTTAGTATAGACAGCAAAAAATGTTTCTGAGTCAGCAAAATTTTATTCAGGAGGATGCTTGCAAAAAAAAATTCCAATATTTTTTCTGAAAATCTGCGAGCTGATGTTTACTAACAAAATTAGTAGATTCAGCTAAAGTTTTGCTGACACTTAGTTGATTTAAAACTAAAAAATTCCTTGCTAAAAGTTAAACAAATTTTTGCTGAATATTAGTAGACTGAAATAAACTCAAAAATTTGTTTATAAATTAAACTTTAGGTAATTTATTTTCTGAAAATCCTAAAAAATTTTTTGTGATTCTTTTAAAAATAATACACCACTAGTTTTAAGTTACAATATATAAAAATATTCATACACCTACATTGACTACATGAATTGAATTCATATCTGAAAATATAAAGAAATAATTATATATAACATAAACAAAATTATCTTCCAACTACATACATCAATGGTTGTCTAAATGATGGCATCTTTTTTAGAAACGAAACACTTTTTTGGAATAAGAAAAAGGAAACTTAAAAAACTACCTAAGATGTGTGTCTTTGTCTTTCTCGTTAGTCTGTCTACCTGAACGAATATTTGTTTGCAATTTAAAATTGCCAAGTTGACCACACTATTTTCATAATCAGTCTAATTAGTTGAAATTTTTAACTTTATTTTTTAACTAGAGTTTTGCACAATATGATTCTCAACTTCATTGAAAATTCTGCTGGCGCAAATTCAGGTCCTTTTTCTGCTGTCTTAGTTAAATTTTTGAACTATTTGTGTGGTTTTTTATGAGTGTGTGCTTTATCAAGTGTATTCATTTTTTTTTTTAATTTACAACTCCGTTTTATTGTTCACTCTTGTCCCATTGTATCACAATTCTTAATGTTTACATTTGTCTAATGCATTCTTTTGACTCAAATCACTACACCTTTATTTAGCCAAGTTTTAACTAAAACTATATTTAACTATCACTTTACGTTTTTTCAAAGCTGTCAGTCATTTAAAAAATATGAGCACTAATCTATCATCTGCAGACTTTTAAATCTACAAACATATTTTACCAGTAATACGAATTGAAATACAAAAATACATATATTCATATATTCATATTTATTGGCCTAATGACATGATGAAATTTTAACTAAATAAAAAAAAAAAATCGAGTTAAAATAACAGAAAGTAAATAAAAAACACCATAAAAATTATGAATACTAAATTGAAAAATTTTAAATAATCATTAAACGTCAGACACACACATCAGTCATCGATCTTTTTACAAAACGATAAAGTGGTCTGGTCAACGACGATGATGATAATGATGAAGATGATGTTGTTAATGATAAGGGGGCCAATGGAGTAAAAACAAACTACACATTTACCACCAAATACAGTGAGTCATGTGTACAAAACAAAAAAAAGTAAAATTGAAAAAAATTTACAAGCATCTCATCATATTTTAGCAAATTAAACGAGTAAGCTTGGCGCCACTATCACTCTACCAAACTTTGGCTTGAATAATTTGATTAACCCATTCCTGCCTAATGGGTATTTAAATACCCATGAAAGTGTTGCGAAACAAATTTTAGTGCGTAACAGGTGACAAATATCGCGGCTATTTTTTTATTCGAAAAAAGGAAGGCTGCACGCAGAGAAAAAATATGGTTACACTATGATTGCGCCCACAAAACTATGTTTCCTACAGCCGTAAATAGTTGTTTCAATTAAATTATTGTTCTATCAATCACATTCCAACAGTAAAATGATTGCTTTCATTATGTTCTAGTAATAATTTCTCTGTTTTTCAGTTATCATATAATTGTATTGTCTACAATCATAATATAGCATTTATTATCATATTCCTCTATGTAACTACAGCCATATTATAGTTACGGTTTTTTTATGAGCATCTTCGCTGTTTTAGTTTTATTCTTGTTTGAGATTTTGTGAAAAGAAGTTGTGAGAAACAGTCAGCCACAATAAATTAAATAATATTAAACAAAAAGACATTAAAACACGTAGTGGTGTTAATTGTAATGCTGATGTGTTTTACGGAAGAAGGAATAAGTTGTAGTTTCAATGCGTTTTACCCTAGAAGTCTAGGCAAAAGTTTAATTGTCATGCTTAATTATTTTTTTTTTAATTACGCAAAAAAATATTGTTAAAGAAAAAATTAAACAAAACGCACGTGCTTTTAAGTCTGTAGTACAAAATAATCATAATATGTTTGCAATAATAAAATATGGTAATAAATGATGACGAAATTCTTGTCCATAATCATACTAAGATAACTAGGACTATACTATGGTTATACTGCAATTGTTGTGATTGCTGCAAACATGGTTTGATCATTATAAATGTATTGTGAAATGGTATTCTTAACAATATTTGTAAGCGTGATTTGTGCTGTAATCAGATGTTAAGCTTGTATTGCTGACATAATATTTGACAAAGCTTTTATTAAGTGAATTATTAAATAAATATACTATTAAAAAACACGCATATCTTTTTAATCTAGCTGCAAAAGAATGCTGGGAAATTTTGTAAGGCTTATATTATAATAAATTATAAAAATTTCCAGAACCATGATATGATAATATTGGGATCTATTTGGAATCATAATATTGTAATCTAGTTATTATATTATGATACAGAAGCAGATAAGAGTATGGTTGTCACAACCATGGTAACATGATTGTCGTAATCATATATCCAAATATGTATGATGCTCTTCGAATATGGTTCCCTCAACAATGTTTTTTCTTTGCGTGTGGGTCTAAAAAAAGAATTATATAAGAGTATAATTTTTTTCGGTTTGCCTTTTGTTTTTTTACAGGTAAAATGGTAGTTTTATTATTTGCCGGAAAATGCTCAGGAAAACTGCTGCCAAGTATTGGTAAATTTGAAAAAATTAAAAACACTTTTCCTTACCAGATATTTTTATTTTTCCTCAATGCAATGGAGAAAACCCAACAGGGATATGTCAACACACCTGGCCGTCATAATAGGTCTAATGAACATGGGTTACTGTGGGGCGATTTGAACATCTTAATGGGCGCTTCGCGTTTCTGATTCTTGGGATTGTACTGAGCAAAAAAGTCCACTAGACCATACGTCTACGGTGAAAATCGAGCTTCCAGATTTTGACTTTTTAGCCGTATTTTGTGAAAGTAACAATGTGTGGGATGTACATATCTCAGGAAGTAGGAGGAGCTTATCCAAGATTATGCTATCAATCTCTTCTTTGGAAGATTCTCTAGCAGATTAATGCATCAATCATATTTGTGGGTGGGGTTCAAGGGGTTAATTTTTAATTTCAAAATGGGGCTTTTTTGCCGTAAAGTCAAAATCTGGAAGCTTGATTTTCCCCGTAGACGTATGGTCTAGTGGACTTTTTTGCTCAGAAAAATCCCAAGAATCAGAAACGCGAAGCGCCCATTAAGATTTTTTTCCTTCCATACTAATTGCACCACCCTAATATGGGTATTTTAATGCCTGACAGTATGGGAAATTCTATAAAACTATTTCAGATTTTAAAAATTAAAAACTTCAACTAATGGCCGTAATTTCAAGCAATATATACCTACTGGTGCTTAGATACCTACCGTGTACACGAATAAAATCGGGTAGGTATCTATTGCTTGAAATTACGGGCATTAGTGGCACAAAATTTGCTTCTGGATTACATTAAAAAGCAATAATTCTTTCGCGTGATTTAAGTTTTTTGAGTGCTGAAAAAGTTATAAACAAAAAACTGCGAAAATTTTCGCTTATAAAATTTTTTAAATTTTTTAATTTTTCGTT
Source organism: Delia radicum (assembly GCA_021234595.1). NCBI lineage: Eukaryota > Metazoa > Arthropoda > Insecta > Diptera > Anthomyiidae > Delia > Delia radicum. The sequence goes on along the minus strand of CM037853.1, from coordinate 15,166,375 downwards.
GATTCGACCACACGTTTTCGAGTTACCTTTCTGTGCCGAAGCCCGAATTTGTTTTACAAATTTCACTAACACACCTGGTTTTTGGGGAAATTGTGGTGAAAGTTGAGAAAAATTCAACTTAAAATTGAATTGAATCTGATTTTAATGATAGACATTAGCATAAATCGATCGACGATATACCCTCAAATTTCGGATCCGAACATATATGGACATATATGAGATCATATATGGTCATATATCGAACCATATATGAACATATATGACCAGCTATACCCATATATGATCATATACAATCCCATATATGATCATATATGTTCATATACGATGCCTTTTTTACCTGGGTTTTTTTGATTAATATTCTTTAATTTGTTCGAACTGACTGTCTCTCACAACTTCTTTTCAAAAAAACCTTTAACAAGAATGACACTAAAAAAGCGAAGACGGTCATAAAAAACAGACTGATCATCTTATAGTTGGCGCATAGTAATATATCTGTAGTCAGAGAGATAGAGAGAGGAATATGGTAATAAATACTATATTATGATTGTAGACACGAGATAACCGAAAAAAGAGATATTTTTACTATAACATATTTAAACCAACCATATTATTAGTGAGATATGGTTAAAACAATAATAATTTAATTGAAACAACCATTTATGGCTGTAGGAAACATATTTTTGTTCTGCGTGTGTTTAGGCATTAATGGGTTAAATAGTTGATTTTATGTTTGTATGTAAACGTATGAGTAGTAAATTATTTTTGTTTTTGCAAAAATATAAATTTCAAATTTAAATTTTTACATTTTTGCATACTCAGCACAACAAAACTCAAAACAATTAGTAAAAGTTAAAATAAAAAAAAAAAAACTTTTGATTGTTAACAATTAACCTACACACTGTATAGCAGAGATGGCGATGATGATAACAATGCCAATATACATTTTTAATTTTTTTGTTTTTACTTTCTTTTCTTTGGCTTAGCAAATGGCTAGATACTCGTAAGTTTGGTATACTCTAAGAAAACTATCTGTAAAACTTTTGATTTTGTCTTCTACTTTATTTTAATGGGTGTAAACTAAATAAGTCTTTATAGCAACGCACTTTGGGCCAGGATTTGAATTTTGGAAGTTTGGCCAAGAGAGCATTTCCGGCAAAACACAAATATAAAATTATTATTAAAATCTACACTTCAGGAACTATGTAGGTCAGTCGCGGTTTCAAGGGGTGGGGGGAAATGGAAATTTCCCATCCAAAATAATATTTTTCAATACAAAAATGTAAAAAAGATTGAAAAATTAATTAAAAATACTCTAAGTTCCCCGCCCAAAACCTTTTCCTGGTTACGCGTCTGATGTAGGTAGAAATTACTAAAAATTACAGTTTAAAGCAAATCACTGTTTTTTTTAAAGTGACTTAAAATTTAGTAATTTTTAACTACTGAAAAACAACCACAAATGCAATAAAAACAACTATTTAAAACAGTAAAAATAACAAACGTGCAAATAATAGCAGAACTGTAAAAACAATTATAAATGTAGTAAAAATAACTGCTCATGCAGTTAAAATAACACACACTACTACTGAATAGACTAAAAAGTTTTTTTTTTATATTTGATTGATATTCTATATGAAAAAACTTAAATTTAGAAAATATTAAATCAACACCGGTTGTTTGTACGTTTTATTATTCATTTAAGATTTTAAACGCATTACAGTGCAGATTAAAAGTCGCACAATTGGGAATTGAATGTAGATTTTCTGTTGCAGTATTTATATATATCAACATAATAATTTTTTCGAGTGTATACCTAACATTCTGTATGTCACTAGGTTAACCAAAAACAAAACTTTTAAATGTTTGTTTTCGTAATTTACGTTAATGATTTCCATTAAATTCCGCCAAATATATGCACAGTTAATGGTTGGATCTCTCACTAGCAAGCAATGTGGGAATACACACACACTAACACATAATTATATACACACTTGCACAAACATACATACGTTAAAAACTACTACAACTACTACTATTACTACAGCTACTACAAACTACTTGTTTTGTCTGGCAAATGTCTGGGTCAACGTTTTTTGAATGTGCAAGAATATTTTGAATATAATTAATTTTAACTGAAACTGCCTTCCACCGCAGAGAGCGGAGCTGTTAATAAATATGCAACAATTTGAATAATAATACAATTACGAAAAAACACACACATACACACAAAAATACTGTGCAAAGTGAGGCAGGCTTGTCTTCTTCGTTTGGGGGAAAATTCAAATTTTCTCCATAGCGAGAGCGCAGAAATTGAAATGAAAATGCAAATATTCATAAAATTAAAATATTAAAAAAAAGCGTCTTGTTTTCACAGGCCAAGAGTTTTTCCACTACTCATTTTGAATTCATAACAACAACAATGTACTTTAAATTTATTCAATTATAAGTCATAAACCAAGCTACAAGTTACGATGATGACGACGACGGCAGCGACAACCACAACGACGACTGCTACTTAACTCTTGTGCTGCATCGCGCTTAAAGGCATTAAATGATGCGTCTCCATTGGTTTGGCTCGTGGTTCCATATTAAATATTAAAAGTTGCACTTGTATAAAATTATAAAATAAAAGAGAAGAAAAAAAAAACTGAAATTTGTATATTAACATTGTAAGTATGAATAATTATAACATTCAAGTTCAAGTTTATCATTATCATTAACATTATTATCATTATCATTATCGGTTTAAATGTAAATGTAATAAACACTTTATATAAAATAAGTTTTTACCTACACCAACACATTTTTTTTTCTTCTTATGAATTGAATATTTATTATAAAACAAACCGTTATTACTAATTTTTGAAAATTTGAAAATATTTATAGAGCAGTGGTATACTCTTTTAATGTCCTATGGTACACGGTGTATTAAATTGGCAATACTAAAATACTACAGCAAGACCTAAGTTTTATATACAAGGAATGTATTCCAAGCAGAGCTTCAAAGACTAAATTCTATTTTGATTAAAATCCTTAAAAATCGATTGCGATTTCTACACCCAGATACCAGTCTCAGTTGAAGACACCTAATTTGTTGTCAAGCGAATTCTGGGGTTACGACAACTTTTGGTCGTGAATCCGGTTAAAAAAGTTCATATATGAAATATATGTTTCATATAAGCGCATTAGGGCTGGTCGATTTAAAAATCGCTCAACGTTCAAGGAAAAACGTATTCTATGGATCAAAATAAGAAACTTTGCCCAAGGAACCATACCTCGAAAACGAATTCTGATGTCCCGACTTTTGACCCGTGGGGTCAAATTTTGAAAAAGCCCACTTTGATATTTCAGAAAGTAGGAGGAACCTCTCCAAGATTATGGGAGATACTTCTTCTCCGGAGACGCGCTAGCAGATTAATGCATAAATCATCATTCTAGGGGTTAAAATTTTAGTTAAAAGAGGGCCTTTTTAGCCGTGTTTTTTTTTAGCAAAATTTACAAATCTCGGGATAGAGATATTTCCGAAAGTAGGAGAAGTCTTTCCAAGATTAGGGTCTCTATTTCTTCTCCGGAAAAAATAGAGTATAAATATATTCGATTGGGTTGGATTCGATTGGGGCACTCTAAACGGGTCAAAGTGGGATTTTTCAAAATTTCACCCTACGGGTTAAAAGTCGGGACATCAGAATTCGTTTTAGAGATTTAGCGATTTTTTGCCTCCATACAAATCGACCCGGCCTAATGGGCATATATGGTAGTATATGCAACTAAATGCAAGATATGGCCTTATATGGACAAATATGAAAGTGTATGGAACTATATATGTGCAGAAACGACTCATATATGAACATATAAGGAAATATATGTCAGTGACTCCATAAGGCAAATGAATGAACGAATATATTAACAAAAATTTGTATTAAATTTAAATAGAAAAAAATACATTATTCAATATATTATTGATATTAATTAATATATTCTCCTAACAAATAATCTATAGAGTTTTTGTTTTCAAATTTATTAATTAACCACTTTCAGGAATGTGTTGATAGATGTATTTCGGGGATTCCATCATCAAAACACGTTTTGAAAGAAGTGACAATCTCATGCAAACATCAAACATTCATATAAACTAGTTAAAGAAGTTAAAGATTATCAATACTAATCAAAAATAAATTGAAAACTTGTTCGTTACTTGAATCATTTTCATTGCACAATTACAGGTCGAAATAACAAAATTTTTTTTTTAATAAAAATTATATCAAACTTGTAAAAAATACAAAGTACGGCCTTAGTTTACTTCCCCTTTACATCTTGTTTTTAAATAAAAACAAAACAAGTGAAAAAATCAAAAGGAGAATAAAAACAAAAAGCGTGTATTGTAAAGCGTGTTTTTTTTTTAGAGTGTCACAACTTTGAAATGGCATCACTGCTTTATTTGACCACGCATTTAACAGCTGATAAATGCTTTTTGTTAACCTTGCTTTGAAATTTCATTATAGATCGACTTACACCAGAGCAACGTGTGCAAATTGTTGAAATTTTTAATTAAAATAATTGTTCTATTCGTCAAACTCATCGTGCATTTCTTTCATTTTATGGCGTACATAATCGTCCTTCAGAGTGGCTACATCGAAGAACAATAGATCGTTTTCGGACCACATTTTCCGTTACTGATAATGTGCATCCCGCGCGATGCCGAACAGTGCGCACTGAAGAAGCTGTAGCCGCTGTACAGAAAAGCATTGAAGATGGTCCTAATCAATCAATTCGTCGCCGTTCTCAGCAACTGGGGTTGTGTCCTTCCACTTTATGGAAGATTTTACGAAACGATCTTGGCTTAAAAGCTTTCAAGATTCAACTTGTGCAAGAATTAAAGCCAAACGACCGTCGTATGCGCCGCCAATTCGGCGAATGGGCTGAAGCACAAACTCAAATTGATTTTAAATTTCGATTCAAAATCAATGTCCACTTGTCTACGTCGATAAATCACAAACATTTGTACATTTGGAAATCGACATTCGAAGAGCTATCGGCGAAATACGGAGGCAAATGCTGCGAAAAATTGTTGAAAATTGGTGTTCCAGATTGGGCCTTTTACGCAGAAATCATATTTAGACATTAATTTCATAAAATTTTCTTTTCAATAAAGCCCGTTTCATTGATATTAAAAATATATTTCCTTGTTTTATTATGATTTAAAATTGTGTCACTCTATAGAAAACACCCGTTATGGCTTCCAAAGGTAGAGCTTGCACATAACGAACAAGTTTTCAATTAATTTTTGATCAATGGTGATAATCTTTGACTTCGAGCGCATATAATAGTTCTTATGTAGTGGGATAACTTATATGAATGTCTAATGTTTGCATGGGATTGTCACTTCTTTCAAAACGTGTTCCTAGAAAATTCCCGAAATAGATGTATCAACACATTTCTGAAAGTGGTCAATTAATAAATTTTTAAACAAAAACTCTATAGATTATTTGTTAGGACAATATCCTAATAAAGAAATATAAAGTATGGCCTCGAACTTGAATAATTTTTGTTTTCATTGCACAATTAAAGGTCGAAAAAATATAATTTTCATTTCTGATAAAAATTATATGAAACTTAGAAAAAAATATATTAATATACGTAAATAGATTTTATTTATGTGATATATTTGTTTAAAGTTGTAAAAATGGCAGTAATGATTTGGAAGCATATAAAGATGGTGTATCCAATCAGTTTTATGAACCCATTTTAAGGACCGATTCTAAACAACTTAAAGTTATAATTTTAAATTTTAAATTATAAATTTCATTTAAATTGATATACATCAATAGAAAGTACCCACAATTTACGGTACTCTCCTTGTCAATACGATAAGTAGATTTCTGTATTACTTTTGTCTTCATTATTGTCTTTCTGATGCGCATATTAAAAGAATATTGACATTAATACAAAATATACATGTTGCAAATTTTTGTTAAAACCAGTGTATTTTTTTTTTAATAATTTTCAATTTATTTTTAACATATTTTTGTTTAAAAAAAATTTTTTTTTTTTTGATGTAAAATAAGAAATTGTGGTAAAATTTTTTTGATGAAAAACTATTTTTAAGGTAGAAAAAAAAATTGTGGTGAATTTCAAATATTATTCAACTCTAAGCTACCAGACGCTACTATGAAATTCTACTTAGAAACACATTTTGTATTGATTTACCATTGAAAATTTGGAGGTACCTTCACATTTTCACTCACAACTTTTGATCGACTGTACCCATTTCGATTATTTTCAATACCAAATGTCCATCAATCTAGGTAAAAGGTGACGACAAAGTTAACACTTGCATAAGGCAAAAAATTAATAATTTAATAATATTTACCACTTTTGTTCTATATTTGAGTCAAAACTTTCTCATCATCAAAATAATCTCATGTAAAAAATACGTTTTAGAATTTTTTGCCGCAACTTTTTCGGCCTTCTGACCGAAAAAGGATTAATATTTTTAAATGCTAATGATTTATTACTTTGAAAATTGTGACGCCAAAAGTCGCGGTGGCTCGTTTTTGGCTACATATTGATTATTTTTTGTTAATGAATTTTTATATTTTTGCTATTGAATTTGCATTGTAATTTTTATTTTATTTTTGTACTTAATAAAATTAAACACATTTGAACTTAACGGATTATTTTATAATAATCCAAGCGGTAGATATAAGAACTAATCACAGGCTACTACTATATAGACAACCATGTAGTTACTACGACATTAAGCAACATAAAAAAGGAGTAAAATGTGTAACATAGCAGCTGATCACACCATATAAAAGGCGGTGCACTAGCGAACAAGAGGAGTCAGTCTACGGACGTCGTTAAGACAAGATCGACTTTGCTTAACTTTGGTGAGTTTTTCCACTAAACGTCCTGAATTTCAGAACCGTTGTTGAGTTTACCATCAACCGTTCTCTCTCTTTGTCGGCGAGATTACCGCTGACCTCTATCTCTGTTTTGTTGGTGAGATTACCGCCAATCAGCTCTCTTTGTTTTGAGCATTTCTGTACCGCCCTCTCCCAAATTTTCAGAACCGTTGTTGAGTTTCCCATCAACCGTTCTCTCTCTTTGTCGGCGAGATTACCGCTGACCTCTATCTCTGTTTTGTTGGTGAGATTACCGCCAATCAGCTCTCTTTGTTTTGAGCATTTCTGTACCGCCCTCTCCCAAATTTTCAGAACCGTTGTTGAGTTTCCCATCAACCGTTCTCTCTCTTTGTCGGCGAGATTACCGCTGACCTCTATCTCTGTTTTGTTGGTGAGATTACCGCCAATCAGCCCTCTTTGTTTTGAGCATTTCTGTACCGCCCTCTCCCAAATTTTCAGAACCGTTGTTGAGTTTACCATCAACCGTTCTCTCTCTGTTTTGTTGGTGAGATTACCGCCAACCAGACTCTCTTTTATTCGGAGTATTCATCCCCTACCCTCTCCCATAGTCCCAGAACTGTTTTTGAGTTTACCATCAACCGTTCTCTCTCTTTGTTGGTGAGATTACCGCCAACCAGACTCTCTTTTATTCGGAGTATTCATCCCCTACCCTCTCCCATAGTCCCAGAACTGTTTTTGAGTTTACCATCAACCGTTCTCCCTCTCTGTTTACGTGCTTACCGCCGAACGCTCCCTCTCTTTCCTTTGTTGGTGAGCTTTCCGCCAAGCAGTGCTCTGTAGCTATTGTAAGTGTCCCATTGATCGTCCTGCCCCTATTCTCAGAACAAGTTGTTGAGTTTACCATCAACCGATCGCCCTCGTTATTTGTTCTCAAATCGTTCATCCCCTAAATGTCGCTGTGTGCCGTCGATTCGTGTTAATATTTATGCTATTTGTACGACTAGTTATATTGAATTATCATTAGTTTGTTATAAATCAATAACGTCTATGTGGAATAAAGTAGTGAGATAATCAAATAAGTGGTAATGAAATGTGTTTTAATTCTCTCGCATCGTTAGAAAAACAAATTACTTGTAACGAACCCTGGGAGCCGCGAGCTCTACCCCAGCATTAGGTGGAAAACACGTCGTTACAATGGCGCCCGAGCAGGGACAGTTTTAAGCTGTCCTAGATGAGAAGAAGAATTAAGACATTAAGAAAAAAAAAGACAATTTTAGAGAAGGACTACAATAATTAGAAAAAAAAAAAAAATTTTTTACTTGCGTGTTTAATGTTTAATAATAAGTAAAGAGCGGTTCTATTAAGGAAAAGAGAAGTTAAACAAAAAAAAAGAAAAAAAAGAAAATAACATTTAAACAAGAATATTTAATTAACGTGCTCTAAAGCATTGTGGTAACAAACCCTATGAATAAAAAAAAAAAAAAAAATCGAAGGCTTAATTTAAAAAAAAAATTAAAGTATTAATTCCTACCAAAATCTGCCATTACCATAAATTTAGAATGCTGAAAACATCGTGGGCGTATTCACTCAAGCGGGATGACCTGGTTACGTATCTCAACGAGTTCAGCCTGGAAAGCACAGGCTCGGTCGAAGAGCTCAGAAAAAGGTTCGCTAAATTCCTCGGTTTGACGCATGAACCAGATCGCTTCCAGCGGTTATTAACAATACAAGCCATCTACGACCCTCAAAATGCGGTGCCACCCACTACCCCGAAGAACACTCAAACTCTTAATGTTCCCAGTGGGATGACACAAACTACCTCTTCGCCCATAAAAAAAGGAAACATCGCAAAAGAGCAATGACTCCAAAACGTATGAGGACCCCAGAACAGTTATCATTGACCAGGTGCGGAAATGGGGTTTGAAATATGATGGAGGACACGACCCTTTAGGATTCATTGAGAGAGTTGAAGAACTTGCCGAAATGTACCATGTCGATTTGAACCAACTCCCTAGATTGATGCCTGAGTTCCTTCGTGACAAAGCCCTTACATGGTTTCGAAATAATAATAAACACTGGACCGGATGGAATCAGTTTAAATCAAGTTTTAGTAAATTTTTCTTACCCCCGTTATATTTTGAAAAATTGGACGATGAAATACGGCGAAGAACACAACGTGCAAGAGAATCATTTAAAGATTACGTACTCGCTCTCCAAACCCTGATGCGTCACACAAATATGACCGAAGAAGAGAAACTGGAAAGAATCTTCCGTAACGGACACCCTGATTATCAATTATTCATCAAAAGAAGAGACTTTACATCATTGGATGAACTAATTTCGTTAGCTGATGAACTAGAAAGTATACCGGTTCCAAACCAATCCAGTCGTGTTGAGCATCATCGTATGTTACCCGGAACAAATAATTCTACTAGTATGGTTAGACGAGATGACAATAATGCACGTGGGTCGGGAAACGCTTTCGGAGGTCGTCGGAACTGAGGGAAGTCGGTCCTCCAAAAAAATGTCCCTCCGTCAAGTTAACTTCTCTCAAATGTGACGAAGCCCGATTAACAGCTACTCTTCTCATCCAGAATAAACTTATCACCGCTACAATAGATACCGGGGCCTCTAGGAGTTTCATTCAACCAGTTTTCGCTACACAAAAAGGACTCGTTGCCACTTATATCCAAGAAAACCTAGATGTTATATTGGCAGATGGGACCAAGAGAGAAGTTTCTCATGGTGCTAATTACAACGTGAGACTTGGAAATACTACTGCTAATTGGACTTTCCTCGTCCTGCCAGAATTAAAGGAACACGTAATTCTTGGTCTTGATTTTCTACGAAGTTTTAAAACAACAATTATCTGCGCTGGTATCACGGTAACCTGCGAAACAAAACCAACAAGCACCGAAAGATGTTTAAGCGTCAGAGGGGCAGCGAATGAAAAAGAAAAAAACAAAACACAGATAGAAATTCACGATATAACAACAAAAATTAACAATGTCGAAACAAATGTTACCGAAAAGAACATTTCCCTTTTGGACGAAAATTCCGAAAATGAGAACCAGATAAGTAAATACGCGCCCTATGAACAGAAACAAATTAAAGAATTTTTAGAAAGCGAGCTACCAAAATTCCAGAAAATCCACGGATTGTCAACGATTGCTTCCCACAAAATAGTTATGAAAGATGATAGGCCGATTAAACTACGCTATTCCCAGAGAAATCCTGCAATGCAAGCCATTATCGACGCAGAAGTGAATAAACTTATTTCACGAGGATGTATAGAACCATCCCACAGTCCCTATAGTTTCCCAATCACTCTGGCGAAAAAGAAAAATGGAACCTGGAGAACGTGTATGGATTTCCGTCAGTTAAACTTAAGGTCTGTTCCCGATGCTTATCCTCTGCCCAGAATAGACACAATATTAAATCGACTGCGTAATGCAAAATATGTAAGCAGCCTGGACCTTAAGGATGGTTATTGGCAAATCCCATTAGAGCCTGACAGCAGAAAATATACAGCCTTTGCTGTAACTGGTCGCGGACTATACCAATGGAGAGTGATGCCTTTTGGTTTACATTCAGCACCTGCCACCTTCCAGAGAGCATTGGATAGTGTAATCGGTCCAGATATGGAGCCACATGCGTTCGCATATTTAGATGATATCATAGTTATTGGAAAGACTCTTGAGGAGCATCTCTTGAATCTTAAAGAAGTATTGCGACGTTTGAGGGCAGCCAATCTTAAGATAAATCCAGAAAAGTGTGAGTTCTTTAAAAGCGAAACGAAATATTTAGGGCATGTCGTTAGTGGGAAAGGAATAAAGACAGATCCTGAAAAAATTGCAGCAATAGCACAAATGCAGCCACCCCAAAGTGTGAAAGAAGTTAGAAGGTTTCTGGGAGTCGCATCATGGTACAGGCGTTTCGTTCCAGATTTTGCCAACATATCCCAACCTCTCACCCTACTTTTAAAAAAGGGTAAACATTGGAAATGGGGAGACGAACAACAACAAGCGTTTGAAATACTGAAGTCAAAACTGACCGAAGCTCCTGTTCTAGCCTGCCCGGATTTTTCAAAAACATTTACCTTACAAACGGACGCAAGTGATTATGGCCTAGGAGTAGTTTTAACGCAGGAATTAGATGGAGCTGAACGTGTGATCGCTTATGCGAGCCGACATTTGAACAAGTCAGAAAAAAACTATTCAGCAACAGAGAAAGAGTGCTTAGCCATCATCTGGGGTATTCGGAAAATGCGGCCGTATTTAGAAGGCTACCAATTCATTGTTTTAACCGATCATTTGTCGTTGAAATGGCTAAATTCTATTGAGAACCCCACCGGGAGATTAGCAAGATGGGCCTTGGAGCTACAACAGTTTAATTTTACGGTACAATATCGAAAAGGAAAACACAACGTTGTCGCCGATGCTTTGTCACGTCAGCCAGTTGAGAGCCTCAATTTGGTCAACACGATATCACAGCCTAACACCACATGCCCTTGGATCCAGAAGCGGACTAAGGAAGTACGTGAAAACCCGGAGAAGTTTCCAGATTATGTTATAGTCAATAACCAACTTTACCGTCATTTCCCTCGCCAACTCAATGATGAAGATTGTACGCCGTGGAAGTTATGCGTTGCACAGCCACTTCGAAATCGTGTCTTGCAAGAAAATCATGAAAGTGCAGTAGCAGGACATCTAGGAGTCAGAAAAACTATCAACCGAATTACAAATAGATACTACTGGCCGGGGATGTCTAGAGACGTCAGCCGTTTCGTTCGTCGCTGTTCCTCTTGTCAGCGCTTCAAAATCAGTCAACAGCAGCCTGCAGGAGAAATGTTAACGAAAATTCCTGAAGAGCCTTGGGCAACTTTGTGTGCCGATTTTGTTGGACCACTACCACGATCAAAGCACGGATGTACCATGTTACTAGTCTTCTTCGATAAATTTTCAAAGTGGACAGAGCTAGTACCACTAAGGAAAGCCACCGCAGAGGGTCTGGTGAAGGCACTTCGGGAAAGAATTATATCGCGATACGGAGTCCCAAAAGTCATCATCACAGACAACGGTACGCAGTTTACGTCGAGAATTTTCCAAAGATATCTGAAGGAAGTAGGTGTACGTCAACAACTCACTGCGCCATATACGCCACAGGAGAACCCTACTGAAAGGGCGAACCGGACTGTTAAAACAATGATCGCGCAATTTACTGGAATACAGCATACCAAATGGGACGAATGCGTGCCCGAAATAATGCTAGCAATGAATACCAGCACATCGGAATCTACGGGGTATTCCCCTGCGTTCTTAACTCAAGGACGGGAACCTCGCCCTCCAGGTGCACTATATGATGAAGTAACTGTCGGTACAGGATCACGTAACTTAACACCGGAACAAAAGAGAAAGGAAATGAAGGAAATGTTTGAAATAGTCAGAAGAAATTTAGCTAGGGCATCACAGGATCAGAAGAGACATTATAATCTACGTCGCCGAACTTGGAAACCAAAGATTGGGGACCAAGTCTTAGTTCGTTTGCATCCACTCTCGAAAGCTAGTGAAAATTTCGCAGCGAAGTTAGCACCTAAATATGGAGGACCCTTTATTGTACAAGAATTTATATCACCGGTTATTGTTCGCGTACAGGGGGAGGGGAATCTCAATCGTACGGCACACCTAGGCGACCTTAAACCTTACATTCCTTAAATTAGCAAGCAACCATTTCTTTCAAAAAAAAAAAAAAAAAAAAAAAAAAATTTTATTTAAAATCTAATTCGCATTCTTTGTGTACAGTTTATTATAGGCCTAAAATAATTTAAAAAAAAAAAAAACTGAAATGGCCGACCAACGTAAATTCAATGCGACTAAGGAAACATTCCGAGCCAGTCTACAGAAGGCGATGGAGAAAGGTCGTCGGACCATATTTCTGAAGGATGAGGTTCCATCCACAAGCAAGGGTAGGTGCAGGACCATTCGAAAGGGGAATGTGCCCTTTAAAGCGACGTCGTCGATACTTCCGCAGAAAAACACTATTGTCAAGTTCTTAAAGATGACCACAACGCCTGCAGACCACAAGTCGACCATTTCCTCGAGCATGGAAAATAAAAGCAGCGTACTACATGTATTTAATATCGAGGACCCTATAGTTGTATCGGATGACTCGTCCCGGGAATCAGTCGAAGTAGTAGAACATCCCGTAACACAACAACCATCCACAAACTTACTACAAACTCCGCAACCATCACCATCATCAACCACTCTTTCAACAGTATCAACTATGTCGGATAGGTCCGTATCACCACCGCAGACTCCAATAGAAACACACCCAGTTGTCTCGCCATTACCTAAACTGATGGATGGGGAGTTAATCGAGTTGTGTAGTGAGGTCGGGTCAGTTCCACCTACACCAGGAAACCATCCAAATTTAGTCTCCCCATATCAGGTCAGAATCGTGTGCGATAGTACCACCCCGGAGTTCTGCCCGGAAGTGGTGAAACTACCGCCAACGCCCGGAAAATATCTACTCAGCCAAACTAAGCCAGTAGACAGTACTACATGTATTTTGGAAGCTAACAAGGATGAGTGGTTCATCAAGATAGAGCCTCTGGTACCTCAACGGACCCTGGAAGATGACGCGAGAGAATTACAGCGCCACCTCCTTAAGGAAGGTGCCACAAAAGTCCGACAGCATCAACGGAACACCACCGAAATAATACCACGTCCAGTAGAGGTCAGGTCAAATGCGTCGTCCGGGCAAACGTCGTATTGTTCGAATGGGTCTTGGCTCACTATTGACCAAACGACCCCCCCCCCACGAAGGTCCGTAAACTCGCAAGTTTTATTACCTCAGCAACATCAGCATCGTCCTTTTCTCCATCCTCGTCATCAGTGTCTTCATCATCATCGTCATCATCAAATTCAACGTCATCAGCATCATCTTCCTCAACAGCAGAAGAACGGTCTTATACACCCCCATTACCTCTTCGTCGGGCTCTCACCTCTGTAGGAAAAACGGTGGAGAAGGAAGAAGTGGACGAAGATAGCGAAGAGGAAGAGGAGAGGTTCAATCCACGTCTACAAAACTTGGAATTCCCGGCCAGTACAAGAAGCTTAACAACCCTGGCAGTGTTGGCCGACGTAGTAAAGCCACAACTACCAATTATAAAAAGCCAGGAGCGTAGAGAAATGAAATTTGTTGAAGTACCACTCGAGTTGCAGACCAATATAAAAGATGCCATGGCCAAACGTAAGCGCAGAGCAAGGGTCCGATTCGCAAAGGATGTTGCAGATATACGCTACCAAGTGACAATTACGCCGGCAGGTGAAATAAAAATCTTTTCGTTGGGCCCCGTAAGGAAGTAATGTGACGCCAAAAGTCGCGGTGGCTCGTTTTTGGCTACATATTGATTATTTTTTGTTAATGAATTTTTATATTTTTGCTATTGAATTTGCATTGTAATTTTTATTTTATTTTTGTACTTAATAAAATTAAACACATTTGAACTTAACGGATTATTTTATAATAATCCAAGCGGTAGATATAAGAACTAATCACAGGCTACTACTATATAGACAACCATGTAGTTACTACGACATTAAGCAACATAAAAAAGGAGTAAAATGTGTAACATAGCAGCTGATCACACCATATAAAAGGCGGTGCACTAGCGAACAAGAGGAGTCAGTCTACGGACGTCGTTAAGACAAGATCGACTTTGCTTAACTTTGGTGAGTTTTTCCACTAAACGTCCTGAATTTCAGAACCGTTGTTGAGTTTACCATCAACCGTTCTCTCTCTTTGTCGGCAAGATTACCGCTGACCTCTATCTCTGTTTTGTTGGTGAGATTACCGCCAATCAGCTCTCTTTGTTTTGAGCATTTCTGTACCGCCCTCTCCCAAATTTTCAGAACCGTTGTTGAGTTTCCCATCAACCGTTCTCTCTCTTTGTCGGCGAGATTATCGCTGACCTCTATCTCTGTTTTGTTGGTGAGATTACCGCCAATCAGCTCTCTTTGTTTTGAGCATTTCTGTACCGCCCTCTCCCAAATTTTCAGAACCGTTGTTGAGTTTCCCATCAACCGTTCTCTCTCTTTGTCGGCGAGATTACCGCTGACCTCTATCTCTGTTTTGTTGGTGAGATTACCGCCAATCAGCCCTCTTTGTTTTGAGCATTTCTGTACCGCCCTCTCCCAAATTTTCAGAACCGTTGTTGAGTTTACAATCAACCGTTCTCTCTCTGTTTTGTTGGTGAGATTACCGCCAACCAGACTCTCTTTTATTCGGAGTATTCATCCCCTACCCTCTCCCATAGTCCCAGAACTGTTTTTGAGTTTACCATCAACCGTTCTCTCTCTTTGTTGGTGAGATTACCGCCAACCAGACTCTCTTTTATTCGGAGTATTCATCCCCTACCCTCTCCCATAGTCCCAGAACTGTTTTTGAGTTTACCATCAACCGTTCTCCCTCTCTGTTTACGTGCTTACCGCCGAACGCTCCCTCTCTTTCCTTTGTTGGTGAGCTTTCCGCCAAGCAGTGCTCTGTAGCTATTGTAAGTGTCCCATTGATCGTCCTGCCCCTATTCTCAGAACAAGTTGTTGAGTTTACCATCAACCGATCGCCCTCGTTATTTGTTCTCAAATCGTTCATCCCCTAAATGTCGCTGTGTGCCGTCGATTCGTGTTAATATTTATGCTATTTGTACGACTAGTTATATTGAATTATCATTAGTTTGTTATAAATCAATAACGTCTATGTGGAATAAAGTAGTGAGATAATCAAATAAGTGGTAATGAAATGTGTTTTAATTCTCTCGCATCGTTAGAAAAACAAATTACTTGTAACGAACCCTGGGAGCCGCGAGCTCTACCCCAGCATTAGGTGGAAAACACGTCGTTACAAAATTTTATTAATTTAGGAACTAAAATTAATTCGATTTGCTTAATTTAAACAAAATCAATTTTGTTTTGTGGGACAACCTTGACTCCGATTAACATTGGTTTTTCGATGAGCAAATATTTGATATTTCGGAATTGAGTAATCTTAATCTAATTAAAAATTGACAATGTAAAATTAGTTGCTTTCAAAAAACATATATTTAACTTGTCCACGCTAGGGTCGTTACAAGGTTATATGACAGAAAAAATATGTTGGTCCTTTCATTCGCGTACACCCCTAAAATGAGCTAATAGGCTAAAAACTATGATTGCATAAGTTTCAAGAGGTTAAAGTTAGGATAAATAGCGATTTTTCACGAAAAATCCAAGGTTTTCGTTCTTAAAATCGAAACCATTTGTGCCAGGAATCTGATTAGAGTCCTGTTAGATAATACATGTTATTCAAAAACTTTATGGACATGCTTAAAGACGGTTTTATGCGCGATTTAGTTTTTTTGAAAAATTAAAAATATTCAAAAAGGATGAAAATCTGTGTTTTCGTATTTTCTTTAATATTGATCGGATCATCACCATTTAAATTACATTAGAATGGTACGGCACTCTTCTTTTATACTGCGAATTAGAATTTTTCCAATTTTCTAACAGTTACCCATTTTCGATTTAAAAAAAAAGAATGCATATCTGCAAAATATGAAATTTTCAACAAATAGTTGCACATTCACTCTTTTGGGACCCGGCTTAAATATTTTTAATGATTTTTTGAAAAAAGTTTATAGCACTTTTAGATAGAAAAAAGAGCAATTTGATATATTTTTTATCTCAAAAATGTAATGTTAAGGATCCCTTCTCGTTTTAAAGCTATACATTTAATTTTGTGGATTTTTCTATAGGGGAGCGATAAAAGAATCTACTGAAATATTCAGATTTCTATATAAAGAAACATGATGTTGAAAGGGTTAAAAATTAAATTTTAAAAATTTAATATTAAAGTAGATTTCTATATCTTTCATGTAGAGGAGAAAAATGTGTAGTGTTTAAAAGAGCGACATTTGTAACCGATTCGATGCGGGTATGGGTAAGAGTTACGTTATTTTTCTTTATTTCGGTAACGGTATTTAAGGGGTAACGATATATCAGTTATTGCGGTAACTGGGTATAAGCGCTAACGGTATTTTACCTATTTCGGTAACGGTATTTTTGGCGACAACGGTATTTTAGTTATTTCCGTAACGTTATTTTAAGGATCACGCTTTTACAGTTATTACGGAAACGGTATTTTAAGGGTAGCGTTATTATAGTTATTCAGGTAATGGTAATTATTTTTAGACCCATTA
Organism: Delia radicum; assembly: GCA_021234595.1. Lineage (NCBI taxonomy): Eukaryota > Metazoa > Arthropoda > Insecta > Diptera > Anthomyiidae > Delia > Delia radicum. The sequence continues at coordinate 15,149,275 of CM037853.1, read as the reverse complement.
TTCTCGAATTCCAATTACTGGCTAGTTTATGATGAAAACATGCGAAAATATGTCTATTTACAGCGATTCTTCTCCGATATTCTTGGATTATTTCGGTTTCGGTATTTTAAGGATAACGCTAATTCAATTATTTCGGTAACGGTATGTTAGCGATAACACTATTTCAGTAACTTCGGTAGCGGTATTTTAAGGGTATTGATATTTTAGTTATATCGGTAACGCTATGTTACGGATAACGGTATTTTAATAATTTCGGTAACGGGTTTTAGGTATTTTAGCGGTATATCCTGCCATTCTTGATCCTTCGTAATTACGAACTAATTTTTTTGATGATTTGGTAACAATTCTAATGTAACATCTGTTAACATAAACTTGTTTAAGATGAACGCTCGGTTAACAATAAATGTTTCTGTCAGTCCCACAAAAAAAAATTTATAAAATTTTAAATTTTTTATACGAAATTCCTAAAATTTGGGAAAGTTTACTAAATTATTATGAAATAAAATGAAATAATTTCACATTATTTTACAAACTTTGTAACATTTTGTGCACACAGGAAAAAAACACTGGGGGAATATTCCAAGTGCTTAGTAATTATACAACTACATAAATTTCAAGTTTGTTTTACAAAGTTCTAGGAAAATATTTACACATTTTTGTAAAATATATACAAGCCTAGTAAAAAATTTCTAAAAAAAATGCATATATTTTAGAAGAAATTTATAAAACTAACTTAAAACTAATATAGTTGTATAATTACTAAGCACTTCGATATTATTCCCCCAGTTTTTTTTCTGCGTGTGAACAACAAAAAAAAATTGTTAAGAAATTTTACTCCTGTTAACGATTATAACGAATTAATTTGTCTGGTCACTCCGACTTCATCTTAATCAAGATGGGTTTTTCAATTTTTTTTTTTTAATTTTTAAAATAAAAATCCAATTTTGCTTTATTTTAATAAAAGAATACAAAAAAAAAAAAAAAATTCGGGTCCGTTAACCAGTCAAGATGTCTCCGTAAGCATTGGGTTTTGTTCATATTTTCTAGTACAATCTAAATATACTACAACCTTGAAGATCGGATTGCATTTGTAACATTGGTTAGCTTTATATTGGTCTGTAGGGCCCATCTGTAAAACTTAAGCTCATTACTACCTTTGTTATTACTATGCTAAATTTTATTGCAATCGAACTATTCACTAAAAAATTTCCGAATTCTTTCCAATTCTTTTATTAAAATACCCTACTGTGCATTGGTCGTCAAAGGGTTGATTTTTTTTGTTAATATAGAGAAAAACAGCTCATTTCTTATATTAACAACAAAAACCAAGGATTATTTAATTCTAAATCAGTTTGGTGACACGTTCCATTAGGTTAGTCAGGTTAATTCATTTGGGTATGTCCTGGGATACATCACTAAGTTTCAAAACAGTGCCAATTGAATGCCTTCTATGACTACACCATGATCAAGTGACTGGACCTTTTCATATAAAAAGTCCGACCATGAACCGATCATTACCACATTGCGGCTTCTCCTGCATGTTCGTCTCCGCAGAATCTTTGTGAAGCAGAAATGAAGGAAATTAGCATTGTTTCTCAAAGAAGCGAACGTTATCATTAAATATTTTCTGTTCATTTTGTAATATCAAAAAACTAATTACAGAAAGACCTCTAGTAGAATTGTACCTCCTCTTCAAGTTTAGTGTTAACTTAAGTTAAATTAGGATAGAGAATTGTAAAATTTATGTTTTTTTTTTCATCTAGTATAAAAATATCTACATACATGTCAATCATTAACAGAAATCTTTAAATACTTAAAGAAAGACTCTCCAAGAATTCTGCTAAGAAATCTTAACAACTACAATTCACCAAACAAAAAAACAACATCAACAACATAACATAAACAACATATCGCCAAGTGACTTCTTAAGAAATACAACATCTGTGGCTACTGTTTGTCAACAACAACAACTACTACTACAGAAACAACAACAAATGAACAAACAGTGACATTAATTCGCAGAATATATACTCCTGCTGATTTAAAAGCTGCTGATGAGAAGGATGACGATGATGATGCTGTCGACAACATTTAAACAGTTTAACAGTTGATGTAGCTACTCTTGTACTAGCTGTTCATCTGGTGAGGATGCGATGATGACTCGTGGATGCTTTCAAAATGGATTTTTTTTTTTTTATTTCCTGGCATTACTAGTATAGTAATGCCAACATACCATTTGTCTTGATCCAAAAGAGATCAGATTACAGTTGTTGAGCTTAACTTGACTGGTATTTTAAACCTCAACACAAATGACCACTAACATTACATCACACAATTTTCAAACATTTGTCCACCACCAACTGCAACACACACTAGACTAGGGTGACCATGTTTTTTCTAACATTAAATCAGTACAAAATTTGATATAATTTTTATTAAAAATAAAAATTATGTTTTTTTCCACCTTTAATTGTGCAATGAAAATGAAAATTCGAGGCCATACTCTATATTTCTTTAGTAGGAGGTGAAGTTTGAGGCCATACTCTATATTTCTTTAGTAGGATATTGCCCTAACAAATAATCTATAAAGTTTTTGTTTTCAAATTTATTAATTGACCACTTTCAGGAATGTGTTGATAGATGCATTTCAATTTATTTTTTGATCATTGATGATAATCTTTACCTTCGAGATCATTTAGTGAGGAAACTAGTTTATATGAATACTTGATGTTTGGCATGGGATTGTTACCTCTTTCAAAACGTGTTCTAAAAACAATATATATTTTATAAAAAATATATTTAGTTAGAATATTGTTCAACCTCCAGTCCAAAATCTAATATGATATTGTCATATTAGATTTTAGTTGTTGGTTTTCAAAAAATTTGATCATTTTTATAGCAGACAATAAAAACAGGCTGATTCAGAAAATTGAAAATTTGCAATGTAGTTATGATTTTTAGAAAATACACTCATTCTTCTCTAATACGCCTTTCACAATTAAAATTAAATAAAATTGCATATTAATATAGTATTAATTACAATTGTCTGAAAAAGATTAAAATTCAAACTCAAATTATAAATACAATTGTTTCATTGGCATCACCCAAATCCTGAGTTTTCCGCAAAAGAAACGACAATTTGCTAAACTCAAACTGAGACATTACAAATAACAGACAAAACCAACTTATTGAGAATTTGTCTGTATTAGCCTCATTTTCACAAATTCCTATTAAATAATGACTGGGACTGTAACTGACACATTTGTTGTTGATTCCAATATAAATTTTCAATTTAACTGTTTCTTAAATTTTAACTGGACATTTAGTAATCGGGCCTTAGTGTATAAACTAGCAGATTTAGTAAACCTAATTATAATATCGAAACTATTTGAAAAGCGAAAATTTTTACATATTAATATATTTTATATGTCATTATATGTAGTATGTATGCAAACTGCATTCCTTTACAAACCGTTGCTTGCGTTATATACTGACAATTTGTTGGCCAAACGTCATAAGCAATGAAGAATTGTATAGAAAATGCCAAATTGAAAATGTATATGTTGTTTTACAATTTGTAAAAACAACATATATCCCAACAAACAGTGTTTGTATGAGAAGAACCGCTTATTGTTCAAAAATATTTTAATTTTTGTATTAAAAATACAAAAATTGTTTTTTCAGGCTTTCTATATTTTCATAAAATTAGTTTAGAATATTGTTCTAAATCAAGTCCAAAATCTAATATGATATTGTCATATTGTCCTTTCCAAGGATACTAAACACTTGTATGATGTGTTAATAACTCATTAACAGTAAATCTTCAAAAGTGATTCCTTAAGCAAATATTTTTATATTTCTTATTACGAGTATTTGTATTCATTTTTAAACTGACTTCAATGCTCTAAGATGTAAAAACCATGTCTCATAATAAGAAATATTGTCATAAGAAGTAAATTTCGAAGATTTTCTTTTAAGGAGTTACATCGTTGGAAAGGAAATTTAATTTTTTAATAGTCATAATCCAATTTATTAATAGTCATAATCCAATGATTTTTTAGACTTAACTAAACTTTTAAGTCAAAAATGTGAAATCTATTTGATTTGATGTAAGCAATTCCACAATTCCCAAAAATAAAAGTAAAAATTTCCAATAATGGAAAATAAAGTTTTATATAAATTTTGATAACGGCACTATTAATCCTACTTCTATTGCTATTTTCTCTAGTAATTTATATTACTCTTCAGATGTTATGTTCAGATGTCTCGGTTTGATTTTGTTATCTCAAGAAGATATTAGTCATAGTATTAATGATGTAAGGAGTTCATTTTGTGCGGGTGCTGATTGATGGCTTGTGTGCTTTTTTGTTGAAAAAATGCTCAGAGTCAATTTCAATTCAATTGATGATTATTTTCAATAATTCACTTTCAAAGCGTATTTTGGCGGATCGTTGGAACCATACTTTTATTACACCGGTATTTAAATCTGGACGTAAGGAAGATGTTACACGCTATAGATCAATTTCAAAATTAACTGTAGAATCGGACATTTTTGAGCTATATGTAATAAATTGTACTTTTCGACTAAATGCATCATAATACCTAAGCAGCATGGTTTTCGTAGATTGTAGTAGATCTACAATTTCAAACATAATGTTTGTTACGGATTATTGTATATCACAATTTGATGTTCATTTACAGGTTGATGCTGTTTATACTGACATGTCAAAAGCATTATATAAATTGTTACATGAAATTTTATTGAATAAACTGCGATATTTGGGTATTCACTCATCCATTCACAGTTGGTTTTCATCATATTTACATAATAGGAAATGTAGAGTAAAGATGGAGGAGTATGAATCATTGCCATATGTTCAAACGTCTGGGATTCCACTGGGTAGCATTATGACTCCGTTATTGTTTTACATATTTATAAGCGATATATTTTTGTGCTTTCAGCACTCTGAATTTCTCCTCTATGCTGATGATTTAAAAGTATTTTCAAGACTAAGATGTTCAATCGATGCAATTAAATTACAAAATGACGTTGATGGCTGGAATACGTGGGGGGTGTGCTAACAATAATTTGAATTTTAATATGAGCAAGTGCTCACAAGTTTCGTAATGCTATAATCTTTCATACACTATTGGCTGTAAATTTGTCAAAACTGTGAATTAAGTTGAGGACTTTGAAATTGAATTTGATTCGTAATTCACTGTTTTACCTTATGTTAGTTTTGATTTGAAGCCCCTATACAACTGAGCATATTTCCCGTATTGAAAGAATACAGAGAATATTTATTAAATTTGCGTTACCCCAAACACTTTACCCCAGAAACAATTGAAAAACTAACTATCCAACAAATGAATAAAGCGCATCATAATGTGATAATTACTTGTGAAAAAGATATAACCAGATTATTAAAAAGAGGAACCATTCTAGTTGAAAAATAAATTGTTCATAGGTATTTGCTAACTCTGTCTCTTCTGATTAAAACAATACATTGTGAATTCTGTAATTGACAAACACTGCACTTAGCCACACTCGTCGCTGTTTCGGCCGTGGCTCAACTCGCTTAGAGGTGATGCTACGATTCATAGCCTGAGGTATGGCTGTGGGTTTGAAACTCACTACGATACAAAGTAAAAACTTTTGCATATACAGCAATTTAAAAATATAAAATACTTTGTTCAATTGACACCTAAATAAACCATTGACGGGTCCTTGGAGGGGGTTTGAAACTCACTACGACACAAAGAAAAAAAAAAAAGTTTTTCATATAAAGCAATTTAGCAATATAAAATACATAAATTAACCACCGAAGAGTCCTTGAAGGACTCGTGTCCGACAGAACAGTTCGGCCAGAAAATGCATTTGGTCCGTATTCGGTATTTTAAAGAAATATGGACAGATTTGGAGAATGGAAAAATGTTTATTGGGCTGATTAGATGCTATTTTGAGTGTCAAATTTGAAGAAAAGCCTGTAGTTAAGCAATGACTTCACTGTTCGACCTCAGAAAGTTTAACTTTATAGCTAAACTTCGGCTTTTCTCTTAAATTGTATACACAAAATCGAATTAAATCGGCTCAACAAACATGTTTCCAATACCAAAATTTTGTCGTCATTGCCTCTAGATATCAAAAAACCGACAAAATATAGTTTTTTGGCCAAACTGTTAGGTCGGAATAAAGCGGGCAAAAAATGCCTGTTTTGCAAAGTAATCACGGCATTTTTCTTTAAGTTCTAATATATGACAAAAAAATGTATTGAGTGTATTTTTATATTTTTGGTGGCGCAATATATATTTTGAATTGCGATGAATACAATGAGATCTACAAATTGATGTAACTTTAATTAAATCCAAGCAAAAAATATATTTTTAGTATTGTTAATTTGCTTTGAACTTCAAATCGCCATAATTTTTGTCCAGTCAAATATAAATGATTAACGCGATTGAAAAGGTAAAAAACAAAAAAAAAATTTTTTTAATTTTTTGATTCAAAGTGCGAGGATTTTTGAAGCTCCTCATTTAAACAAATTTGTCTGAAAAATAGAGGTACATTCTTGAGGTAATTTTTAAACCGCTGGACCAATTTTGCTCACTTTCAATGCAAAACTTTTTACTATTCAAAAAATGAACCAAAATTGCAGTAAAAATTAACCACATATGTATGTAGTAAAAAATAATCAAATATTTTTTTGTTTTAAATAAAATAAGGCTACTGCATAAAATGATTGTAAAATCATAATACAGTAATTTGATGTGGTTTGTTTTTTGAAATATACTACAATTGTAGTCAAACATTACATTTATTCTACAAATGACTGCTTTTTCATTTAAAAACAAAGATTACTGTATTACAACTCAGACAACTGCAAATATTTACAGCAGAAGATCCCTGAGTGTAGTTACTGATCGAATCAGTTCGAATGGTCACTCTACACTAGACAGACAGATGCATTGCAACAATAAACAGGGAAAGAAAATTCTTCAGATTTAACTTGGGTGTTCCTACTGACAATATGTATATGCATTTTTGAACAGATATTTTAGTAATTAAAGTTAAAGTCTCCCCTTTTAGTGTGTTAAGGCAGCAGAGTCATAGTCAGTCAGTGAGTAAATGAGACAATGAATGAGTGTCACGCCACACGTGATCTCTAAGAACAATATGGGGATAAAGAACATAATTACAATGTGGATAATGATGATGACGATCATGGCTAAACAATGAAAATGATGATGTGTGAAGGAACGTATGTTGCATACTTTTATTGCAAAAAAAAACACAAAATCCTTTATAAATTTTAGTTAAAGCTTAGTCGTATGGAGGAAAATAGTAAGAAGTGCCTCCTGGTTTCGTTTTTAAGGAGTATTTTTTTATGTTTGTAACATTTTTTATCTGATTTAGCAATATGATGTGACTGTTTAACGCCCAGACAAATTCGTTTCCAGGAATATTTTGTTTAACAATAACGTAAGCACGCGTTTCATGCTTCATAAAGACTAAAATACAAAAGAAACAGCAACAATAATGATATTGATAGACGATTAGTTAACAATTGTTATGAAACGTTTTAAAATAAAAAATAAACTTTTTGTAGTCAGTGTGATAGTAAATGGACATTAGGGTGGTATTTATTATTTTATTGCTGATTTTTGACTAGTCCAGTTTGCCGTTCTATTTAAATATTTATTTAAAGGAACTAAGAATTCTTTTGAAAGTCACATTTATTAAGACAATTATTAGCATTTATAAAACTATTTTTGTCAGCGTAGGATTTAAGAGCTTTTAAGCTACACTCGAAAAACAAAATTAGTAAAGTCTGCACCAAATTTTGCTGAGTCAACAAAATTATAGTCAGAAGGGGGCTTGCAAAAAAATTGCTAATGTCAGCAAATTATTTTGCTGAAAATCAGCGAGCTGATTTGTAGCACCAAAATAAGTAAATTCAGCAAAAGTGTTGCTAACACTTAGTGAATTAAAAATTCAGAAAGCCTTGATAAAAGTTAACAAAATATTTGTTGAATATTAGTAGACTGAAAGAACTCAAAAACTTTGTATTAAAATTATACTTCAGTTAAATTATTTGCTAAAAATTCTAAACGTGTTTTTTGTGATTCTTTTAAAAATATTTTACAAGCCGACATGAATTAATGTAATATCTGAAAACATATATAAATAATTATATATAATATCAACAAAATATCTTTCAACTACTTACATTAATGGTTGTCTAAATGATGGCACCTTTTGAAGGCAGACAAATGCCTTAGATACTTCTAGAAATGATACGAAAAAAATAACAAAATAATATATAATAAACACCCTTTTTTTGCAATAGGATCAAAACACCAACAACTCTATTTTTACAATAGGAAAAACCCAACGTAAACAATTACCAAAGAAGTGTGGCCTTACTTGTCTTTCGCTGCAGATTGTCTACCTGCACGTATATTTATTTGCAATTTTAAATTGTCAATTTGACCACACTACATTAATAAGCATTATAAACATTTGGTATTAAAATATACGTTTAATCATTATTAAATTTAAATATTAACTTTATTTTGTCTTTAATTTAATTAATAGACAATTACTTTTACACGCCAGTGACTACACAAAATTTAAGTGGTTTTAATCCATAATTTAGTTTTATGTATAAAAAACAGACACAAAATCTTCCATAGTTGATTTTTTATATGTCTTACAAGAGTTGTACTTTTTAGAATAATTTTTCTCTACTACATCTGGATATGCCACGGCATTTACTTAATTCTGCGTATATTTTTTCAATCTGGTTGTCGGTCGTACACATTATTAATGTGTTAGCTAAATAAATTTTTGTTAGCTAATTAAATTAGTAAAACATTAGTAAAATATTAGTAAAGCATTAGTAAAATATAAGTAAAAAAACATTAGTTCAAAACAGTTAATTGCTGAATAAGTATTACTAAAATTCTAGCTGAAACCATAATTTTACCGAAAAATTTGCTAAAAAGTAGTATTATTTATTTGCAAGAATTGATTTCTACTAACTTCTTTTTTTGAGTGTGCTAAATCGTTGAGCTTTGAGCTATTCAAATATCTTTTTTAAGAAACTAAATGACCAACATTTAAAAAAAAAGACAGAAATATTATTCGCAGTTTTCTTGAAGCTTTTTTCAAAGCCACTAGAAGTTCTTTGAAAATATTTTTTTAGGCCCTATTTATTTAACAATTTTTAGGTTTTGTAAAATATCATATTATTTATTAAAAATTGCATACGACTAATGAAAACTTTTCATTAAAAATAGTTTCATTAAAACTATGAAGCTTTTTCATGAAGTATAAGAAATTTTTCATTATTTTATTTGTTATTTTCTCTATTTCAAGTGCAAAATCTTAATTTCATTCGTTCTTTTCTCAATATCAAATGGAAAGTCTCAATTTCATTTGTGTCTTTCCCAATTCCAAATGGAAAATCTTAATTAAAACTATGAAGCTTTTTCGCGAACTATAAGAAATTTTTCATTAATTTTATTTGTTATTTTCTCTATTTCAAGTGCAAAATCTTAATATCATTTGTTCTTTTCTCAATATCAAATGGAAAGTCTCAATTTCATTTGTGCCTTTCCCAATTCCAAATGGAAAATCATAATTTTATTTGAATTTTTCTCAATTTAATATGGAAAGCTTTAAATTTCAATTGGAAATGGTTTAATACTTTTATTAAAACTATGAAGCTTTTTCATGAACTATAAGAAATTTTCATTATTTTATTTGTTATTTTCTCTATTTTAAGTTCAAAATCTTAATTTCATTTGTTCTTTCTCAATATCAAATGGAAAGTCTTAATTTCATTTGTGTCTTTCTCAATTCCAAATGGAAAATCTTAATTTCATTTGAATTTTTCTCAATTTAATATGGAAAGCTTTAAATTTTAATTGGAAATGGTGTAGCCTTTTTACTTGAACTCAAGCTATTAATGTGTTTATCAGCACAATTTTGGTAGTAACGTATATTAGTTAAACATTAGTTCAAATTAGTTTTTGCTAAAAGCGTATAACTAATATTTTAGCTGACAACGTGATGTCAACAAAATATAATTACTGAAAATTAGTTAAATATTTTAAATAGACGTTTAACAAAATGTTAAACTATCTTTTTTTGTGAGTGTATAAGATATAAGTATGACCCTAATGGACAGCTTCATAGGTTGTCTATTATTGCCTTTTATGACAGTCTCTAGAGTGCAGTTTTCTTGAATGTTCATTTGCTTTAAATTGAGGCCTAAATAGTAAAATGAAAACAACCCCTTTCCTCGTTAGAAATTTTCATCTATAGAGAGATTTTTCTGCATTTCCGTTTAACAATCTTTGAATTATTTTAGGGTAGCGAGTCCCACAAAATAAATAAATAAAAAAGCAAATATCGATTATATGTTTCCAAATTTAAATTTACGAATTCTTTTTTTTTTTTGCCTTATATTCCTTGTGGATGACTACTAGTAGTTACTACCAAACTAAACAGATTCCATTTCATTTTAACTGTAAATATATAAAATACTAAATTTTGACTCCCAACAACGCAATTGTAAGAAATCGTTACAGTTATTGTACCAAGCGCACCCCAGTGCGGTTGGTCACGTACAAGATTTGCTCGTTTATTACATTTTTTTTTTTTTTGTTCGTTTCGTTTTTTCTAGTTTAGTTTATTGCTTCCTAACTCCCCCTAACCCTTGTATAGCCACCTCGTTTCATAGCTTTAGCTAAGGGCTGTTAGACGAGCATTTTAGGCACAACAGAGTGTGTTTGTGCTATTGCTCCCATTTGGAAAACGCATAAGCATTATTGTGTTGTATTGTATTTTCTTTTAAATTTTTCACGCTTTTTTCAACTGTCAGAAATTCGTCCATTTGGAAATTTAATTTTTATTTTTGTTTTACAGGATTTTTTTTAATATAATTTTTTTTCAATTCCATTGGGTTATTTGTTTAAAATAAATTTTTTACAGTGGCGTTATGTGTAATCTTGAGAAACAATATAAAAGTTCAAAGGAAGTATTTTACAAAAAAAAAAAAATTATTTACCCAAGTCACAAAGTTTTGATATAGATTATATTACTTTATACAGTTATATATAATGATATGTTGTAACATATAAAGGGTCCGCCATCTAACGTTTTTTTTTAACTAGTGCTTATCTCGTGAATGGTAACACTTAGCTCATGTCTGATTTGGCAGATAATTAGTTTTATCCTTCCGCTGAACGAATATGGTCCGTATGTTCGTTATATTGTGAAAAAAGTGAAAGAAACTGGCATCCTCATCGATAAACCAACCCGAGAATATTGCTGCTGTGGCATAAAGTGTGCGTGAAGCGCCATCAACATCAATTCACCGTCGTTCTCAACAATTGAACATTTCGGAGACATCATTAAAGACCTTGGTATGACGCCATACAAAGTCCAATTGGTTCAGGAGTTCAAAAAAAAAAAAAGTTATTTGGCGCACCCTTTATATTCATATAAAATGATATCTAAAATATATAATTATATCTTTTTTTAGCTTACACTTCATAAAGAGGAATATATAAATATATATAATCACATTTCGATCTATATATCATATGTTTACATATGTCACATGTAATTGCATACATTTGTATATAACTGTATTTAATTGCTGTAAATGTAGTACATTATATATAATTTGTTACACAAAATTCGGATAACTTTTTTTTTTGAAAATGCTATAAAAAAAAAACTACTGAATATTTTCTCAAATTTCTTTTTTTATTTGAAAGTACAATCCTTCCGGTTAATAATGGAAAATAATTTGCTTCAAATGGCTGCCTCGGCTGGCCATGCAGTAGCCTACACGATCGGTCCAATTTTTAAGCACATTATCGATTGTGTGCAGCTGTATTTCACCAATGGCTTCACGAATATTGTCCTTTAAAGCGTCAATTGTCTCTGGCTTGTTGGCGTAACACTTATCTATGACGGCACCCCACAAATAATAGTCCAACGGTGTCAAATCGCAGCTCCGAGGTGGCCAAACGACAACAGCTCTGCGGCTAATAATGCGATCCAAAATACGTACGTAATTTTCGCACACATTCTGCAACATTACCATGATTTTCAAAGTAATGTCGTAATATTTCCCAGCGTTGTTCAAGCGTATACATAACCATATTCGTTCAGCGGAAGGATAAAACTAATTATCTGTCAAATCAGACATGAGCTAAGTGTTACCATTCACGAAATAAGCACTAGTTGAAAAAAAAACGTTATATTTAGTTTGATAAAATAAGATCTAATTGTATGGAATACTGTCTTATTGTATCAGATTAGATCTAATATCCTACAATTAGATGTTCTCATTTTTCGGATATAATTATATTCACACAATATTTTTTTTACATGGGTACTAGAAAGGTCCTAAGTTTTTGGGAAGCAACTTGTATCGGTTTTTTAATCCCTCACACTCATAGTATTATATGCATAAAAACGAAATTAATGTTTTACAAAAGTTTTCGTTATTTTTAACACAATACTGCAAAAAAAAAAAAAAAGATATGCGTATTTCAGCGTTTTCATATGTTTTTAGTTTTAAGGATTTTACTAAAGGATACCGATTCGTTACATATATGTAACAAACTCATATTAAGGAAAAATTTTTTCAAAAAGTTCTGTAAATTTTTCATTCATATCTCATTCTTCATATATACCAATAAAATCATACCAATTACATAAAATAAACATCAAAGGACGGTTTCTCCAAAACGGAATAAGATATTGATAAGGTTAAACCTGAATTTTGAAGGCAACAGACAGGACTTTTAGATGACATACAAAGTTTTGTGAATAAATCTTAATTCGCGATTTTATAACGTCCCGAATATAGCAACACAAAATTGGATTTTTAAAATTTGCGGTTACTATATCTGGAAAACCTGAGGCCAAATTAATACCTATATAAAAAATAATATATATGGTATTGTTTCCCAATTTCTTCCTTTTTACTACTTTGTTACAATTCTTTAACGAATCGGAATTAAAAAATAATAAATATGTTAAGAATTGTTTTATTTTAAATTTTAAAAAATTAAAACCAAAAGTTTATTTTTTATTGCTTCATTTCGTGTCACAGAAAATCTTCAGAGAACCAATGTAGAAGGGGTACTCTGAAGATTTTCGGTGACGCGAAATGAAACATGTAAGGACCAGTCAGTAGATAAAGACTGCTTTAAATTAGCGGATGAAGAAAATTTTTAATTAATAAACAACTATTGCACGGCTTTTTGTTTAACAAAACACAAATGATCTTGAACTTGAATAATCTTGCTCACATCATTTTAAGAATTGTAAAATAAATGTACATATTTTTAAAATTAAGACCACATTCTAAACTCAGTTATTGTACACTTTTATTGCTTTTAAAAACATAAAAAAACTTTAAACTTTTCGCGTTTACGGCTCAATAAAAAATTACAATTTTTCGCATAAAAAATGATTTCCTTTCAAATTTACCGTTACTTCAGAAATGATTGCTGTTAAATATTAAAATTTAGTTATTGTCCAAAAACAAATGAGAAGAAATTTTGAATTATATTCATACAGAAGGTGTCGCATAGGTTTAAGTTAATTCTTACGTACACTCAGTGAACTTCTGCTTTAAAAATATGTAGTTGTTTGTATGGTAATAGAGTTTCTCTATTTTTAATGTAAATGTCAGTCATTTGTGAAACAGATTTAATTTCTCACTAATCTTGTAGTTTAATATTTTACTAACATATGTGGTTAAATTTTCACTACAATTGTTAGAAATTTTTTGAACAGTAACAACAAATGACAATGTTAGTTGAATTTAATGAAATGTTAGTTGTCCTTTATTCAAGTGAAACTTCATTTGTTTTTGACTACATTTGCTGTCGTCTATACCTATATAATATCCTTAGTGTACATATATGTAACGCCATGCAGTTAAGGGTTAAATCATGTAGTTTTTTATATAAGTATACACCCTCGGTAGTGTTAAGCGAATTTGTACACTCCTGTATATTCCTGTATAAAAATAAAAAACTAATGTGAAATTAACAAAAACTTTAGTAAAATAAACGAAAATTTGTTTATTTTAAGAAAGTTTTTGTTAATTTGATATTTTACATAAATTTATGCAAGGATTATTATAAGTGTAAACAATCTAATGGTTCAGTTGTACACTCAAAGGAAAAGCTTTATAATATCTATGACGTTTTTCATAGAATTTCGTCTAATGTAAGGTTTCATAGCATTTATGAAACATTTCATAAAAAATAAAATCAATTTCATCATATTTTCGAAATGTTTCGCTATATGTATGAAGTATAGTTTCCATTTGTAAGGATTTTATTATTTTTGTGTACAAAAAGGATCATAGATACCAAAATATGGTCATTATATTTCTTGTTGTCTATAAAATGTTTCGTAAATATTAATTAAATTGATACATTTGATGAAAATTTATGAAAGTTATTCCTGGGTTTTCAGGGTGCAGCAATCAAATTCTTTGGTAGCTGTCACCGAATTTCAGTTGAGACAATCGAAATAGTCTTGTCAGAATTTTTGTTATTTCAATCGATTGGTTGTTATCACAACCGAAAACTCTGTCACAGTATTTATTGACTAAAATTTAGTTTTTTTTTTATTCAATAAAATTCTCAACTGCAGGAGTTTGAGAAATATATTTTTCGAGCCTAATATTTCTTACACGCCTCTGCCTATTTTGTTTTAAAATTTAATGCCAAAATAAAGAAAGAACAAAAAAAAAAAAACAACGGAGAAAAATGAAAAAAGGCAATTCTGTACGTGCTTTAAACCATAAAAAATTTGAAACATACGCATCCATACTAACTCACAACACTTATACAAATACATGTGTGCGTTCATATCAAAAGTTGATAATACATATTTCGTTATTTTAGGCTTTTTATATGAATATACTCTTACACATGATAAAATTCCATATTTTAACATACACATCCACATCACATACAAATACATCTTTATTCATACATACAAAAATCCAAATTTTTAACTATACATCATGAAATTACATAAAATATACATTGTTAACAATTTACACAAAATTTATTCATTATCCTTTCATACATGAGAGTAAAATGAGTATGTACGTACTACAATAAGATCAAAAATGTATTTACTTTTTTTATATTTTTATGAAATTTTTCTTGCATAAAATATACATTTTTTTTTTTTGTAACAACAATATTCCGGTATTTACTGAAAATCCTATAATATGTGGTCACTTTATAAATATTCATACTGCGAGCTAATTGAGTAAAGAAATGTAAAGGGAAGCTTAAACGATGCCGTATAGGAGCGGGACTTTTTGTCACAAAGTGAAGGAACAATTTCATTAAATTAATGAAGTGCTTCATAGTATTTATGAAACAAGTTTTTTGATGCAAGTTATTAATTGAGTTCATGAATCTGTAAAAAAATTAAATTTAATTTTATGGAAACTTGTCTTAGTTTAATGAAAAGTTTAAATAGACAAGTTTCAGTGCAACTTTAGTGCTTCTATGCAAAAATTCATTAATATTATGCAGAGAATTCTCTCAGTGAGTATGAGGCAAAATTTCTCCAAACGTTCCACTACAAAAGAATAAAAGCAAGTTCTTCAAACTTACCATAAATTTTGTTCTAATTGATACAAATTTTTCGTAAAACAAAATTTTGAGTTTCTGTACAAATGGGAGTGGTAATGAAAATTTCCACTGAACTAATAAAACTGCCGCTGTAGCCGTTATGAATGAAACAAATCTAATTTGTTTGTACTTTATCAATTTAGTCCGTCGTAAGGATTCACTCTAGACACCTAACTATGTTCTCAAACCATTTTTTTTTATAAAAAATATGCGAAAAAATATAATTAAATTTCGCAAAAATTTTTAAAAAGTTCATAAACATGTTGAGTTTAAAATTTTTTATAATGCCCTTTTGACTAGGAGGTGCTCTACACAAAGCAACTCAGTTCACGCTATACGCTAGCTAATTTTATATAAAATTTTGAATGTCAGATGCAAAAAACATATATTTTAAATAAATTTCCGCCAATTGCTAATAATTTTGTGATGCCATTATCCCAATATTGGTGCCCTGGGATTGATTTGGTATACCTCAAGCTATATAAAGTAACACAATTTTCCAAATACTCCTCACAAAACTTAATTCCATAGAACGGATCAAAAACCGTATGGAAAAAACTGTGAAAGTTTAAAAATAGGACAATTTTGGTTGCACTTTTAAACCAACTTTTCACCAAGCTGTGATATGGAAATTATTTTTTCAGCGAATGTTTCTCCCAAGCGTAGTGATTCCATTTTGTATTGGTTTGGATCTAGAAGTTAACAACCAAGATAAAAAAAAAAATGAATAAAAAAAATATTGTTAGTGTCAAGTAATTTTTTAAAATTTTTCGATTTTAAATGGCCATCAATTCCTTTGGTGAAAACGTTTCAACGTGAAATCTTGCACGTCATAGCTTTTAAGTATCGTCAACCTAACCCTGTTCATTGTTCATCTCAATTCATAACACTGTGAACAATAAGAGGCATCTAATGTCGGTTTCAACAGGTGTGGAAAACATTTGATGTAGGTAATATTTTAAACAATCACAAAATAAATTTAGATTTAAATTTCAGTAAAATGCATTAACTAAAGTACAAATTTTATACTAACAAGGAAACTACAAAGTGCTGAATCGTCAGATGTTAATGAAACTTGGATATGTTGTTGAGAAATATTAGAAACGTATTTTTTATTCGATGCGCGGTGGCACGTTTAGGGGTTAAAAATGGGATTCAAAAATGACAACATTTTGGTATGAAAACATCTTGAAAATTTAAAAAAATAAAAATTTTTGTATGCAGTATTAAAACAATCGAGAAAACAAAAATTTTGATACCCATACTGCTTATGCTGTGGGCCCATTGTTGCCACTTATTTGCAATTTTTAAAATATGGGTTATAAAAGCTCTTCGAAAAAAGTCGTGGTAAGGCCGAATGATTACGAAAGTTGATAAAACCATAGGCACCACCTAGATATTAAATTAGAAATTAAATAGTACTTTTTGTATGTTAATTTGAACTCTATCATACCAACAACAACTTCCCATACAAATGAGGTATTCGAAAATATTGTTTTATGAATAAGAAAAATGTTCGGACATACACATGCATGTCTTATATATCAGCGGATGTGTATTTAATATACCTTTCACTTGATATCCACCATGCCTACAGTTTAATAACTTATATAAGAAATATATTGTAAAAAACATCAAATCGGGTAATTTAATTTTAATTTAAAAAAAATAAACATCAAATCGGGTAATTTTTGATTGCAATTTTTAGCCCTTAACTTGAGATTGCGCACCTAAACAAAATTCATATATAATATTTTTTTGTGTAGTTTCCGTGTAAGTTTTTTAGTTTTTTTTTAAACCACTAAGCTCCAGCAATAAATTGTGTAGATTTCAACAAGTCGATTTTCATTTGCATGTCAACAAAAGATTTTTCTGAGCTTACAAATTCTTTGCTAAAAATCGTCCTGATATTAGCAATTATTCTGCAGGGATCCTCCCAGCAAAAATTTTTCTGACATAACTGACTATTTTGCTATTTTTACGAACGTTTTTCTTGATTGTACGAATAGCTAATTACTTTGGGAAACACTTATTTTTAACTTTTTTGTAATGCAGGGTGTAAGCCAGTGTACAAATTTTGTGCGTTTTTCCATCAAGCAAATATGTAAAACTACAAAACTTACAAAAACGACCTCGTCGAACAAAAATGCTTGGTTTTGACGCCGAATTATAAGCAGTTGGACCAAATTCTACTGCTTATTATATAGACACTTTTAATTAGAGCCCATGGCTGAAATTTTGATGAGTAAGCAGATTTTTCAACTATGACTAAAAATTTTAAATACAAATCGAGTTATCTAAAGTTTTCAGCGAGCATATATTATTGTCTTTAAAGTTTTTCATAACTTTGCTGATAAGCCATAAAAATTCGATAAAAACTTAAATAACGCCTAAAAGTAGGCAACATATTTTTTAACATTACAAATAGAAATAGAAGAGTATACATATCATAAACTTAATTGTTTCCATATGCCCAAAGTTAAGCGATTTTATAAGAAAACTAATTAAAAATTTTGTTAAAGATATTTTTAAGATTTTAATTCTTACATTATTAAAATCGCTCTGAAATGCATGCGAAATTTACATTAAAATTTGTCAGAAAAGTATAAAATGTCTTTGTTTTTGAGATATCATTACTTTTTAAAATGTTTTCGCATCAATAAATAAATGGTGTCATTATTTTATTAAAATTACAAATCCTTACATATGCGCGCAGCGTACAAAAACGCTGATTTAATGTCGCTTTCCCTACAGAGCAAAAAGATAAAATTTACCACCAACAATTATTATAAAAAACTTTTTTTTTCCCAATTTTAAAGTGCACCATTTAGGAAATACAGTGGTCGGTAAAAATTTATAAAGTAATTTTTTATGACACACAAACAAAAAGCATTTTTAGCTGAGAAAAATGGTGAAAAATGTTCGCTATATCCCAGTGTACAAAAGGTAATGACATGCCATTACTTTTCTCACTACCACTAATGACACCAGCTTCCTCTTTGCATTACTTTATTAGAAATAATATGGACTTACCAATAACTAAGTAGTTAATTTTCCCATTATTTAACCATGAGTTCTTATTTTTATTATTACCTTAAATAAAAATGAATGATTTTAAAATTTTTTGAACATCTATTTTTAGACTCCTTACTATTTAACTCTAGTAAGTATATATATAACAGGAAAGTAATTTTGTGCAAGCAAGTCATTTATATTTTTATCTATCAAGTATAACATGTAGAGTTATCCCGCTTGGCTGACAACCTGGAGTCCCAGGTTCGAAATCCGTGTGGGCACATTTTAATAAAAAACAACCCATGCAGAAAAATACAATCGGTGCAGTGTTGGCGAAGCGTCGGCGACTGTCGGTTATGCGTTAGCAGATCGTGGGATAAACAATATTGACAATATTATCCTGTTACCCGATTGATAACAGTGGCCAACTGTAATGGTTGAAATTAAATTTGACCCATGGTTACGTTTGAGGTTTAAAAACAATTGCAATTGATTATTGTTTGAAGTGGCCATCGAGAGATGTAAAAATGTTGTTGGTTATCTATCGTGGCTGTGGTAAAGAGCATAAGTAGGTTTGACAGAATTTTTTTTCTTTGCTTACGCATCGTGTGAATTACTGTTAGTCTCTTTTGTTTGATAAGGGCTAATTGGATACCACACACGTAGATACATATTTACACATTCGAGCAGATCATGGTACACGCATACGATTGATATTACCATTGCAATTGCGTATTAAGTATTTAATTTTTTTTGTTTCTGATCAGCAACTTTAGTTCGAAAACAATTTTTTTCACCCACATGCTTCAAACCTATGGTTTAGGGAGTATAATTCTTGGACGATGAATCAAAACGTGTTTGGTAATTAAAAGAATAACTTGTGCAAATATTAAGAAAAATTCTATTTGAAATTATTTGGTATACGGTCATTAAAATTTTACCAACGTAATTAAATACGGAATATTAGTTAATAATATTGGATATTAATAAAATTATTGACCCATTCTGAAATTGGGTTTTTTTCATCGTTATAAACTTTTCGTGGGAAAAGTTAGTAACGTTGGAGTTAACCTATATAAAATCCCGGGACTTGGTGAGTTTCTTCCGAATAATATTTGAATAAAATTTTATTTTTTTTGTTCTTGTGATTCGCTCCAGGTTCATATGCGTCTTTGCTCGGATTTTTTTTGTGAACGACGATTTAAATTATTAAATTAAAGATCGCATGTCTAGGGTATAGATGACCCTAGGGTATTAACGCTTAGTAGAAGACCTAGCCGTGATGTCGATAACTAAGAGTATTATTGACCAGTAGCTGGAAGCTAAACACCTTACATTCATTTTTTTGAATATACTATAAGATCAACGACACGAATATATAGAAACATAAGAGTGAAACTTTAATACTTAACCACTTTGTCATGATAGGGGTGGTAATCATTTGGATAAAATAATATTGTTTAATTTGAATTTAGCACCACTGGATCACCTCTACCAACAACAACTCCACCGAACGACAGGCCTGGCGGACCGTCATGGATGTAAATGTGAGGAAATTGTTTGTATGTAAGTACCCATAAATGAAGGTATATCTAAGATATTATTTTGTCTTTCGACCCACCCTATCATAAATAATTGTTAGTTAGGTAATCGTTATTAGGTGATATAAACGTTCAGGACTTAAATTCTTATGTTCCTATAATTTCGAATAGAATTCAACTTACCATAACGATATCACTGTTATTCTAACTTGTCACACTTATGTCCGAGTATTTAATTTTCACTTCGTTCATATGCTAACTTTTAATTACCATTGTTTTCTAATAAGCCGTAGTTGTTAGTTATAGTTCGTAATTATTGTAATTTTTTTTCTTTATAAGACTTTTAGAGTCTTAGTATAAGTAACTTCTTATTTGTTATGCATTGAAGAATTGTGAATAAAATGTTGTGCTACTAAGATAATTTCGTTTGCCTAATTCCAAACTCACACTTCACTAGGGGTTTCCAATAAAATTAAAAATAGGTTGTTAGGAAACCAAAGGTTGGGAAGGGCTCTTAGGGGTATAACAGCTGGCCTCACTTAACCTCCATTTGACAATTTCTTTAGTTTCCGATTGTTTCAAAATATTTTAAGCACGTAGATTTCTTTTTGTAATACAGACGTCTCTGAGTGCGTCGGCAAGACTCACTCCCCCATCCGACGAGAACTAGCCTTTGCCAGTACGTGCGAACGCCGATAGCTCAGAGGCATTGGGTTTTGGTACCGTTTATTACACAACCGTTGGTTTGAGCGAACTTGCCACCGTTGGCATAATGTTGGTAATGGAAAAAATTTTCTGCTTTTAAAATAGCTTAAATTTAATGAAATTAATTCTGAGAAAATATGTATAATAAAACACATTTCAAAAGCACCAATACAGTTCAGTCTTAGTCTTTCTTATACATCATATTTAAATGTGTGAAATATATAAAATTAAAAATGATTTTAATTGGTTGTAATATTTTTGAAAACAATATTGGCAAAGAATTTTGCGGGTAGTCCTGGCAAAATACAAGCATTGCAAACAAAATATTGTTTTCCTAATACAATATTAGTTGTATCTTTGGTTATTTTTGGGTTTTACAAAAATAGCAGTGGTTTGCCAGTACTATTTGTTTGGTACAGTTGGCAATTCCTACCCGTGTATTTTTCAGTTAATATAAATATTTTTTTATTAAATTTAGTTTTTTTGGAATATTTTTTTTTGGCTCATTACTTTGTCCATACTAGTAAGCATATAGGTAACCACAAATTTTTTGAATTTTCGTAAGGTGTTTAGTACTGACTTGTCATTATTTTCTGCGACATCCCCATATAAAAGTAATGAGATTTGTAATGACAATTGTAAATACTTGTCATTACGAAATATGTACTTATATAATCACTTATACGGTAATGCTTTTCTACACTAGGTGGTAGAGCGCCTGACTGACAACGTGTTGGGCACATTTTAATAAAAAATTCAAAAAAAAAATGATTTATTATATTTAGTTTTTTTTGGAAAAATTATTTTTAGGCTCATTATTTTGTCCATACTAGTAAGCATGTATGTAACCACCAATTTTTTTACTTTTCGTATGGTGTTTAGTAATTACTTAGCATTATTTAGCGCGACATCCCCATGTAAAAGTAATGAGATTTGTAATGACAATTGCAAGTATTTACTTACCAATACCAAATATGTACTTATACAACTATTTATATGGTAATGCTTTTCTACATTGGAATGGTTACCCAGTAAAATTTTATTATGTTTTGTCTTTACTAAAATGCAATATTTTATTGATTAACAACTTTTTAACGTCACGCGAAAATGTTTATAGCATTTTTCATTGCTCAAATGAAATGTTTTTATTAGTTTTTCACAAAACCTTAATAACCTTTTAGCGGTTCGCGATATATCAGAAATTTGTGTACCATTATTCTCAGTTCGTAATACATTTTTATCGTGTATTTATTAAAAACAAATATATTTTCCAAAGTTTATGAAAAAATAGGGTTTTCCGTCTACTCTATTTCCTAAACGGTGCTCTATAAAAACTCTGGAAAAAAGTGGTTTTTTAATCATTTTTGGCGTAGAATCAAATATTGAGTTCAAATTTCATACAAATGCATCTCTGTAGTGCTGTGCAGTAAAAGGGACACTAAATAAACTTTTTTGTAAACCACGCGCATGTGCAAGAAGTTGAAATTAAAAAAAAAAAAAAATACTGCATTTTTTCATTGATGCAAAACCCGTAAAAAAGTGATGATATCCCAAAATCAAAATTTCGTCACAAACTCTTATATACGTAAGGGCTAACCCATACCATAGTTTATATTATAAACCATACACATTTATATTTAACTTCTACAAAATACCGAGAATGCATTCATATTCTAGTAAATAGTTAAAATGTTTAAAAACCCATGCTTCCACTTATTTTATTATGGAGACGATAGGACAATAGGAATTATTTCAAGCGGAAAAGGTTCAAAATTAAACATAAACGTTACAGGATATGACAATACACAGCCCCAACAACAACAATACTACAAAATATTACAATAACAAATTCAGTTTTTTTTTATTATTATTTTATATAACAATTCATATTTAAGACAGAGTAGCATGAGGAGAGGATGACCATTGAAATTATTGTTCAGTGTAAATCTTGCACTTGTTTTATATCTGGGTATATTTTACAGAACAAGCAACAACAATGACAAAAAGGACAATACGAGTTCACATATATATGTATTTATATAAATGAAGAACATTAGGAGGACACTTATTGTATGAATTTAAGAATTTTAGAGCAGTGATTTATACCGAAAATACTTATATTTGGTGAATATCGAAGCACACTTATAGAAAAAGTTTCAGCATGTTTCAGTAGAAGAAAATTGATGAAGCATTTAAAGAAGTTTACAGCAAAGAAAATTTAAATAATTTTGCCATTGCAACTAAATAAGAGGTAAATGCGAGCTCCCCGGTAGGCCAGTTCGTAGCATGCTGTCTTATCAGTGCGGAGGTCGTGGGTTCGATTCCCACCAGAGGCACTGGTCTGTTTTCGCTACAACGCGCCGAAAGTCATAATAGCTAGTGATCGGTTAGGGTAATAGGATATAAAGGGTCCGCAAATAACTTTTTTTTTTGAACTCCTGAACCAATTGGACTTTGTATGGCGTCATACCAAGGATTTATGCAAAATTCGTCTCAATGATGTCTCCGAAATGTTCAATTGTTGAGAACGACGGTGAATTGATGTTGATGGCGCTTCACGCACACTTTCTACCACAGCAGCAATATTCTCGGGTGTACGCACTGTTTTTGGCTTTTCACGCTTTGGTTTATCGATAAGGATGCCAGTTTCTTTCACTTTTTTCACAAGATAACAAACATACGGACCATATTCGTTCAGCGGAAGGATAAAACTAATTATCTGTCAAATCAGACATGAGCTAAGTGGTACCATTCACGAAATAAGCACTAGTTGAAAAAAAAAACGTTAGATGGCGGGCCCTTTAATTTGTAGTTATTTGATTATTCATTAATAAAAAAAAAAAAATAAATAAAAAAAAGAGCTAAATCCGGTATTTTTGAAATTAAAAAATTCCATAATAATACTTTTTTCTTTTAATTAAGTTTTATTCAAATTTGTAGTGTCGAATAGACACTAAAAAAACCCAAACGAATACAAAACCCAAAGAATATAAATTCTTTCACATTTAAATGCCTCCCTATTATATTTATATGTAATATCGTATCCTTGTTTCTATGTTATTCAAAATGTTTGAAGATATAATAACTTCCGGTAATTTTAGCTTTTATTATAAAATTGTTTAGACTAACACACATACAAAACCAACAAAAAAAAGCAACAGAAATAATAAAATAACCATTACAACCGCATTAACAACAATAGGAGTTCCTATTGTTGCTGGTGTCATTCTATGGTCATGGTCAGTGTAGTGGCTCAGCTTCCGGTAGTTAGTAAATCATTCCATTATATCACCTCATGTGTACCCAAAACAATAAGAAGATGTTTTTTGTGGTTTTTCAAGTCCTTTAAAGGATAAATTGTTATGACGGTGATTATTGCTAAAGGAATGTTAAGAAGTGACAAGTAACTTGCAAATGTGATACGGAGGACTCAGAAATAAAAATCTATTTATTGTTAAACAATATGGAATATACATATTTAGAGAACGGATTTACATCCACTTTTTGAAAAAAAAAAATGAAAAATGAAACTTTTTAGTTTTAGAGTAACGATCTAAATTTGATTATCAACTTGTGCGCCCCGGTAGGCTAGTTGGTAGCGTGCTGGCTTATCTGAGCGGGGGTCGTGGGTTCGATTCCCACCAGAGGCACTGATCTGTTTTCGCTACATCGCACCGAAGGCCATAGTAGCTAGTGCTCGGTTAGGGTAATAGTATATAATTTGTAATTATGATTATTAACTACACAAGTCTTATCAAAAACAGAGTGGCCGTAATTTTATTTTTCAATATTTCTAAAAAAAAATCTGAAAACTAAAACAAAATCAGTTTTTTTTTGCCTTTTTTAGGTGATCTTTTTGAACAAGCGTGTACATTAGAGCGGCATTAGAAATAGGTCTAAAAGTCAAGTGGTTCGAATTTGAGAAAAATCGAATAATACTAAGCCGCGACAAAGTTTTCGAATATTTTGGGGTCGCAACACATATTCTGAAAGCTAATGTAAATATCGTTGTACTAACTAAATTTAAAAGTTGGTACCATTAAAATACACTTTTCAATTCGGTTGGCACTTTATTTCTCTGTGTGTATGAAATGTTTGTAGAATTAATGAAAATCTTCATAAAACTAAATGAATTATTCCGACAATGAAGAGTTTATAAAATTTATAAAAAAATTTCATAAAATTTTTTAAAATTAAGAAGATATTTGAATTAATAAAACACGAATGTCTCGAAAAATGCTTTGGAACTAAGCCAATGAATCAATTCATATGTTTTTTAAACAATTTCATAGAAGTCCAAAATAAACCCTCAAACCGGCCTAAGCTTTTTTGCAATGAAATTTATACCAATTATTCGACACGAAATATAATAAATAAAATTATAATAATAATAAGCCATGCGCTAAATATTTTAGAGCTACCTCATTGTGGGCATAGGCTCTCAATAAGAAATCTCCACCTGGAGCGTCTATTTGCAAGACTTCTTAGTTCTAATAAGCTATTTATCTTTCTATTACTAAAATCAGGCAAGTTAATAATTTCACTCAATGTTGAGCGACGCCAAGAGTTGCACGGTCTTCCTCATTTTCTTTCATCTTGGGGGTTGTACGTTAGGGCTCTTTGGCATATATTATCGTCTTCTCTTCTAAGTGTGTGCCTTATCCAGTCAAGTTTTCATCTTCGGATTTCGCAGTTTATATTAGTCATATTTGCTATGGCGAGTAGTTGGACATTTTTTATTGTGTTGGGCCAAAATATTCTGAGTATTATACGAAGGCATCTGTTGGTAAAAACTTACATTTTTCGCTTAATTTCTTCTGTTACCAGCCATGTTTCACAGCCATATAAAAAGACCAAGAGTAAACAGGCTGAAAATATATTTAATTTGGTCTTTTTGCTGTATTCGTTCGACCTCTATGTTTTCGATAATAGCGCAAAAGCACCTCTGGCTTTTCGTATTCTTGTCGTGACATCAAGAAGGGCACCCCCACGTGTATCTATCATACTGCCCAGGTATTGGAACTCGTTTACATTTTCTATTACGTGATTGCCGATGGTTAATGGTTGTGTTGACTCTGCATTTATGCGTATTTCCTTTGTTTTGTTGGTATTAATCTTCAGACTTACTTTCTCTGGTTCTCGTGCTAGATCATCAATTTTTGCTTGTATATGAGCACGATTGTGAGAAAGCTCACATTTGTCTTCGGCATAGTCAAGTGACTCTAATCGTGTCTGCGGGTTTAAGGGGTTCCATACAATCCCTCTGGGCTTATTTGTAGTTGAGCGTTTAACAACAGCATCTAATACAATCAGAAATAAGACCGGTGATAATAAACACCCTTGTCTAACGCCAGACGTTGTTTTAAATGGCACAGAGATTTCACCATCATGTAACACGGTGCATTCAAATGCATCGTAACTCTTTTGTATCATGCGTGTTATTTTATCTGGCACGCCGAAATTGACCAGTTCTATTTATTGAGTCAAATGCCTTTTCATAGTCAACAAACAGCATATATAGGGGTGATTGCATTTCGAGAGATTGTTCTATTATTATTCGAAGCGTATTTATTTGGTGTGTACACGACATAGTAGGTCTGAAGCCAGCTTGTTCAGGTCTTAACTTGTTAACTATATTTCTTAAACTTAAAGTCTTTGCTAATACTACTAAGTAGAATATTTCTGCGAAATATCATAAAAATCCGTTCATCGGTTTTCAAGTTAAGACTATGTCCTTTACAGCTATGCTATTAAAATCCTGTTCTTCCTTTGACTAAAGTTAACTTTGTGTTAAGTATCAACAGTTTCTAGTCTACATAATACTCTTACAAGAACTTTTTCATAAAAAATCAACAGTTACTTAAAAGTTTAATCGGTAAAGATGTTTGAATGGAATATACAATTCAATTATCCAAGAAATATATTTTTTAACTTTCTGTCTGTTATTCAATAAACAAAATAGACAAAAAAAACGGACTTTCGGTAATAGTTAAAATACTCAGTTAAAATTTTCTATTTAAAACATAAAAAATTTATATTATATTGAGTATTGAAATAAACGAAAAAATCTATTGTTTTTATCAATTAATTTTTCAACAGTTAAAAATAAACTAAAAAATACAATTGTTTTAAACGAAAAGTAATTAGTCCTTTTTTTAACTGATTTTCAATTAATTTCATGTGTATATTCAGTAGTCTTTACGGAAAAAAATATTGTGAGTGTATATTTTCAAGATCTTTGAAAATTGTGTTCAATTCGAAATATTTATTTTTTGAAATTTTGCGAAATTGTAACTTTAAGGCTTTCTCGCTGCTAAACCGTGCCATTAACACAAAAAATTACTTGACAAAATATTTTGTAAATTTGGTTTTCTAGCGAATTAGCTTAATTTCTTATTATATTTATATTTACCGCCAATTTAAAATACCCCACATGGAGACGGGCTTGCCGGTTAAAACAATGTTAAGCACTTGGGAATTTAATCTTAAAACAATAACAATATTAAGTCTTTGAAATAATTTTATAGCTCTAAAGAAAATTTTCGTTAAATTTATGAAGAGACATTTTATGAAATCGAATGAATTTTTTTTTATGAAACTATTAAATTTTATGAAAAAAAAGTTTATGAAAAATTTTCGTAATATTTTTTTATTTTTCTTCGATCTTTTTAAATAAAAAATTTTCCCTGAAGAAGTCTTCCAAAGCGAAGACGAAATATTGGAAATAAATTATTATAATTATAAAATAAAGGATCTTTAGCTCAATAAAACAAAAGACAAAAATTTTCTTAATATTAATAAAAATTCTTCGATATAATGGAATTCTTCTTTGAATCTACGAAAATAATTTTATAAAATTGTTTCATTAATATAATAAAGGATAATTATATCACTGTACTGTAAAGATTCCAAAAAAAAGTTAATCTGACTGAGATGAAAAACTGTAGAGGTCGCACCCTTTTAAACATGACAAATAAAATCATAGCCCACATTTTGAACAAACGAATTGCTACAACTATTGAACCTCAACTTCGCAACGAACAATGCGGTTTCAGCAGAGGTAAATCATGTGTAGACCATATATGTAGCCTTCGAATAATAGTAGAGGAAACTGTTGAGTGGAGATCTCCATTATACTTGCTATTTATAGACTTTGAACGTGCATTTGATACGTTACACCAACCGACCATATGGAACGCTTTAAGATGCAAAGGATTCCAGAACCACTGATACAGCTTGTTAAAGGCTTATATGATAATGCATCCTGTCGAGTACTGCACGAGGGTCTTATAAGCAACAAATTTTCAGTGGAAATAGGTGTGAGACAAGGTGTGTGCTCTCACCTCTGCTTTTTAACATCGTTTTAGATGTTGTCATGGAACAATCGATGAAAGGTGATTGTGGCATTGCTTTTGGACTGCAGGGCAAATTGGACGATCTTGATTACGCCGATGACAAATATGTCTCATCTCACACAGCTACAGCAGTATGCAAACAAAGCTTAATATCCTTGTTGAGAATGCATCCAAAGCAGGTCTAAAAGTTAACATATCGAAGACCAAAACATTACGTGTCAACACCAACAATACAGAGCCATTACAAATTTTTGAAAACTCACTCGTAGACGTCGACAGCTTCTGTTATCTCGGCAACATAATAACAACTACAGGCGGTAGTAAGGAGGACATAGCTTACCGCATTGCAAAGGCTAACCAAGCATATGGCGCACTTAACAAAGTATGGAAGTCAAATCACATAACTCTTCGCACAAAAATCAAACTTTTCAATTCTAATGTGAAAGTAGTTTTATTATATGGTTCCGAAACTTGGAACATCAGTAGAGAGGAAATAATTTCAAATAATGCTCTTTGGCAAAAAACACAACAAAACCCCATTACGACTGACATACGAGTAAAGAAGATGAACTGGCTGGGCCATACCTTCAGAAAAAGCCAAGATGACGTTACCAGAAAGGCCCTAGACTTCCATCCCCAGGGCAACCGACGTAGAGGAAGACCTGCTAACACGTGGAGACGTCAAATAGAATCCGAACTCAGTACAGCCAGAATGACATAGAGGGAAGCAAAACGACACGCTGAAGACAGAATTCAATTGTATTCAATTCATTTGTACTGGCCCTTTGTTGCAACTAGGAAATACAGGATTATATATATATATATATATATCACTGTACAAATAGGAAAAAACCATAGTTTATTTGCTAAAAAAAAAATCAAAAAGTCCAGTTTGTAAACTAGTGTAATTATCAAAATAATTAAAACTAACACATTATGCATATCATTGCATATACACAATCCTTTGAATTTGCTTTGGAGCAAATAAGTAAAAAAAAAACAATCTAACGCTATTTCATTGCCCACACACACACAAAACGGAAACGGATTTACATTTACGATTGTCGCTTGCTTTATTGCTTTTATTGTTATTTTTAGCCGACTACAAATGGAAATAAGAAATGATTTCCTTTCATGCAACAGGGAATGTCTGCACATCCGTACAATTCAAATTAGAAAAACACTAAAATACAAAACCAAGGAAGATGAATCTAATGCCATCAAAGGGGGTAAAAGAGTTGAGAGGTGAATGTAAAAAAGGTGATAATAGTTTTAAAAGTTCATGCAAAAAACAATAGATGGCAGTGTGTGAAGGATTTGCATTTCCAATTTACACTAAATGATAGAAACTGAGAATAAGGGATCGTGAAAAAAATTTAAATAGGGGTGCAAATTTAGAAATAATTTTAAACAGAGATCTATGACAGGCAGCTACTTCAACGGGAAACAACCCTATTTTTTGATAACCAAGTAATTGTAAATGTTTGCATTAAAAACTGTTGTTATGTGCAAATTCATATTGTAAATACATAACACTGGAATTGTAAAGATTTGCAAAATATCAACACACATACTATTACTATAAACCTTTTTATATCGTTGTATTAGTGCTCATTTTGTTACAATAAATATGGAGAGCATGATACTTTTTCCAAAATATTTTAAATTATATAAAACCTAAGCCACTGAGCTTCAGTGGAAGTTAAATAATATTTCAATTCATATGTATGTGGATTCTCACCAGACAATGATTAACCCTCTAACCGCAATTAACTTTTTATTCTGTAAATTTAATATGATTTTTACCATTTTTAAAGTACTCTCCAATAATTGTTCGTTAATATTTTGTAATCTGCACGTCAAAATCCAATTATTCAATGCTATTTCTTAAAGAAACCGGAAAATGTAGTGTGTCCCGTACACTAATAAGCAAGAACTCAAATGGCCTTGATATATTAAGTACAGTTGTGCAGTCAAATACTAACACAGAAAAAAAATTTTCCCAACTTTTTTCACTTAAATCGGTTTGTTGAACATTTTAAAAGCTGTCAATTAAAAATTAATTGAATCAATAAAATAGTTGCTCAAATTCGGAACTTGCTTGATATTTTGTTGTAATCAACACATTGTTGTTGTTTTTTTTTTTAATGTTTAGTGGTATTAGTAATAAATATTTTAAATTCATTTAAATTAGAGTAAATATTAATTCTTATTAGGTTTATTACTTTATTTAGTTAAATAATTTAGTTTCAATTGTTTAAATCTGAATATTTATTTATTGTAAAACATTATCATAAAGTTGATAAAGTATAATAAAGTTGGACTGTTACACGGATGGTCCCGGGTTCGATTCCCGGTGACGACAACATCAATTTAGAAAAATAATATGTATGAGTTTTCTATCACTTATTTCTTTCGCTACACCCACCTTTGGTGTTCCCATAGCACTTAACCCCGCCAAAGTAAAATAGTGAATCAGGGCTATGAAACAAATAGCTTCAATAAATTCGCCAACTCTACATCAGGTAGCGATCAACAACTGTTCTAAGACTTATCATCTCGCGCAATTACAGTGTTGCCATGTTTGAAGCCCTTCACCTTTCACCACCTTTCATCTCTCCACTATCCCCTTTCCAAAGAAATCAACACATTAATTAATAGGAAAAATTTCCTGAGTGTTGCTTCTCTTTTTTTAAAAAAAAAGTTGATAATGTAATTTTAAAAGTTTAATTTTGTTTAATACAATTTTTTTAAACAGAACGAAAATGCAAAAAATTAATTAAAGATTATTTCAAACAAAAACAAAAACAAAAATACTTTGAATTCAACACAATGTCTAATTTCTGCAAAGAAATAAAGAAAATAAGAAAATGCTAATTTCTGTAGGAATTGGTTCACATAAGTATAAATAAATATGCTAACTAAATGAGAATTTCATGCCGGTTTACATTCAATGTTATGAAATTGAAGCTATAAAACACATTTGGTATGGCAACAACATTTTTTTGTTGGTTTTTGTGAAGGTATACGAACGATATTGATCACTTTTTAATCAAATGAGTTGTTATTTAATTGGAAAATAATTCAATTAAAGATCTATCAATTTCTAATTGAATTAGCAATTTTCGTTGTTGGCGGAATTTCAGCAATTAAAATTATTGCATCGGTGGTTTTCGTGATCGAAATGGGTTTTATTTTTTTGTGTGTAAGTAAGTAGCAAAGTTATTAAAATGTCTTGTATACGTATTTTAGCAAAATTATGTTGGCAGGTAAAATTTTAGTTATACTTATTCAACACTTAACTGTTTTGAACTAATGTTTAACTAATTTATTTTGCTGATAAAAATTATGTTGATAATTGAGCTGAACTAATATTTCATCCTTTTTCGCTATATATATATATATAATCCTGTTATTCCTAGTTGGAACAAAGGGCCAGTTCGCTATGCTGTCTTATAAATTTTAGACACATTTCGTGTTTTTCCCATGAACCCCACTTTCTTTTTTTTCTTTTTTACACTAAATAAATGACCAGATTTGTTCTTTTGCGTATGAAATGACATTATAAATTGCACAAAAATGGCTAAATAAAGTAAAACCTAAAAAGAACGCGGATTTACTTGTTAATCCTGTAAAGTTATTAGACAAATTTGATACTGGAATGTTAATTAAGGTCTCTTAAGTATTTGTCATAAAAAACTAAGACAAAATATTTGATTTTTAAATTTTATGTATAAAAAACTGCGTTGAAACTTGCAAAACTTGAATGAAAATTTGCGGAAAATCGGGCTTATAGGTGAAAACACTGAGTACGGCATTAAAATCAGCTTGGCCGAAATATTAAGGATTAATGGTCGGTACTCTTGTTTTATTTTTCGAGTTACGAAGTGTAATCAAAAAGCCCACTATTTAATTTATGATTGAGTTTAAAACTTCCTCAACTGTGTTGTTTTGGTGTTGTTTGATGTCATTGTTTTTTGTTAACCAATCAAAAAAAAAAAAAAAACTTGTATTGTTGTTGTTTTTTAAAAAGGACTCGTCAGCGATTTTGGTGTTTTTTTTTACCAAGAACTGCACTCAAAGAAAAAGCTTCATCATTGTTATACAAAACTTCTTAAACATGTTGAAAAACTTCACTGATTTTTGTTCAATGTAAAACTTCCTAAGTATGATGAAGCAGTTTGATAAAAGTTCAAATTCATGACAAGATACTTCATATTTATGAAAAGTTTCATAAATACGAAAAGTTTTCATAGCTTTTCATTAAATGCTTCATAAATGTTATAGACGCTTTATAAATATGAAATTCATAAATTTTTATGAAATTAAAAATTTTCATTTAATTCTTCCGATATTTCGATAGAAGTCTTCTGTCATTTTCAAGGAAAATTTTAAATAAATATACGCGTACTAATTAAAACTGGAGCACGTGTAGGTGTTTAATTACAAACTGATTTTCTTTGGTAGTGTAAAAACACAATAAATGCTACAGCCAATGACGAAAATGTATTTTTAATACATTATTTTTAAATCTCGATGTTTTTGCAACTGTAGTTCAGAAAATATCAAATAAGGCCCTAAATTTTAAATTGAAATTCAGAAATTAACAATTTGAATTATTATTATTATTATTATTATTATTATTATTATTATTATTATTATTATTATTATTATTATTATTATTATTATTATTATTATTATTATTATTATTATTAAAATTCAGAAAAAATAATTTAATTTAATTGAGATTAGAACTTTCATTTCCACCGAAATTTAGAAAAATTAAATTTATGTTCCATGTAAAATGTAGAAAACATCAACTGATTAGCTTGTCTGATGTTCAATTGATATTATGAGAGTTTCTGAATTTTAAATAGAAAATCTAAATTACATTTTTTTATTTTTAAAATGAAAAATCAAATGGAAATTCTGATTTTTTTTTAATTGATAGCCAAACAAACAAAACATACACACAGTTTATGAAACTTTTTTATGAAATGATGAAGATTTTTTAAGCATTTGTAATATGAAAACTTCATAAATATAGTGAATAAATGATGCCAAACGATTTATGAAACAATTTCATCCATATGCAGAAACTTTTTTCCCTGAGTGTAGTTACTCCTTTTTATGTCCCATCTATGTTTTTTGTTTTTGCAATATTTTACATGTTCGCAATGTTGATATTTTATTTTTTTGCGTTATTTTAAGATTTCTTCAATATTATCCTTATGTTGTTATCCTTTGGCAGAAAATATTGTCACTTAACAACACCCAAGAGTCTTGTTGTGTGGGTTTTTTGTTTTTTGATTTGTTTGTTTGTATTTTTTACAACGTATTGTATGTATGGCTTTGATTTCGCTGACAGGACAAACATTCCACAAAGAACATCCTTATAAGCAACAACAACAGCAGCATCAATATGTGCTGTTGTTTGAGCTTTTTTTTTATTGTTCCTGTGATTGTATATTGTCAATATTGTCTAATCTGTGAGAAAGGGTTATTTTTTCATAAACCTCCCCCCCCCCCCCCCACCCGACTTTTCCTATAATACAGTTTATTTTTTAGTATGCAAAATCAAAAGAAAAAATTTACAATTTTTTTACGAGTTGTTATTGCTTTTGTGTTGTTGCTGTTGTTGTTTGATTATTACTGACATGGGTAGGTGTGATTTTATAGCATTTTTATGTGTGCGTTGACATTTGTTGAACACATTTAAAAAAATTTATAAATAAAACCAACTTAAAAATCAGTTGCAATTTTAAAGGATAAAGTACATAAGAACGAACAACATGTGATGGAATTTCTTTTTATGACCAGTTTCCATTTATTACTTTTTTCAACTTACAATTGTGCAACAAGTCAAAGGATTTTATTACAATTACGAATATGCTTTCAGTTATTAAATTTTTATTAACTTTAAGGAATAGATATATTTGAATACATTTTGAAAAAAAAAAAACTAAAAATTAAAGATTAAAATCAATGCTCATAGAACGATGCGATTGCAAGATTAATTCTTGAAATATCATCCGAAAAATACATAAAAATAACTGCAATTGTTACTTAAATGTTCAAATCTGCAAATTTGTTAAAATAATTCAATGTAGAAGTTATTTTTTTATCAAAAAAAAAAAAAATACTACCAAGGCAGGAATCCCGACCCGGACCGGCAGATCTTAACGAACCTTTGATATGTTGTACACTCTGGGAACTCCTGTTTTAAAAATATGTAGTTGTTTGGGTTGTAATATAGTTTCTTTATTTTTAATGTAAATATCAGTCATTTGTAGAACAAATGAAATTTTTATTAAAAAAACAAACCACATCAAATGACTGTTTTATGATTCTACATTAATTTTTTACAGTAGTTTTTTGTTGTTTAAAAAAATAAATGTTTGTTTATTTTTTACTGCATATGTGGTTCATTTCTAAGTGGTTAATTTTTACTAACATAGTCATTTGTTTTTGATACCTATATTGCCTATATGGTGGACACAGAGTTGCCACATTTTTTAATTATTTACAAAATGTGGGTAAAAAGGCTCATCAGGAAAAGTCGCATAAAAACCGAACGGTCTCGAATATCGGAAAAAAATCAGACACCCCCTCAATTAAATTAAATAGGCATTGCTATACATTATTTTTAGCTTAATGCAACTGAAATTCCGTAAATAAACGCCAGATTTAATGTTACTTACTCAAAACACATTTTTTGTTAATAACAAAAATGCTTGAAGGGCATAATTTATACAGCAGTGAATGTGTCTTCAAAAAAACCCTTTTAATAGAATGAACAAAACTGACGGGTGATTTTTGAGACCACTTATGGTGTTTTCTTTTCTGCAAAAAAGTGTTGCCTTCTTAATGTGCAACATTTTTCAAATTTTGCCCTCGCCCCATTAAAATTAAAATTAGAACACTATTTCATCACAGATTTAAACAAATCTGTTTTTTAGTGTTGTTAGGGTTCGGGTTCGAATCCCAGCAAACTTTAAAAAAAATTTAATGTTTTTTTTAATAATTAATTTTTGTTTTTTAATTATTTAAAAAATTTGGATTAAGCTCCATACATTTTTTTCAATTAAAATTTTTTATAATTTTGTTTGTAAGCGAATTTCAGATTATTAAAAAACAAATTAAAAAAAATCGTAAATTAAATTTAACAAAAAAAAAAATATAAAAAAATGTGATACCAATATGGTTTGAACTCGGGATCTTCTGTGTCAGAAGCCAACACACTACCACTCTGCTACCAAGGTGAGAGTTTTCTCGCCAAAAACTTTGCAATATATACACATGAGATTAATAAACCAAAAACACAAGGCAACATCCAACCCTGTAAATTTTTTGAGGGCAGAAAATGTTGCATTTTTTGGCTTTTATGAGGCAACATTTTCAGAAAGAAATACGGCACCCTCTCAGAGAGTCTATCTTATTTTAGAAAAGAACACAGAAAGGTAATTTGAGGGCAAAGTGCAAAAAAATGTGACATTTTTGCCAGAAAAGGAAACGTCATTAGTAACGCCTAACCATGAGATTGGACAGCTAAAAAAAAAAAACGCGGGTGCCTTAAATTTTTATTCTCTACACAATGTCCGAAGTTCATGGGTCTATATGATTCTGGCTGATCGTATTATGCTTACCTATGACGACTTCAGCATAAACCAAGTATTTAAACATTTAGGATAACTAAGAATCACATTATTTTCCTTATATGTTTTATTTTTTAAACTGTTAACAACTCTTATTGTTGTTTTTTTTTATATAAGATGATGATTAATAAACTTAGTTAAATTGACTTATTTTTGTAATTTATAACAATGTAATCTTAAATATTATATTTTTTAAACACCACTTCTATAAGTGGAATATTATTTGGTTTAACTATAACATAATTGTTACTATAACATAATCTACCCAGTACTGTAATATAAGACTAGTTCTGTATTGATCCAATTAATTAAATAAATAAATAAAATAATATGATTGCTACTATCATATTATGATTGTCAGTCATTGCAGTCATAATATATTGTTCTTAAACTATCATAGTATGATGCTCTTTACTGTACGTGTAACACGGTCATGTTATGCTAAAATTAGCAAAAAAAAAGTTAAATCCGGCTGCCTAATATTAGCAAACTTATCAGATTTTTCTGTTACTTTACAGACTTTTTATCTGAGTGTACTTAACAACTGTTGATTGACAATTCAACAAATCAACTATCACTCTCTTTAAAGTGTTCTTTAATATAATCCTTTATTTTATGCATCACAAAATAAAAAATAAATTATGTTAATTTTTATTTTAAAATATTTTTTTTTTTTTTTTAATATGCCGGTTGCATAATTAAGGTCAAGGTCATTACAATACTTAATAATTCTTACTAATGATAACTTTATCACACCTTAAATGAATGAAGAATAAAAAAAAACAAACAAGAAAATGAATCCTAAATATGTTATAAACATACAACATATTTAACATAAAGTTGCCAACAACAACAGTAGCAGCAACAATATAAATAAAGGGAAAATTTGTTAACAAAACATTAACAAACAGCATTCTTCATATAAAAAAAGTCAAAAATTATGCGCATAATCAACATGAAAATGCGAGAAAAATATTTAAGTAACCAAAACCAAAATGGACTGAATATAATAAGCCTGAATTTCATTATCGAATTAAATACACAGCAACAACTACAGTTAGCGAAATTTAAATGAACGCATTTCAACATGATGGATTATTGATCTTTTTTTTATAAAATTGATCATTAAAAGGTAAGTACCCGATGAAAAAAAGTTTCTATATACTCATATACTACTTGACATCATTATATATGATTTTATGTTCCTATGCTTATACACTCAGGGAACTTCTGCTTTAAAAATATGTAGTTGTTTGGGCTGTAAAACAGTTTCATTATTTTTAATGTAAATGTAAGTCATTTGTAGAACAAATAAAATTATTAACTAACCTTGTAGTTCATTTAAAAAAACAACTCACATCAAATGACTGTTTTATGATTTTACATTCATTTTTTACAGTTGTTTTTTGTTATTTAAAAAAATAAAAATAAATAAATGTTTGTTTGTTTATCTTTTACTACCATGTGGTTCATTTTTACTACAATCGTTAGTCATTTTTTGAACATTAAAAAACAAATGACAGTGTTAGTTCAATTTAATGAAATGTAAGTCGTCCTTTTTTTAAATGAAATTTCATTTGTTTTTGACTACAATTGCTTTCGTCTTTATCAACATAATTTCCTAAGTGTATGTTCATATGTTACACTAAGTTTATGAGAATTTTTTAATATGGCGTAATATATTATCATATATCATAGTATCGTATATTAGATATTAGCAAATATTGTACATCTTATCATATGAAATAAATATAGATCTATATATAACCATATATTCCACCATTTATTCATATGTAAGTGTATGTGGTACAAATAATCACAAATAATTCGATCACTTTTATGTATAATTATATAAGGCGAAACATATCATTATATAGGAATATATACTGTTAAACACTAAAAAGTCATCTTAGATGCGCCTTCTCAATTGTGATAGATTTTAGGAAGTAGATCACGAATGTGAACACCAAATTTTAATATTAGCTCCACTTTTCGAAATTTTCGCGAATTTAATTTTACCAAAAATCTAGTTCTTTCTCAAACATTTCTTATAAATTCATATGCCTGACTAAACTACGAATAACTTTTAATATGGTTTTAAAGTTAGACGTCAATCATTAAAACCCATATCAAATAATTGCGATTGGGCGAAGGATGTAGGATATCCTTGCAAGTAAAATGAAAATTTCCCTTATTTTTTTTTTTGTGAATATTAAAAAATGCCTTAAAAAAATTTGTCAAATTTTAACACATGATTTTAACACCTTTTTTTTTTTGTTTTTTTTTTTTTTTAAAAAAGAGAAGCAACACTCAGGAAATTCTTCCTATTAATTAATGTGTTGCTTTCTTTGAAAAGGGGATAGTGGAGAGATGAAAGGTGGTGAATGATGAAGGGCTTCAAACATGGCAACACTGTAGTTGCGCGAGTAGATAAATGTTTAGAACAGTTGTTGCTCGCCACCTGATGTAGAGTTGGCGAATTTATTGAAGCTTTATGTTTCATAGCCAATTATTCATTATTTTACTTCGGTGGGGTTAAGTGCTATGGGAAAACTTAATTAATTTCAGCGAAAGAACCATCGCTTTCATATCAATATTTTCCAAAAATTCAATCTGAAGTTCAAAATGTTTGCAATTTTTTTTTAAATTAATTTTGTATGCATTTACTATGGGAGAAATACAAAAAAAAAAACACATTGCAAAACATGCATCTGGAACTTGATTAGAAAACATGTGTTAAACATATTTGAATGATTTTATCAGAATTTTATTAAATAAGATGTGTCACAGGCTCCATGTTGTTAAGGCATAAAAATATGGCGAATGTTTGTAGTGTAGGCTAGTTTTTTCTTAAAATAAAAGATATAGTAAGTTTTTTTATAAATTGAGTACACAGAAAAAATTATCAACCTAAAATATTTAATTAAAAATTTGAATTTAATTTGTTTCTAAACAAATATTTAATTGAATCAATTAATATTTTAATTGACTTTTAAATATATAAATACATATTTTATTTTAGACGCAATTACTAGATTATTTTTTCATAGACTGTATGCATGAAAAGAACATTTGCAGTATAAAATACCAAATGCATTTTAAGTTAACAAACAAAACAAGCACACACACAAACAGCACTGAAAAAAACACACATACCAACGTATAGATCACACACTTTTTTTGTGAGTATCATATTTTTTTTTTGTAGAAGTTATGTATAACTTTTTTTTCCTTCTTAATTTTAATAAAAGGTTTAATTGATAGTATCATTGCCGCGATATGTAAAAAATCAATTAAAATATTAATTGATTCAATAAATTTTTTAATTGAAACTTGTTTTTAGTTTTTTCTGTGTAACATGTGGTGTTCGCTAAAAGTAGGTATTAAAGTCTTAATGATTCATTAGTTGTTACTTTCTGTTGCCGTTCTGTGTCGTTCTGTTCTGTAGGTAGTATTTTGTAATCACTTTTTCTGTAAAAGGAATCAGCTGTTTTAAAAATAAAAGAACATTTGTTGTACAAAATATAATTTTCTTCCACTAAAATGATAAGTTTTCATCATCCATTTTTATTTGTTTTTTTTTAATCACTTTTTAAAAAATCTTTATTTTAAAAAATTTTTTTTGGCTTATAACAAAAATGTCTATTTTTTCATAGCACAATTAGGCTGTCACTTAACGTTGAATTATGTTTTCAACAGATTTATCCGCAACAGAACAGAACGAAAATGATTTATAACAGAACTGAACGAGCACACTAATTCTGCCTTTAGATCTTCATTCCGTTTTAAATATTTTATTAACGAGAGCGTGAAAATTGAGAAATTTAAATACATCACACTTTTTTCATAAAAAGTCTTAGGCCAACATTTCAAAAAAAAAAAACGAAGTAAAGTGTTATTTGCATTAATGTGTACTATATGAAAACTGTAAAACGTTGAGGGGGACGAAATTTTTTAAATATTTTTCTTATAATATGCTCTAGATAGACCAATTTTTGGGCCCTATTTTGATAAAAAAAGTAAGGGGTAAAACTTTGGGTTCTCATGTGATCTTTATCCAGATCGAAATACTAGTATCAACCTAGCTAATATGTTTGATATCAACCAAGCTAATATATAAAAACAAAAAACTAATAAAAAATATTACTAGAGCCAGAGTAAAAACTAAAAGTTTAGTAACGTCATGGTGCTTGTTACGAAAAGACCCAGCCACGTCTTTGATTACGAAGAAAACAAGAATCGATCAAAACTGGTGATTAATATGTCTTTTTGTTAAAACTCTGCCTATTATGAAGGCTCTAGATTTTCTATAACTTCGGATTTTGATGATATCTTTAGTCAGTGATATCGTTATTTTGAATGGTTTTTATTTTGCAGAATCTTACGGTAAATCACAACATCGATAAAATAATTTTGCTTACAATTAGTATATTTTTATTTAGGAAAACAAGTCAAAATACATTTTCCTTGACAAATTACTCTACTCAACATATTTCAATTACTTGCAGAGTATGTCTTTGAGATACATATTAGGTACGCGAAATACACATCTGTCAAATCATAAACACATATTTTTTAACCGACCTATGTACGCTGATGTCAAATCTTTAATTTTTTTTTTCATTTGCAGTTTTTTTTAAATATTTTTATATTAAGATCATTCATAGATTTTTTTTCGAACACTATGCTTAATTTTTTTAATTTTCACCGCTTATTTAAGAAATTTTTTTTAAGAATATAAATCTACACAACATTATATTTTATTTGAGTATAAACATGTGGATATTTTTTTCGGCACATCTTACAAGTATTGCAAGGAAGTTGAAAGTTTAGCATGTTTTGTTTTTATCCTTATAATTTTTATGTTTGATAAAAAAAAATTTAATTTTATCACAATACGTGTAATATTTAAAAATCGAACTTAGTAAATTATTAGTTTTATTCGATTAATCGTCGAAATTTGTTTTTGTTAATTCAACTAATCGAATAATTTTATTCGAGTGACAAACACTAGTACATAGGACTATTTAAACAATATCTGCTCCAAAGAGAAGTTTGTTAACAGTGGAACTCTGTAATCCATAAAGTTTATATGCGTCTATTTAAATTGCGCATACTGTAAAACAACAAAATAGACAACCAGACAGACGGACGGACGTACAAAGTTTATGATACAAACAAAAGGTAAAATTAGTGGTTGTTGGATATTATTTTATGGACAAAAAGAAACCAACAAATCGCAGACACATATTTGAATAATTCATCAGGATGATGATGACTATGATGAATACATTTTGTCTTCTTTCGAGGTTATGAAAAAAACATTTGGAAATATGTTGACAATTTTATATTTGTTGATGTGTGTTGTAAAACAAAGTAGAAGATGAGCACGCGCAAAGAGACATCTTTAAAATGATGGTACATCCTTTATTGTCTTATTCGAACTCGCGAGTTTTCATCTTAACAAAAAATTCTCAATTTTTGCATTTTAATTAAACACGACGCATGCGTAACTTATGCTAGTTTTGTTTTTCTTCTCTCCACCTAAGTGAACCAGTAAGTGGTTACTTTGGGTTGTATATATTTCCTATATATTCGGAATAAATTATGCAACTAAAGTTATTTTTTTTTTTTTGTTTAGCGTATGTTTGACTAGGCGCCACAGTAATTACCAATTCTAATGTTATGTTAATTTTGCGTATTTTTTATTCGTATTCCACTCTTAAGTTTTGGTTCAATGTTTTTCAAACATTTGATTAGCATTTTGTTATAACTGGTGGCAACAGCAGCAACAAGCTACAAATGACTCATGAATACTTTAGTGTTGGAACTTAAAAGGATTCTTTAAAGCTGGTTTAGCTTGGTGTTGTTATCGTTATAGCTGATTATGGTGTTTTGTAGAACTTTTTATCTTTAAATGGTCGGTATATTTGGCAAAGTATTTGGTTTGTATAATACAAGCATTTTTTATGTTGAAATAAATGGGTGCCAGGGCAGTTAAGCCAAATTATGCAATTTTAAACCGCGCCACACTAAAAACCATAACTACATTGTAAATTTTCAATTGAATCAGTCTGCAGTTTCTGTTAATAAACCTACATCAGTGAATCTGATAATACTGTAATATTTGTAATGTTTTTTTATTGTTTGATTGCGTCTATATGAAATTTTTCTGCAATCACTGACCGTGGTATAGATAAACTGCTTTCTAATACCACATGCACTTCGCTCTACACTTAAGACAGAGCGTGACCAAAAGCCAGACCGATTTTTCTGTGACTTAAAACATAAAAAATATTACAGTATTATGAGATTCACTGATGAAGTTTAATTACGCGAAACTGCAGTCTGATTCAATTGAATATTTATAATGTTGTTACGATTTTTAGAAATATGCTTATTAGGGTGGGGCGATTTGAACATCTTAATGGGCGCTTCGCGTTTCTGATTCTTGGGATTGTACTGAGCAAAAAAGTCCACTCGACCATACGTCTACGGTAAAAATCGAGCTTCCAGATTTTGACTTGCAGAACTCTCTTAAGAACTCTCTTAAGAACTCTCTAGTACATCGCAAAAGCATTGGAACGCTTCATTTTTATGATTTTGCGCTATAAAAAACTGAAAATGGTAATTTATCAATATTTTCACGAAAAATTTGCACTTTCACAAGGTCAAAACTGCCTGAAGGAGCGTTCCAATGCTTTTGCGATGTAGTAGAGAGTTCTTAACTATTGTCTTGGCTACAATTTTTGTCTTAGTATTGGATCAAAAATCTCAATGTTTTGGCTGTCAAAATCTGGAAGCTCGATTTTCACCGTAGACGTATGGTCTAGTGGACTTTTTTGCTCAGTACAATCCCAAGAATCAGAAACGCCAAGCGACCTTTCAGATTTTTTTCCTTCCATACTAATCGCCCCACCCTAATGCTTATTCTTCTCCACCACGCCTCTCATAAAGCAATGAAATCACCTGCATATTAATTATAGTAATAATTGCACTTGTCTGAGACTTGAGCGACGTCAATTATATTTCACAATCATGCACTTTTGAAATTTTTCTACATCATTAATAATTTCAGACCTACGGTCACACTTGTCAGCTTATTAAACCTCTTCATTGTTGGCAAATCTTTTACCACCGAGCCATTTTTTTGAAGTTTGGAAATAGAAAATATTTGGAGGCAGCTAAATCTGGCGAATAAGGTGTGTGATGAAGCAATTCCAACTTTAATTCATTGATTTTGGCCATCATCTTTACAACATCTTCAGGACGCTGTTTTTGTTCTGTTGTGAACAAATTCGGCACCCATCTTGAGCACAGCTTTTTTATATACAAATTTTTGTTCAATATCCGATGTATAGCATTTTTTGAAAGCCTATAATTTTAGCCAGCTCACGCACCTTCAGCCGACGATCATCCAATATCATTTTGTGGATTTTCTTAACCGTTTCTGGCGTAGACACCTCAATTGGTCTTTGGTCATTCTTTGAAGCAGTGATTAACAATGAAGCAGTAAAGAATGCATACCATGAAGCATTAATGTTGTTTACACACAAAAAAAGGGCTTTTTATTGCCTACGAAGGCAGGAATTTATTGCTTCTTAGAGCACATGAAAGAAGTGCTTTCTGCATAAAACAGACATACCAACTGATAAATCACTAACAAAAATCACGTCTTCTGGAATTGTTTCGGAAGCGCTCAGTAATTAAATAATGCCTTCCAGAACTGCTTCCGGATAAGCACCATTTGTTGCTGGGATGTGTCTTCGAACTGTGCTACTCCTGGCAAGGAAAGAGGTCAAAAGGGGGTTATAAGCACCGTTATGATAAGGAACTTAAATTTGGTAGGGGCATTCTTGTCCATGGAATACTGATAGAATTTTGTGCGTTGTATTAATGAAATCTATCATTAATGCAATACATTTTTAACTAAAAAGTCCCCAAAGAATGTTTCATTAGTACTATTTTTTTATAATAAGAATTTAAGCTATTTCGATGGAAAACTAATTTACAAAATATTTGTGAAGTTAGTTTTTGTGCGCATGATACGGTTTGGAATTGAGAAAACGTTAAAGATAACATTTTTAAAAATAAATATTTTGAAATGAACACCATTTTCAAAAATCTTGAGAACATATTTATGTTGACTAGAAACCTTTGATAATAAACACAAAGTAAGATTGAAGCTTAAACTTAAAAGGAGCTCTAACTCTGGTCCAAGGTCATATAGGATTCGAAGAGGATACCTGTAAAAGTCTTGGCTTTTTAAAAGCTGGTAGAAAGATTATATTAAGTACTATTAGCAACCCCTTTAAGTTTAATTAATATATATTAAAGTTTAGGTGACTTTTCGATCAATGACGCGTTTTTCGAGATATGAAAATTGCCATAACTTTGTAAGTAAAAGCACAAATAGTGTGATTGTCGGATTGTGGAATAATTTACGCCTAAAGTTATTTATTTTTATGGATTGGTTTTTGACATTCGCTCTAAACCTATATTGGCCAATATATATATAAAATAGGCAACGAATAAAATGTTGGTAGAAGATCATATTATTTATTTATCGTACCGAAGCAGTGGTATAAATTTCATTGCAAAAAAGCTATGCCGCGTTGAAATAAATATGGCAATATTACACATATTGCTCTTTTGATCTAAGGATGAAAACTTTTTGGATTTTTGTTCAAATATTTGAAAATATTTTGTTTGATTTTACAGATTTTTTTGAAATTTTAAGTAACTTTTCTTTAAGGTTTGAAATTGAGATTTTTAAAGAGAAGAATTGAAATTAAACTTTTTTAATTAAAAGGTTTTTAAGATTATTCTGCAAAATATTTAATGTATTTTTAGATTTTAGCAATTCTGCGTAATTTTGACCCCAAAATAC
This sequence comes from Delia radicum, assembly GCA_021234595.1. Classification (NCBI taxonomy): domain Eukaryota; kingdom Metazoa; phylum Arthropoda; class Insecta; order Diptera; family Anthomyiidae; genus Delia; species Delia radicum. The sequence goes on along the minus strand of CM037853.1, from coordinate 15,104,415 downwards.
ACATAGGGATTCATATTATTTTTTTTTTTTTGTTTTTTTTTTTTAAATACTAAATTTCAATAGTTCAATCAAATTTCATTTGACTGATATATTTTTATTCAAAAGTCAACATTAAAAAAATTTTACGTTTGGTATTCCGGACTCTTAAAATTAGCCTTGATGTTATGGTGCACAAAAGGGTGAATTTAATTTGGATACACACTATTATTTTAAAGTTATTAAGCAAACGAATTAAATATTTGAAAAAAGTGTACAAAAAGCTTACCACGGCTAATATCTGAAACGACGCAGTTGAAATCGCAAGCATTTCAAAATAATGATGCGGACGAAGATCGCAGTTTAAATGTGTCAAAAAACGTAGTTTACGCTATTAATTCCCAGCAAAAAATTTCCAAAAAGGTAAGCGGGTTTGTAATCAAGCATTTTGGACAGAACGCATTCCTTACTAGATTACCTACTCGATTCTTTTAACAGGGCGTGAGACTAAAATAATTGATTCTTTAGAATTAATTATTTTTTTTTACCGAAGAACCATTTACTTTATATTTTTAAGAACTACATACATTTTTTAGTAAAGAAATAGTTCCATTGTAAAACTACGAAGTACTTACACAAAAAAAATAAATAAATAGTTGACTAGAAAAAATAAGAAGTACTTACATTTGAAAAACAAGGTAGTTCCATAAAAAAATTAAACTTTTACTCACACGTGATTCTCCTAAGTCACTCAAATATAACGATCAAAACTCATACGGAAATAAAATCCTAAAAAGTGAAACATCGAATTGTTATGATAACATGGGTTTGTCATAATTTTGGAGCTATAAACCACGAAAATATAATTTTTTCAAAAAAAAGAACGATTCAAATTGAAAAACAAAAATATGACTCACGCACAATCACCCTCGAAATTTTTTTTACACTCACTCACGGTAACGTCAGTAATTTCAACTTCCAATCACAATTTTCTGCTCACGTGCTCTTCCCTAATTTATACCTAACCACAGTTTAACAAAATTGAGTCAACATGCAATTTCTGTTTTTAGTATTATTTTCCTGCAAATAAAAATTTGTTTGAAAAAATATATGAGATAAATTCTTTAAAATTGTATAACTGTTTTTTTTTCAAAATTAGGAACTACATCCAATAACGTCCTTTTATTAAGAAAAAGTATATGATTACTTCTTGAGTACAACAAGTTATACATATAAGTTAATAACATTGTTATTTTCTTTTAAGTAAATAATTACTTTGTCATTGAGTAAATTTAAAGAATTGATTACAATACTACTTGCTTTTTTGACTCTATCGTTGGAATAAGTTTGGTATTGCAGTTACTAAATTTGGCAATGAGATATGTAAGCAAGTGTGGGCATCACCTTCTTTTTGGAATGTGTAATTTTTTCCTGGGTTGTTACAACTAAATATATTTGAAAAAAAAAGATCTTACAATCCAACAAACTTTAAATCATTTCATAAAAAAAATCAGCAAGATTGCCCAATGAAACTGTAGAGAAGGTATCGATTTAGATGACTCAAGCTCAGAATAGGAAAATAAACGCATCGATTCAGACTATTAATTTATGCGATGAATTCCTTTAAAATTTTATTTTAATTTTTTTATGTTATGTTTTCCTGATGAATTTTTATTTTAATAAAAACATGTTTTTAAAAAAAAAAAACAAAAAAATAGAAGCAACTTTCAGGAAATTCGTCCTATTAATTAATGTGTTGCTTTCTTTGGAAAGGGATAGTGGAGAGATGAAAGGAGGTGAAAGATGAAGGGCTTCAAACATGGCAACGCTGTAATTGGGCGAGTAGATAAGTCTTAGAACAGTTGTTGCTCGCCCCCTGATGTAGAGTTGGTGAATTTATTGAAGCTTTTTGTTTCATAGCCCTGATTCATTATTTTACTTCGGTGGGGTTAAGTGCTATGGGAACACCGAAGGTGGGCGCAGAATACATATAAGTAATAGAAAACTCATACATATTATTTTTTTTTCTAAATTGATGTTGTCGTCACCGGGAATCGAACCCGGGACCTTCTGTGTAACAGTCCAACGCGCTAACCATTACACCACAACGCCCAAATAAAGGCTTATGGAACCAATTATGGAAAAATTAAAAAAAAAATCTGTACATATCTATGGGAATTTATGTGATGGTTTGCGTAGTTTCGGTTTGAGTACACACAGAAAAATAAAGTGCCAACCGAATTGAAAAGTGTATTTTAATGGTAACAACTTATAAATTCAGTTAGTACAACGATGTTGGCGTTAGATTTCTGAATATGTTGGGCGTTGCAACTAAAATTCAGTTGAATTAACCGAACTTAGTTGTGAAAACTAATATTGAGTTGTACCAACCGACTGAAATTCGTTATAACCGAATTTTAGTTGGCAAACAGCAAAATTTTTCTCTCTGTGTAGCATTTCTCCGGTCCTCATTATCTACGCAAACAGGAGTATTAGTGTATTTGCCAAAATTTTTGCTATTTGGTGAATAAAAAGTTTGAAAATTTCGTAAATCGCCGAAATATGTGTTCACTTATTTTCCATTTACTATCAAAATATACATCTTTCATTAAGATCTGGAGTTTCATGCAGTAAAAGATTAAAGGGTATCAAAAAGTCGCCTTGTATGAGTACATCTCTATTATCTTTGTATTAGTGATGAATCTACCAAAGATGGGTGCTAATAATATGCCGCATTGTTTTTGCAACTGCCCCTTTTTGTTGTTTTGCTGTTGTTAATATTGTGGCTGCGTTATGTATGAGTTTAATTGTTATGCGTCCAACGCTTTTTTTTTAGAATTAATTTGAATTTTTTGTGTTTCGTTTAAAACAAAGTTATTGGTTGACCTACTGAACTAGTAGTGTAGCAGTTTGTAGCAGCAGCAACCATTTGCGCAGCAAAACAACAATAAGAAGTTGTTGGTTATTTTTGCTCATTTGTTGTTGTCGTTGTTATGATTCTTATTAACTTTAAAGCACCCGATGAAAAAGTTTCTAATATAGTTACGTATATATTAGAGTTGTCAGTCGATTAAGAATAATTCGATTAATCGATCAAACGAAACCAAACTCTTGTTCGAATAATTTAAAAATGACGATTTTCGAATAACGAATAAATCGATTAATTAACGTCAATTAATCGCAATTTTTTTTTTTTATTACAAAATAAATTAAATAAGAGCTTTTAATTTGATTTATTCTCATAAATTTTTAAAGATTTTATACAAAATGTGGGAATGTTAAAAAATATTGTAGCCATAGCCCTGATTGTAATTAATCTCAATGTTTAATAAGCAAAAGCTATGTTGAGTTATCATAGTAGTTCAAGAATGTATTTAAGTTCTTATTAAACACATCTTTGACAAATAATTGTATCAGCTGTTTTGTTTTTAAACGTTAAAAAAATTTCAAGAAAGGGGCTTTTTCACTCTCGGGAATAAGAAATAAAAACTAAAAAAAATAATCAATTGATTTATATAAATCATATCAATGTAAGTATAAAATGTTGTTATTGTATTGTAATTTATTTAAGTTATATAATTATCTTTCAGAATGAGCTCGGTTTGGAAGTATTTCACCAAGAAAAAAAATGAAATAAATAAAGTCACATGCACCAAGTGTCCTAAAGTATACAAAATTGTTGGATCAACAACATCCTCACTTCTTTACCATTTGCGTAAGAGCCACAATATTACCATTGAAAACGATGTAGTGGAAGAGAATCCAACGACATCAAAAAATGCTGAACTTGGTCCAATGGCAAAATACATTAAGAGAGACAGCGGCAGCTCTATAGAAGAAATTGTATGCAGAAGTTTGACTGAAGATGGTATGTCTGCAAACTCCTTTCGAAAATCCAAAGTAATATCGGATTATTTAAGAATTAAGGGTCTTACGATGCCTTTAAGTAATACAACAATATGGAGTTATGTTGAAAACTTTTACGTTTCAAAAAAGGATGAAGTTATAGCGGAATTGAAAAAAAATAAAGAAGAAAATGGAAGATTTTCAATAGTTGTAGATGAATGGACGGATGTATCTTATTTAAAATACGTTAATGTTTCTCTTCGAATGTACGATGTAAAATCCAGCTTATTTAAAATAATTAATTTGGGTCTCGAAGAAATTAAAACAAAAGGAACAGCTGAAAATATTCATTCTTCAATTAAAAAAAAAATTAAATGAGTTTGGAATTAACATCGATAAAGATATTGTCGGTTCTACCCATGATGGCGCAGCTGTAATGAAGAAATACGGACATAATTTGCTGGCTGAATCGCAGTTATGCATAAACCATGCAATTCACTTATCAGTAGTTGACACATTATGCGAAAAAAATGTGAATCCGTTGTAGAGAGCGAGGATGACGAAAGCGATGATGATGATGAACTTAGTAATGAATATGACGTTGATAATGGATTTAAATTAAAAATGAATATACAAAATGTTATAACTAAACTACGGAAATACGTCAAACTTCTTAACAAATCCACCGAAAAACAACAAAAACTGCAGACATATGTATGTCAACAAGAAGGAAATGAAGTTCGTCTTATTCATGACGTGAAGCACAGATGGTCATCATTATCAAAAATGCTGGAAAACTTCATTAGAATTCATAAATGTGTTAATCATGCACTAATTGATTTTGGTTTAACACCATTTACAGACTTTGAAGTAACTGTTTTATCAAACCTTTATAAAACTTTACAACCACTTGATGTTGCTATAAAAAAGCTAGGAAAAGATAGCACATCGATAATAGAATTAGAGGGAGTAATCAAGTTTTTAATAAATAGTTTAGAAAAAATTAATAACTCTTTTGCAACAGACTTACTAACACGTATTAAAATAAGAATAAATGAGAGACGTATAAAAGTTTTCAATACGTTAATAATATTTCTGAATTCTGGAAATTTTCCGAGCAATGAAAGTTTCCTAAAATATTCCCAAAAAAGTGAAACTAAAGAATATGCTAATGAATTGTACTCCAGATTATTTTATGTTGAAAGTAATCACGATAATTCAGATAAAATTGAAATAGAAGATGTTATTAGTAATGAAAATAATAATCTTTTATGCGAATTAAATAATTCAATTCAGAGTATTAAAAATACAGAAAATAAAAAAGACTTCAGCGATATATCAGACGATATGGTATATTTGGAAAAATCTAAAAAAAGAACAGAAAAATTAGATAAACTATTTAATGCTCTTCTTACTATATCACCTACCTCAACAATTAGCGAGTGTTTTCAAAATCTAATTTAATAAAAACCAAAATCAAAAATCGTTTAAAAGCAAAAAAATTGAGTCAACTTTTGTTTTTAAACGATTATTTCTTAAGAACATACTAGCTATTTTGTTTTAAAGTTTTTTTTTTTTTTTGTTAGTTATACATTTCTTGTTAATTAAAATATTAACTTTTTATTTTTAAGTTTTTTTGTATGAATTGTTTATTTTTTGTTAATAAAAATATTATTTAAAAATAATTTTTTTTATTCGTTATTCTCATCGATTAATCGAATAATTTTTGAAATTTAATCGTTTGTCGATCGAAAACAAGCGAAAACAATTATTTGAATTATTCGAACAAAGCTGAAAGACGAATAATTGACAACTCTAGTATATATGTATAACACAAGGCAACAATTTTGAAAAAGTTTTAGGGGCTTTGAAAACCACTATACAATTTTGATGTATTGTGGTCCCAGTAGTACAAATATGGTTCAATTTTGAAATTCTATGGAGAGGTTTTTTTTTAAAAAATTTTTAATTAAAATTATAAATTTTTTTAGACGTGTCTCCACATAATTAATGATAACTAAAAAAAAATTAGTCCGATATTATTCAAATAAATTTAGAAAAACTGAAATTTACATAGCCTTTAATCCGTTAATATATTGCGTTTCAATCGGCTCAGTAGTTTTGGAGTTATAATAAAAAATTGAGGGAAAAAATATTTTTTTTACGTGAAAATAGCAAATTTTTTTGGTTAAAAAAAATCATAAAAAATCGAAAACGGCAAAAATCGTTCAGATTTATTGCTTTATCGCAAAGCCACATGTAATAGGAACAAAATGAGATATCGATCATAAAAATCGATTGATTTTTTTCGAATTTATTCACAATTAAGTGAATTCGCTCATTTTCACCAAATTTTAGTTTTTTGTCTGATATACATAAAATTGAGTAGTTAATGTTCTTCTTTCGATTGATTGAATTTTGAAAACATTTTCCCCATGCTATGTACAAATTTTCACATCAAAAATGCATTACATAGTAACATTCGTGTATTTTTTGGCAAAACCCTACCTAGAATATACTGATTCTATTCTTCGGAAAGACATTTGTGTTGGATGAGCTTAAATGTAAATAAATAAATAAATTAAATAGTAGAAAATTTATATTTTATTATTCACATTTATTATAATAAATAAAACAAGAAAATAAATAAATAAATATGTATTATAAACTACAAACTCTGAAATTTTCTTTTAGTCGATTTTCTACTATTGTTGAATAACGAAGTGTTACTCTGAATACTCCAGCAAAAATCAGCCATCATGTGTGCATCCCAGCGACCCTGGTATCGTTCCTCCATTGTCCGGATATCTTGGTGGAATCGTTCGCCCTGTTCTTCACTCAAGTCTCCTAGATTTTCAGGAAAACGATCTAAGTGACTGTGCAGGTAGTGTAATTTGATGCTCATGTTGCATCCAAGATTCTGGAAGTGAGTTAACATCTCTTCAACGTGCGCAACGTAATCATCACCCTTGTTATTTCCTAAGAAATTTTGAATAACCCATACAAACGAATCCCATGCATTCTTCTCAATTTCTGACATTGAACTGCCAAATTCAGTATCGTTCACCAATTTGCGAATTTGTGGGCCATCAAATATGCTTTTTGTACTTAAACAAAAATAACACTCGGATGCGTGGTTCGCTGTTTCTCTCCATAGCATAGGCTTCAAAATTTCCAAGTGTCGTCTGTAAAATGAAAAAAAAAAAATTGAAATCAGGAATATGAAGAATTCAAATTTTAATTAAGAAATATTGTAATTATAAAATATTCCAAATCTATTAATTTATACTTACTTTACGTTAGAAGACTTCATAGATAAATTCAATCGACATGGAATGCATATAGTACTCGGTGTCCAATGCTGGTTCAAATTGTGCGGATAGATATTATAGCAATCTTGATATGACTTTTGCAATGAAGTTAAGAACCACTTCCGTTTTTTCCCGGTGATATATTGGCCGCACACATAACAAAATAAATCTGGATCGTTTTTACATGAAAATGTTCTGGCTTTCTGGCTCATTTTTATTAATATTTGAAAATTGTTTTTAACTTCTAAGCTGTATGACTCTAATTTTTGTGTAGGTATTAAATGATGTTTGCGTTATCGCAAACACTTCTTGAATGAAATAAAAAGGGTCAAGGAGATCTTATAAATACTGATACTATAATTTGGGATAACCCTTTGTGTGGATACAGTTTGTGTGTGCTGCAAATTTTTTATTATTCCCAAGAATCCTAAAAAACATTAAGGACTTTTATGAAAAAAAAAAATTATCCGTTACAGGTAGCTAACGGAAAATAAGAGCACTTCAGCGTACACGCACATTTATGAGCGTTTTATTACTATCCTACCGCAATCGTAAAAATTAAACAATCTTTTGTTTATTACTTATTTTTTTTTAATTATTAGAATCATAAAAATGTCATAGAGGTTTTTCCCAAAGGGGTTTTGCCAAAATGCGTGTCGTAAAATGCACCTGAGTTTTTATGTTCTGCATTTTCATTATATAGTAGGTACAATTTTCTACAGTGCTTGTAAATATGCGATACCTTCAATTAATTGTAAATAAAAATGTAAAGCATGCATCGATTTTTATGATCCATATCTAGTTTAATTCGCATGATATGTAGCTTTACTACAAAAAAATAAAAAGTAATATTTTTTGCAGTTTTCGATTTTTTCCAGATTTTTGTTTTTCAAATTTTTTTTTTTTTTAGCATTTTTTTTTTTTTTTTGCTAACAATTTGTTTCATAACTTTGAAACTATTGATCGCATTAAAAAAATTTGTACAGTTCTTTAAAGATATTGTAAACCTTAATTTTTGTAAATTTAATTTGACAAAATCGGACTAGTTGTTTTTGAGTTATGACAACATAAGTGGAGAAATGGCTCAAAATATTGTCAATTTTAAAAAAAAATTTTTTTAAAAAAAAATTATCCATAGAATTGAAAAATTTTACCATTTTTGTACTTAGGCAGCCATGATGCATCAAATCTATATAGTGGTTAGTCAAGCCTTTTTTTGCTGTTGACCTGTGTAATCATTATAGTTTGTCAGAAATGTATAAAATTGGGATATCATCACTTTTTAAAAGGTCTTGCCATCTATATACAAAATGGCGTAATTCTTTTTTTGTATTTATGGCAAATTTGAATTCACCTTTCGATTCTACACCAAAAATTACACAGGCCAACAAAATTTTATGAAATTTTTTAACCAAGAATCAGGCTACTTTCCCGAAGGTTTTTGTAGTGCCGAATCCGAATCTGACCTCAGAATATCCCTATCACGAGATATTTTAACCTAAAGGTGCAAAAACACGTTTTTTTAAAAAAAAAAAAAAAAAAAAAAAATGAGGAGTATCAGACAAAACTTCGAAAATAGTAAAAAATATAAAAATAAAAACACCGAATAGTTCAAATGTACACAAAAAACGTGTCAACTAATTGTGCAAAATTTAGGTAAGAATATCAGAAACCTGATGTCATAGAGCTATTCTGAGGTCAGATTCGGATTCAGCACGTCCAAAACCTTCGGGAAGTCTGATTATTATTGATTAGGCAGAATTGGCAGAATTTTTTTAAATATATGCGAATAAATAGAACAATGTATTGACCCATGTAGAAAAATGAAAAAAAAATTCAAGTTTGGAAAAGTGAAGATTTTGTTTTGAAATCCCATAACCAAAATTTTCATTGAAAATATATCAAAATTATAACAATTTAAAATATTAAATTCAAATATTTTAGTTTGACATACAAATTTTTGATTGTTAAGCTTATAAAAAAAAAAAATTTAACTGTACGTTACATTTAAATTGGGCTCATAACTGATTTTTGACACAGTGTTCCTTTTTCGACCCAGTACTTTTAAACGGCTGTATTTTTTTTTTTTACTGAAAAAATATAATTAAGATATTTAAAATCCTTAAAATTATTTAATATCTTTACAACAATCTTCAGTAAAAACATTGTGAAAACTTTTTATCCATAGTTGCCAAATAATTATTTGAAAAAATCTATTTTTGATGAAACTTTTTTGATGGACCATTTGTCCAAAATTATTTAAAATTATAAAAAAGAATGATCTGTTATATTTTTGATAAATATATTGATAAAAGATATGAAAATGTATTTCTCTGTTAGAAATTAGCTCATATATTGTATATAATTTTTGAAAATCTGACCGATCGCAGGATGAATTTTTCAAACACACAAAGTCTAAAATATTCCAAAATGTATTCCCTGTTCACTCAAGACCATCGTTTGGGGTACGGGAATTCCCAAAAAACTGTGCCGGGAATTCCCAGGAAAAAGTTTCAAATTTCCTAGGAAAACGGGAAAAATTTAATTAATAAATTTATGCAGTACTACTTTATTACTTAGCATTTTTTATTTTCAATTGGCTATGATTTTTGAAATTTTAAACGAAAAAAAACGCTATCAAAAATAATTAATTGACATTGACTTAGCAAATTTATTGAATGACCAACATGTCGCAGTTCTGGAGATGTTAGTGGAACAAAATTTACAGATTACAAACATATTATACAGTAACTGGTCCGTTACAGGGCGATTTTTTACATTTTATGTTTCCTATCAGAGTTGGGAGTATTTAGTAATTTCTAAATGCTCATAATTTGTCTTATTTAAAAAATAGTCTCATAAACATTATTTACATGTAATGGAGATGAAATTTAAATTTTATTAAATTTAAGTTGATAACAAAATCAAATTTCAGTAAAATTTTTCTATATAACGGGGATGAAAAAATTATTTTTCATTATAATATTTTTGTTTAATGGTTAACAAAAAATTATTGTAATGATTTTGAACAATCTTTGTTTTTAATAGAAACTAAAATTTTCATGGGTCATTTTGACGCTCGTAGCGTAAAGGGGTTAATGTTCATAAATCAAAAATTGTTTTGCGTAGTTCATGGTGAATATGTTATTTTTTTTTTTTTTTAATACTTTGGGTGTAAAATGCATTTGATGCAATGGATCATTTTGACCACTCCTAGAACAAGATAATTGTAATGAACATATTTCAGAAATCATTTAGGATACTTTAAACATCAACTTTAAGCAACGCATTCAAAACGATTTTTTTAATTTAATTATAACGAATATACTGAATTTGCAAAATTTGAACTTTGACCTCAAAGGTGCACGGCTTAACGTCATCCGATTTGGCTCAAATTTTCATCATACAAGTTTTAAAAACGCACTGTACTTCGATCGGGTTCCGTTGGAATTCTAAACAAAAATATTCTCCATACATTTCATTACCCCTAATATACGTAAATACATGCATGTTTGTAATTAATAATTCTTATGTTTTGTTCTTAATGTTATTAATAAAATATTTTGTTTATTTCCAGATTTTTTTTTATTTAATTGCATTATGTTAACGATGGAAGTCCTGACATTTTTATATATTTTTAAAACTATCACAAATTAACTAAAGTAAAAATTACATACTTACTAGGGGAGTCTCGCAATGTACTCTCTCCGATCTGTTACAAAGAAAACAAAACTAAGGGATACGTATTATTTTTTTAAGCGGCTCAACCTCACATTTAAGGTTCAAAAGGATGGGTCAAAGTTAATAAATTTTTGTATGGAAGCATGTTTGAAACTAATCAAATTCAGCCTTTTTGAACGCAAATTTGATGTACTCGAGAAAACAAAAGTTTTGATACCAATATTGCCTACACGCAAAAAAAACGTCAGCAAAGTTAGCTGAGTCAGCTGGGAGGATCCTTGCAAAAAATATCAGCAATTATGGTTTGCTAGACATCAGTGAGCTGATTTTTAGCAAAAAATTAGTAACATCAGCAAAATGTTTTGCTGCCAATCAATGCAAATGAAAATTGACTTGTTGGGTCTTAGTAGACTGAGAAAAACTAAAAAACTTAGTATACAATTTTTACTCTAGTTAATTTATTTTTCTGATTTTTAAGTTATGTATATAAAAAAATAAAAATCAACAGCGGTTGCATTTTTATTTTTTTGTTAGTCTTATAAGTTAGTCTTGTTTATTTGTATCTTCTCTTTATTCTCTACTTCGTCTAGAAAGCAGCAACGTCTTTTTATTTGTTCTCCGTGCTATGGATGTGTTTATAAGCACAATTTTGGTAGCAACAAAAACTTGTTAAATACTAGTTCAGCATTAGTTCAACCGTTTCACTAAATTTTTTGCTGAAAACTTAATTTCAGCAAAAAAGTGCAGTAAGTTAAATATTTTAAATAGACGTTTAACAAAATGTTCAACTAACTTTTTTTTTAGTGTATGTAAAGTGTTAGGGTTACCATTTACCTGAAATATAGGCTAAAAAGCTCTTCGATAAAATTTAATAGGTATTAATACACAATTTTTTTAGATTGATCCAACTATAACTGTTAAACAAAACGCCATTTTTTATATCACTTAAAAATAGGAAAATGGGACATTTCCTCCCTCAAAATGAAGTTTTTCAATACAAAAATATAAAAATAATCTAACTTCTGCTAAAAACATGCTTCCTATACCAGTTAATGCGTTTTCAAAAGATCTTTCATTTGATACCCTATCTGTCTAAAATTTCTCTGAAACAATTCGAAATAAGCCAAAAAATCGAAAAATTAGGTAATTTTTGACCCCACGTTTTAACCCCTAAACATGAGATTGTGACGATAATCACATATCTATTCATTCATTTAAATCGGAGGGAACCCATCGCGAGAATCCTCATGTACATTTTTCAGTTTTTTTCAATCTACTAAGCTACAGCAAAAAAATTTTGTAGATTTCAACATGTCGATTATAATTGAATCGCATTGAACTAATATCTGATTTAATCGATAACAGCAGAAAAAATTAGTTCAACTGAATTAGAACCCGTTTAACAGACTTTTGAACTAACTTTTTTTATGAGTGTAGATATTTTAAATCACTCCATTTTTTTATTGCCTCAAAACCCGTAACAAACTGTTGATATCTTAAAATCAAATTTTCTTGTCGAACTCTAATGATTATATATACTGGGTATTAAACTTTTTTCATCGGGCACTTACTGTTGTTGTTTATGTTGCTGTTATTATTAAGCATGTTTTAATAATATAATGAATAATTAATATGGTTTTTATTCTTCCTTCTATTTGTTTACGACTCCTATACATCAAAAGAAGACGATAAAGAAGAACCATGTTTGCTGCAGCAACAATTTTATCGTCGCATATTAAAATACTTTGTGTTCATACTATACGACGAACAATGTTTTAAAAATTGTGCCGGATTGGGTTAAGTTTCGTTGAGTTGGTGTGGAGTGGAGTGGTTTGGTGCCTGTTTTGGATGATGATTTTGATGTCGTTTTTATATTGTTGTGGTTTTCATTTTCAATTATGAATAATTCAGTAGAGGTTTTTACAGTTGCCGGTATTTATTTAATTTTTGTATAATTATTTGTTACTTTTTTTTAATGGGTGTATACAACAACAACATCAACATCAACAACAACAACAACAACAACAACAACTTGTATTGTTTATAAATAAATACATTTGGAATTGAAATGAATCAATGCTTGTTTTAATTTTTCACATGCATTAATTATTATTATTTTTGTTTTATTTTTTTTTATTTTTTTTTTTTTTTAATTTTATTTAAATATGATCGGTGGTAATCATTCAAAAGTGTAAAAACACATGTTTTCCTTGTTGATTAATTAAATATTACTTTATTTGGATGATTTGTGTGAATTAAATGGAAATAAGGAAAAACATGTATAAATTAAAAGAACCATATAGGGAATCCTTAATGATGGTGCTGGATTGAAAATGTTGTTACAATCAGATTTTATTTGCTGTGCGATTTGAAATTATATAGTTTAAAGAAATACGATTTAGCGATATGAAGATACAGTTTTTAACAAATATTCATTAATAAATGAGAATATATTTGAATTGTATATTAAAAATGCGTTCCCGTTATTTTTGATATTACCTTGGGCAAATATATAAAATTATAAATGAATTATCTGAGGTATATGAATATAAAAATTATATATCAAGCTAAAACACTGACACGAATTTTTCAAAGTCCTCACAAAACCGGACCTTTAATTGAAATATTATTTAAATTAATGAAAATGAAAATAATTCAAGTTCAAGGCCCTACTCTCTATTTCTTTATTAGGATATTATCCTAACAAATAATCTATAGAGTTTTTGTTTTCAAATTTATTAATTGACCACTTTCAGGAATGTGTTGATAGATGTATTTCGGGAATTTTCTAGGTTCCCATCATCACAACACGTTTTGAAAGAAGTGACAATCACATGCAAACATCAACCATTCATATAACCTAGTTTTCTCACTAAATGAGAACTAATATATGAGCTCAAAGTTTATCACCATTGATCAAAAATAAATTGTTCGTTATGTGCAAGCTCTACATTTGGTACACTGATAGAAAAAACCGTCATAACCCTAATGTATTTTGACATCAGTTCTATGACAAATGTCTTCGTTTTTGACCCCATGACACTTGTCATCACGGTGATGTCAGCCTTAACATCACTTAACCAAATTGTCATCAGGGTCGAAAACTTAAATTGTGTCATCAATGGGATGAGACATCGGCGTCACATAAATGACGAATCGGAGTCAATTTAATAAAAAAAATGTCATCATTGCGATGACAGATAATTAGTTTTATCCTTCCGCTGAACGAATATGGTTGTGTATACGCTTGAACAACGCTGGGAAATATTGCGACATTACTTTGAAAATCATGGCAATGTTGCAGAATGTGTGCGAAAATGAATGATGCCGATTTTGCCAAAAAAATCATCTTTTCAGATGAAGCTCATTTTGATCTTGGCGGGTATGTAAACAAGCAAAATTGTCGCATTTGGGGCACAGAAAACCTGCACGCATACATTGAAAAGCCGATACACCCAAAACGAGTCACTGTTTGGTGCGGACTTTGGTCCAGAGGCATAATTGGGCCATAATTGGACCGATCGATGCATTGCCAGCCTAGGCAGCCATTTGAATGAAATTATTTTCCATTATTAACCGGAAGGATTGTACTTTCAAATAAAAAAAGAAATTTGAGAAAATATTCAGTAGTTTTTTTTATAGCATTTTCAAAAATAAAAAAGTTATTTGGCGGACCCGTTATAATGATTACATGTCATCAATATGAATGTTATATATTGTATAAAGTGCTTCTTGCTTTGACAACGAATGTACATCAATGTGATGTATCTTATGCAAGTTTTAGAAATGCGTCTAAAAACAAAAAATAAGGAATAAAACATTAACATTTTTACTAAAACACACTTTACAAACATTTTAACGTTATTTAGTTTTATTCTTTATTCGTACTTTTATTGTTATTAATGTACCAAATGTGGCATCGAATTGATGTCACTGTTGTCATAGCACGGATGACCCGTAAAATATGACAAAATTATATGATAACGTTCGTCATTAAATTGATGTCACTTATTGCATCATTGATGTCATTTGTAATAACATTGATGTCACAATTCTGATGTTAGGGCATCATCAATAAGAAGATGCATTTTTCTATCAGTGTATATATACAATACACGCTTTTTGTTTTTACACTTGTTTTGTTTTCTTTAAAAACAAGATATAAAGGCTAAGTAAGCAAAGGCCGTACCTTTTTTACAAGTTTGATATAATTTTTATTAAAAATAAAAATTATGTTATTTCGACCTTTAATTGTGCAATGAAAATGAAAATTATTCAAGTTTGAGGCAAATAATCTATAGAGTTTTTGTTTTCAAATTTATTAATTGACCACTTTCAGGAAAGTGTTGAGGTCGAAAAAACATAATTTTTATTTTTAATAAAAATTATTTCAAACTTATTATTTAAATTCCTACAGTTATAAATTTTGTACAAAAACCAACTCTGTAATTAACTCAATGGACATTTTAAAAAAATAAAATTGAAACTAACATTTATATGTTCCTGGGTTCCAAATACCCAATACTCAGGGAACTTCTGCTTTAAAAATTTTGTAGTTTTTTGGGCTGTAATACAGTTTCTTTATTTTTATTGTAAATCTCAGTAATTTGTAAAACAGATTAATTCTTTACTAACCTGGTAGTTCATTTAAAAAAACAAACCACATCAGATGACTGTTTTATGATTTTGCAGTTTGTTACTAAAAAAAAAAGAAAAAAATAATGGTTTGTTTATTTTTTACTAACATGTGGTTCATTTTTTTGAAGTAAAATTTTATTTGTTTTTAACTACATTTGCAGTGGTCCTTACCTACATAGTATTCTAAGTTCACATTTTATAAATCTTTTAAGCAAGCTGTTTGATAAAAATGTCTGCTTTAAAAACTTTAATTGCAGATTATTTTTAAACGTTAATATATACTTAATTTATAGTTTAATCGACTTTTTCTAATTATTTTTTAAGGTTTTATTAGATTAATCTAGTTTGGGCTTTCAAGTTCATGTATTTTCCTAAATGTAAATAAAAGATTCATTTATTTAATTTTTTCATCCAACGTTTCTCTGCGATTTTTCCAGCGTCAGCAGGGCTAATATTTATTAAATAAATAATCTTTCATCAATCTTAACATTTAAACTTTAAAAACATATAATTTGCTTTTATACACCACGACATAAAACATAAAAATAAATTATTAAATGCCGAAATAATTAGGTAAAAATTAAATATCACATTAAATCTATACATTAAGTATAGCACACGTAAAGAAAAAATATGATTGAAAATAATTGCGGACACGAAATTAACATATTATGATCTTAATTATCATATATATGAATCTACGTGATCATATTATGATTACCGAGGGCGATTTCGCAGCCATTTATGACCATAATATGATTGCTATGATCATATTATGATTGTCAGACATTGTAATCATAACATGATGCTCTTAAACTATCACCTTTTCTCTGCGTGCAGTTGGAGTAAGGAACTACTGTTTGATATTTTTTTAATATTTAACCCGAAACACCCTAGCAATTTTTGTTGTTGTATTTTGAAGAAATATTTTACATATTCTTTAGTAATGATAAACGTATAAAAAACAGCATTCCCTTTGTTGATCCTGCCTAAAGGACATTCAGAATGAACTGTTACCATAACCGACATAAATGTAAAACCAATGGAAAATTCATAATATTTAACAAAAAAACAATGAGTTTGTTTTATATTTCACTATTTAAAATGGAATAGCAATATCAATTAGTGTTTTATAACTATAAATGCAATTTAGAAAAGTATTTTAAAGCAGCAGTTTTAATAAAGCGTGAGGATTCCCTTTTTTTTGAATCAACTCGAAAATTCGATCAGACATAACAGAATTATTGGAAGTTCTTCCGTTATAGATCTCCACGCATCAATAACTGATTCTTTTAGATGTAAAACGCTTTCAACTCGACGGGTTAATACTACCCAAATATTCTCAATGGAATTTTGACAGGGAGAACATGCGGGCTATTTAACACTCTTAATTTTTTTGATGACAGCCATTCTATCGTCTAACGACTTACATGTACTGAGGCATTATCGTATTGGAAAATGAATTGTTCTTCGGTGCTATTTTCAATAAATGGCACTAATTTCTCTTCTTATATTTTAATGTACTCTGGATAGTTCATTCTGGTGCTACGAAATACCAAATCAATAATACCATTGAAACAAAAAGCGCTAAAAACCATTGAAGATCCGCCACAGAAATTTCTTTCGTGGGTCCTTACGTAGGTCTCTCAAATAACTGTTAAAACCATCTGAACAAGATGCAAAGTTACGACACCATTAATAATAGATGGAACGACAATAGAAGATGTAGAATCTTTGACCCACCTCGGATGCAAAATTACACAAGATGGGGGATCTGTAGCAGACATAAACGATCGTATTTATAAGGCACGCATTGCGTTTTTGAAGTTACATAAAGTCTGGAGCGCAAACAACATCTCGCAGAAGACAAAAATACGCATATTCAACTGCAGCGTCAAATCGGTGCTTTTTTATGGCTCCACTACATGGAGCCAAACAAAATTAACTGTGGGTAAAATACTAAAGTTTGTAAATCGGTGTCTGCGACAAATATTACATATATATTGACCAAATTGGATATCCAATGAAGCTCTTTGGCAGAAGGCAGGTTGCTGTCCTATCGAGACCGAAATACGTAAACGAAAATGCACTTGGATTGGTCATATTCTCAGGCGACCATCAACTGGTATTGTTAGAGGTGCACTTGAATGGAACCCCCAAGGCCAGCGCCGTCCAGGTAGACCACGAAATACATGGATTCGATGTATTAGAATGGAACATGAAAAAGCTGAAACAACGTGGAGCGAAATCAAACTGCTTGCCAGAGACAGAATTGGATGGAGAGAATTTGTTAACGCCATATGTTCCCCGTGAACTTTTTATTTAAATATTTTAAATCACAACATTGTAATTATATTATATTTAAATAAATAAAGGACATATATATATAACGCAGTGTATATAGGAAAATGGATTGTTGTGATAGAAAACGTATTATACTATTATCAAATAAATATTTTTTTGGTTAATTAATGTGAATTATATTTAAAAATGCAAAAATTAATAAATTAAATAAAAAGTTAAATTAAATAAGGAAAGTCGTTCTTTAGAACTTTTTTCTAATTAATAATGTTTTTCATAAAATTTTGCGAATACTCTAATATTTTGAAAATTTTCGTGAATTTTGCTCACTTTGTGAAGGAAATTTCATTACTTCAATTCACATTTTTATTAAAACTCGACCAATAACATTTTCTGGTTACGTATGACCATAACTAACACAATTACAATACGCAACCTACAATTTAAATTCATTAAATATTAAAGTTCATAAAGATAATTTGAAAATCTTTGCTTTTTATAAAAATACGTTACATTTTCTAACCGTCTATAAAATGTTTTCTTTTTAAAAGCAATCAATTCGAAAAGTGTCATCTTTTCTTCCACATCATTTAAATGATATTATAATTTGCAAATAAAAAAATTTAAATCCGCAAATGCAAAAAAAAAAAATATTCTCACGATCGCATTAGATAAAAAAAAAATATCAAATCGATATTCAAGATTATGACAAAACACAAAAAAAAACGTTACTTTCAAGCAAAAGACAATTCAGCGCATCATCATTTTTCTAATACAAAGACAACTAACAAACATCCTTTACACAATTTTTGCATGCAGAAAATATTCTTCCAAAAAAACACAAGCTGAGCTTAAAGGATGACACGCATACATATGAACATATTTTGATAGGGTTAAAGAATTTAAATTTTTGCATGCAAAAATTGATCAAATGATCTGATGTTGTTGCTGTTGTTGATATTTGAATGTTGGTAATTTATTATCCTTGATTGCATCTTCTGTTTATCTAATGTCTTTACAGCAATAAAAAGGTAAACCTTAAATTAAAAAAAAAGAAGATGATGTTTATTGAAAATTTTCATGGGAACAAAATTTACATTTTTGTATTTTTTTTAAGAAGTTACCCCTTTTAATGCTAAAGCTTGAGAAAATTTATTTAAATGCGTATGCAAAAAAGGTCACTTATCTTAGGCAAATTATGTGAGCAACCCCCTTTTTTCGAATACTCTACTACCAAAAGATCATAAGATGATCTGAGCATATAGAAAAAAATAAAAGACAAACACCTTCCCTTATTTGAATACTCATCTTTATTTTTTCAAAACGCATTTCGCATTCAGCAAATGTTTATTAAGATTTGCTCTGGAAAAAATTTTCATTATCCTAGACAAACACAGAACAGCAAATCAACCCCTTCTTTAAGAAAAGGGTTCAAATTTTCTAAAGAATGATCATCTAACGAAGAAGATCCCAGTTGTGTGTCATTCTTGCTATTCTCATGCAAATTTAAATTTGAAACCAGAGTAGATCACTTCTACACACACACACAACACAACCATATCTAGACTATAAAAGGATAATGTTGCCGGGATATTATTTTCGAACCATATGGATAAACAACAACAAGAAAAGGTCGTTTAGGTTCAATAATAATAAAAAAAAAAAAATGTTGTTGGTTGTATTGTTTATATTCAACATGTCTTGAAGATGTCAGCAACCTAACAAATGTACTAAAAATTGTAATCCCTTTACAAAGTATAAAATTTACTTCGATGGGTGTTTTGAGATTTTTTTTTTTTTCAATTTAGGGTGAAAGTTAGAAAATATAAAGAAAATCTTCCTCACGTGTTTCTTCCGCAACAAAATATATTATTAAATGATCTTAACAATAGAAGAAAAATATTCGCTTTTTAGCAAATGTGCCAATTTTCTCTGTACGGTTGAAATATATTTATTGTCTTCAATTGATTTAAAGGGTGATATGCAAATTTTTATTTCCTTGATGACCTTTTTCGCAAAAGGAAAAAATAATTTGCATTAACGATCTTATTGATCGTTAATTTATGCATAAAATACCTTCACCTTTAACACACACTCGTTAACAATCCATCATAGTATTAGAAAAGTTTTAGCAAACACCACGTACCCAGTAAGCAAAGGGTGCAAATATATTTAATTTATGCATAATCTTTATTTGCAAATCTTAAATTTCATTAATTTTTTTCAATTCAATATAAAAGAAATTCGTTATTTTCTTATGGTGTAACAATGATTCAAAAAATTTGCGTACCGCCTTGTGCACATGCGCACCCAAATGAAAAATGAAAGGAAAGGGTTTTTTGCTTAAGAAAATCTAAATTATTACGTTTTTTGTTTTTCTTTCTTTTTCAATATAAATTTTATATCCGGTTTTTGTTAAAAAATTTTCCAAAACTCCTTTTTTTTTTGCTTGCTGTAGCTTTAAGTATATGTTGTAGTTTTATTAGGTTTCCAAATGTTTGCATTTCAAAATGTTCAGTTACTTTTTCTCTATAATTTTTGATTTTAGAATATTCCTACGGGGATTGGCAAAGAGAGTAAAAGTCCCCCCTTTGTGGACTGTTAAGCCCCTTTGGCTAGAGAGCTGAAATTTGGAGAATATGTTCCTTTAAATAAGAACTTACTCACTGATATGTCACTTTTTGGAATTTTATTCAGGGACGTGCTAAAAAGGTGTTAAAAGGGGGACAAAGTCCCACCTTGACGGCCTGGATTAACTATTAAAGCTAGGAACTTGAAATTTGGAATGTAGGTTCCTTATCCTGTATAGATGTTTGGAAATTTCATCTGGGAGGGGCAGGAATGGGAAAATTCTCAACCTAGGTGGCCTAAGGAGAGGCATGAAGGGAAAAATGATGCCCCTTGTTGACCTATTCAAACCGCTAAAGCGAGGAACTTGCTCTTTGGTGTATTACTTTAGAATCCCAGGTAGACATCCCTTATACGGGATTTTTGGAAATTTGTGCAACAAGGGGAAAGTCTCCCTCTATGCGGCCTAGCCAAGCAGCTTTTGCAAGGAACTTGAAACTTGGTAGGTGGGTTCCTAATCCCACGCAGAAATCAGCATCATCGGGATTTCTAGATATTCCTACGGGGAGGGGCATATGAGCGAAAAGTCACCCTCTTGGCGGCATGAACACACAGCTAAAGCGAGGAAATTTAAATTCGATATGCTGGTTCCTAGTACAGTGTAGACATCCAGTTAGACGGTGCTTCTGAAAACCCAAAAATGAAAAGTCATCTCCTTGGCGGCCCGTACAAACCACTAACACAAGCAACATAACATTTTATATATGCCTTTCTAATCCCGCGTAGGTATCCACATAAGAGGAATTTTTGGAAATTCCTACGGGTAGGAGCGTAATGAGAAAAGTCTCAAAAATGGGAAGTTTTTTCGCTTCCATTCCGTTCCTTTGAATATGACCTTACTTATATAATATTTTTTGGAGTTTTGACCAGCAAGGTGGTAAAAAGGGGTTAAAAGTGAGAAAAGCACCTATCCTTGAGGGATTCGCCAATCCGCTTAAGCGAGGAACTTATACGGGCTATCTGGAGGAGCACTCATAATAATCCATGCATAAAAATACGAAATTATTGTCAAAACTACAAAAAATTTCGTAAAATGTACAAATTTTCGTGTATTTTACAAAAAATTTGGTTATTTTGACATTTTTATGTAATTTTACGCATGGATTATTATCAGTGAGGGCATGAATGGGTAAAGTTTTCCACTTGCCTGCCCGGCCAAACCGCTATGCCGAGGAGCTTGAAATTTGGTATGTGTGTTCGTTATGCCGCTTAGACATCCCTTGAGACAGGATTTTGAAGGGGGAAGTCTACCTATTAACGCCCTGGACAACCAGCTAAAGCTGGGAATTTGAAGTACGGTATTTCGGTTTATCCTCCTGCGTAGATATCCATTGTTCAAATAATATGGTTTGCATTAGAGAAATAAACAGCTACCGACCTTAATTTCTTATTCCCAAACTTATTTCCGGGTAATATAAAGTTTTGCTGGGTTATTATCAAAGGAATGTTCACTAGTCTGGTATTACGCCTGGTATTTTAGCTATATAAAACAACTAACAAGGTAAATCTCCTGATCTTAATGTAATTTAGATATGTGGTAAAGAAAAAAGGTGAGGCCAAATTAATAAATTTTTGTATGGAAATATAAGATTTTTTTAAACGCAGCTTTAATGTACTCTAAAAAAACAAAATATTCAAACCAATATTGCCAATGTAGTGTGTTGTGGTTGACATTTATTTAACATATTTAAAATAGAGGTTAAAAAGCTTTTCGGAAATACTAGCATAATTAAATAATAAAGATTTCCGGAAACATCGCTGACACCTCCTCGATTAAACTAAAATATGATTATTTTTTTTTTAGCTTAATCCAACTATGGTTCTTTAACAAAGCGCTAGTTCTAATATGACTTTAAACACATTTTTTTGAATAACAAAAATACTTGAGAGCTTTCGGACATGTTTCGTGCACCAGTTCATGCGTATCCAAAAGCTCTTTCAATTGGTACGCCATTTGTCTAAAATACATCTAAAACAATTTTAAATAAGCCGAAAAAGCGTAAACTGGGGTAATTTCAGACCCCAATTTTTAACCCCAAAAAAATACGTGTCCCTTATTTTTTTCCTCTATCAAATATCCAAATTTTATTAACCCTTTTACTACCGACTTTTTATCTGTGTTTATATTTCTTTTTTGACTTCAGATTCTTTTTAGGGGTCCTTAAACTAAAAAAAGATTTACATATATGCCCCCTTCAGCACATTTTAGCCACTTTAACATTTGAATAATCAATAATTCTTTCTTGAGAGATAAAGGCTGATTACAAAATTGGACTTTGTTAACAAACTTATTGCGACTTATTGAACTGATGAACAGTTTATGCATATAATGATTTTTTTTTCAATGATAATAATATAATAATGAGCAAATTTAAACAAAAATATAAACCTTTATTGCTTTATGAAATTTTTCATAAGTTTTTAAAAATGTGTTCACTGGCTAGCTAGTCAAAGAGTTAAGATCGGAGAGAGAACATTGGGAGAATCCCCGTGTAAGTGAAATATTCAAAATATAAATACATCAGATTAAAGGTCATATACTTTTACATTTTTCTTGTGTCATATAATTTAAAAAAGTTATATAAGTCTAGAATTATGTTTTGACATTAAATAATACTAAACAAAAAGTGAGTATAGGGGTTGAAAACACTATATTTCCGATTTCAGAAAAATATATTTTAGAAAAAAATCTAAAGCAAAATTTTAAGGTTGTAACGACATAGGCGTATAACAACACATTTGAGGTTCGCTGAATCTAAATCTGAGCTCAGAATTTCTCCATCACATCAGATGTTCAAGATATCTAAACAGAAAGTTTAAAAACCTTCGGATTTTTGCTATATTCATTACGTTATAACATTGCATATTAAAACTTTTTCACAAAATTTGTTACGTAATCTGATAATCCTCTCAATTGTTTTCAAAACTCAACTTTGAAATTTCTAATATGCTCTTTCTTCTTTGAGAAATCGTCCGTTTTATTTATAAGCGAAAATTCTATATACAAAAATTTCAACGGCCGATTTTTACGGAAACGAATAAGATATTAGGAAGGTTAATCCTGAGATGACATAACAAATGTTGTGAAAGAGTCATATATCGCGATGTTATATTATAACATTCCGAGTATAGGAAATAATCGGGTTTTGCGCGAATAGCTAATGTGATGGAGAAATTCGGAGGTCAGATTCGGATTCAACAGTATGCCTTAGTCTTGTTCTCGTTACCTCTTTAAAATTTTGTAGGCCTGTGTTTTCAAAACTTTTAAATTTGTATACAGATTTTTTTTTAAAGTAAGTTTTTAAAATTTCGGAAATATAGAGAGTATTTTTATTTTCAATACGTAATTCTAGATAACCTGTGAACAGTTAATGTAATTCAATTGCCTTTTTCAGATTTTCTTCGCTCAAAATGCTTTATTTTTGTCAACATTTTTTACTTTGTCTTAAAAAAGTGTAATTTTTCTTAATTTTTGAGTTTTAGTTTTGCAACTTTTTTTCTTTTTTCCAGTATGCTTTTCCATAAACACAACGGATTTTTTGTCTTCTCTGGTTTTAACTTAAAATATCATAACTAGGGCTCGGAAGTTAATGCATTTATAATTGTGTTTTGTGTACATAAAATAGGAAATAAAAATCTTAAAATATGTGCTTAAAATTTCAAAATATGCGTTTATAACGGACTTCGGTGACGTTAATTACATTTCACAGTAATTCACTTGCGAAATTTTTCTATATCATTTTTCAGACCTCACAAATCGGCACACTTGTGGGCTTAAATGCTTCCTTGGAAAATATTCAATTTTTTCAACACCATACATAGGACATAATGCCAGACATGGGCGGAGTCAATTACATTTCACTATCATTCACCTGACAATTTTTGCAATATCATTATTAATTTCAGACATTTGTGGGATTAAACGCTTAATTCGAAATTCTTGAAATAAATTTTAATACCAAACATGGGGATTAGTAACAACATCTGTTTATTTAATTACTGTGCAATTACTCGATTACACCCAATTACATGTAGTTAGACGTAAAACAGTAATTGGCCTGTAATTAAATACACAAATATTGGTATTATGGGCCATGTCTGGTTTTGCCAAAATTTAAAATTTTTCAAGGAAGCGTTTAAGCCATCACGTGTGAGAGTAGTTCTTAAATTATTAATGATATGACAAATTTCACTAGTGAATGATTGTGAAATGTAATTGACGCCGCCCATGTCCGTGTGAGCATAGGTCTGAAAATATTAATGATATAGAAAAATTTCCCAAGTGCATGATTGTGAAATGTAATTGACGTCGCCTAAGTCTGGTTTGTAATTGATGTTTTCAACGTTTTTAACATTATTAAAACAGCTTTAGTAAGTTTTGCCTTAAAAAGTGGATAAAAACTAGTAATTGTATTTTTCTGTCATTTCTGTCATCACCAGTAAAATTGTAGAATCCAAATAACAGGTTTTCGAACAACTTACTTATATATGAAGTTTTTTCTTTTTGCAATAGATTCTTTACCTCCACACAAAAACAGGTTGCTTTATAACCGATTATAGAACCAGTTATAGAACTGGTTATTGGATAGTAAAAACTTAAATTTTGACTTCCAGGAACTTGTTCTAGAACCGTTTCCATGCAACCGGAGGTAAAAGAAGTTGTTCTCGAAGAGAATCAGATGTAACCAGCTCTAAAAAATGTTGCTGGGTGGCTATAAAAAAATATGTAGCAAAAAAATATACATTAAATATGTAAATTTTGTAAAAACGAAGATTTTAGTAAAATGTCAAAAATCGTTCTTAAAAACATGCATTTTAATGCAAAATATACATATATAGCAATATATGCATTTATAGGAAAATATGCAAAAACATGCTTTAACAAATCAATGCCATATTGTTGCAAATTTTTTGAATCGCAAAGATAATTGGTTAAGTTCGTCGTCCTCCAGCTAACGACAACAAACACATATTTACATGAACTTCTGAGCCCTAGTCATATCGTTGGAATCCTTTAACTAATATTACTCATTTTTAAAAGTTACCATCTACTTAATGTGGGCGTAATTTCTTAGATGGATACACAATATTATGTGTAATATTTCAATTTAAATTTGTAAACTCGATATTGGGTAGCATCAAGTATGAAAAACAATTGAATTTGATTTCAATTTCACATTTATTTTTTCCAATTCGCAAACAATTCAACAATTTTCTTAAATAAAACATAGCCCGCAGCTAAACCAAAAAGGTGTAGATAAAAATACATACAAATGAAAAAAGAGTTCTTGCGCCAGTCAGAAATTCTAGATAAGACTTTAGTTGTATGGAAGCATCCTGTACGATTTTTTTATTTATTTTATATGCAAAGCTAACGTTATATGGCTTTATTTATGGTTTTACACATGCAAATAATATAACTGATTTCAAATAGTGAAAAATACACTAAGAATAATATGTTGGTAAATATAAAAGTTAAGGCAAAGTGAAAATTTTGATATTAAAGATTTGCTAGATTAATTTCGGATTATTTGAATTCACACTTTCTGGGCTGTCCGTTATTTTTACGGTGTATTTTAGTTATAGTGATAATACCGAAATGGTAATTTGCGAATACTTAATACAACATGTAATAGGTAATATGAAAAGACAAAATAAGCCAATAGCGGTTTTGAAATCTCACATTTTTATAGGTAGTACGCGACTAAATAAAATGATATGGAGCTTTATATAGTTTTATCTAATTTAATATGACCCCATTATTAATTATATAAAGTTTTATCCGAAAAATGGGCCAATCGAATTTAGATCTAATTTGCAAGATCTAATGCATAGTTCCAATTATGTTTGTAATTTTATAAATTTCAACTTTAATTTTAAAATTACAACTGAAAATTTAATTTTACAATTAAACTACAAAATCCACTTCATTAAAAATCGTCAAAATTTTTAATAACATGGTTTGCTATTAAAAATTTTGATTATTAAAAATTTGATTTTAATTTTTTTAATTTACCATGTCCAAAGTGAAATTCTAATTCTAATTAAAAATGGACGAATATCCGATTGCTACTGATATTATAGGATTATAAATCTAAAGCGCTTAAGGATGTAATTAAAGACTCCATTTTTTTCCAAAATTTCTTACTGATTTCATATCCCGAGTAAAAAAATTTATATATAAAAATATATTCTTTAATATAAATTTATATGCTTACATAAAATGGCATATGTATCAATATTTATTTATATATAACAATATTTTCATAATGTTTTTTAAAGAAAGTGTGTGTAAAAGGATATCCAATCATATATCAAAAAATAATATTCAGAAATTTATAAAGGATGTTTTTTATAGAGGTATCGAACTTTGAAATGGAATAAAACAAAGATTATTTTTTTTAAATTGACATGAAATTTACTTTATTCGAAAGATGATCTTCTGGCACTATAATTTGAATATGACTTCTGGCATGTGACCGCCACGGCTGGCTCGGACGTAGTCTAATCTGGTGGTACAATTTTCGATGACTTTTTCCAACATTTGTGTCCGTATATTGGCAATAACGTGGCGAATGTTGTCCTCCAAGTGGTCAGTCGTTTCGGGCTTATCGGCATAGACTAGCGACTTCATATATCCCCAAGCGGCGTTAAATCGCACGATCTTGGAGCTCAATTAACGGGTCCGAAACGTGAAACTATGCGGTTACCAAATGCTTCCTTCAATAACGAGCTGTCTGCGAAGTCTTTTTGAAACCACAGCTCCTGCACATCATGGTTGTTCAATTGTTGAACAACCAAAAAACAACAACGGAAAAAGTCAGTAATCATGGTTCTATAGCGGTCACCATTGACTGTAACGTTCTGACCAGGATCGTTTTTAAAGATGTACTTACCAATGATTCCACCAGCCAATAAAGCACAACAAGCAGTCAGTTTTTCTGGATGTATCGGATTGTCATCACTCCAAATACGGCAGTTTTGTTTATTGACGAATGCATTTAACCAAAAGTCAGCTTCATTGCTAAACAAAATTCGCTTATGAAAATTTTCAACAGAACCATGATTTTCCAAATAAATTTAACACAATTTGGAAGCGTTGTTCAGGCGTCTGTCTATTCATGTTGAAATACCAAGCCAAACTAAACATAAACAGTTAAAAAAGTGCTGCCAACTTTAAGTAAAAAACATCCTTTATTTCGATCTGGATAAAGATCTAATCAGAACTCAAATTTTTAGAAAAGCTAGAGAATCCAGAATTGGCAGAGCTTAAAAAAAATAAATTAAAATTTACGAAATTGGCATAGGGTAGTCCTTGATTTTATAAATTTTTCTGAAAAAAAATAGTAAAAATTTACCTCCCAAACTCATGAATAGGGAGAGTAAAACCCATTGAAATTGAAATTGTTAGTAACTTTAATTTTATTTCCTTTTCTTTTTGTTCGTTCACCTGTTCATAAGGAAATTGATGGTGACATTTTTGTGTTTCTTTTCTCCTTTTTTTACTGCCATAAACGAGATTCATTGTAAATTGTGTTTTTTTTTTTTAACCAAAAATAAAATGAATGTATGCATGGTTTATAGAAAAATAAAATCAGTTTTAACTTACCACAAGCCGAACAGAATTGTTAACAAACTTCTCGCGCCACAAAAGCTGCAAAAGAGAAAGTAAATAAGAAAATTAAGGAAATTGAATTTAAAAGGATTAACAGCAAATGTTATGATTTATAAACATATTTTTAAATTAACTTCCAACTTCACTCCCCATCCTTCTGTTCCTTCACAAACTGAATGATGTTAAGTAAATATTCATGCAATTTCATTAATTTTAATCCTTTAACCATAACCAATCGCTAACAACGTTTCGCTTCGTTTGTTTGTTTAACAACCCTTTCCTTTCTGATATTTTGTCTAATTTCTAAAGTTCATTATTTCAGAAACCTCCGTAAATCAAGCATGTAAACAAATCAACAACAATATGAGATTTAAAAATAAAACATAAACCTGCTACCCACAAATTATAACAAGTCATATTCTTATAGAAAAACTCTTACCATTCAATTCAACAAATTCAACTCCTTTAAACATTCGCGCGTTAAGTCAACAACAATTGCTAAAAACGTCAACAAGAGACAACAGCAACCAGGCTTGCCAGGCTTGGGATTTTATGTTAGTCTTGGGACAACAATTTTTAGTTGGGGACAAGGGCTTTTCATGGGGATTTTGAAAATATTTTGGGGATTTTTTGGTGATATTACAAGTTTTTGATAAATGGTTTAAATGATCTTAGACTTATAACAGACGCGGGTACAGGGGGTGGGAAAAAGGACATTCCTCCCACCAACCCACTAAAAACCGGAAAAATAGAAAAGTAAATGGGAAAAAGGAAAATAAATAGGGAGAGAAAAGAGAAAATAAAGAGCAAAAAAGCAAGGAAAATAGGATTTTAAAATTTCAAACTTTTTCTTATTTTAATAATCTGATATATTCAAAAACTATTTAGTGAAGAGTTAAAATTTCAGGAGATGTCAACATGTAAGTGCATCTTCGGAAAAAAGTACCCACAATTTTATGAATATTGTGGGTACTTTTTTTTTGGTCAGTTAAAAATTTTGTGAGTAGATTTCGTACAGAAAAATAATTCATCACTTCGGTTTTTAAAGACAAGCAATTGACTTTTAATAAGAAAGTTTTTATAGTTATGAGTTTCTTTAACTA
The DNA here is from genome assembly GCA_021234595.1 of Delia radicum. Classification (NCBI taxonomy): domain Eukaryota; kingdom Metazoa; phylum Arthropoda; class Insecta; order Diptera; family Anthomyiidae; genus Delia; species Delia radicum. The sequence continues at coordinate 15,075,316 of CM037853.1, read as the reverse complement.
GCTATTTTATCTTTGAAATGTTAAAAAATCGTTTAAACCTGAACCTGAATGTTTAGCAAAATCCAATAAATTTGTGGCTTTAAGGATTGAAAGAAAGTATAAAAATATTTTCAAAGATTTGTTTAAGGTAATGATAAACTGAAATGATTTAATCAAAGGCATGAGTTATTGATTTCATTTGTATTTAAAACAAAAGGCTTTATCACAGGAATTTCTCTTATATTTTTTTTTGTGTGTAAAATATTTTACGCAAGTTTTATGGCAGTATTTGCTTTTTTAAAATATTATTGTAAAACAAGTTTGATATAATTTTTATTAAAAATAAAAATTATGTTTTTTTCGACCTTTAATTGTGCAATGAAAATTAAAATTATTCAAGTTTGAGGCCATACTCTAGATTTCTTTATTAGGATATTGTCCTTACAAATAATCTATAGAGTTTTTGTTTTCAAATTTATTAATTGACCACTTTCATGAATGTGTTGATAGTTCGCATCATCAGAATACGTTTTGAAAGTAGTGACAATCCCATGCAAACATCAAACATTCATATAACCTAGTTAACCCACTAAATAAGAACAAAGCCTTGTTAATAAAGGCAAATTAAAGAATTTGAACTCCAGTAATTTTTCTAACTTTTTTAATTAAAGATTTTTTGGGGATATTTTTTGATTTGTTTGTGGATATCGAAAAAAAGTATCTGGAAAGCCTGACAGCAACCGGTGTTGAATCAGCAACAACTAACAACGAAAAACCTTTTTAAATTATTATTTGTTTTTGTGTTATTTTTCATTGACTTTTTATTTTACTCCACTCTCAACTTTTGACTTCATTGCACTATGGTTTCAAAGACAAATTTCCTTGCCCAAAATTACATTTTTTCTCACATTCTGTATTCGTTTCTTTATTGTTGAATTTTAAACATAAACACTTCAAAACAAGAGAAACCTCATTTTGTTTTTGTAAATACTCATTTACCGACGAACAAATTAAAGTTGAAGTTTGTAAGCAAATCTAAGAAAAACAGCAAAACCCCGCATTAATAGGTAAAGTAATGTATCGATATAGGGATTCACACGGCGCAGTGCGATAAAGCCATGGGCAGTAAGGCCATATGGTCTTATTTCAACGTTTTTAGAGAAATAAGACCATAAGGTGTTTTTTCCCATTTCATTTGGAAATAAAGCCATTATGGCTTTATTACTGAATTAAAAAATTTTGGTTCAACAAAAATGTAGTATATTTCATTACAAAAAAATAATATTTACAACAAATTTAACAAAAAAAAATTACAAAATTTCCTGCGTAGCCGGACTTCTGCCGGGCTTAGGGGTTTTTTTTCTAGTATGTCCCACTCTCGGCTTCGCTGAGGAAAGTTTTTCTGTGTAAAAGTAATCTATAAATAATAAGTGGCTTTGCCGTGCAAAGTTTTTCTGCGTAGCCGGCCACGGCAAAGCCACTTATTATTTATAGATTACTTTTACTCAGAAAAACTTTCCTCAGCGAAGCCGAGAGTGGGACATACTGGAGGAAAACGCACTCCACTCGCTACCGCGATTGTACCATAACTTTTCAACACTTCGCAATGACAATTCATTATTTTGTCACTATGTAACTAAAAAAAAATACACAACATGTCTTTATTTCCCATTTGGTTGCAAAATGACCATGGCCTTATTTCCCAATGAGTTGGAAAAGACGCCATACGGCATTATTTCCCATTTTCTTGAGAAATAAGACCATATGGCCTTACTGCCCATGGCTTTATCACACTGCGCCATTCACGCATTATATTACACCTTACTTCACTGATGAATTTTACAGGCGATCAGCCTAAAATTCATGGGTGGACCCATTACCTTGTATGAAATAATGTAACTGGTTACTTTTATGGCTACATGGGGGAAAAGGTAATGTGTATATAAATAGATTTTCATAAAAAAAAAAATTTGATAAAAAAAATATTACAAATATGTTTTTTAATTAAATAAAAAACGTGGTCGTGCTGGGCTTCGAACCTGGAGTCTCTGGTTGCCAACAAAAAGTTGGGCGGGAACTCTACCAACTGAGCTATCATAACTGAGATACATATAATATTAGATTGCTAAAAATGCAAATGAATTGTTGTGATTCATGTCTTCGTTCGTGATATCAAAAATATATGTTTAGAAAAAATCACAAAGTAATGTGTCTATAAATAGATTTTCAAAAAGATATTTTAATAAATACTTTACGTTTATAATTCATGCACTATGTAATTGATGATCGATAAGCCATTATTTCATGGTTTGAAGTAATGGAAATGAGGTATCATTACAAGGTAATCCATGAGTGTTCAATTATCGGTAACTCAATTTTTTTATGTTCTACAATAACTACAATCTAATGCATTATGTTACCAACTATTGTCAACTCATTACCAATTTTGTTGTGTGGAAATAAAGGTGCAGGTAAGGAGTATTCATTACAAAGTAATGCATTATCTAATCCATTATCGGTAGCTCATTACTTTTTGTTGGGCAAGAAAGAAAAATATCCAAAATTTCAAAAAAAAAACGCCAAAATTTAAAAAATTTATTAAATTAAAAAGAAAAATAAATTTATTTCACTTAGGTAAAGCGTTGCGATTTTTTTATACAAAATGTTTTTGGCTACAAAAACCATTTACATTGGTATATCAAGTGGGTAAGATACAAAATAAGGTCATAAAAAAATTCGAAAAAATTAAAAAGCAGTCAAAATTAAAAAATTCGATACAATGAAAATAAAGCGGCAAATTTAAATAAATCGCTAAAATTAAAAAAAAAAAATCGCCGAAATTAAAATACAAAAATTATAAAATTAAAAATGTTTTGGAGATATATTATTTGTGTGATTTTTAAAATGTTTTTAATTTAATTGAGATTTTATATTAGAGCGTTTTTTTCAATTTGAGCTTTTGTTGAAATATTAGCGTTTTTTTTTTATTTTGACAATTGTTTTCCAATTTTTTTTTGCAGTTTTTCGTTAATTTTGAAAAATTTTTGAATTTCGGTAATTTTAATGATTTTTTTTTTTTAATTCGGCTGTTTCTCCAAATTTTCATGTAGTAGCGATTTTTCATTTTTACGATTATTTTTAAAGTTAGCGATTTTTTTAATTTTGGTAAAAAAAAAGTATGTTGAATCGCTTAAATGTTTGGGTGTTGTAATTGACCAATATCTAAATTTTAGTGAACAAATTGATGTTGTTTCATCTAGGGTAACTTTGGGACTCAGAAAACTTTACAATTGTGGCTTGCATTTGCCTGTAAGGGTGAAATATATTCTTGCTCACACCTTGTTGATGTCGCATGTTAATTACTGCCTTGAGGTTGATTCTGGTACTTTTGGGTATAATATAGTGCGGCTTGAGCTAATTGTGAAAAGAATTGTGCGGTTTGTATATGGAATTAGATTTCGTGATCACGTATCTAGTGCAGTTATTAACTTTCTCGGTTGCCCCCTAACACAGTATATAGAACTTCGCAATTTATTATTCTTTTATAAGGTCATTACATCTGGTGTACCCAATTACTTACGTTCTGAATTTATATTTTCTAGGTCTGAGAGAAACCCTCAGATAGTTGAACCACTTATAAACTATACAGTCTTTGAATGATCTTTACTTATTAGAACTGCTAGAAGCTGGAATTTTTTGCCTTTGAATTTACGTACTTTTACATTATCGTATAATGTTTTAGGAACAAACTTTTGTCACACTGTATGAATTAGTGTTTTGTTTTAGGTCAGGCTTTCTCCAGTATGGACTTTTTACATATTCCCAGTTATGTTGAAACAGCTGAACCATATCCAAAAATAAAGTGTACAATTTTATAGCTATTGCTATCCTGTTCTAAGGATATTTTCGTATTTTTTATATATATATATATATACTGCTTATTGAATTTAATCTAAGCTATTTGTAAATATATTCTTGAATTTATGTAGCACACTAGCAATACGTCTTTGGCCTTTAAGGCTTATTGTATTGCAAATGAATAAAAATAAAAAAATAAATAAAAAAAACGTATTTTTAGCGACCTTTTTCCAACTTTCGTTTTTTTTATATATTTAGATGCCTTTTTTCAATTTTGGCCAGTTTTTATAGTTTTGATTTTTTTTTTAAATTTTGTAATGTTGGAGATTTTTTCTAAGTTTATCGATTTTATTTAGCGATTTTTTCCCAATTTTTGGGATTTTTTTGAAAATTTTAATTAAAAATTTGTTTGGAATTAAAATCAATATTCAATTAAATTATTAATAGATATGATTGAAACTTTAATTGAAAATAAAATCAGTTAAATAGTTACAAATTAATTTAATTGACGATACCACAATTTCTTTAATAGGACCGCATTCAATTTAACTTTTAATTGAATCAACAAACATTTTAATTGAAACTCGATTTTATAGTTTTTTTTCTGTTTGTTAGTAATTTTGACCAAGAAAAGTGGTCTGCGAAACCATTGTGCATTGTAGTTGGCAAAATGAAAAGAAAAAAAACAAACAATTGTTTATCCAGGATTCCTACAAAAGAGATACAAAAGATATTTTCATATGATTAAAAGGGCTGGCAATCAAAACCATTTTCAATTTATTTGTGTTCGAAAAAACTGCACCCGCATACTCATAACTTACGTACAGACAATACAATAGGGGCACACTTATTTTCGGAGCACAAACCAAATGAGTTGAAACAACAGAATATAGTTCCGATATCCCATAACAAAATCTGGCCCCAAACAAGTAGTCGAATTTTTTGAAAAACTTTTCTAACAAAAAAGTTCGTTTGAGGGGTTTGCGAAGTCCATCAATTTGAATATAATAGGAATGTAGTTTTTGATGCCAAATTTTAAAAGCAAACAAATAGGAAGTTTTAACGCACATTAATTTGATGGACGACTTGTATCTGATTACTTTAAAAACAAATATAAAAACCAATAAAAAGGGGTCATATTTGCACCTCATTTTAAAACTTGCATATATATTAGAGCTGCTTAAAACATTAGCATTATTTAGTCCGATCATATTTTTTAGATACTTTGTTTCATCACATTTATCAAACTTGCTATCAACCTAGCTACTCATTTAAATAAATGCCACCCAACTCATACACATACAGATTAATTTGTTGTTTTCAGTTTTGTTTGTGTATTGTCTTTTTGTAGTGTGTGTAGTGTTTGCAGCACCGAATCAAAAATCTGTTTCTCGTTCGTTGTGAAGGAAAGGGTTAAACAGGAAACATTTGTCATAAAAATCATTTTTGAAATAAAAAAAACACACTTGCAATTCACAGGCATGCATAGTCAAATACAATATGTATATGAAAGTTAATACTCGTGTATTACGATATATGAAATTATTGATTTTAGCACACAATTTTGTTTTTTTTTTTTTTTTGCTATAATCTCATTTGGGATTAAAATCCGTTCATTGCCAGGATATCAACATAGAGTATTACACTATTTACTATACAAAAATTCATTTTTTTGCACATACTTTTACTGAAAATTTTTAAATTTTTTGGCCTACTAACAAAGTGACTAGACTCAAAAAATGTTTTATTTTATCGCATATCCGGGATTCGGTCCTTTCTATTTTTAACCCCAGAGGAAATACTTTATTGCTGAATACTGTGGAAAAGGACCATAAAATCTCTTAATTTTTAAACTATAGTTGTTTTTCATTCGACCTTTCCAATTTAATTATAAAAATAAAATGTTTGAGCTCGAGGCCTGAATTTTTCTTTAATTAAAATTCTTCTTTATTATTTGCCAATATTTCGAAACTCTTCGAGTTTCATACTCAGAGAGTATAATGGATTTTAAATAAAAACACAAAATTCTAAAAATTAACGTTGTTTATAACTCGTCATCAGTGCAAAAAAATCAAAGTGTAATATATCAAATCCAAATACTGCAGCTTATTCGACACCTCTTTGGGCATGCGATTGGGAATAGGCGTTATTAATTGGGGTCAAAAATTACCTAATTTTACGTTTTTTTCGGTTTATTTCGTTATATTAAAAGTAATTATAGACAAATTTGGTATTAAATGAAATTCTTTTTGAAGACACATTCACTGGTGTACAAATTATGCCCAAGACATTCAAGTATTTTTGTTATTTAAAAAATGTATTTGAGTAATATTAAATCTGGCGTTTTATTAAGGAATTTTAGTTGCATTAAGCTAAAGATAACGCATAGCAATGACTATTTTGTTTAACCGAGGGAGCGTCTGAACCTTTTCTGATATTCGACTTATCTCGAAGAGCCTTTTTCCCAGATATTTCAAATAATTCAAAAAAGTGGCAACTCTGGGCCAAGCAAAATATTTTGCTGAGTAGGTAAAATTTTATTTAGAAGAATGCTTGCAAAAAAATTGCTAATGTCTGCAAAATCTTTTGCTGAAAATCAGCGAGCTGATTTTTAGCAACAAAATTAGTGGATTCAGCAAAAGTTTAGTGTTAGGATTCAGCAAAAGTTTAGTGGATCAGAAATTAAAAAACATTGCTAAAAATTAATAAAATTTTTGTTGAATATTAGTAGACTGAAAAAAACTCAAAAAATTAGTATAAAAATTATATTTTATTTAATTTATTTGCTGAAAATCATAAAACATATTTTTGTGGTTTTTTAAAAATAATTTACAATACGTTACAAAATATAAAAATGTTCATACTGACATATTGACGACATGAATTAATATGATATCTAAAAGAAATTGAAATAATTATATATAATACAAACAAAATTTTCTTTCAACTACTTACACCAATGGTTGTCTAAAAGATGATATCTTTGAAAGGAACGCAAATGCAGCAGATAATTATAGAAACGAAACGAAAAAATAACAAAATATAACATTTACAACCCTTTTTTTGCAATAAGAAAAAGAAAACATAAAAATCTACCTAAGATATGTGTCTTTGTCTTTCGTTTTAGTCTATATTGTTTGCAATTTAGTATATTTAGTATATTTGGTTGCAATTTGACCACACTAGATTATTTATGTCTATAAACATTTAGTTTACAAAAACATATTTAATCTTTATTATAGGACCATCAGCCTGGCAGCCAGTGCTAATATTGTTTATATATTAGTCTTATATTTATATAAGTTTAATATCATGTAAATAAATAAATAAATAAATCTTTATTATTACTTTTTCTTTAATCTAATTAATATTACCTTCAAAAGCCGGTGACAACGCAAAATTTAAGTTGTTTCAATACACAATATTGTGTTATGTATAAAAAACAGATACAAAAATTTTCCATGGTTGATTTTTGAATATGTTTTACCAGAGTTGTACTTTTTATTATCATTTTCCTCGTCACTACTACAGGTTGACATGCCGCAACATCGAATTCATTCAATCTGGTTGTCGTCCACACTATTAATGGGTAATCAGTTCAATTTTTTTTCAAAATAAATTAGTAAAATATTAGTAAAACATTAGTTCAAAACATGTAAGTGCTGAATAAGTATAACTAAAATATTACCTGAAAACATAATTTTAGCAAAAAATTTAAATAGTATACCTGATTTACAACACGTTTCACTAACTTTTCTACTAACTTATTTTTTGAGTGTACTTTTAAGCCCTTAAACGTGAGATTGGGCAGCTAAACAAAACTACGTGTCTCTTTTTTCTCCTTTACAACATATCCAAAGTTCATTAAAATTTTGCGAGTTCGGGTCGGGATAACTCCTTTATTAGCTTAAAGTCACATTCACACTAGATTGCATAACACGTGTTTGGCAAAACACGAATTTTAGATCTTTATTTTAAGCCCATAGTTCTTTATTCTTTTCTACTCGTTTTGGGGGAAAAAACAAGTTTTTTGCGTTCTAGTCTGAATGCCGTATAAAACGTGTTATGTGTCGTTTAAAGCTGCTTAAAGGGCTACCAGATGTAATGCTAACTTTTTTAATTGCATTAAAGAAACGAATTTTTCGTTGTTGTAGTACATGTTGAAAAATTGTCCAAAATAGAAGGGAACATTTAAAGTAATGAGTAAAGCATTTAAAAAAATAAAACTTTTAAGAAAAAAATTAGAAAATATATCAAAGGTCCACTTTAGCGAACATTTTGAAAATTTTATATTTCAATATTTTTTATGGAATCAATTGGTCTCATACAAATTTTGAATTAAATTCTTACCATTTCCAAAAATCCGACTTCGTAAATTCTTAAAAAATTGCTTGTTGTTTACTTTTTATGTTTACGAAAAATTACACTTTATTTGTCGATTTTTGCAACGACAAAATAAAACCAAGGAAAATGTGTGCATTCAAGTCGAAACTTTTTTAAAATAGTGACAGCGGAAATGAAACAAGATGACAGTTGACAGTTTTGACATATTCATGCAGCAACGCGAAAAAAAACGAAAGGTCCACTTAAGGGAACGGGTCACAATTGGGAACACTTCCCAGACGCACAGTATACTGGTCCTTTAAGCAAGGAAGAACGCAACTCAATGTTTGTTAATACAATTTTAGGATCATAACTTATTCAGGGAATTGCATTGCCTATAAAATATGGTGTTTAAAATAATTAATTTACTCAATTTATTTTGGCATATTTAGAAATTCTGAGAACTTAATTTTATAAACATTTATAATTATTTGTATCCTACACATTTTGATTCCTTGTAAATGTCTTTTAACACAGCTTAACAATAATCATAGTAAAAACAAAGTCATTACATGAGCCATAATTAATATAATTGACATATTTTGGGGTACGGTTTGTAATTGAAATGAAAATTTACAAAATACAAAAAAAAATAAAAATTTAATTCAAAGTGAGAGAGAGCAAAGTACAAAACATAAAAATAACAAAAAAAAAACACAGTTTGTGTCTGTCATTTAAAGCTAAACAAAAGCACGGCATGAGTTACAAAGCTTAGAACGACGTGCAGTCTAGTCAACAGTTGTGATCATGCCAAAATCAAAACACACCTAAAAACCTGTCAAATTTTAGCACATATTCCAACCCAGCCAAGCCAAATCTACCAGCCAACCAGCCAGCAAAACCGCCAACAATTTAAACAATCTTTTTTTTTTACATTTTACAACAATTGCCAGAAGTGATCATGGAGAAATAAGTGCGTGGACTGATTATGGTCTTATTATTACAGAAATACATAAAGAACAATACGAATAAATATCACAACAATAATAATAATAATAGTTACATGAGACTTAAAAGAATGGTGATGATCTTCAATGAGCTGTTAAACAATCAACGATTAAACGTCATTCATAACTGTCTCACTAAAGCTGGCTTGCCTGACTGGCTGAATGATTGCACAGTGGGATATTTTACAAAATTTTTGGAAATAATTCGATCATTTCTTACTTACAAGGAAACTATACAGTGGTGGTGAATCCGAAGATTTCAATGAAATTTGGAGATGTTGATGGGGTCAAAAAAATATTTATCACGTATTCTTTTTCAGGTGCGCAAGCTTTAGAAGTTAAAAATTGCCCTATTTGACGTTTTTCTTTTAACTTATATATTGTATAAATTAACAAACTATAGGCGAAATGGGTATTAAACAAAAGGTATTTTAAAGACGCATCCACTGGTATATAAAAATATATAAATAACTTATTCTTTAATATATAGGGGAAACTAGACACACTTGATCCCCAAAAAAGCAGAAGACATTTATCTCCTAAACTGTTCAATATTTTTTCTTGGTGTAAATTTTGTTTTAAAGTTTTTCAAAATATCTAATTAAAATTTAAGCAAAAGTTGTATCGAATACGTATTATTAAAGATGTAAAAAAACACTGAAATATTGAAAAAGGGAACAAGTGTCTAACAGTATTGTACACTTTATCCCTGTGTATTAGACACTTGTTCCCGGGGATCAAGTGTGTTCACAACAGTGGTTTCATACCAGGAATCAAATCCATAAAGTAAACAAAACACTTTGAAATTAAACAAAATATGATTTCATTGAATACAATTACGGTTTTTTCCCGGGAAATCCCGTCCCGGGAATTCCCAATTATTTTACTTTCCCACTTTCCCGGAATTTTACTTACGGGATCCCGGGAATTTCAATTGTTATAATTACCTAGCTTAAATTATATGCTTGAAATTTTAAAACCTATAAAAGTAGCTGTGGAAAGGTTGAGTAGCCGTGATATAAATATATTAACCTTATGTAAAGAAATTCAATCGATACCATCAATTCTTGGCGTAAAAATGTTTCAAGGTATTCATCTATGTATTGATGAAAGGAGAGACAAAAAATTGTATACAGTGGTAAAATATTTAAAAGAACCGTATTTCTTCAACGACAATAATGAAAATAGTTTGCTTTCCTATGCTTCTAACTGCTCCGTAATTGGATATGAAGAAATTATGTTTAATCGTCTTTTTGGCGGATCTAATGATACTGAGGAAATTGATGATTATGACGATGTTGAAGAATGTGTTGCTGTTGAAAATAAAACATTTGAACAAGTTTTAAATGCAGCTATTAATAACGTTAATTTATGCTCGTAATCTAACTACAAAAAACCTGCAAAATGTTCCATAAAAAAAGAACTAAAACTTTTTGAAGGAAGTGGTCACAAAAACTCAAAATATTGAAAAGGTGTTCAATGCACTTCTAACTGTTCGTCCAACTTCGGTGGAAAGTGAACGAGTGTTTTCCATAACATTGCAATTTGTTAATAAAGTCAGAAATAGACTTTCAAACGAGTCAATAAATAGTTTGAGAGTATTAAAGAACTATTTTCTAAGCCGTCAAAATAAATTTTAGTTTAAGTTTTCTAATGGTGGTATGCTATTGACTATGGCATTTACAGCGCAGCATAAAGTTGTGGTAGCGGCTCTTTCACCCGAAGTAATTTTAACCACTTGGTTTTCTCCTCTTGCCGCTATTATTTTATGTGGTTTGTGTACGGTACTTATCCCAGTCTCATCAGCATTATAAATTTGGTTAGGTGCAAATTTATTTTCCAAATATACCTCCTATATTATTGAAAAACATATCCACTCTCTCTTGTTTTAATTATTTTTTAGTAAAAATTTAATATACTTACATCTTGTAGAGTACCTTATATGAACAGATAACGCCGACATCAAAATGAAAAATAAAGTCTTTAGGTAATATGCCTGTTTATTACAGCAAATATACAATGCAGCCAACAGATAAATATTAAAGAAAAACTTAGCAATTTAAAATCAGTATTGTTGTCTTATTAATATCGACAAATATCTGCTGATAAAATACTAGGATCAGGTGTATCATTAAAAAGGGAATCAAGTGTCTAGCAAATGACTTTTTCCGATTTGTATGGTTATAAAAAATTACGTTTAGGAATAAAACAAGTTCCACTTATTTGTTTTTTCTAATACTGCTAACAATTAAATAATAGACGTTTTGGAATTCGCACTTCACTTCACACTTCTTTCAGAAACCTTTCAGAAGTAAGTTCAGAATAAAGCATAAACCTGAAAACTTAAAACATGGTGCTTATATCTTCCTTATTGTCCCAGTAAATAAATATATTTTTATTAAAAAATAATGAGGGTACTATTAAAACTAAAAAAATATACTCAAATCTATACAAAGTTATCTAGTTCTTGAGATATTAGGGGGGATCAAGTGTTCCAAGGGATCAAGTGTGTCTAGTTTCCCTATATTTTTTTTACTATATAAAAATACTTTCACTAAACTTAAACTTTTTTAAAAAGCTTCATGAAACAATTTATAATGAATGTTTTTTATTAGTAATACGAAATTCTTAGTAAATAAAAAGAAATTTTTCATTAAATTTTATGAAAAACTGCATTAATTAAATGAAGAGTTTCAGTAGACGTGTTCCAATGACATTTCATAGATATAATGCAGAAATTCATTGATATCATGCAGAGAATTCTGTCTGTTAAAAGGAATGCCAATTTGATCGGCTGATGAAAAAAAACTTGGGAAATCCTAATACACACTGAGAAAAAATTAGCTATTTGCCAACTGAAATACGGTTACTATAACGCAAATTCGGTTATTACGAATTTCAGTCGGTTGGTAAAACTGAACTCTAGTTTTCACAGCAATACTTATTTAATTCAATTGAATTTTAATTGCTAGACCTATAATATTCAGAAACCTAACAAAAATATCATTATACTAAATGAATTTATAAGTTGTGACTATTAATATACACTTTTCAATTCGGTTGGCACTTTATTTTTCTGTGTGTAGCAACTTAAAATTAGAGGATTTTGTTAGAATCCAACAAACAAGTATAACAAAAACGGCGAGCAATCAAAATTTTTTGTGCAAAAAGTAGCCTACTTCAGGGAGTAATATTGAGGCCACCGGAGGTTTGTAAAGTCCAAATTTAAACTCGATATTATATCTCCTAAGCCTGTTCAAAGTTTCATTGCAATCGCACCACTAAGTAAGAAATGGACAAATTATTTCCAAAAATTTTGTAAAATCTCCCACTGTGCCTTGGCAGTTGCCACATTTGTTTGCTGTTTTTTTGATTTCATTCATAAGTTGATCTATGGTAAAAACAAAAAAGAAAAAACAAACACGTAAATCCCTTTTTTTTGTGGGTTTCTGTTACCTTACAAGGAATGAATCAGCGCGCTGGCTTAAAACAGAAGATGCTAACGTGCCTAGTTGCCTCGCTGGCTGACTGGTGTACTGACTTTGGCTGCTAAAATAAGATCGCGTCGGTGTTTATCAACCCACTATTTGTAAAGCAAGTTCTTATATTCCTGCGTACGTTTGCGTCTAAGGCGGCGACTTACAATAAAGTTACACTACGCGTCGCATCATCATCATCATTTTCATTTGAAGCAAACATTATCGTCGTCGTCGTCACTTTTGTTTCATGATATAATATTAAGAGACGCGTTTTTTAAGTAATTTCATTTAATCTTAGTCGGATCACACTGTTTTATAACACGAATCGTTGTTTTAAATTTTTTTTAAAAAAAAGGCGATGATTTTTTTTTTCTGATTCTGCGCCATTTGGAATATCCCCTGTAATTTTATCTTGGCACGTTCTTTTAGCAGTTTGCGGCTTAAAAATAGTTTGTCTTTGAGTCATAAAAACAAAAAAAAAAATAAAAACAGATTCTGCGACAATTGAGCTTTAAATTTCATTACTTTATTCGTATGAATGCTTGAGTATTTTTACATTTAATACTTTGGCTCATTTTAATGACTGAATGACTGAACGAATGAACGAATGAATGGTTCGGTTCGTTCAGTCTTTTTCTAAATTGCAAATAAAATTTTATTGTCATTTGTAACTTCTCTTGGGGATGGAAGGAAGTTGAAAATGTTTAAGCTGTAGTTAGTGTTTCTTTTTTATAGTTTCGAGTTTCTTTAATGTGTGTGATTGACATGATCGTGATTTACACCATATCTGGGTGCGTAAAGCACCTAAAAAAGTCATTTAAAATGTTTATTACTTTTCTGGAATTAAAGAAGTGAGAAATCATGTGAAGTTAATGGAATAGAGGAAATTTTATAGACTAATAAGTAAATTTCGTTAGGAAACATTCTCAGATTTCGATACATTTTGTACACTAATAAAAAAAAGTTAGTTAGAATAAATTGGTTAGAAATTTTGAACTTCAATGAAATTGTTTAAAAAATCATATGAAGCTGTTCATTGGCTTAGTTCCAATACATTTTTCAAGACATTCATGAAGTGCTTTATTAATTCAAGAAAACTTCTTAGTATTAAAAATTTTTATGAAACTATTTTATAAAATCTATAAACGCTTCATTGTCGGAATGATTCATTAGTTTTATGAAGATTTTTATTAATTCTACAAACATAGACTTTAATGAAACTTGTTTCATAGATTCTATTAAAAGTTTCAGTGGACGAGTTGCAGTGACAATTTTTATTAAAGCTATGCAGAAATTTATTCCTGAGGTGAAGATAATGCTATCAGTATAGTGGAAGGAATTGGAAAAGAAAAATAGTCCCTAGAAATATGGAGGAAAGAATCCAAAATATGCCCTCAAAATATGCACAAAAAACCAAATAATATGCACTACAAATCCGAAAATATGCACTGCAAATTAAAAAAATATGCTCGCACAACTTTTGAATTTTTAAAAATCGATTAATTACTTGAGATTGTTGCTTTAAAATTAAATGACAACTGGATGCTATAGTCAGGTATTTAAATGTGTTCCTTAGTTTACTTTTAATTAAAACTTCATTTTTAGTTTCATATAATATGCAAATAAATTGAAAATATGCAACAAAAAGGCCAAAGACATAAAATATGCATTTATATATACATAAAATGTATATAAAGTCAGCAACATTTTTGCTGGGAGAATCCTTGCAGAAAAATTTCTAATATCAGCAAAAAAAATTAGTAAAATTAGCTAAAATTTTGCTGAAGAAAATTTTTAAAGAAAACTTCATTAGTTACTATACTATGTAGGTAAAGACCACAGCAAATGCAATTAAAAACAAATGAAATTTCACTTAAAGAAAGGACGTTATTTATTATAGTAAAAATTAACCACATATGCAGTAAAAATAAACAAACATTTATTTTTTGATTTTTTAAATAACAAAAAACTACAATAAAAAATTAATGTAAAATCATAAAACAGTCTTTTGATGTGGTTTGTTTTTTTTAGTAAAAAATGTAGGTTGTTTTACAAATGACTGACATTTTACATTAAAAATAAAGAAACTGTATTACAACCGAAACAACTACATATTTTTAAAGAAGAAGTTCCCTGGGTGTATATAATAAAAAAAAAATCAAATAAATTTTTTATCAACAAAATACTAAAAAATTAAAAAAAAAAAAATATTATTAAGGATTCAGAAAAAATAACAAGTTACAACAAATTTTTGGTTGGTGAATAATTTCTATGCCAGATGAATGTATTAAGTTAGTACAGTAACACACAAAAAGTTTTTGGTCCTGTGTGGCTGCAGTCAAATTTTATGGCCGTTTAAAGTTTTAGTTTTTTTCGCCACTACTGTATTGAATAAGCCCCAAAAGGAGTGCAGCAGTTTTTTTATCTAGATTTTGAGTTCTAATGTCCCCAACCGAATTTTAAAAGGCATTTTTTCGTAGAATATGTTAACCCTATATCTGACATTTTCATGGGTCATTTTAGTCCTTTTTCAAGAAATGCCAAAAAGGTATCAGAAAATGTGCATTTAATGGGTTGACATGTTCTGTGACTATGTTCAAATATACAAATAGAGAGACTACACTTCGTATGTTTGTACACTAAAAAATAATTGCAACATGTTGATAAAAATTGTTGCTAAAAACATTATCATCATTAAAAAATGTGAAATTTTAAAAGTTTTTTTTTTAGTTTTTGTTTTTGATGCGAATAAAAGTCTGCACTTGTGAAATCAGCAATCTACAATTTTTTAACAAAATTTTCTGTTGTAGCAAAATTTATGTTAATACTACAGGTTTTGTTTGCTATTTTCAGTCTACAAATATTTAGTAAAAGATTTTTCTAATTTCACAGAATAAAATGCTATTTTCAATTAACTAAAATTCACATCGAATATAACTAAAATTTTGTAAAATTAACAAAATAAAAAAAAAAATCTGCTAAATTTAGCAGTTTTTTCTACAAAGGTAATTTTTAACTAATTTTTAGTAGCTCTTTCTGCTACTTTTACATGTTTATTTCTATGAGTGCATGGAAGTAACCATATGGGTATTATTTCAATACTCTTACTTTCATTTCCTAATAACCCTAAAGTCAAAAATTTGTCTGATATAAACAAATATCAATGAATTGTAAGTATAAATAGCAAAACAAAAAAAATATAAAAAATAACATTTAACCGAAAAATAAAGTATGTCAAGTATTTTATGCCGGTGTAATTTACGATTAATTAATTACCAACTAGAGGCAGAGAGACACAGTAAACAATAAGGAAATTTGATATAAAAAAATGACTACTACCAACAAACAAAACAATAACTGTAACGATATTTAGTTGGGCACACAACGACGACAGCGACAAACAAATACAAAAATAAACGAACGACATGTGGCAATTGAGTTGATACCAAAAAAATATCCAATTTACCACGGTTACGCACACAATTCCTCGCACATATTTTCTGGTAGTTATAAAAATAAAATTTAGTTTTTCATGTTAGTTTAAGCCAGTTTTTTTATTTCGGTTTGTTGGTAAGGGAAACACCTTGCGGTACATTATAAACACAAATAATGTACTCGAGCGAAGAATTCAGTTCTCTTTAAGGGCTAAAAAAAAAAATTATTAAGTATGTACTTAAACTGGCAAGACAACCCTTGTTTGTGGTAACAACTAACAAAAAAAAACTAAATATTGAAAAAAAGAAACGCGATAAGGAAATAAAACTAAAATAAAAAACAGAATATTGAAGAGTAGGGACTGTATTAGGATGTCCCTTAAAAATAGATGTGTTAATAACACACTCCCCAGTTTTATTGCAAAAGGTTTCAAATAGAAGAAGTCGTATTTTTTTGAAAACGTTAACACCTGCCAATTTTAGTCAGAAAATGGCCCAGTTAACAAAAAAATTATATTTTTATTAAAAATTACCAAAATTTGAAATTTTGAAAAATTAAATTTTTAATTTAATTTATTTTATATACTCAAAATTATTCTGATGTTGAACTCTGACTTCATCGAATATCATTAACCCACTTTAGCTCGGCGTCAAAAATTTGATAAAAATTCGTATTTTTTAAAATTATTTTTAAAGTGAAAATGAAAATTATTCAAGTTCGAGGCCATACTCTATATTTCTTTATTAGGATATTGTCCTAACACATAATCTATAGAGCTTTTGTTTTCAAATTTATTCTTTGACCCTTTCAGGAATGTGTTAATAGATTTGTTTCGGGAATTTTCTAGGTTGCCATCATCAGAACACGTTTTGAAAGAGGTAACAATCCCATGCCAAACATCAAACATTCATGTTACCACTTATCGCACTAAATGAGAACTACTATATGAGCTCGAAGTTAAAGATTATCACCATTGATCAAAAAATAAATTGAAAACTTGTTTGTTAAGTGCAAGGTCCACCTCTGGTGGATATTCAATATACGTTTTTTGTTTTTTCTCCTTTTTATTTTTTGTTTCGTTTATAAACAAAAACAGGGCCAGTAAGCTAGACTGTACTTTGTCTTTTTTTTATACAAATTTAGTTTTAATAAAAATTATGTTTTTTGACCTTTAATTGATTTTAAAGATTTTTGAAAATAACTAATTTTAAGATTTGTTTCGCAATTAAAGAACAAAAAAAAAAAAAAACAAATTGAAAAAAATCGTGTTTGTGTGTGGAAATTAAACATACTTTGAATGTTTTCATCAAAGTTTGATAAAAAAAATATCTCCATTTGATAATTATTTTATGTAACTTGATTCAAAGTGGTTTAATTTTTATACTTCAGACCAGAAAAGACCCACTGAAATTTACCAAATTTATCTAACACCTTTTATAATTTTTGGAAAAATATCACTTAAATTTTATTAGACTATAATTATATTTATTTTGATTCAAAAATTCATTAACCCCCAATGGCAAGAGGATAAAAATTACCCATGAAACTTAATTTAAGTTATGCCTACAAGATCATACAGTCTTTAAATGTAACAACAAAATTCCACTTGTTAAAAAAAAAAAAAAAAAAAAAAACGACGAAATTTATAGAATAACATCTTTCAGATTTTTTTTTTAAATTCGTATATGTGATAGAGGGTACAAAATTAACGCATAAGCGCATTTCTTTATTCAAATTATGAATTGCGCTTGTTCGTTAGTTAAATACCCTCTGCCAGATATCCAAATTTAATAAAAAAAACCTGAAATATGTTATTCTGTAAATTTTGTAGTGAGGGTTTTATGGTGAAAGGTGGAAACATTAACCCTATATGGATCAAGTAACACAAAATGCAATGCAGCTAAATTGCAGTTTTCTTTTCCATTAGCTTTTCTGTTGGTGTACTCAGAAGTGACAAACACTAACAAACACAAATCTTCTATTTTTAGACTTTTTTTTATTTTCTAATCTCTTTTCAAACAATTCATTTATTTTTTATTTTACTATAATAATAAAATCAATTACACTTTATATAATATATAAAGATTTACAAAAATTTAAGAATAATATGCTAAAGCAGCAGTTTTAAAATATCTTTTTTTTAATCAACTCGAATATTCGATCAGACGTACTGTTCACCAGAATTATTAGAAGTTCTTCCGTTATAGATCTACACGCATCAATAACTGCTTCTTTTAGATGAAAAACACTTTCATATTGACGGTTTTCTTCGCAAACTCGAAGGGTTAATACAAGCCAAATATTCTCAATGGGTTTTTGATCCGGAGAACTTATATTTGTTGATGATAGCCATAGCATCGTCTGACAACTTACATGTACTGAGGCATTGTCTTGTTGGAAAATTATTTCTTCTTCGTTGCTAACTATTTTCAAAAAATGGCGCGAATATCTCTTCTAGTACTGTGAAGTACTCAAAGCAATTCATTCTTGTGTTTGGAAATGCCAAATCAACCATATCGTCGAAGCAAGAAGCTCCCCAAACTATTAAGGATACGCCTCCGAAATTTATTTTTCGGAAATATCGTGGTTCCTTATGTAGTTCTCTCCAATAGCTGTTAAAACCATCTGGACCATCAAGATTAGACTTTTTCTCATCCGAAAAAATCACCTTTAAAAGAAATTTATGTTTAAACAGTCTTAACAGCAACAGCGATTATTCACTTAACTTTCTTCAGTTGGTTTGTAAATTCCTTTTAGCGCATTCAAGTCGAGCGGCGGGGTAATAACCTTGACATATACATCATCTTTTGGCGATTTGGACACATTTACCTTACATTCATCGAGTATCTGATTGAGACTCTTCAATGAGATGCTGGCACAGTTGATTATTTTACCCCGGTCCCGAGCAGAAAGACTTTTTTCGGATCGTCTGTTTTGTTTTTACCAAAAGCACTCGGATTATTTGCCCAATCTGTGGCAACGCCGTATGAACGGTTTATTTTTTTTTTTAGCAGTTTCCAGAAAACTTAAGCCATTGTTTAAATATGCTAAAATTTGTCCTTTCTCAAAATCACTTAGATTATTGCAAATTAATTAAAATTGCATAAAAAGCAAAAAATGATACTTTAATTATTATTTATTTGCTATTCTTCTTTGTTCACCGTTATATGTAATTCCAATTATGAAACACTAACAAAATATTATTACACAATTGTTCTCTTAAATCAATTAAGTAATCTCTTAAATTTTACATAATAAGAGATCAATAATCATTTTCTTAGAAACATTTATAAGTTTTAAAAAAATTGTTGTACTTTTACAAAAAGTAGCAAAAATCATATGTAATTATAGTTATGCAACGCAGTGTATAGGGCAAGGAGTTTGTTCAGCGAGCTGTAACTCTTTTATTTCTGCGAATTTTTCGCCAACATTTTCACAGTATATGTTCAAACAATGTGTTCAAACTATCGAAATTTCAAATTAAAAATAATAAAAATCTAAAGGTACCCTATGGGGAATGGGACCGGTCCTGCGTGTGCCACAGGATCGGTCCCTTCGTGCCAGAGACCGGTCCTCTGCTAAACCCTACCCTATGTAAACAACTGGCTACTTTAACATGGGCTTGTCATAGAGGGGGTAATTTGTCCTGCTTTAAACCACATAGTGGCATACCACAAGACTAACCAAAGATGGGCAGACCTCAAGACTGTCACAAAAAGGCATGTCGAAGGACTAACCAAAACGGACTAACCACATGACTATCCTGAAAGGGACATGTCGTACAATTTAATAATTTTTAATGTAAAAATTGGCTTTTTCTAGTCAATATGTATACCAGTTAGGAGATATGTCCTACTTCTACCAGTCACGGAACTAGTATTTTTAGATCAATTTAGACTACATAACTCACATCAATTGAAAATAATACTAGTCCTGTGAAAAGTCCTTTTCCAGCAGTCCTGGTTCTTTTAGGTCAATTTTCGCATGCCGATAATTTGTTAATAAACCCAAAACAACACATAAATATCGACAAAAAAAAAACAAAATTAATAATTTTTAGTTTAAAAAATAAACGAAAACTAAACAGCTTCCAATGGGTTAAATTCTGGCCAACTGGCTTTTTCTTGTTAATAAGCATTCTGGTTAAGTGGTATGTCCTCCCTTTACCAGTCACAGAATTGGTAATTTTAGGACAATTGACACTGCTTAACCCACTTAGGTATTAAATTATACCAGTCCTGTGATAAGTCCTTCTTTAACCAGTCACTTTCAGGTCAATTGACTCCTCATTCCCCATAGGTTAGTTAACCCCTTAATGATTTCCGATGAAGTTAGAATTTTAAATCGGAATAATTTTAAGTAGTGATATTAAAGGAATAAATGAAACAAAAAAAAAAATAAAAAATTTTCAAAATTCTGAATTTTGAATTTTGAGAATTTCAAAAAAAAATACCTTTTTTTTGTTTCAAATATGGGACATTTTCTGCAGAAATTTGGCATGGGCTAAGTTTAAAAAAAAGCTCGATTTCTTCATTTAAAACCATTTGGCATTCATAATAATCCATGCTAAAAATCCGAAAAAAATGTCAAAAGTACGAAATATTTTATAAAATTAACAAATATTCGTGTATTTTACGAAAGTTTTTGTTATTTTGTGTGTAAGGTGTAGTGCACAAAAATCGACAAATCGGTTTTTATGGGACATCCTGGTCTGTATATTGTACGACTAGAAACATAAATGTGTAGTTTTAATAACGCATGGTAGTACCCCGTTGGGGTTTTAGTTTTTTACATGTGAACCAGAAATTGTTATTGTTACTATTTTTTTTTTTTTGGTGTTTGCTGTTTTCTTCTGTTTGGAGGAGCGTCGTCATGTCAAACAGATACGCGCATAATTAATGAGCTTTTTATGGGTTATTGAACCACAAATATATGACGACAATATTATATAAAGTTGCCAGTTAAAAGATATGAAAGAAAAGGTAGCCAAAGTATTACCAAACGTACTTTATACACACTACTCCCTATATAAAAGACCACTCTTCGCTTCTTAACAGTAGTGCTTCTTTTTTGAAGTATGTGGCATAGCCGTGTCAAGTAGTTTATGGTAGAATATATTGAAGTTTCTGTTGCTGTTTCTAAAAAGTTAAAAGGCAGTAAATATAAGTAGTCGTCATATGCTTTCATTTTCCTTGAAATGAAAAATATTATAAAAATATAAAAAAAGTGTAGGGTCTCAAATAGTGTTGATTATGAAGTTGAACACCATTAAAAAAAACTTTGCGGTTGCGCTTGGTTACTTTCGCATAAAACTTGAACACTTGACAATAAATTTGATGTTTATTGCTGCGACATTTTCAAGTTAAGTTATCACATAGTAATGCTTTGGCGGCAATTAAACACAAAAACAATACAGTAATTAAATAGACAAGAAATAAGTAGAGTTTGGCTAAACTTATAAGTAACAAAAACCTTCTGCAAGGTGAAAAATATGTATTAACTATATATCATACACTCAAAAACAATTAAAATGAAAACTTATGAGTTCAGAGAATGAATACATATTTCAAATCATGGGGAAGAAGGACTAATATATTTTATACACAGTTAAAACAAATTTGTAATAAAAATGTGGGATATTTTCCTATCACAGGAGCTGTTTAGTGTCCTTTCTGCTTTTACAGATATCAAAATAGTGACTAAAAATTTATTGGCTTAGCTATGGATTTTAGTTACATACTGCATTGTTTTTATTTTTGCGTATACTTTATATTAATTTACATGCATATTACTCATACGCCACATGTACGCTTTGAAAGCTATCTTCTCAGACTTGGGCGATGCCAATTACATTTCATAATCATTCACTTGTAAAATTTTTCTATATCATTAATAATTTCAGACCTGCGCTAACACTTGTGGGCTTAAACACTTCCTTGAAAAATTTTCAATTTTGTCAATACCAGACATGGGACATAATAATAATGCCTGTGTATTTAATTACAGGCCAATTACTTTTTTATGTTCAATTACATGTAATTGGGTGTAATTGAGTAATTGCCCTGTAATTAAATACCCAGATGTTGTAACTAATCCCCATGTTTGGTATTAAAAATTTTGAAAATTTTCCAAGAAAGCGATTAAGCTCACAAGTGTGAGCGTAGGTCTCATATTAATAATGATATCACAATGATTTCACAAGTGAACGATTGTGAAATGTCTATGGCCCTTAATACTAGATTGCTAAACTCAAAAAAAAGTTAGTAAAGTCAGCAAAAAAATTTGCTGGTTCAGCAAAATTTCAGTCAGCTGGGTGCTTTCAAAAAAATTGCTAATGTCAGCTGAATCTTTTGCTGAAAATCATCTAGTTGGGTTTTAGCAACAAAATTAGTAGAATCAACAAAACTTTACAGTTATATTAGTTTTTTGTTTTTATATACATCGAGATTATTTTTATGTTATTTTCAATTTATAACGATCTTTTGCTAACACTTAATTGATTGAAGAATAAAAAATCCTTGCTAAAAGTTAATAAAGGTGTTATGATACTTGCTATTTTTTATATTTTTTCTATATTGGAGAACAGTGCAAATATATTTGCATAGGAAAACTGACTAAGTGTAAAGAGTATGATTATACCATAAAAAATCTTGATATGTCAAACAAATATACGTGTGTTATCGATAAATAATCTTAGACTGTCATAAAATATAAACATTTTTAGCTTAAAATTGACATTTCCAGATTAAATGTTAACACTGCTGCCAACTTTTTTAGTTTTTGATCGAAAATAGCGGGTTTTAACTTTTTTTTTGCGATTTTTAGCTTTTTTTGACGGTTTTTGTGGGAACAAAACGTGGGCAATATTGTTTGTTTTGTTTACATTTTATTTTGAAATAACAAAAAAGTATTTCTTGTTCTTTCTCGCATTTGTTGTTTCTTTCAATCAATCCTAAAAAAATGCAATACAAAAAATAGCAAGTATCATAACACCTTAAAGCTTTTGCTCAAAAAAATAAGTAAGCAGAAAAAATAGTAAAACGTCTTGTAATTCAAATATACTATTTCTCAGCAATTTTTTTTGCTGAAATTGTGTGTTTCAGCAAAAATTTCAGTTGTTCCTATTCAGCACTTAACAGTTTTGAACTAATGTTTTACTTATATTTCATAAATTATAGGCACATTAACAGTGTGTAGGAAAACCAGATTGAAAGATACACAGAATGAAGACGATGTTTGCATGTCGAGATGTAGTATAGACGAGGAAAATTATACTAAAAAGTTCAACTCTTGCAAGACATAAAAAAGTCAACCATGGAAGATTTTTTTGAAAATGTTTCTAATGTGTATTCATTCATATAAATTGTTGACCTAATAAACTTAAATATTGTGTTGCTTCAGGTTTGTCAAAGAAACTGATTATTATTTAAATTAAAAACAAAATAAAATATTTAAATTGAATAATAATAAAATGTATTTTTTATACTAAATTATTATAGTAGTATTTTTTAGAATGTCGAAAAAGTGCAAACAAGTATACCTATAGGTAGACAGACTAAAGCGAAAGAAGAGGACACTCATTTTAGGCACTTTTCTATTTTTTTTTTTACTTTCTCTATTTGCAAAAATAAGTATTGTTTATGTGCATGTCATATATTGTTAATTTTTATGTTTTGTTTTTAGAATTATCAACGGCATTTAGCTTCAGTCTAAATTGTCATCAATTAGACAAACATGTATGTAAGTAGTTGAAATATATTTTTGTTTATGTTACCCCAGAAAAAATAGTGCTTCCAAGAAGCGCTTGCGGAAGGCCTTCTTTGAACCCGAATCGCTTGCTGAAGGCCTTCCAGAAGCCATGATTTTTGTTCGCGATGTCCCACTTGGTAGGTCTCTTTTAAGCAGGTGAGAAGCGCTTCTATCATGTGTTCTAAGAAGCACATAATAGAAGCGCTTCCAGAAAAGCTTCGAGAATCGATTCTTCCTTCAGGGAAGCACAATTTTTTCATTGCATGCCTTCCTCACTGCTTATGTTCATGCCTTCTTTACTGCTTCAAAAGAATGCCTTCAGGGAAGCACAATATAATGCCTTCCAGAAGTGCTTCATAGAAGGCCTTCTTTACTGCTTCATTGCATGCCTTTTTCACTGCTTCTTTTCATGCCTTCTTTACTGCTTCAAAAGAATGCCTTCAGAGAAGCACAATATAATGCCTTCCAGAATTACTTCATTGCATGCATGACGGCGAAGCGCTTCTTTGGAAGCACTGAAAAGAAGTTACTGCTTACAAAATCGAAAATATTTTTTGCTGGGATACATAATTATTTCTATATATTTTCAGATAGTAAATTCATTCATGTCGTGCATGTATGCTCATTTTTAAATTTTTTAATATATTGTCAATTTTATTTTAAAGAATCACAAATATTTTTTTATTATCAGCAAATAAATTAACTAAAGTGTGATTTTTTTTCAAATTTTTTTTGATTTTTTTCAGCCTACTTTATAAAGCAAAAATTTTATTAATTTTTAACAATGTTTTTTTTTAATTTTAAATCAATTAAATGTTAGTAAAACTAAAACTTTTGCTGAATTTACTTTTTTTTTTCCTGAAAATCGGAGAGCTGACATTAGCAAATTTGTTTGCCAGCACCCTCCTGACTAAAATTTTGCTGACTCAGCAAAATTTTTTGCTGATATTACTAACTTTCTTTGAGTGTAGACTGAAAAAACTTAAAAAAAAATGTATAAAAATTATACTTTCGTTAATGTATTTGCTGAAAATTGTAAAAAATGTTTGTGATTCTTTTTTAAATAATTTACAATTAGTTTTAAGTTACAAAATATAAAAATGCTCATACTCCCATATTGACGACATGAATTAATGTAATATCTGAAAATAACTGTGTAGAAATAATTATATATGAATAACTACTTACATCAATGGTTGTCTAATTGATGATATCTTTTAATGGAAGACAAATGCCGTAGATAATTCTGGAAACGAAACGAAAAAATTACCTAATATGACATAACAGAAACATTTCCAAATCTTCTCCACCTTGGAAGAGTTTTATTAGTTTCAGGTTTTCTGCCAATTGTAAGGTCCTTGTTAAACAGTACTACCACATTTAAAACAAACTAACTTTTTTGTGATTTTTTAATAGTGCAACTTGAATTATTTCGCAGAGTTTGAATAACTTTTTCACGCACTTGATTTTAGTTATTTATTGTGAACTAACTATACAACTGATTTTGACAAATCAAAAAATTTTATTATCTGACACAATTTTCAAACATAGTCAGATGAATAAAAAAATATTTATGTAAATATATCGCAAAGAAAGTTATAAAGAAAAATGTGTGTTAACGTTTATTTTCGTGCACATTTTATATCGAACAAATGAATAACAATTTAAATAAAACTTAAAAAATCGGATAATTGTAGTAAATTATTTTGAACAACTATATAGAAAAGTTAAAATTGTTACATTATTACTTTGAAAAATAAATGTATTTTTTGCTGTTTTTCTTGTAACTTTAAACTTTTTCATGAAACTACTTAATAATCTGAGTGTAACAACCAGGGAACGGAAATTCATGCAAATGCATGTTTTCTTCCTTAATTCTGAGAACAGGGAAAACAAAATATATTTGCGAATCAAAGACTTTTGCATTAAAAATGTATATTTTTGTACAATTCTCTTAAAACGCATATTTGTATTACATATTTTTACGTATTTTGCTATTTTTATTGCATATTTTTACTTATTATGCATATTTTTTTATTAAGTTTTTCTTAGTTTTTCGTAAAAAATCATTTTTAACAGTATTTTATATTTGACCAAAGAACATACAGACTAAAGAGTATCAAAGCTTCTCAAGCTCTCTTAAGTATGCTCTTCATTTATTTAGTGGTTTTATTACATGCGAATTTTTCAATAGAAATAATTAATATTTTGTGTTAATTGTACAAAACCTGTGCAGAGAATATAAAGGGTCCGCCAAATAACTTTTGTTTTTTTTTGAAAATGCTATAAAAAAAAACTACTGAATATTTTCTCAAATTTCTTTTTTTATTTGAAAGTACAATCGTTCCGGTTAATAATTGAAAATAATTTCATTCAAATGGCTGCCTCGGCTGGCCTTGCAGTAGCCTACACGATCGGTCCAATTTTAAGCACATTATCGATTGTGTGCAGCTGTATTTCACCAATGGCTTCACGAATATTGTCCTTTAAAGCATCAATTGTCTCTGGCTTGTTGGCGTAACACTTATATTTGACGGGACCCCACAAATAATAGTATAACGGTGTCAAATCGCAACTCCGAGGTGGCCAAACGACATCAGCTCTGCGGCTGATAATGCAATCTTCAAAAACAGAGCGCAAAACATCGAGTGTAGCTTCGGCTGTGTGGCACGTAGCGCCGTCCTGTTGAAACCAAATGTTGCCAATATCCTCCTCTTCAATTTTTGTGAACAAAAATTCGTTCAACATGGCCCGATAACGATCGCCATTGACTGTAACGGACACTCCTTCCTCACACATTCTGCAACATTACCATGATTTTCAAAGTAATGTCGCAATATTTCCCATCGTTGTTCAAGCGTATGCACAACCATATTCATTCAGCGGAAGGATAAAACTAATTATCTGTCAAATCAGACATGAGCTAAGTGTTACCATTCACGAAATAAGCACTAGTTGAAAAAAAGCGTTAGATGACGGACCCTTTATAAAACATTGCAAATTAACTTTAAAATTTAATTAAAATTGATTGAAAATATAAAAATAATTAAATTTTAAATTTAAAAAAAAAAATTAAATGCATATTTTTTAATTTTTAGTGCATATTATAGGCACCTAAAGCACTCATGTTTAGTACATAAAGTTCCTGTCCCTGGTAATAAAAAACATATATAAAGTTTACTTGAACACGCAATGTATAATTGTTTGTAAAAATCACTATTTAAAACAACTGTTACTAAAATACAGTACTCTTAGTTACTTCTTGAATAACTGTCAAAAACAAATATTTTACATTGTCTGTAGTAAAGTGACCAGAGAAGGCAAAGAATAAGTAAAAAATAAAAAAAAAAACATTTTACGCGAAGAAAATCTGAGAAAGGCAATTTTAAAGCTCAAAAATCATAAGACAACCCAGTTTTAAGCCCAAAATAAGCAAATCTAAGCAAGAATGCAAAAAAAAATATTTTAAAAATGCAAATTCGCTGCTCTGACAATTACAGTTAGAAGTTACTATTACTGTTAACTACACATATGACTGACACTGATTTTGATCTAACAAAGTGTATCTTCAGAATGGCAATAATATGTTGAACTTCATATTTTATTTAAAGTACTCGCATATCAAAGTAAATGAATCGATAGCCTCCAAACAAAATGGTTTATTCTTATCACTCCTAAATATTCATTTAAATGAACCCAATGAACTTTATCCTTTTTTTATTTAAAAACTACCACATAACAAGTGATTTTCAGTTCATAAGGAGGGGGGTTAACTGGAGGTCTTAACACACTTATCTTAACAAGCACAACTATCAAATAGACACAAAACACATCAGCAGCGACAACGACAACAGCAGCAGCAGCATCATCATCAACATCTAACGCTAAACAAAACAACAGACAATCTTGATAAGACATTAAACAATAAAAAGCACAACAATTTTCTCAACTCTCTCTAAAGGGGTAAAAAAAGATACTAAAAAGGAGGAAGGAGTTTTTACAATCATCAATAAATTTATTGTACTAAAGAGTTGAATAAAATTAAAATTTTTGTGAAAAAAAGAAAATTAAATTTTTTGTATGATTACATAAATGAAAATTGTGCGTAAAATACGAAATACAAGACACACTCACTGGCAATAATAGACAGAATGTCCTTAGGGTCCTGTTAATAACAACACAGTTATTAATGAGCATAAAGAGTATAAATAATTACAAATTTAAAACAATGATAATGAACATAAAAAGTGAGTGGGGAGGTAGATGCCAATGGAAGAAGATGGTGCTGATGATGATTGTGAAAAAGTTTATTAATTTAAATTAGCTTTAAAAATGATTGCAATAAATATAAAAATAGCTATAAATTACACCACTCAACAAATTTAAACTTTTTCTGGGACGAGTCCTTAAAATACATATTTTTATAGACGTAGGTACGCTATATCCAAATCTTTCAAAGAATGGAGCAAAATTGATTATTACTAGGTTTTTTGTTAAAGTTATGCCTATTATATAGGCTCTACCTTTTCTAAAACGGGTTCTGATGAGATCTTTAGCCAGATCGAAATACTAGTATCAACCTAGCTAATATGTTTGATTTGCTTTATTTTTGTAAGTATACGGAGGTTGAAAGCTCGTTATAAATTGAAAATAACATAAAAATAATCTCGATGTATATAAAAACAAAAAACTAATATAACTGTAAAAAATATTACTTGAGCCAGAGTACACACTAAAATTTTTTTATATAAATAGAACATTTTTGGTCTTCAAAGTTTAGTAACGTCATGATGCTTGTTAGGAAAAGACCACGTGGTTGATTACTAAGAAGACAAGAATGGAGCAAAATTGATTATTAATAGGTTTTTGTTAAAGTTATGCCTATAATGGAGGCTCTAGCTTTTCTAAAACTTCGGATTCTGATGAGATCTTTAGCCAGATCGAAATACTAGTATCAACCTAGCTAATATGTTTGATTTGCTTTATTTTTGTAAATATACGGAGGTTGAAAGCTCGTTATAAATTGAAAAAAAAAATAATTCTCATTAGAAGTTTTTAAAATATCGCTGTTTATATATTTACATCATTTACCCGATTTTGCATATATTTTGTTTAAATTCTCGAAATTTACCCGCAAAATCATGCAATTTTTTGAAGAATTTAAATATACACAAAATTGTCTTTCATTTTGGGTATAATATGTCGGTGTTTATTTCAAGATATTTTACCAGTGTTGCAAGGAAGTTGAAAATTTCGCATGTAAAGTTTTCTCCATTTAATGTTGTGTATGCTAAAATAATTTTAAATTTTATAAATATGCGTAAACTAGATATTCCACTGAACTCATTTCAATATTAAAATTTAAAATCCATTGAAAATATCTTGAAATATTAGATATATAAATTAAGTACAGGGTGTTTCAAGTTCGAGTTTCTTTTTCAAATGCAAATTAAACACACATTTTGAATAGAATTTTAGTATCTGTTTATTAATATATGTCGTAGAGGATCTACCATTCATAAATAATATATACCAAATGTCCCCCGCATTCACTATTACACATGTCGATTTTGGAGGTTTCACTGGGCCGTTTTTCTTTGAAAATGCAGCTGGAAATGCGCTTACCAGCTACGGATTACAATATCATGATATTATTGATCATCAGCAATAGGCCACGAAAAAGTTGTTTACATGTCGTAACAATAGACCAAGAAAAAGTTGTTAACATATCGTAACCCGTTAAAGGTAAATGGCCAAATAACACCACCAGACAAAAATGCGCACCCAACAGTAACACGAGAATCGACATGTGTAAGCGTACACTTGGTGGACATTTGGAAGATATCATTTATCATTCATAAATGGTAGACCCTCTACGACATATATTAAGAAACAGATAAAACATTTTTATTTAAATTGTGGGTTTAATTTGCATTAGAAAAAAAAGAACTTGAAACACCATGTATGTAACGTAAATATAAACTGCATTATTTCAAAAACTAAAAATGATAATTTTGGTCGATTTGGATTTAGCATACCTAAATCTGTTAGAAAATATGTCTTATAAAGATACACAAAGGATATTATGTAGGTAAAGACGACAGCAATTGTAGTCAGAAACAAATGATATTTCACCTGAAGAAAGGACGAAGAACATTTCATTAATTTTAACTGACATTTGTCATTTGCTGTTACTGTTCAAAAAATGACTAACAATTGTAATAAAAAAATAAACAAACATTAATTTTTTTTTTTTATTTATTAATTAATAACATATAACTAAAAATAATATACCAAGGAATAGCTACAATTGCCTTCGGCGCGTTGTAACAAAAACAGACAAATGCCTCTGGTGGGAATCGAACCCACGACCCCCGCACTGATAAGCCAGCATGCTACCAACTAGCCTACCGGGGCGCACATTATTTTTTTTTTAATAACAAAAAATGACTGTAAAAAATTAATGTAAAATCATAAAACAGTCATTTGATGTGGTTTGTTTTTTTAAATGAACTGCAAGGCTAGTAAAGAATTTAATTTGTTCTATAAATGACTGATATTTACATTAAAAATAAAGAAACTGTATTACAACCCAAAAAACTACAAATTTTTAAAGCAGAAGTTCCCTGAGTGTAGGTTTTGCAAATAGTTGAAAATTCTTCAGTAGTAATGTTAATAACATATTTTTATATGAAGAGAATTTTATTTACTGTGGTATTTGTAGAAGGTAGAAAATTAGTTTAAATTTCAAGATCTCTACTAAATAATTCACGACATTCGCAATTGAATTACAATTTTAATACAAAAATTTGTTCAGAAAATGTCTAGTTTATGCACAATGATAAAATTTAAAAATTTTTTGTCATGTATCAAATTTATAAGGGTAAAACTAAAAAAGTACAACTTTCAACTTCCTTGCAATACCAGTCCGATATTCTTATACAAACACCGACATGATTATACTTAAATTAAAGATAATTTTGTGCAGGTTTACATTCATAAAAAAAATGCATGCTTTTGCTATGAAATTTTGAAAAAATATATAAAATATACAAAAAAATTAGTAAAATGATGTAAAAATAACGACCGAGATATTTCAAGAACTGCAAATGAGATTTTTTTGCCAATATTTGCATCCGGCATACATAGGTCTATTAAAAAAGATGTGTCCCAAAGCCAGGATTATTTGGCCGTTGAGTAGTGTTATTTCAAACAAAAGAGGTGGGCTGTTATATGACGATCATTGTAA
Organism: Delia radicum; assembly: GCA_021234595.1. Lineage (NCBI taxonomy): Eukaryota > Metazoa > Arthropoda > Insecta > Diptera > Anthomyiidae > Delia > Delia radicum. Next base: position 15,044,237 of record CM037853.1, on the reverse strand, counting down.
TAATCCCCGGTATTCCTAGAATTAAATGCACAACCTACATTGTCTCCATTATAAATTTCTGTTAACGAAGAGACAAATGACTTTAGATGCACACGTTTTCTGGCGGTTATTTGGCTGGCTTAAATTTAGGGTAGGCTCAAATATTGTGAAGTTTTGTGTTGAAAATTGATTGTTTACTGGAAGAGAAGACTTATGTAAACTTCAACAGACATTCTTTCTTCATCATCTTCATCAAACGCACCTACTCAATACAATTGTTTCTTTTGGATTTTCTACGCTTATTTTTTCAATTTTGTTAACAAAGGACTTTGGAGCTAAAGCACGCACAAATTGAGAAAATTTAACGCACTGATGGATGTATAGTTTTTTTTTCTGAATGTGATTTACTCAATTTTTATACGAATAGTTGGAGTTTCTTTATGCTAAAAAAAAAAATAACAAAATGAAACGAAATAAAAAAGATAAAGAATATGTCAGAAATGTGTAGTTATATGCTAAAGAAACGTGCAGAATGCTCGAATATGTGACTCTAAAGTAGATATGATCTTTTGCGTACCATCACACTAACATCACCATCAACAACCTATTGAAATATAATATGACGGTGAATTGATAAATAACTAACAGGGGAAGTCTTCACGGATAAGGGTCTATCCCAGAATAGGAGTCTAACTAGACTTTGTAATTGAGGTGATAAACGTAATAAGCGATTGGTAAGATACATTGGGGGCACAAATATTGGGAAGTTATAAATGGATTTCAAAATTATTCGAAAATATTGTGTTTGGTAACTTTTTAGTATTTTTATGCTTTATAAAAAACTGGAAGAACTAAACTATCTTAAATGAATTAAGGACTTTTGACATTCTGTGACATATTCTAAGACATGATTACGCATTATGATTTTGAGGGGTCTTCTTCAAAATCTTGAACGGGAGAAAGTTTTAAACAGAAGTTATGCATAATCACAAAGAATAATAGATACATTTCTGGGTTTTTAGTCCAGCAAAGAATATGTGTCGTCTTGTATTGCAGTTTCTCCCTCACTAGGTAAGAATCCTGTCTTTAGAGGCTGGCAAAAAGGACTCAACCCGGGACTGGTTCTCTTCGATTTCTTTACAACCTTGATTGTAGGATGTTCCAGAAGTGAATATCATCCCAGTTACCTTTAATCAAGTAATCGAATATGGTGGACCCTCAGCCTCACAAGTGACCACATCAATGCAAATATTCATACTTCCAGGAAGCCAAAGATGTTCTGAAGTAGCGAATCAAGGTTTGCAATAATTGCAAAAAAAAAAAACGTGAGATTCTCCTTCACAAATACAGACTGGTCATATCTTGTATGAGCGGCCTAGGTTCTGCATTACTGTCGAGGAGAATTAAATAATATTGCATGAAATTCTTTTTCTACCTAAATGTCTTGCGACTTAACTCTCTCTATTCAAAAAATTTATAGGTATTCATGCAATAAGTGCATCTCCAGGGTTGAGTATTTTTTGATTCATGTTTTCTTGGAATTTTACGATTGTAAATGCTGGAAATAAACGATAGTTAATCGCAGCCGCGGGAAACCCATCACTGGTTCTTCGTTGTATGTGAAAGTTTAGTTGATTGGTCAGAGAATGCGTTATATCTCTTTCGGACCAAGAATATATCGAGTTTGATCAAACCGATATATCTAGCTGACAGTAAAGATATTGGAAAGAATTTGAAGAAATATTGCATCGAAGTTTGCATCCAATTCGGGATATTAGAAAATCAGAGATCTTTGGTGTGGGTGTGAGGAATTTGACAAAAACCAAATTGAGTTTTGAGCCTGTATGTCCGTTGAGAAAAGGTTGACTAGACTTGAATGTGCCGTGATGTAATGTGAAGTTTTGAGGATGTATGTCCGTTGAGGAAAGGTTGACTAGACTCGAATGTGCCGTGATGTAATGTGAAGCTCGAAGAACTTAGATCAAGTTCCTGAAGGCATATGAATAGAGCCGTAAAATCTCGAAGGAAAGCTGACTAAAATATGACTTACTCTCAAACGCAGAAGAATTATAAAAATAAACTGCGACAAGCTTAACTGGATTCTTATTAAGCATTCGGCTAATAGAGCCAGACGGCAATAATATGATAGATCCAAAAGCAAAATAATTAAACTTTAATATACAAATTGTCAAAAGCACTTGAAAAGTCAATTGGACAAAATTTTAAGAAACATTTTATTAAGATTTGTGTGCCATTCCCGAACTCAGAATTAAAGAGATCTTTGGGTTTAAAAAACCAATAAGCAGCTGTACGTCCGTTGAGTAAACAACACTCCTCTGTTAATTATTGGAAAGTATAACTCAAGTGCATCTCCAGGGCTGACAATTTTTTGACTTATTTTTTTCTGGGATTTTACCGATTTAAAATGATGTAAATTAACGAAATTTAATAGCAAATGTGATGAGCACATTACTGCTATTTTCATCTCATTGGTCTGAAAATGCGTTGTATCTAGGGTTGCCACTTCCCACAACCCAGCCAGCTTGACACTAAGCTCAAATGAGCTTGATTTTAAACAAATATCTTGACAAATGTTGGTACTTTTTAAGTTTACAATTAAAATGAATTATGGGTTTTGGGAAAAAATATAATAATCAGTGTTGAGGTTTGCTGGTTAAACAATTGATAATAAATTTTTTAAATTTTAAAAATTAAAAATATACTTTAAAATGTAAACAAGTGTTTTAGCTTAACAAAATATATTTTATATTGACACTTTATAAGACCTAACAAATATTGAGAATCCAGCTCATTCCAGGCCCTGTGGCAACCCTAGTCGTAAACCGATTACTATAGCTGGGAGAAACCGAATTTGAAAAAAAGATCTTAGCAAATTAGAGACCTTTGGGGTAGAGTCTAAGAAATTTGACAAAACTCAAACTGGCGGATACGAGGCTGTATGTCCGTTGAGAAAAAGTTGACTTTGCTCCTCTGTGATGGAAAATGAAGCTCCAAAGCTAAATTCAAGTTCCAAAAGCCATTTGAGTAGAGCCATTAAATCTTAAAGAAAATCTGACTAAGGAATTACTCACCATTGCAGAAGAATGATAACTGGAATCTTATAGCGCATTTTGTGAGGTTTAGGCAAAAATATGTTACATCTATAAGTAAAAAAATAAAGTTGAGAATTAAAATTGGCAGATTGAACAAAATTTAAGGAAATATGGTATTAATATTTGCATGCCTTTGGAATCTAAGAAATTGGGAAAAACTCGAATTGGCTGTATGTTCGTTGAGCAAAACTAGACTAGGCTCATCTGTTTCTTAGTGGAACGTATAGCTCAGAAAGATTGGAAAAATTTGCGGAAGGCGAAGTTTTTGTGAGGCAAAGAATACAGTCAGAATCTGTAAGATATTTGTGTAAAAGATCTTACGTAAATGGCAAACCGATAACTAAATTGGGCAAAAACCCTAGAAAGGCGGATTGAAAAGAATTTGAAAAACTAAAAACATAAAGACATTTAGAGGCTAAAAAATAAGCTATGAGTATGTATGCCGTTGAAGGTAAGCAGATTATGATAATATATTCTTTGGCTAATCGAGATGTTAGCAAAGCATAGGAAAAGTCCTTGACGACGTCTTAATAAAGACTTCAAATTTTGAAGAGATGCCTACCAATACAATTTTTTTTTTTTTAAGGAAAAGCAACACTCTATAAATTCTTCCTATTTATTAATGTGCTGCTTTCTTTGGAAAATTGGATAGTGGAGAGAAGAAAGGTTTGAAAAGATGAGGGCTTCAAACATGATCACACTGTAATTGCGAGAGATGATAAGTCTTACAACAATTGTTGCTCGAAACCTGATGGAGAGTTTGCGAACTTATTGAAGCTTTTTGGTTCATTGCCCTGATTCCTTATCTTTCTTTGGTGTAGTTAAGTGCTATGGTAACACCGAAGGACGTAGAGTGGACCTAGTTTTTGTGAAATATATTTAAAGTCTGTAGCACGCAAGATGTTTTTTGAGGAAGTCCAAAAGGACGTGAACTGTCCACCCTACTGTAGTGTTTCGTGGTCGAAGAAGATTCGAGTTTTAAGTGTCTTGGCTTTTGACCAACATATTCTACTCTAATTCTTCCTTATCAAACTACTTATCAATTAACCCACGTCTATTACTTCCATATTTAAGTAACTCCCAAAAAATAACATACAAATAGAATAGAATATATGGGGGCTTAAACAGACGAAGACGAATTGTATTGAAAAATGTGTTTTTTTTTTTTTTTGTTTCGTATTTTATATTTTCTTCATTTGTGTTTTTGATGGCAGTTAAAATTGTCGTCATTCATACGTTTGTATTTTCATGGTTTGACTGACTATCTCTGGATCGATGTTTGGGCTGGTTGTTAGGACCGATAGTATGTGACACTCTGTTCAGTTCGGAGCTGTTGTTATTTTCTTTTTCTGTATCTTTAACTTATTGTTGTGAAGTATTGTCTCTTCAAATTCAGTTGCGTAAAGTCAATGCTCCTTCTGTGGAAGCACGTAGCATTTTTGTATAGAACTACAGCTAAAATGACAAACGTTTCAAATAGGGTTTGTATTATTTTATTCTACCATTGAGTAAGAGATACAAACTCAGTACTACGAGCATGTTTACACTCGCATGTATGAAATGTTTCAACCAACGCTTTCATATCATAATGTACTCATCATCATTCGTTGTCGTTGGATTTGTCGTTGCTGTCGTCATCTTTTGGTTCAGTCAAAACCAGCAACGACGTTGTCGTTCTAAGTTCCCTGTTAAACGCATAGCTGCGTTATATACGGTAGATCACGTTTGGTGAAGGCTTCCGGTTGATGATGTACATTCAAACATCATCAACAACAACAACAGCAACAACAATAATACTACTGTCACTATATCAGTCAGTACCCCAGCTAGTTGAATTAAAAAAAAAAAAAATCAGCGGTCATTGGTAGAATATTTACTATGGGACCCTGTGTTCATTCTTTCAATATCCAACAGCACGTTATTTTAAGAGGTTTGTTCATTTTTTTTAAAAGCTGCCAAAAGCAGTAAATTTATATGGATGTGTGTGTTTAAATATATTCGAAAAACTCTAATACGACAAATGTCACAAGTCGCATACTGTAACGTATTAAGGCTAAATTACGTGATTTATAAAAATTAAAAACAATAATAACAACAATATTCCGATACAAGAAACCCGGATGAAGAACTTTTAAAATCAATAATAAACTTTAATTTTTTAAATAAATATCCAGCAGAAATTCCATAGGCCCCCAAAACTTATAAACTACATACTGCCATATGTTGAAATAAACGATTTTGAATTCGGTTGGTTCGCGATTTGGGTAAAAACCAAAAGTGAAAGAAAAGGAATCAGAATTGAAATTTCAAAAATTGTCGATTTGAAAAGGATAGTTTTTTCGTCATCATTTCAGCAGTTATTTATTAAACTACTTCCACATTACTGTAACTTTTTGTCATGGATCCAAATTTTGCTGGGATGTTTTATAAAGGGTCCGCCATCTAACGTTTTTTTTTTTCAACTAGTGCTTATTTCGTGAATGGTAACACTTAGCTCATGTCTGATTTGACAGATAATTAGTTTTATCCTTCCGCTGAACGAATATGGTTGTGTATACGCTTGAACAACGCTGGGAAATATTGCCACATTACTTTGAAAATCATGGTAATGTTGCAGAATGTGTGCCGATACACCCAAAACGAGTCACTGTTTGGTGCGGGTTTTGGTCCAGAGGCATAATTGGCCATTTTTCTTCGAAAATGAGCAAGGAGTGGTCGTTACAGTCAATGGCGATCATTATCGGGCCATGTTGAACGAAGTTTTGTTCACAAAAATTGAAGAGGAGGAATTACAGATGCACACAATCGATAATGTGCTTAAAAATTGGACCGAACGTATAGGCTAATGCATGGCCAGCCGAGGCAGCCATTTGAATGAAATTATTTTCCATTATTAACCGGAAGGATTGTACTTTCAAATAAAAAAAAAAAATTGAGAAAATGTTCAGTAGTTTTTTTTATAGCATTTTCAAAAAAAAAAAGTTATTTGGCGGACGCTTTATATGTAAATATATATCGTCCGTTCCACAAATGGCAGGCCTAAAAATTAATTTAGTTTGACCTTGGGTTTTCCGATTTGAATTATATTTTGCTCGCAGACACTCTATGGAGCCACTTAAAGATTGTTTTTTTTTTAATTTTCTTGAAATTCGATGAAATAAATATTGGCGATTTTCTTTTTTTCAAAAATAAAAATATTTTAAATTCGTAGCTTCTTTAATATTCAGCAGAATTATACACACAAAAGGGACGCATGAAAGTTTTGCAAAATATTCTCTTTTCTGCTGAGATGCCAGCTTTGGCGATTTTTATATTTTAAATAGCAAAAACCAGGCTATTTAACTTTTTTTTCATGGGACACTTTAATTATGTTCATGTTTTATAATTTTCAAAATTTAATACTATCAGAGCAAACAAAGAATTTGTTATTGTATAAAAAATAACAAGACATTCATGCTCTCCTTTAGTACGCATCTTAACTTTTATATTGAGGACATTTTTTGGCGTCAGCAATTTATTTTTAAAATCAATTTTTCTAAAAGTTTGCCACTCTCGATTTAAAATATGCCAAAATATGTTATTTTTACCAGAAAGTTACTCCTTCTCTATTTGGGTGCCGAGGTTTGACTATTTTTAAGGATTTTTTTTAAAAAAGCTTATAGCTTAAATTTTTTTATTTTTTTGTTAGTTTTAAGATTTCTTATACGCAGGCAATATTTGTAGTTGTAATGCAACATCTTTATTTTTAAGTGAAAACCCACTCATTTGTAGAAGAAATTTCAGTTTTAAAAAAACAAACCACATAAAATTACTGTATTATGATTTTACATTAATTTTATACAGTAGTTTTTTTTATTTAAAAAATAAAACAAATAAATGTATGTTTATTTTTTACTGCATATGTGGTTCATTTCTACTACAATTGCGATTCATTTTTGATCAGTAAAAAAGAAATAACAATGTTAGTTGAATTTACTGAAATTTAAGTCGTCCTTTCTTCAATTGAAATTTCATTTGTTTTTACATATTTCTGTTTTAAAACTATATGTGTAAAAGGATAAACACCTAAGCCCGAAAGTCGGATTGTTGTGCGTTCTCATGTCGCGGAGGTTCTCGTCCCTACCTAAATTAGAAACTCTATCCTGTTGACGAAATGACTTACTCTCCTCCAGCCCAGTGATGCCACAAGTTACGTTTGTTATAAAAACTCCCTATTTTTCCCTACACCCAAAAATCTGTTCCCTACATTTTTCAATACGCCATAAATATATGGAATCTTCAATCCAATTTTTTTTTTAAATCAAATGTCCATGAAGTAATTCTATTCTATAAATTACTACATTTACAACATACTGAGTAATTTGGCATCATTATTGCAGGATGTAATTAAATCGTCTGTCAAAAGTTGTGAACCTATGGCCATCGATATTAGAAACATGTTCCTCACCTAGACAAATACTAATTATAACATGGCATTACTACAATAATGTTTAACACGAAATTATTAGTCATCTCGTTATACTTCAACAACAAATTTTATCCGTATTTGAACTAATTTTTCGACCATAAATTTAGTAATTCGTGATTCACGAATTTACAAATTTTGTCAGATTATTTAATCCGCAATTATTTTTAACCATTAATTTTTGTGTCTCCGCTATCAGTCTCACTTTTAGATCGTGTTATTTTCTCACATTTTTTTATATCCCAATGTATAATAGGAGTCCGAAAAGAGCCTTCAAACCTTGTGAAATCATGGCTACATGAGGGCGTTTTTCTATGAGGATGAAGTCTCTTTCTGAGCGCTCTTTTATGACTCATAAATATGAGCATTATTAAGCATTTCTGAGTTTGTTTAAACATTTATGATTAATTTTTGAGGTATATGTGAGTGTTAAGAAAATTTTTAATTGGCTTCATAAAATTAAGCCAGTTATGATTCACATATGACTCCCAAATTTGACTGCTCGATAAATTATCATATTTTAGAATCTTTAATGAGCCATAATTTCTGAGCGTTTACACATGTGTTGGATGGGTTTATAGTCATAAAATAGGATATGCTTCGAAAACTAAGCGAGATAAAGCAAAAATCGACTTTGAGAACGTCCAGTTTTCGTCGGGGATGACCAGTTTTAGAGCGCAATGTGCCGTGTGCTGGCGACACACTGAACTGGACGAAATTTGTCACGTTTTGAAAAAAAAAACTAGTTTTTTCATTAATTGTCACAAAAAAGAAAAAATTCGACAACTTGAGCTCTTATTTTGGTACACTCTAAAAAATAAGTCAGTAGAAAAATTAGTAAAACTTCTTGTAAATCAAGGATACTATTTTTCAGCAAATTTTTTACTGAAACTATGTTTTCAGCTAAAATTTCAGTTATAATTATTCAGCACTTAACTGTTTTGAACTAACATTTAACTAATGTTTTACTAATTGATTTTGCTAATAAAATTGTGCTGATAAGCACACTTAAAGTGTTTACGACAACCACATTGAAGATATATGTAGAATGAAGTAGATGTCGCTGCATGTCAAGATATAGTTGAGACGAGGAAAATAATACTAAAAAGTACAACTCTTGTAAGACATATAGAAAAATCAACAATGGAAAGTTTTTGTATCTGTTTTTCATACATAAAACAAAAAGACTTCAAAACAATGTATATCGTATACATATGAATTGTGGATTAAAAACACTTCAATTTTGTGTTATCACCGCTTTGTCAAAGTAATTGTCTATTAAATAAATTATTGACAAAATAACATATTTAAATTTACTAAAGATTAAATGTGAATTTGTAAAATAGATGATTATAGTGAACAATAATGTAGTGTATTCAAATTGCAAACAATTATTTCAAATTAATAAAACTATAAGAAACCTGTAAAAAATAAAAAAAAAATGGAGTCATTAGAAAGTTACAATCACTACAAAAAATCTTTCCGCTACAATTTCAAATATTCTTGTTTGATAAATTGATGAAAACAAAATTTTACTATAATTTCACAATGTTAGCAAGTGAAAAATATTTGGATTTTGTCTAAAGAACGAGTATAATACTGGACTTAACTCCAAAGTTCTAACATTTAAATATTCGTATATGTTTACTTTAAGCTATTTTTAAAACAATGTCGGTTGAATTTCTAGAAATATTTACTTCAATTTTAATTGCCAATTTTCCCTAGACAATTTTCAAATAGACCACAATGATTACCTCAACCCAGCCCGTTCATGACAAACACACTAACAAGGTGCCAAATGTACTCTGTTAGTTAAAATAAAAAGAAACAAATGAACTTTTATTACAACACACATCGTAAAATAACAGTAACATACGAGGAACATGCAAAAAAGTCACATATACACACCAGTACATATGACACAACCACAAACACATAATGGGGAGTTTTAAATACAAAGATGAGCATAAATGTATAGAGATGAGTGTTTGTGTGTGAAATTTATGTATGTGTGTTTAAAGTACAAAGGGTTAAATACGTTACGCATCTGCCTATGCAAAATTATTAAGCTCCCAAAAGGGCTGTTTAGTGTGTTACACCAACAACATACATTCAGCAGAAAAACCAGAAAACTGTAAAAGATAAACAGGAAAATATCCTTACAGAAGAAAAGGGCAAAAAACCAACAATTGCAATTTTATGACAATAAAAAAGTATGTGTAATATTGTAAGGGCAAACATTAAACCAAAAAACCTGCGAAAGTGAAAGAGATAGAGTGGCCTACGGTTACACAGACACAAATATGCAAAAGACAATTTATTTTTGATTACCATAAAAAAAGTTTAAAAAAAGTCTTAAAGTTAAGGAAGAGATAAAAAAAAAGATTTAGCAAACTAAAACTTTCAGATTGGTATTTAAAAAAAAAAAAAAAACAAAAAAATATGAGGTATTTCAAAAATTGTCGACACTTTGAAGTAAACTATTTTCAATTGTTTTTTTTTTTTTGTGGGTATAATTTTTTGTGTATGTGTTAGCCGGTGTTTAAGCATAAACTTATGAAGTCGTATCCCGATTTTGGTGAGCTGGCATTAACTTGGCATACCTCAAACTGTATTAAATTACCCAAGTAAAAAAAAATTATGTGGGGCACCATCAAATTATATATAAATTAGATATGCGATCAGATCAAATTCGATCAGAAAAATGAGAACATATAATTGTATATAAAATACATCAAATTGTATCGAATTAGATCTAATACTATACAATTTGATGTATATAAGATACAATTTCATCCGAATTTTGTCCCAATATAAATTTGTGTGTATTATACCGTGCGATAGTAGTTTCCTAACATGGACAAAACAATACCCTATGGACAATGAGGAGTAAATTGCCTTTAAAAGACATATTCCGGTCCGGGACTGGTTAAAGTAGGACATATTATGAAACTAGTACAATTTTCCTTTGATGTGGGTTAAATGATGTCAATTATATTTAATGAAATGGTCCCATGACGAATGAAAAGGAGTTATACCACTCAACAAGCACTGTCAGCCTTACACTCAAAAAATAAGTTCGTAGAAAAGTTATTAAAACATCTTGTAAATCAGGTATACTATTTTTCAGAAAACTTTTTGCTAAAATTATGTTTTAAACTAAAATTTAAGTTATACTTATTCAGCACTTAACTGTTTTCAACTAATGTTTTACTAATATTTTACTAATTTATTTTGCTAAAAAAAATTGTGTTGATTAGCACATCAATAGTGTGAACGACAACCAGACTGAAAGATATACTCAGAATGAATTAGATGTCGCGGCATGTCACGATGTAGTAGTGACGAGGAAAATTATACTAAAAAGTACAACTCTTGTAAGACATAATATAAAAAAAAATCAACCATGGAAGATTTTTGTATCTATTTTTCATACATAGAACAAAATTGTGGATTAAAACAACTTAAATTTTGCGTCATCACCGGCTTGTGAAAGTAATTGTCTATTAAATTAATAAAAGAAAAAATTAAATATTTAAGTTTAATAAATATTAAATGTGTATTTGTAAACTAAATGTTTATATATATTAATAATCTTGTGTGGTCAAATTGCAAACAAATATGCAATAGGTAGACAGACTTAAGCGAAAGACAATGCCACACATCTTAGGTAGTTTTGATATTTACTTTTTCTTATTGCAAAACAAAGGGTTGTATACGTCATATTCTGTTATTTTTTCGTTTTGTTTCTAGAATTATCTACGGCATTTGCCTTCCTTTAAAAGATGCCATCATTTAGACAATCATTGATGTAAGTACTAAGTTGAAAGATCATTTTTTTTATGTTATATATAATTATTTTTATATATTTTCAGATATTACATTAATTCATGTCGTCATTGTGGTTGTATGAACATTTGTACAATAGCGTATTGTAAATTATTTAAAACAAAATTATAAAAATATGTTTATGAATTTCAGCAAATAAATTAACTAAAGTATAATTTTTCTACAAATTTTTTGAGTTTTTTTCAGAATTTTGTTTTCAAAAATTTTGTTAACTTTTAGCAAGGATTTTTTAATTAACTAAAGGTACGTTCAGATTAGTCAAATATTTGACAAAAAACATGAAATATTTCTTTGCCGTAATCTGAACACAAAATATTTTTGTGTGTCCAAACAGCAAATCAGCCGATGTTGGTCAAACAAAATTATTTGCATTCAAATAAATATTTGAGAAACTTAACCATAGTGTGAACACTAGCTATCAAATATTTTCTTCTGATTTGAGCAAATATTTATTTGATCTTACAAAAAAAATGTAAGAACAAACAATGGCAAATAATTATAAATATTATAAATTTTTTTAATAAATTTATTTAAAAAAGGCTTTATAAAAAAACTGAATTGTGTTGTCGTACGTGAAAATAAAAATTTAATCATTCCGATAACAGAATGGAATATTGGTCCAAAATGGAACGATATGGAATGAAACGGGGAATGATTGGAATCGGAACACTGTACACATTTGTGTTATCGGCACGGTGTTTTTCGTTAAGGTTTGCAAAAATGTTGTCCATTTTGCGATATCATGCTTAGTTTTCGAGATACAAGCCATTTTACAAAATGGAGATATTTTAAAATGTCCAGTATCTCCAAAACTAAGCGAGATAGACCAAAACGGACAAAATTTTTGCTCCGTTGCAGTATTAATATACCCTTATAACTTAAATAGGCTAGCTCCGAGAGAGATCCCGAGTGATCAATTTTTAAAAAACAGTTTTTTTTCGATTAAATAAATCTATGTTTTTTTACACTTTGATCAAATAAATATTTAATACAAATATTTGTTTCAATCTGAACGCTCGACAAATATTTTTTCGTTTATTTTATTTCACACTATTTGAGAGCTGTTTGAACAAACAAAAACCATCAAATATTTGATCATAGTTTGAACATAAAATAAAATATTTTTTTGTTTGACACAATTGGAAGCAAATATGTAAACAAATATTTTGTTCAAATATTTGACTAATGTGAACGTACCTTAAGTGTTAACAAAACTTTTGCTAAATCTACTAATTTTGTTGCAAAAAATCAGTACGCTGATTTTCCGCAAAATATTTTGCTGACATTAGCAGTTTTCTTGTAAGCGCCCTCGTGACTAAAATTTTGCTGAAGCAGCAACATTTTTGCAGACTTTACCTTTTTTTTCCTTCCAATTTTCAGACAAAGAAAAAAATAAAGAAAAATAAAATACTGATACAATACTGTGTATTATTTGTCTTATAACTGCAGAGCTGCATTTTTGTTGTCTTATTATTTATAATAAAAAAATTTAGTGTACATGCAAACAATTACAAATCTAACTAAATTTTAGTAGATTTTTTAGTGTTATTGCTGTTTATCTTTACTAATATTTAGCAAAAAGATTATACTAATTTTACTGTTTTTTCCTGCAACGTAATTTTTAACTAATTTTTTGTAACTTTTTCTGCAATTTTTACAGACTTATTTGTATGAGTGTATAGTCTACCTAAGCCTGCCCTGTCAATTTAAAAACCTTAAAAAATAAGAGGCAACTAAAAACAGTTTCAACCGGTATCGAAAATTTTTGAAATACGTCATATAAAATTGTTGTTTTAAACTTAAATTCTTTAAACAAGTTAAAATCTTTTATTTTTCTAATGTTAAGAAAATGTTTAAAAAACAAAAACTAAATCCGCTGATGAACTTCTTTATCCCAAAGTGATAAGATAACCAAAAAATGTCAACTAACATTTAAGTAAATGCTTTCAAAACACAAGACATTATTGCGAAAAGAAAAAATCCCCTACAAATTAAACTCTCATTTATCATTTTCTACAATGAACTTTTTTTCTAAACTTTTCCTTTCGGTACAGGTAATTTAAAAATTTCCATATTTCTGCCACAAAAATACAACAAATAAACTTTTTGAAAAGTTTATTGCTTTAAAAATAAATTTTGTATTTAGTACTTAAACCTGACCTATAACAATTTTTTTTTAAAAAAATTTTACTTTTATTTTTTTTTTTGTAAAAGCTACAAGTGTCTGTAGAAAAAAAAACAAAAAAATTGTTTTTTTGTTCATACTTCCATAAGTCAAATTCAAAAATTATGCAAAATTATTTAAATTTAATGATGGCGTCGTTATAATATAGACAGACAGACATACATACATACATACCGACAAACATTCAAATACAAAGTAAAATGTAATGCAAAACGTTTTTAGAATAAATTCTAAATTATTATGAAATGAAAATGGTTTTGTTTAGGTTATCAAATAAAATGCCAAGGCATGCAGAGAGCATAAAAAAAGTGAACTGATTTGTTTTTTGGTATATATCATCAATGAGTATGAATTTTATACAAAAAAAAAATACACCGGAAATGAGCAACATCAAGTAAAAACAAACAGAAATATTTAAAATCAAAACAACCATTTATCGTATAAAAAACGTAGCAATAACAGGCTTCCTTCCGTATTGTGTTCATTCATACAGTTGTCTCTTTTTTACTCCTGTTTTATTTTTCAACTTTTAAAATGTGACAGTTTAATGTCACTACCTTAATTTTCAATTTTTTTTTTTATTTGCTCCACATCAAGAGCAACAAGCCAGTCAGTCAGACAGTCTGCCAGCCATGCTAAATAGTGATTGTGAGAAGACACATTCCACATACAGACACATTTAATGTATGCAAATCTTCAATGGAAAATATATAAGAACTTTGAGGTTGTTCTACACCGACAATATGGTGGTCTACACAAACTTATGTTGTTGCTTAAAATGATTGTCCGTAATTGGTTATAAAGGGTCCTGTTAGGAAATGCAATCCATCATTAGCCTTATTCCTTTCACGCAATTGCGGAAATTTGGTTGCGTAATCACATTTAGCACACTAATACTAAACTACTACACACACACAAAAAAAAGTTAGTAAAGTCAGCAAAAAATGTTGCTGAGTCAGCAATATTTTAGTCAGGAGGGTGCTTGCAAAAAAATTGCAAATGTCATCAAAATCTAAGTAGGTTCAGCAAAAGTTTTGCTAACACTTAGTGCATATTTTAAGATTTTTTATGCATATTATAGGCGCCTAAAACACAATTTTTTAGTGCACGAAGATCCTGTCGCTGGTTATAATCTAAATATGTGATTACAAAATATAATTTTTTCATATAATTACAAATTATATCATATTACCCTAACCGAGCACTAACTACTATGGCTTTCGGCGCGTCGTAGCGAAAACAGACCAGTGACTCTGATCAGAATCGAACCCACGACCCCCGCACTGATAAGCCTACACGCTACCAACTAGCCTACCGGGGCGCAAATATGTGATTACATATAGGCTTACCAGTATGGACAAAAATAATGAGTCTGCAAATACATTGCAAAAAAAAAAAACTAAATCAATTTTAAAAGATCAACATTACATACAAAATTCTCAAACCAAACATACAGGTCCCAGCAAAATATTTTACAACAGATTACCTCTGAACCTGTTAAAGAACAACTTCTTTAACGGGTTCTAGAACAGTTTCCTCGGAGTCAAAATGTAAGGTGTCACTGTCCCAGAATCAGTTATATAACTGGTTCTAGAACCGGTTCTAAAGCAACCTGTTCTTGTTTGGTGGTAAAGAACCTATTGCAAATCGGACAAACTCCAAACAAAAAGAATCGGTTGTGGAACAGAAATTAGAACCGTTTAGGTTACAATATTAGTTATTCTACAACCTGTTATTTGGATTTTACTATTTTAATGGGAATTATTCGTTAGATGGATTTTTAGCGATATTTCAATGAAGAAAATATAGGGTAAATCATTGACAAATTGTACAAATAATGTTAATTTTGATGAATTTCGCGCAGCAGTGTTGATGTGCCGGAGCAAAACCTGTTTAGATAAAACAGTAAATTTTTGTAGCACACTTTTGAAAAAAATTTGTGATGGCGATCAATTATATGGGTTGACTTTTTAAAATAAAAAGATTAATAATATTTTTTTAAATATATGTATATCACAAAATAAAACTAAACTTATAAATCGTATAATCGCACGCAGAAAAAACTTTATTTCGCGAAGCCGCCTGCCGCGTTCTACGGAGGAAAAAAACCCCTAAGAGCGGCCGAAGGCCGCCACACAGAAACATTTGTTTTTACAAATTACATGATGTCTTAAAAATATAAGATTTCAACGGATTCGACATCTGATTTGAAAAAGAAGTTCTTCTGGGTGGCGGCCTTCGGCCGCTCTTAAGCGATTTTTTTTCTCCGTAGAACGCTGTAGGCGTTCACACTGGAGTATAATGTCCATGGACCTTATGTCACCCAAAAAGTGGCATAATGTCCATGGACTTTATGTCATTCCATTTGAGGACATAATGTCACATTGCAGAGTGTCATAAAGTCCATGGACATTATGACAATTTTCGAGCGACATAACGTCCATGGACATTATGTCATTGGACGTTATGACATGCCACCAAAATTACCGAAATTCTAGCAAGAACTGCGTTCCTTTTGGTAAAATATTATTTACTTTACGACAATTTTAAGACAAGAATGCATAAAATTTACCAAAATGTAATTTTAATAGAAATGAAATAACTCCCAACAAAAATGAAATAACTCCCAACGATAAAATCACATTTAAAAATGAAAATTAAATAAGTCCCAACAAATGTGAAATAACTCCCAATGACAAAAATAAGTAAAATAACTCGCAACAAAATCTGGTTAGGAATTATTTCATTTATTTCATAACGAAATACTTCCTAACTGAAAATTGTGAAGTCCTAACGCATTGGGAGTTATTTCATAATGAAATAAATCCCAATTTAATATGGAAAATTTTTGGGAGTTATTTCATTTTTTTTTTTTTTTTTTTGATTTATTTTATTTGGGAGTTATTTCACGGTACCGTGATTTGAATTGCCTAATATCTATATGACCCTTCCCAACAAAAAATAATCTGAATTTGCAGTAACTACATTTATTTGCTTACAAAATACCGCTTTACCGTCTTTGATACAAGAAAACAATTAGGGAGGGCATTCAGTTGTGGTTCCCAAAATACCTTCTTTAAAGCAGTGAATAATACTTATAATGCAGCAGTAAAGAATGCATACTATGCAACATTAATGTTGTCAACATACAAAAAAGAGTTTCTTATTGCTAAGATGGCATGAATTTATTGCATGAAAGAAGCGCTTTTCACATGCTTAAAAAAGACATGCCAAGTGGGACATCGCGAGCAAAAAATCATGCCTTCTGGATTTGCTTTGGAAGTGCTTCGAAATTAAATAATGCCTTCCGGAAGCGTTTCTGGGTAAGCACTATTTTTTGCTGGGTTACATTCCTTACAAAATTTGATTATTACGGAATGAGTCTATACCATAAACATGTGAATTTGGTGTTACCAATATGCGGTCAATAATGTCAACAGTTGCAAAGTAATGCAAGGATATTGAGTTTAACTTATTACCAGGTAACATGTTCCGTAATACCAACCTATTACCGAGATTTTGCTGGAAAGTGTAGGGTATTTAAAAATCAGCCGACAAAATTTTTCAAAATGATCCACGGAATCTACATACACAACCTCATAATGTGAAAATGAACTTCAAAAAAATCATTTGCAACATTTTTTATTTTATTTCTTATAGCGGGTACAACAGATATTACCGCCACTGTTTTGCTGCCTGCCACCACAATTATTTAAACTTATTTTTTGTGGAAGTATACAAATATAAAAAAAACTTACATATTTTAGCATTTTTTTTTAACATCGATTTTTGCATAATTTTTTCAAGGTCACATTGTGTAATGCATACATTAGCATATACTCTACATACAAATACAACTCTATAGCAGTGTTGCCACTTTTTGAATAATTATTTACAAACAGGACGTTTTACACATTCTTTGCATACTTTTTGTATAGTGATATTATTGTGTAATTTCAGTTTTTACATAGTTCGTAATTTTTGTAAATTTCGGGCTAATAATTATTTATCTGCACATTATACACGTTCAAAAATGTGAAACGTCCACGAATACATGAAATATGAGTCCCAGAGCTTAATATAAATTAGTCAATATTTATATAAATTCAGTTTTTTGTTAAACATTTTCCACAAATTTCCAGTTTCTGGTAAACTGCTTAAATTTGATCAACATTAAACACCACATTTTGCAAATCTTTTTGCGAAAATATTTTTCAAACAAACTTGCGTGTTAAGAACATTTAAAAATCCGACAAAATAGTGATATTTTGGTATTTTCCCTACGGGAAATGAAGGTTCAGTTCGATTGATTCAAAGTGACAAATCTGAGATAAAGTGGAAAGGACTTCGCTGTATTAGAGAGTGGCAATTTCAGCAAAATATCCAACTAACTACGAGATTATTTAAATAGTGGCAAAACTTTGGCTGGTTTATTCCAGATATATCATGTAACTCGAGAAAAACTAACGTAACACTTAAACGGATCAAAGTAACTTGGGCCGTAACGGTAGATATAGTGAAGTAACTATGGACTGGTGCAAAATAATTAGCGGTGTATAAAAGAAATGGCAATCGGTGCAGAAACATATACTGTTACAGAGCGGGCATAATACTGAAATGATTCAAGCAGAACCGACTTTTTGACTGTGGAACTTATCACATATCATAACTGAATGTGAGACTGGCGGAAAATTGATACAAGATTTATTGGTTTAGTAAATTAGCGTATTTAATTTTGTTTGTAATTTTTTTTTTTTTGAAAACTGAACATGAACTTTTTTACTGAAGAATTAATAACTTAAGTATTGTAATAAAATCTTATAGTTTTATGCGTCCAGATATTTTGAAAACTCAACTAAATGTAGACTTTGAAACTTTGATTTCAGGTAATCGGGTTTCTTCTACCCTTTATTTGTTTTCAAAATTAAAGATAAATTTCTGCGATTTGCTTTGATTTAGATTTTTTATACTTCAGTAAAATATTTTAATAGCGCATGGCATTTGGTTTGAAAATCAATAAGGAAATTATGTTAATAAAATGAGCTTTAAAGTTGATTAAAATCTTCGATTTGAACTCGACAACAAGTCCATGTCAGAAAAATTTTCTAAAAGGCAACGTTCCGTGACATGTCCCAGGTTAGGTCTGTGACGTATCACATGGGGTTAGTTTTCCCCTTCTATGAGAGCGCCTTATTAAAGTGACAGATCCGTTCCGTATACGGTTTTCGGTTTCACTTTGTCTTTATTTCTCATAGGGCGGATTCTGCAAAATTATTAAATTAATGAGTTTCTGTTATTTATTAAAAATAAGATATTTTTTTTGTGCGCCCCGGTAGGCTAGTTGGTAGCGTGCTGGCTTGTCAGTGCGGGGGTCGTGGGTTCGATTCCCACCAGAGGCACTGGTCTGTTTTCGCTACAACGCGCCAAAGGCCATAGTAGCTAGTGCTCGGTTAGGGTAATAGTATAAAGATATTTTTTGGACTTGTGCAATATTTAAAAAAAAAGTAAATGTGACATAATTTTTTAGGTAAGTTCAATGACTAGATCCGTTTGGATTATTTCAGTAACCCGTACATAATATGACACTTGCGGAATAAAAAGTAACAGGTAACATGCCAATTATTTTTAATTTGTCCTGTAACTTGTTCGCTTATCGCAGTTTAATGATGTGTCATTATTAATTTCGTACAAGCTCAGTAACATAAGGCATAGCGATTAATCTGTAACTAGTGTTTTACCAGATATTTTTCTGGAGTACTGTGATTTGTACGCTGAAACCAGTAACATATTATTTTATTTCGAACCAGTCCTGCTACATATCAAATAATGCCTAACATGAGACTATATGCATACGAAATACTTTCAACTGTTTCTGTTGCGTATTCAGTTAAACTAGTTCGGTGATATCTTTATTCGACAAGTTCATCAACATATCTTAAGTAGCTCAAAATGTAGAAATTTGCACCGCCCATGACAAGCGCATGTTAAAAGTACCGGTCACTTTCATATAACACAGCCGAAACTAGGACAGGTTCATACGCACAAAGTTCTAGTCACGTGATCATTCCAGTGACTGGTACATTTATCGTAGGCTTATTATTTATTGCGTTTTTTTAAAAGACCGGAACAAAAATTTTAAATTTTTATTACGGTTTGGGCCTTAAACCCAGTGCAAAATTTGTTGGCTGTAGTAAACATGAGAGAGACAAAGTTATTGCAAACTTGCCTTTGATCAAACAAAGATTTTGATAAGGCAGGAGATTTGGTCTAAATGGTCTCAAATTTGTATGTATCGATCACTTTTTAGATTAAAAATAACATTGATTTTAACATTATATAAAAAAAAATTATTTATATTTTTGCGTAATTTCATTTGGTTTTGGATAATTTTGAACCTGCGGCTATTTGTTTTACTGCTGGCAACACTGCTCTATACACATTTACATACATAATATACTTGTTGTATGGCTGTGTATGTAAATTTTTTATTTTGTTAAAAAATACAAACTTGCAATTGTAATAAAATAAAAGTTAAGTTAAAAGTGGTAATAAAAAAAAAAACAGGGGGCCTGTCTTAACGATACAGACGACTTCACTTTTACTACCAAAGTAATTTTTCAAAAACTTTTGAATTTTTATGATGCGTTTCTCACGCTAATTGTTTGTTATAATTTTGATTTCTTCTTTCGGTTTTAGGTAAAAGTTTAAAATTTTTTTTTTTGTTGTGCATTTTGTCGTATTATCGTGTGGTGACAATATATTTCTTTATTTATTTGTTTAATTTTTTTTAATAATATTCTATGATAAGGTACACGAAATCCCTTTAACTCTTGTTTGTTAATGTAATATGCAAATTTTTTGTTTTATAAATTTTGTTGATTTAAAACTTGTTTTCAAATGTCATGCAATATTTCAAAATGCATGTTCGATATGAAGCTCAACTGCCACTGCTACTACTTTTTATTTTCTTTCCTCAACAGCTGTAGTGTAAAGTTGTTTATTTATTTTTTTACGAAGAATGTTGTTTTAACACCTTTGCAAATATTGTTAAGAAATTATTGACAATTAAGGCCAATCAGTTTAGTACCAAACTAGTACTATTTTTATCGAAGGGAGCTGTTAGTTGTAGGTGTTATACAATCAAAAAAAAAAAATAAGGTCAGTAAAGTCAGCTATATTTTTGCTGGGAGTTTCCTATTGCTAATATTAGCAAAAAAAAAAAAAAAAATTTAAAATTTAGCAAAATTTTTCTGAATTTTCTAACTTTTTTGTTGATATAAGCTATTTTTCTGCAAGGATATTTCCAAGAAAGATGTTGCTGACTCTACTGACTTTTTTTTTGAGTGTACTTAAATACAGTCGACCCTCGGTTAACGAACGCCTCGCTTAACAAACATTTCGCACAACGAACACATTTAAAAAAAAAAAAATGTTTCGCTTAACGAACAAAGTTTCGTATAACGAACAAAGTTTCGTATACCGACCAACGCAAAATGGGAAATACCGAATTGCGCGAAAAACTTCTGTCGGTGTTCAGCTTTGGCATCACTTGTGTTCATACAATTAAGAAGACATGTTGAGACATACAAACATATAATACATTTTCATTATTTGATTTTGTTAAAAAAGGGGAACTACCGAATTGCGCATAAAACTTCTCTGTTTGTGTTTAGCTTTAGCATCACTTTTGTTCATACAATTAACAAGACTTGTTGTTATTTTTTGTGAAAGTGTTACGTTACATTAAAAAGCATCACCCCAATCAGACAGTGGCTAAACGCGCAACACATTTATTCAATGATAATGCTGTGTCGCATTTTCAACAAATTTTGAAGCGTCGCCAAAAACAAACGGCTCTAGACAGTTTTTTGTTAAAGAAGAACTAGGTATGCGTCCAGGTATCATACAAAATTATTTTTTTTTGTCAGTTTTTCGTTTTTTTCCATTGCAGATTGTCTCATTTCGTCCTATATTCAGTTCCTTAAAATGTTGATAAATATATGTTATATTACTTTCAATAAATATTGATGTTGAAAAATGTTAGTGTGTACTTTTTCCGACTTGGAACGCATTATTTTATTTTGCACTGATATATATGGAAATAATGGTTTTGCTTAACGAACGTTTCGCATAACGACCACGCTTCTGGAACGAATGGTGTTCGTTAACCGAGGGCCAACTGTACTTAGTTTCAAATATTTAAAGCATCCATTCAAGATTTGAACTTAATTTTCATAATAGCTTCTAGTATGTGTTTTGAAATTTAAAATCAACTCGACTCAAAATCAATTCATTTCAAGCCAAACTATTTGATTTAAATGAAATTTGTTATAATAGAAAATATCCTGGGTTTTAGATTATTTCGGTGATTTAGAAGTTTGAAATTGTCATGTAGATGGAAATTGAGATAACAATAATTTTCTCCGTATGTATTTGTCATTCGTGCACACAGAGAAATAAAGTGCCAACCGAATTTAAAAGTGTATATTAATTCTTATAAATTCAGTTAGTACAATGATATTTACACTAGCTTTCAGAATATTTTGGGTGTTGCAACTAAAATTCAGTTGAACTAACCGAACTTTGTTGTGAATATTAATGTTAAGTTGTGCCAACCGTCTGATTTTCGTAATAACCGAATTCGAGTCGTACTAACCGAATTTCAGTTGGCAAATATATGAATGTTTCTCTGTGTGTATTGAAAATAAGTAAAGTCGGTCCAGGGAACAGTGGGAAAAATTTTAACTAGTTTTTAATAACTTTTTATATTCTAAATAAATCATGAAAGTTAACCAAATTAAGAATTTCTGTACATTTTGCTAATGTACATTAATGCTCATTGGCAACTTAAGTTGCCAGCAGAGTTGTTACAATTTAGCATGCTCTGAAAAAAAGTGAGAATGTTCAAAAATGTTGTCTCGAAATTAAAAAAAAAAAACGTCTGGCCATTAATGGGTTAATCATCATTGAGTAATCTGTCCTCTTTTTTTCTCCGAAATTTTTTCACTTTAAATTATATTAAGAATTGTGACGTGTAGACAAATTCGTATGTAATTAAAGTTCAATTTTCCCCCCTGTGCAGAGGTGAAAAAGTAATGAGCGAAAATTTAATAAGAGTTAACAAATTTTATACAAATTGGAACATCGTTTGACTGGTAAGTTTGACATTTTGTCATATTTTTCATTTTGTCATTTTTGTAATTTTTTCTAAGGAGTGAGATCGAAAAAAAACTGACACACATTTTCACTTACAACTGCTTTTGTGTACGACACTGAACTTTTTTCTTCTCAAGTAACCGTAAAGAAGTTACCTTGTAGAAAATATTAGCAAAATCGGATTATTAGTTTGTTTACAAATGGAGTTTGAACAAAAAGTGAACGCAACTAGAATTTCTTACAAAATTGTCTTAATTGTCCAGAACTCAGCACAATCAAATGATATTAAGATTCTTTTTTAAATTATTGACGACGGCTACAGAACAAGTTCCGAATACAGTCACTTTTTTTTGGAAATGGTCCTAATAATGACCTAATTGATAGAGGCATCAATTAGGTCACTAGAGATGCGAAAAAAACTCTATTACTCACTTTTTGCTCAGATTCCATTTGTAAGCGAAATAGTGAGCCGAGAACTTTTGCACACATAATTTGGCAATCTTTTTAAAGGTAACTAGCGTGGTGGCGTTGTGGTGTAATGGTTAGCGCGTTGGACTGTTACATAGATGGGTTCGATTCCCGGTGAGGCAAAACCAATTTAGAAAAATAATATGTATGAGTTTTCTATCCCTCATACGTAAAGCAGTTCCCACCTTCGGTGTTCCCATAGCACTTAACCCCACCGAGGTAAAATAATAAATCAGGGCTATGAACCAAAAAATTTCAATAACTTCGCCAACTACAGACAAGCCAAATGGTTTCGTGGGATTTGATTTAATTAAATAATGCATATATTAAATGGCTTTTAATAAAATTAAATTAAAATTGAAAAAAAAACTCTCCATCAGGTCTGTTCTAAGACTTATCATCTCGCGCAGTTACAGTGTTGCCATTTTTGAAGACCTTAATCTTTTCCCACCTTACATCTCTCCACTATCCAATTTCCAAAGAAAGCAACACATTAATAAATAGGAAGAATTTCCTAAGAATTTCTCTTAAAAAAAAAAATAAAACCCAAATGATACTAAGATTTTCTATTTTAATTTAAGAAAATTCCATATGTAATTGCGACATTCAATTTGTCATTGAGACTTTCCTTTTTAATTGAGAAAATTCCAAATGAAATTGAATTTTTTATTTTAGATTTAGAAATATGGATTTTTTAAAATTTCATACAAAAAAAAAATTTATATCGAAAGGCTTGATTTACATTTACCAGTGTAAAATTTCAATTTCATTTAGAATGTGCTCAATTTCAATAAAAATATAAATTTTTATTTGAAAATTTCCCAATTTGAAATAAAAAATCTGAATTTCTTTTAGAATTTTCTCAATTTCAAAAATAAATTTCCAATTTCATATAAAAGTTTCTTAATTTTATATTAAAAATCTAAACTAATTTAAAAACATTCATTTTAAATTGGAATTACTCAATTTTAATTAAAAAGGTCTAAATTTCAATTGGTGTATTTGTGAATTAAATATTATATTCACCTGAACATTTTTAGACCACAAACAAATTTCTTTTCACCTCAAAATATTTTTTGTTTACAAAAATATTTTACCACCTCAAAAAAATGTTGCTTTTCAACTTAAAAATAAAAAAATATTACTTGAGTCAGAGTAAACACTAAAAAAAAAAAAATTTTATATAAATAGAACATTTTTGGTCTTCAAAGTTTAGTAACGTCATGATGCTTTTTAGGAAAAGACCTAACCACGTGCTTGATTACTAAGAAGACAAGAATGGAGCAAAATTGATGATTAATAGGTTTTTTGTTAAAGTTCTGCCTATTATGGAGGCTCTAGCTTTTCTAAAACTTCGGGTTCTGATGAGATCTTTAGCCAGATCGAAATACTAGTATCAACCTAGCTAATATGTTTGATTTGCTTTATTTTTGTAGATAACGGAGGTTGAAAGCTCGTTATAAATTGAAAATAACATAAAAATAATATCGATGTATATAAAAACAAAAAACTAATATAACTGTTAAAAATAAAAATACTGGGTTGCCCAAAATGTATCACCCTATCGGAGAGGCTATAACTTTGAAATGAGGAAAAATGTCGGTTCTGTTTCGATATTTGAGAAGTAAGCTGATACGAAAAACACATCGACTAACCATGGAAGACTAAAGTCCTCAAAATCGCGAAGTACTCGTGACAATTTAAATCGAAATCGATAGAAGGTTGACGGTTTGAATCCGGTAACGGCATACACTTTGTAAAAAAATGTATGCTAAGGAGATCATTTAACAATTTGAAAATACTTTCATTAAATCTGATTTTCCATTTAGACAATATTTCTATCTATGTTCCCACCTTAAATTTGTTTATAAATAGTTGAGAACATAATAATTAAACATTTCATTCAATATTTTCTAACAACCCTCAAGTAATCCATCAAAACATATTCTTTGTAGCCCTGACATTGACGATATTTGTGCGTGAAACAGCTGTAAAGGACGTTTAAACTGTGGTTAAGATTTGTGTTGGTAACAGTTGATACAGTCACTGATTTTCTTAAATAAACTTTGAGTTTATTTATTTTATTTTTTTTTGTGGCTTTTGAAAAGTGTAACTAACACTTGATGGCGTATATTAAAAGGAAATTAAAAAAATGAATGGAAATAAACTCCCCACCATTAAGTTTCAGTAAAAAATGAACAGACGTTCAATCAAAAAAAGAAGAAAAAAATTCCCTCAATGTCAAGTTAAGGTTGGTTTTCTCCCCCTTGCATGTGATATTTGAAATGAGAAAAAACAACAATATTTCCATAACCGTTACCAACATTGTGTTACCACAATTCGTGGTAGATTTATAATGTTGCTGTTATTTTGTGTTGTTGGTAACAGCTAGAAAAATCATCATTAACCAACCACATTTACAAGGTTTTCATATTTCATGTATAACACTACTCAACAAATTTAAATTTTTTGCAGAACCTGTCTTCAACGTACATAGGTACGCTGAATCCGAATCTGTTAAAAAAATCTCTTTTACAGTGTTTGAAATATAGCGGTTTTAATATTTGCATCACTCACTCCATTTTTGAGTATATTGCGCTTAATTTTTCGAAATTTAACAGCAAAATCATGAAATTTTTTTCAGATTATAAATCTTCAAAAAATTGCCTTTCATTTGAGTATAGTCAAGTCGGTGTTTGTTTTAGGATGTTTTACTGGTACTGAAAGGATAAAACTAAAAATGTAAAATTTTCAACTTGATTGCAATACCAGTGCGATATTCTCATACAAACACCGACATGATAACACTCAAAAAAAGATAATTTTGTGTAGATTTATGTTCTAAAAAGGTCATGATTTTGAGATTAAATTTGAAAAATCAAGCAAAGTATTCGAAAAACTGGGGTGGATGATGTAAATATAAAAAACCGAGTAATAAAATTTTATATATTCCATGTTTTTCTTCTTCAAATATATTATAATATGCAATATAGTCTGCCATGCATGGCCATATCTTATTATATGTTTCTTATGTGGTAACATATGTAATGATATATTATTATATATTGACCTTTATATAGTTACAATCAGGAAACTTCTGCTGTAATTGTTTGTAGTTGTTTGAGTTGTAATACAGTATCTTTCTTTTTAACTACATTTGTAGTTCACGTAAAAAAACAAACCACATCAATTTACTGTTTTATGATTTTAAATTCATTTTATACAGTAGTTTTTTTTTTTTTTTTTAAATAAAACAAATAAATGTTTGTTTATTTTTCTCTACATATGGTTCATTTTAACTACAATTGTCGTTCATTGTTTGAACAATAAAAAACAATTTACAATGTTTCGTCCGAAATGTAAGTTGTCCTTTTTTCAAATGAAATTTAATTTGTTTTTAACTGCATTTGCAGTGGTATTTGCCTACATAGTATTCTAAGTGTTGATATTAAGCATATACGATATACATAATAGGATATAATAGATCTATTGTCATATATAACAATACATTCTCATATATAACACAATATCGATTTATATATGGTGATATATAATATATATAATTTAAGAAATATATAAAAAAAATTTTGTGTGTGATATAAGGTATACTTATGGCACCATATATATGTATAATGCAATTCAAGATATAATTATATATGACATTAAATGAGGTAAGATTCCATAGAGATTAACAATTTAGTTCTAGATATAATTATATATGGTCCAACGTCATTAATATTTTCCATGCGCATAAAATATAATTAAGTATTGTAATATATAACCCCATATATTTTTATATATGTGCCTAATAACAGTTTTAGTTTTTTATATTATTAAAAATTATATATTTCATGGGATTTAAGTAGATCAAATTACATCTCAAAATATGTTATTCGATCCATCAACAATTTCTTATGTTTTTGGATCTAATTTGATCCATCTAGATTTAAATAGATCCCACTGGATATTTTAGTATCTATCAGGATCTTAAATAACATGTTATTGGATCCTCCAATTTTGATCTAATTTAATTCAGTAATATGTTTGAGGGATATAATTGGATTTTACTGGATCCAAAATTTTGAGATTAACTTGTATAAGTTTAAATATCGGTAAAATGGGATATTATATTATATTTGAGATATAATTTTTTTTTTTTTTTGATCAGGAACCGCGCCTTTTTAAAAACTACAAATAAGAAAAAATGTATGCCAGATTTGGAAACAGCATACATAGGTCTATTAAAATTATTCGTTTCAACGTCACATTTGTTTTTGGCTGTTGAATAGTGTAATTTCTGTTTCTATTTTTTCGAGTAACATTTTCAAACAATCACCATTTTTACACATGTTGTGGTCCATGTTTTTCTATATTTATTTTTTTGTAAGTTAAAATATACTTTTAATAAATTTCAAATAAAGTGGAATCCGGTTTTAACGAATTCGCAGAGACCGAACATGTTTATTAGTTACATACGAAGTTCGTTATATCCGTACTAATTTATAGGAAAACTTGTCGACAGGATCAATAATTTAAATAAAGTTAGTTTGTTATATCAGTAGATTCGTTATAACCGCTGTTCGTTATAACTGATTTCTACTGTACTACACAAGTCTATGTCTAACGAAAATCTGTGTGTATTGTATTCAAAAAAAACTTTAGTTGTATTGACATGTTTCTACTTGTTTGTGCAACATTTGTGTCGCTGGAGATTTATTTTTTGTTGTTACTTTTTGTCTACTTTCATCCATGTTACAGGCGCCATTTCGTTTTTCACTTGTCATAATTTGGCAGACAAGCGCGAAAAACATTATTTTTTTCTCCATTTTTTTTTTGCTGTTACTACTGCTGCTGTTGTAGTCAATTGTTGTACGTACTTATATGTTGTTGATGCTTGTTCGAAATTTTCCCGTAGCTTATGCTTGTTATGGGTTTTGTAAGCAGACTGAGATTTTCTGTTCATGTGATCAGGCAACAATCATAGCCACATGTATATGAAAGTTTTACACACACACTTAGACAATTTTACATTGACATGTTTTAATCATGTTACGGGTGAGGATGTTCATAAAATTTACAAAAAAAAAAAAAAAAAAGAAATTTGTAGAATGTAACGACATGTGTGTGCTTAGAAGGAGTAAATTTCTAGGAACACTTTAATATGGAATTTTAAAGCAAAATAACTAAAATAGCAACAATAAAACCAATTTTATCTTGATTAAAATTAAATAGATTAAGAATTTTTTTGCCCTTAACAAGGTCGTCCAAACATTTTTAAATTGTTGGCTTTTACATTACTTTCAGAAAGTTGGATCTGGTCCAATCGCTACATTGGAGATTGCTCTAGGTATTTCTTCTTGTATCAAACTTTATTACTTGATGTATCGGTAAAGAGTTCTTTCGATTTAAAATTTGTGCACTCAGAAAACTTTTGCTTTAAAAATATGTAGTTGTTTGGGTTGTAATACAGTTTCTTTATTTTTAATATAAATGTCAGTCATTTGTAGAACAAATAAAATTTTTTACTAACCTTGTAGTTCACTTAAAAAAACAAACCACATCAAATGACTGTCTTATGATTTTACATTCATTTTTTACAGTAGTTTTTTGTGATTTAAAAAAATAAATGCTTGTTCAGTTTTTACTACCATATGCTTCATTTGCTACAATTGTTAGTAATTTTTTGAACACTAAAAAACAAATGACAATGTTAGTTGAATTTAATGAAATGTACACTGTAACTACATTTACAGTGATTTAAAAAAGAACAGAAGTTCTATCAAAAAAAAACACTCAATATATTTCATGTATAGAAATACGAAAGTTTATTTCATAAATTTAATTTTGTGCATTGCGCGGAAAGTTTGTAAATGTTAATAAATTTTTGTAATTTCAATTCTAACTTAATTTGTATATATAGAAAACTCATAAATATTACGAATACAATTTTGTACATGAAGCACATAGGGAGCTTTTAAAAACTTTCGACACATCTTTCAGATAATGATCTTTCAAATTTCGCTAAATTAGGTATTTATATATGATACATTTCTCCCAGTAAATGTAGAGTTTACATGCTTTTTTCTTTTTTCAAAATTCGTTATAGTTCGTGTTTAGTTGCTGCTAAAAGTTAAGGGTTTTTAACAAATGTATTAGAAATATACAAAGTTTGAATTATTATAACTTTTGAACGCGTTAACAAAAAATTCAAAATGTTGGTATCATTTTAAAGATCAAATCCTTTTCTTTAAACACTGTTGCACAAAAAAAAAAAATTTTTCTCGAAAATTCGCGAATTTGTGGGCGTTGTGGTGTAATGGTTAACGCGTTGGACTGTTAGACAGATGGTCCCTGGTTCGATTCCCGGTGACGACAACAACAATTTAGAAAAATAATATATATGAGTTTTCTATCCTTCATATGTATCGCAGCGCCCACCTTCGGTGTTTCCATAGCACTTAACCCCACCGAAGTAAAATAATAAATCCGGGCTATGAAACAAAAACCTTCAATAAATTCGCCAACTCTACATCAGGTGGCGAGCAACAACTGTTCTAAGACTTATCATCTCGCGCAATTACAGTGTTGCCATGTTTGAAGCCCTTCATCTTTCACCACCTTTCATCTCTCCACTATCCCCTTTCCAAAGAAAGCAACACATTAATTAATACGAAAAATTTCCTGAGTGTTGCTTCTCTTAAAAAAAAAAAAAGTCAAAGTAATACTTACAATATATAAAAACTTCAAGTTGGGAATCAAAGGGCTTCAAAATTAGATGTATTTTTTCCAGAAGTATCTCTGAAATTGAATATAAAATTTTGTATATTCACATAGTGCGCTAAGACGAATCTAAATATTTGTTTGCCACGCATGGGAAAATCGATATCCACACACAAAAAACCAAATCCCATTTCAATCAAAAACCACCGATTCAATAACTTTAATTGCTGAAATTTCGCTAACAACGAAAATTGCTAATTCAATTTATCAGTGATTTTCCATTTCTAAATTGTATTATTATTTGTGTATTTATAATTGTCCGATTGTTTCTATATGATAAATTTTGTAACAACATGCAGCTATAAGAATCAAACCTGCGCTCTTCTTACACTACAAACGTAAGAATACCAAGTCATGACCGTTTAGCGATCACACCCAAGTATGGCTTCGAATGTAATGCAGCTAAATTGCAGTTTTCTTTCCTATTAGCTTTTTCTGTTATTCTATATTATAATCAGAAGTGACAACACTAACAACACAAATATTCTATTTTTAGATTCTTGTTTATTTTTCTAATCTCCTCCGTCTATATTTCACAATGTTAATAATAACTCATTTGATTAAAAAGTGACCAATACTGTATACCTTCTCAAAAAGCAAAAAACAATTGGATAAAGTGTTGTTGCCATACCAAATATTTTTTTATAGCTTGTATCTTATAACATTCAATTTAAAGCGGCATATAATTCTCATTTAGTTAGCAGATTTATTAATTTTTTTTATTTTTATTGAAACGTAGGGGGTATGGCAAAGTTTTATTCTGATTTTTTCGTTAAAACTAGTGTATTTTTTTTAAATAAATTAAAATGAAAATTATTCAAGTTCGAGGCCATACTCTATATTTCTTTATTAGGATATTGTCCTAACAAATAATCTGCAGAGTTTTTGTTTTCAAATTTATTAATTGACCACTTTCAGGAATGTGTTGATGGATCTATTTTGGGAATTTTCTAGGTTCCCATCATCAGAACACGTTTTGATATTGAAAGGAGTGACAATCCATGCAAAACATCAAGCATTCATACAACTGGTTTTCTCACTAAAGGAGAACTCATATATGAGCTCGAAGTTAAAGATTACACAAGGCAACAATTTTGAAAAAATTTTAGGGGCTTTGAAAACCACTATACAATTTTGATGTATTGTGGTCCCAGTAGTACAAATATGGTTCAATTTTGAAATTCTATGGAGAGGTTTTTTTTTAAAAAATTTTTAATTAAAATTATAAATTTTTTTAGACGTGTCTCCACATAATTAATGATAACTAAAAAAAAATTAGTCCGATATTATTCAAATAAATTTAGAAAAACTGAAATTTACATAGCCTTTAATCCGTTAATATATTGCGTTTCAATCGGTTCAGTAGTTTTGGAGTTATAATAAAAAATTGAGGGAAAAAATATTTTTTTTACGTGAAAATAGCAAATTTTTTTGGTTAAAAAAAATCATAAAAAATCGAAAACGGCAAAAATCGTTCAGATTTATTGCTTTATCGCAAAGCCACATGTAATAGGAACAAAATGAGATATCGATCATAAAAATCGATTGATTTTTTTCGAATTTATTCACAATTAAGTGAATTCGCTCATTTTCACCAAATTTTAGTTTTTTGTCTGATATACATAAAATTGAGTAGTTAATGTTCTTCTTTCGATTGATTGAATTTTGAAAACATTTTCCCCATGCTATGTACAAATTTTCACATCAAAAATGCATTACATAGTAACATTCGTGTATTTTTTGGCAAAACCCTACCTAGAATATACTGATTCTATTCTCCGGAAAGACATTTGTGTTGGATGAGCTTAAATGTAAATAAATAAATAAATTAAATAGTAGAAAATTTATATTTTATTATTCACATTTATTATAATAAATAAAACAAGAAAATAAATAAATAAATATGTATTATAAACTACAAACTCTGAAATTTTCTTTTAGTCGATTTTCTACTATTGTTGAATAACGAAGTGTTACTCTGAATACTCCAGCAAAAATCAGCCATCATGTGTGCATCCCAGCGACCCTGGTATCGTTCCTCCATTGTCCGGATATCTTGGTGGAATCGTTCGCCCTGTTCTTCACTCAAGTCTCCTAGATTTTCAGGAAAACGATCTAAGTGACTGTGCAGGTAGTGTAATTTAATGCTCATGTTGCATCCAAGATTCTGGAAGTGAGTTAACATCTCTTCAACGTGCGCAACGTAATCATCACCCTTGTTATTTCCTAAGAAATTTTGAATAACCCATACAAACGAATCCCATGCATTCTTCTCAATTTCTGACATTGAACTGCCAAATTCAGTATCGTTCACCAATTTGCGAATTTGTGGGCCATCAAATATGCTTTTTGTACTTAAACAAAAATAACACTCGGATGCGTGGTTCGCTGTTTCTCTCCATAGCATAGGCTTCAAAATTTCCAAGTGTCGTCTGTAAAATGAAAAAAAAAATTGAAATCAGGAATATGAAGAATTCAAATTTTAATTAAGAAATATTGTAATTATAAAATATTCCAAATCTATTAATTTATACTTACTTTACGTTAGAAGACTTCATAGATAAATTCAATCGACATGGAATGCATATAGTACTCGGTGTCCAATGCTGGTTCAAATTGTGCGGATAGATATTATAGCAATCTTGATATGACTTTTGCAATGAAGTTAAGAACCACTTCCGTTTTTTCCCGGTGATATATTGGCCGCACACATAACAAAATAAATCTGGATCGTTTTTACATGAAAATGTTCTGGCTTTCTGGCTCATTTTTGTTAATATTTGAAAATTGTTTTTAACTTCTAAGCTGTATGACTCTAATTTTTGTGTAGGTATTAAATGATGTTTGCGTTATCGCAAACACTTCTTGAATGAAATAAAAAGGGTCAAGGAGATCTTATAAATACTGATACTATAATTTGGGATAACCCTTTGTGTGGATACAGTTTGTGTGTGCTGCAAATTTTTTATTATTCCCAAGAATCCTAAAAAACATTAAGGACTTTTATGAAAAAAAAAAAAATTATCCGTTACAGGTAGCTAACGGAAAATAAGAGCACTTCAGCGTACACGCACATTTATGAGCGTTTTATTACTATCCTACCGCAATCGTAAAAATTAAACAATCTTTTGTTTATTACTTATTTTTTTTTAATTATTAGAATCATAAAAATGTCATAGAGGTTTTTCCCAAAGGGGTTTTGCCAAAATGCGTGTCGTAAAATGCACCTGAGTTTTTATGTTCTGCATTTTCATTATGTAGGTACAATTTTCTACAGTGCTTGTAAATATGCGATACCTTCAATTAATTGTAAATAAAAATGTAAAGCATGCATCGATTTTTATGATCCATATCTAGTTTAATTCGCATGATATGTAGCTTTACTACAAAAAAATAAAAAGTAATATTTTTTGCAGTTTTCGATTTTTTCCAGATTTTTGTTTTTCAAATTTTTTTTTTTTTTTAGCATTTTTTTTTTTTTTTGCTAACAATTTGTTTCATAACTTTGAAACTATTGATCGCATTAAAAAAATTTGTACACGTTCTTTAAAGATATTGTAAACCTTAATTTTTGTAAATTTAATTTGACAAAATCGGACTAGTTGTTTTTGAGTTATGACAACATAAGTGGAGAAATGGCTCAAAATATTGTCAATTTAAAAAAAAAAATTTTTTAAAAAAAAATTATCCATAGAATTGAAAAATTTTACCATTTTTGTACTTAGGCAGCCATGATGCATCAAATCTATATAGTGGTTAGTCAAGCCTTTTTTTTGCTGTTGACCTGTGTTATCACCATTGATTAAAAAATATATTGAAAACTTGTTTGTTGTGTGCAAGGTCTACCTTTGGTAGATATTCAATGCATGTTTTTTGTTGTTTTCCTTTTTATTTGTACACTTGTTTTGCTTAGAAGCAAAATATACAGGGGGAGTAGTAAACATTTTCATTGCACAATTAAAGGTCGAAAAAAAACATAATTTTTATTTTTAATAAAAATTATATCAAACTTTTTAAATAAATTTTTATTTCTTGTTGCATTTTTTTTTTTTTGTTGTTTAAATTGTTTTATTTTTATTAAACGAAATTTAACTCCAATAGTAACATAATCAATAATTTGATAATGTTTTAGAATAAATAAATATTTAGATTTAAACCACTGAAATAAAATTATTTAATTTAATAAAGTAATGTACCTAATGAGAATTAATAAAATCTAATTAAAATGAATTTAAAATATTTATTACTAATACATAAACATTACAAAAAACAACAACAATATATGTTGAGCGATAATATAAAAAAATGTCAAGCAAGTTTCGAATTTCAATTAACTTTTAATTGACAGCAAATCGATTTAATTGAAAAAAATTGATTTAATTGCAAAAATTAGGGAAATACTTTTTTTCTGTGCACATGCAGCTAAACTGCGTATAAAAAGTTGTATCTAAAAAACTGAAAATTAAACAAATTTTTTTTTTCTGGGTAAAGTGTTTGTAACCGTCATATAATAACAATTGTAATTAATTTTACTACAATTAATTACTCAAGCTTTTTTTTAGTTAGATTTGTACAGGAAGAAGATGAAAACATTTTCATTGAAAAATTTAACGGACACAATGCATTTGACAGACTGCCGCACAGTGGCTGAAAATTTGATTACACTGGCCAAAAGTCCAATTTTCTTTTGTCACCGATTTTTAGAATTTTAACGTCATTTTGTAGCTAGTATGTCCAAATTAAGGCAACCAAAAAATTAAGTCAAACTATTGCTAATTGTGGGCAGTCAAACTATTGCTAATTGTGCTGTCAAACTTAACTGTTTTTTTAATTTCAGAAAAAGGTGATTTTTTTGTTTTTTTTTTTTATCAAAAATAAATCGTTACTACTAGCAAGTTATCATAGATAATGACCTGCGGTCTTTTTTATAAGGTTGGTATGATTGTAGTCTTTAGTTGTTGTAAGTGGTTACAGCACTACCGTTTATTATTAGGGTGTTCTGAAAAATTTATTAAACTACTATATTTTTGTCAAATTTCAATTTCAGTGGAATAGAACTTCTAATGGAAACAAGTTGGCAAGAAACGTATACCACCCGGAAAAAGGTGAAAATGTCCTCTTTAACCCTATATATACTTTTGCACCGCCACGACCCGCCGGTAGAACACTTTTTTCATTTTAATAAAATATCTCAAAAAAAAAAAAAAAAATTCAAATGACGGTAGTTTAAACAGCCCTATAAGTAAACAATGGTGTGTTGAATTTGTGCTTTATGTATTTTATATCACTAAATAGTCATTATTTATTATATTACCAGTAACAATATTTGAAATCAAACAAGAAACTCATGATGCCATTAAGAAAGAAGTTAAAACTATAAACGACAAAATCAAAACACTACAGCCATTGCAATTACAGTTAAATAGAAGTACTTGCGTGCAATGAACAAATTGACTCTAGAAAATTTGGAGATTATGCTAAGGAAACTGCAAAAATATATACAACCAAGTACCCATGGAGAAATATGTCTGCAACAGTTCACAAAATCCTGGAGAAGATGTCATTAAATATCATTTGGTGCCACTTGTAGATCTATCAGAAGAAGCTCAGGAAAAAAGGAATAAGGATTACAGATTTTATAGAGAGCACAATAGAGATTTATTTTGCTAAAATTAACAAATTTCTTAGAAATAATAAATTTTTTTGTAGTAATAGCAAAATTTTTAGATAGTATTACTAACGTTTTTTTAAGTGTAAATATTTTTTTAATGTAAACAAATTTGCAAATTTGACAGCAAA
The DNA here is from genome assembly GCA_021234595.1 of Delia radicum. Taxonomy (NCBI): domain Eukaryota; kingdom Metazoa; phylum Arthropoda; class Insecta; order Diptera; family Anthomyiidae; genus Delia; species Delia radicum. The sequence continues at coordinate 15,008,443 of CM037853.1, read as the reverse complement.
AATGATTAGTTTTTAAGTAATAATAGCAAAATTAGCAGTTGGTTTTACTATTTGTTTTTTTTTTTTGAGTGTGAACATTAAAAACTCCCATTATCACAAAAAATGTTTATAATTATTATTTAAATCCAAATATGACATTTTTTAATAAATAAAAAAATTAAAAAAAACCAATATTTCACGCTAAATGCTAAAAAAAAATCAAAAGTTCAACTTTGATCTTGAATTTCTTAAGAAGTGCTCAATCAATTTTAATGAAATTAATCGGCTGAAAAGTTACACAATCTTGGCCAATGAAAAATGATTTTCAGCCACTGTGTGCAGCAGTTTCGTCCTCTCCAAGGACTCGTCAGTGGTTAATTTATGTGTCAATTGAACAAAGTATTTTTTAAATCGTGTAAAAAATAGTGAAAACTATATTCGCTGCAAAAAAGCGGTCAACAAATCATGTTATCTTAAAAAAGAGCCTGTCTAGCATCTAGGACCTTTTTTTAAATTATGAGTGCTAAATCACAAAAAAATGCTAGATCTAGCATCCATTATTCTAAAAAAAACAACCCTGCGAATATTACTTAAATAGCACAAAATGTTTTTAAATTTGTTGCATTAATCTCCCACACTCTCAATGTTTGTAACGAAAAAACAGTTGCTTTTTTGCATTCGTGTTAAAACACGAAGTGTTTTCTTGCAATGTTTTTTTAATCTTTTAATTGTTAATAAATTAAAAAAATAAATGATATGCCAATTCAAGAGTGTGCATATTATTAAGCATTTTATTTATAAAGCAATGACTTGTACAACAATAGGTAGCCCTCCTGATAAATTAGCGTCTGAAAGTACAATTCACGGTAAGTACATTTCCAATTGATTTTAAAATATTTAATGTAATTTTAAGCTTCGAGTGTCCCTAATATCTTTTTCATATAGGAAGACCTACACTCAAAAAAAAAAGTTTGTAAAGTCAGCAAAAAAATTTGCTGAGTCAGCAAAATTTTAGTCAGGAGGATGCTTACAAAAAAGTTGCTAATGTCAGCAAAATCTTTTGCTGAAAATCAGCGAGCTCATTTTTAGCAACAAAATTTGTAGATTCAGCAAAAGTTTTGCTAACACTTAGTAGATTAGAAATACAAAAGCTTTGCTAAATATTAATAAATTTTTTGCTGAATTTTAGTAGACTGAAAAAAACGCAAAAAATTTGTAGAAAAATTGTAATTTAGTTAATTTATTTGCTGAAAATCATAAAAAATATTTTTGTGATTCTTTTAAAAATAATTTACTATAATAACGAAATATAAAAATTTTCAATTTTCCACATTGACGACATGAATTAATTTAATATCTGAAAATATATAGAAATAAATATATATAACATAACAAAAATTGTCTTTCAATTACTTATATCAATGGTTGTCTAAATGATGCTATCGCAACTGCCGAAAATAATTATAGAAACGAAAAAATAAACAAAAACAAACGAAACGAAAAAAACAACCCTTTTTGCAATAAGAAAAAGGAACCATAAAAATCTACCTAAGATGTGTGTCTTTGTCTTTCACTTTACTCTGTCTACATTTCTGTATATGTTTGTTTGCAATTTGACCACACATATAAACATTTAGTTTAAATAAATAAATATTTTATTTTGTCTTTTATTTCATTAATAGACAATTATTTTCACAAGCCGGTGACAACGCAAAATTTAAGTTATTTTAATCCTCAATTTTGTTTTATGTATGAAAAAGAGATACAAAAACTTCCATGGTTGATTTTTTTATATGTCTTATTAGAGTTGTACTTTTTAGTATCATTTTCCTCTTCTCTACTACATCTTGACATGCCGCGACATCTACTTCATTCTGCGTATATCTTTCAATCTGGTTGTCGTCCACACTATTAATGTGCTTATCAGCACAATTTTTTTTTAGCAAAATTAATTAGTAAAACATTAGTATATTAGTAAAGCATTAGTATAAAACAGTTAAGTGCTGAATAAGTATAACAAAAATTTTAGCTGAAAACACGATTTTAGCAAATAATTTTGCTAAAAAATAGTATACCTGATTTACAAGACGTTTTACTAACTTTTCTACTAACTTATTTTTTTGGGTGTATTGATAAATTAGCGTCTGAAACATTTAAACATTTTTATATTTTTTTTTATAGAAATCGAAGAAAACAATTATGTACTTTAATGCAAGTATCCCTAACACTTTTCTTCGTAAGTGTAAGGGTTTTCTTTACTTGTAAGATTTCTGGAAAATAAAAGAACTTTATTTTCGTAGAAAAACCAAAGTTTCGTAATTTTGCGAAGTATTTTGTTCCCTTAAATTAACGAAATATTTCGTAAATCTGAAAATTTGTTCGCTTATGAAAGATGTTTCGAAAAAAAAACAAAAATACCGTAAATATTACAAAGAAAGTATACGTAAGTAAGTAAGTATAAGTAAGTATAAAGTAAGTATAAAGTATAAGTATATAGTATAAGTATATACCCTGCGGGAAATGAAGGGTCGATTGATCCAAAGTGGTAATTCCGTGATATATGATTGGGGGCCACGTCACGAAGCTGGTGAAACCAAAATTGTGGTGCACCAACAAGTGTTAATTTGGGTGAAATGACCAATCACTTAACTATAGTTATGGTAACAAAACATTCACTGGTTGGTACCAGATATATCACGTAACTGGAGAAAAAGTAACATAACATGAAAGTATACTCAAGCAACTAGGGTCATTGCAGTTGAAGTTGCTACTGGTCATTGAACTGGTTCAAAACCGTTAGCAGTGGATGAAAACATGTCATTTAGTACCACAGGATGCAGTTCCTTGACTGCTACAAAGCGAACATAACACTGAAGGAATTTTATCTCTACCGCCTATGTGGCAGTAGAAATAAAGACGTATTACTCCACTGGCTTAAAATAACTGAGTACGGAACTGTTTATTCAGTGACCAGGGTTGCCAGATATGGCAGAATATGATTTTTTGCACAACTTATTCAAAAACTTAAAACACTTCACAAAAATTTAAATTGCAAAATTTCTGCATATTGGTTTCGCAATATCTTTTTCAGATATTTTACAAGATTTTTGGTAACGATTTTTTATGCAAAAATTATTGACGATTTGCAAGATTTTTTTTCGTAGAAATTGTTCGTATTTAATACCAATGTTAGCAAATAAAGAAAAACTTGCGAAAAAAATCTATATTTTGAACATCCGGTTTTTTTGTGTAGTTTATCTACTTTTCCAAATTTAAATTGTTAAAATTAATTTAATGTTATAGTTTTTTGTTGGGTATAGCCAAAATAAGCTAATTTGAAAACTGATTTTTGTTGTGCCTTTTTGAAGGTGTTTTGAACAGGTGGTTTTGAACATGTGGTATATAGATAAGTGCAGTGACTTGTTCCGGAAGGGCTATTTCGCAACCCGTACATAATATAAAACACGCCGAATAAAAAGTGACAGGTTACTTTCTAATTATTTTTGGATTGTGACAACCATGTTACTACGGTTGTGACAGCCATACTATTATACTTTTCTTAATCATAATATGATAATTAGATTACCATAATATGGTATCCAATTGACCTCAATATTATCATATTATTGTTATGGAAATATTTATAAATTATCAAAGTGTCGTTACTACATTATTCTCCCAGCATTCTGTTGTAGTTTGATTAACTAGTTTTGTATGATTTTTTTTTAAACAGTAAAATTTATTTAATAATTTACACATTTAAATTAACTTATTTAAAAAAAAAATTTAAGTAATCAAAGTGTCTTTGAGCTGACCAATAAGATTTTTGTTATAAAGGAGTAACATAAATCATTGTTTTGTCGCTATGCGATGTTTACATAAATTTGTTATTTTAGTATCATATAAAAAAGCAAAACTAAATTTTCTCTTTTTCAGCAAAAATTGTAATTTTTAAGGAAATATAAAATATTGGAAACATGTGATTAAATCATAAAAACGCATTAAAATATTGTTAAGAATACAATTTCACAAAACATGTATAATGATCATACGTTTGTAGCAGTCATATTTTTGGCACTATAATCATATAACTGTCCTAGAAAAGAATTTCATGTATTACCATATTATAGTTATTGCAAATATATTATGATTATAGGCACTACAGACTTAATAGCACGTGTATTTTGTTAAAATTTTTCTTTTAAAAATTATCTTCAAAATTTTTTGTATACAATTTATTTTGCGTGAGTACAACAATATTACTTTATTTTTGACACTTGCGTGTCAATGTAACTTTTGCCTAGTCTCCCATGGTAGATCGGGTTGAGACTACCAAATTATTCCTTCTTTCACTAAAAAGATCACCATTACAATTATCACCACTGCGTTATTATTTTATTTTTATGTCTTTTTGTTTATTATTATTTAATGTTTTCGGACTGAATGCTTCTCACAACTTATTTTCACAAAATATTAAACAAGAACGACACTAAAAGAGCGAAAGCGCTCATAAAAAACTAAAACTAAAATTCAGTTGTGTTTACCAAATTTCGAATAATCAGATGTACCAACCGATTTCAGTTGAAATAACTTAATTTTAATTGAAAAATGGCTAAATTTTTCTCTGTATGTAAGACCAGGCTCTGGCGATTGCTAGGAAAAGTTGGGGTGGTGATGTCCGGATTTTATTCCACAGGCTAATGAAAGTTTCCTTAATCGGGATCGCAACATTCAAATATTTTTTTTTTTTTTTTCATAGTTCTTAGATATTTTGTAATCCACGCATTTTAAGCGACTAGGCGATAGCGCTGGGCAATGAAAATGATAGCCTTGGGCGTCTTTTACCACTTCCTTATTCCCATCTGGGGATTCTCCATTTCTCGTTGATCTTAGTTTGGATGACCTTTTCGCAGGCAATTAAGATATTGGGATATTTTATTTCTTATCCAGGCATTTTTCTATGGATATCTGTAAAAATATAACCTGATTTGGGTTTCTTAAAGTAATTGCAGGGAAAATACCTTAATCGGTTTAAGAAATTTATAATTTTGAAATGTTGCTTATGAGAACTCTTTCAGCAACAACCTCCCATAATAATAATAATGTTCAACAGTGAAGGTGCTAAAAATTTGTCTCCCATTTTGCCACAATGACAAACAATTATTAATTGAAACCTATTATGGCTGAAACAGCCACCTCCTCCTACTGCAACGATCGAACGATCTAATTATGGTCACAAATAATTTGCGACTGAAAACAAACAACTTGGCTATTGTTTCGATTTCCAACTCAGACACAAACACAAACAGAGGAGACAACAATAAAGAAGACCAACAAACCTTAAAGATCATTATCGCAAAAACACACGATATTGGAACTGCAACAGACAACAAACTACAATTGTGTTAAGGATCAAAAGCGTAACAAAATAATTTGTGAAAAAAACTACAAACTAAAAAAAAAGGCAAGCAACCAACCAAACAAGATCATTTAAACTAAACAAACAATGGTTTTGAAAAAGAAAAACGTAAAGGGCCATTGAAAAGAAAACGCACAAAAGGACTCCAAAGTCAATATTTAGTTGGTTGAAAGACCGTGTAAATTTTATAAACATGTAAAATTACAATTAGGTCCTTGAAGTTGAAATACCAGTATATTTGTGTCTGCAGCAAAAGGGAGGAACGCGCGCTCATGCTTGTCTAGCGCGTTACAGACAAGTGGTGAAAACCGATACATTATGATGCGGTTTAGTGAGCAGGTGTCAATGTTTAATGACGGTTACACAAAAAAAGTCATAAATTAAAATAAAACAACAACAAAAATTCAGCATGATCACCTTAGCATAACATTGTTACTAGCATACTTGCAACACACGGTCAGTAAATGCAACATACACTGAGGAAATTTTGTTGAACGAAAAATAATGAAATTTTTCAATAAATGATTGAAACTTTTATTCACAAAATAAACGAAAATTGTAGTAAAAATAATGAAAAATTATATACTTTATATAAAACGACATTATGTAGGTAAAGACCACTGCAAATGTAGTTAAAATCAAATGAAATTTCGCTTGAAAATAGGACGACTTACATTTCATTAAATTCAACTAACATTGTCATTTGTTTTTGCTGTTGATAACATGAAACACAAATATAGTTAAAATTAACCAAAACTGTAGTAAAAAATTATTTTAAATTGTTTTATTTTTTTAATAAAAGCAAAAAACTGATAAATGAATGTAAATTCATAGTACCGAATTTAAGTGTGGGTTGTTTTTTCTTTTAATGAACTACAAATGTAGTCAAAACTGAAACTTCTTCTGCAAATGACTATTTTTTGATATAAAAATACTGTACAAATATTTACAGCAGAACTACAAATATTTACAGCAGAATTACAAATATTTACAGCGTAATTTCCCTGAGTGTAGTTTTGTAATGAAACTTCTTCTAAATAAAATCATATCTTTCAGTAAATTTTATGAAAACTTGCAATAATTAAATGAAAAGTTTCAATGCTCGTGTGTCAGAAAAACGTCATTGATTTAGAGTACAAATTCATTAATAACTTGCAGATAATTTTCTCTGTGTACAAAAACAACATTTAGTTAGATAACAACAAAACTAAAACTAGTTGTTGAACCTGACGTAACTGATAAAACAATTGACATTTGTACAAAATTAATAGGGTACAGGGGAGTAAAGTGGGAAAATCATATGGCTCCAAAAAGAATATTTTTTTAGTGAGAATATAATGGATCGTGGTCTAACAATTTGCTTTAACAGAAGACAATTAGTTTTACTTTTCAGGGTATTTTTAGCAATACTAAAATTTCCCACATTACCCCATGCTCCACTTTTTATGATCTTAAGAGAGCAAGCTGTTAACTAAACTAGAATTTGAACTTCAAAGTATCTCTTAGTTTCCACACTGAGCTTGAGTAGAAGTTAAATGAAAGACCAATAGATAAGGGGTTTCTCGCAAAAAAAAAAAAAAAATATTAGCGCGGCCTTTTTTAAAAAAACGGGACTTAAATATTTCTTAACCAATGAATTCATAATATTTAAACGAATTCCCTATTGTAAGGAGTTACCAACAGTAAAACTACACTCATAAAAAAAGCTCTACATATAATTGAAAATTCAGCTACGACAACGGAAAACAGTGTCTCAAATTGCACCAGCAGTATTTTTAATGAAGTTCAGAATCACAGTCTGCTGAATTTAGGTGACCTAAATTTTAGAACAACTAAATTTTGCTTAACTAAAATCAACAGAATTTTTAAGCTCTGAGCAGAGGCATGTCCATATTTATTGCCGTAAGTAATAAACATGGACTTAATTTAAATTATGACTACGAGAATATAAAACCGTTATATGGATCAAAAAAATGTTGCCACTTGATAAAAATTATTATTTTGTGTAACTTGATCCATATAGGGTTAATGTTTTCACTTTCCACCATAAAATACCCATTAGGAAATTTAAAAACAAAAACATTTAAAATTTTTGATTAAATTTTGACATTTGGTAAAGGTTGCAAAACTAACGAACAAGCGCAATTCTTAATAGTCCCAATCGTAAGCGTTAAAAAGCTGGGGTTGGAAGTAACCCTTAAACTAATATTGGGACTATAAATAATTGCGGTTGTTCATTAGTTTTACACCCTCTATCACATATCCGAATTTAATAAAACTCTGAAAAATGTTATTGTGTAAATTTTCTAATTCGTTTTTTTTGGTGAAAAGTGAAAACATTTACCTCACCCTATATTTATCGGGTTACACAAATTCATAACTTTTAACAAGTGAAAAACATTTTATTGGCAAAACTGCACTTTATAGTGCGTTCCTACAAAAAAAACAAGATATGACCCAAAAACCGGTATGCGTAGAAATACACAGAAAAAACTAAAAACGGGTTTCAATTAAAAATTTTATTGAATCAATTAATATTTTAATTGATTTTGCACCTACGACTGAAATGATAGTATTAACTAAAAAAATTTGCAGACAGTTTGTTAAAACTCTTTCAATTAAAATAATAATAATATCAATTAAAAGAGTTATTGTTTTTCTTTACAACCTCAATTAAAAAGTTTAGTTAAATTGATTAAAACGTTAATTGAAACTTGAGAAGAAAACAATGGTAGTTTTAATTGAAAACTCGTATTTTTTATTTTTGTTATATGTCCCCCATTAAATAAAAAAAGAAATGTAGGTTTGTAAATTAAATTGACATTTTATTTATAATAAAATTAAAGCTTTTTAATATCAAAATGTATTATAAGAAAACAAATAAAAGTAAAGACAACATTTTTGTTTTGCTTGTCTTGTCTTGAACTTTTTCTTGTAATTGAATTGCTTTCCTAAAAAAATCACAAACAACCTTTAAAATGAATAGTTTAATGACACTTATACTTATTGAAATTTAATTATTTACAAAAATAATAGCTTAATTGTCCTTTTTCGATAAGGTTTATTTAAATCCACATGTGCACTTTTATTACCACAGATGAAGCACGAAACTAAATTAAGTTTCTTCTCGTATACACGAATATCTCAACAAAAAGAGTGTTGCAAACTCTAGTGAAATAACTACGATTTTGCGTGTATTTGAAATCGGTAACTATTCAACTTATTAAAAGTTAATCATTTGCGTTTTTTTTTTCTTTTTACTCACAAATTAAATAATATATTGATATAATTAAACCTTTGTTTGATTATTTAATCTAAATAAAATAAAAAAAAAATAGTTTCAAAATTTTTAAAAATTTTGTTTACATGTTGTCAACACTGTATGTATATATTAGAAAATTCAATAATTTTTTTAATTAAATCAATTAAAAAAATTGTTTAAATTGCTATTGATATTCAAACAATCGATTAATTAGATATTTTTGGCCCATAATTTGTTCTGTGTATATAAGTAAGCGTACTTAAATGAAAGGAAATTTCCTCAAGATTTCAGAAATGATATTATAATGGAAAAAACTTAGTTTTTAATTCTGGAGTGGCCACCTACTTTTTCTTGTGGAGAACTCCCCATAAAGTAAAGTTTAGCCCATTTTTTTTTTATCCATTTAAAGGCTTTATAATCTTGTAGAAATAATTTAAATTAAGTTTTATGGGTCTTTTCTGTCCCGCGGTTATAGATTTGTGCAATAATACAAAAGGTTTTATTCTGGGGCGAACGTGGGCGCTCCTGTCTCTTTCCTGGGGGGAAATCTCTAACATGGTGGCGGTGATAACCGGCCACTGTCTTATTGTCAGGCACGCTCATAGGTGGGGGTGTTATCGCCTGAGTTCTGTAGTAGCTGCGGGGACGAGGAGAGGCGAAGAGATTTTTTTTATCAATTTATAAGTTTTACAATCTTGTAGTCATAATTAAACCTAGAAAGTTTATCCTTATATTTGAAATTTTCTTTAAGCCTAAAAAATTATTAAAAAAATTAAAAAACACTAACGCCATTTATTACAGCGCATAAAAATATTTAAAAATAGTGAAACAACTAGAAATTGATAGCAGGAGACTAGAAAAAAACAAAGTTTAATAAAATGTATATAAAGGGTGGTTAAATTGTAAGGGCCGATGTTGAATGTGAACCACACCTAAACGCCAAGTTTTTTTCCGAATTTTATTTGACATTTCTCTATTTCAGACTTACTCAATTCGAACCCTGGAGAGATACACAATCCAACAACGTGTTTAAGTTATCCAGACTTATTATGAAAATGGGCGTTCAAATCAAAATGCATATCGTGCACTTCGTGATTTTTTTGGTCAATTTGATCGTCCAAATGTGCGTACAATCGCAAAAATCGTGGAAAAATTCCAGCAAATCGGGTCTGTAGAAGATGTGAGAACACCAGTGCATGCTCGTACAGCTCGTACTGCAGAAAATATTGCTGTTGTTCGCGATAGTGTGGCTGAAGAGCCGTCCACCTCAACTCGTCGTCGTGCCCAACAATTGCACCTCTCACGCTCGTCGTTGATGAACATTATGCATAAAGACTTGCATTTACACGCTTACAAGGTGCAATTGGCTCAAGAACTAAAGCCTCTTGACCATTCCAAACGTCGTGAATGGGCAGAATGGTGGCAAGAAATGGCAACAGTGGATGATCAATTTTCGAAGAAAATCATCTTCAGTGATGAGGCACATTTTCACCTCAGTGGATTCGTCAATAAACAGAATTGCCGCATTTGGGCGAATGAGAATCCAAGAGTGATTGTCGAAAAACCAATGCACCCACAAAGAGTGACTGTTTGGTGCGGTTTATGGGCTGGCGGCATCATCGGGCCGTATTTTTTCCAAAATGAGGCCGGTCAGGCAGTTACTGTGAATGGTGTTCGCTATCGTGAGATGATAACGAACTTTTTATGGCCCGAATTGGAAGATATGGATGTGGACGATATGTGGTTTCAGCAGGACGGTGCCACTTGCCACACAGCTAACGAAACAATGGCTCTTTTGCGCAACAAATTCAATGGCCGTGTTATCTCACGTAATGGCGATGACAATTGGCCGCCAAGATCATGTGATTTGACACCGTTGGACTTTTTTCTTTGGGGTTATTTGAAAGAAAAGGTGTACGTCGATAAGCCAGCAACAATTCAAGAGCTAAAGGATGAGATAATTCGGCACATTAACGGCATAGAACCTCCATTATGCCTCAGCGTCATCGAAAATTTGGACCATCGGATGGAGGTGTGCCGCCGTGGTCGCGGCGCCCATTTGGCCGATATTTTGTTCCATACATAATTGAGTAATACCAATATATCATAATAAAATAAAATTACAATAATTTCCTAAATAGTTTGTGTTTTATTCAAAATCAACATCGGCCCTTGAAATTTAACCACCCTTTAGGTCTAAACTACCTAAATTAACTTTTTAGGGTTAAAAAAAAGTTTCATGGGTCTTTATTGTACATCAGGCCACTAAGGATTAACTTTTTTTTAACAAAAGTAAAGATTATTATAGTCTAATCAAATTTAAATGATATTTTGCAAAATTTCATGAACACATTCAAATGTTTTAAATTTTTAAACAGTTTTCATAAAATGTCCTGGAAAGGAGTAGGTAAAATCACAAACTCCAATTATTATTTTTCCAATTTGTTTATTTTTTCTTTAATAATAACTATTATTTTATAAAACCGAAATCAGGCATTTTAAAAAATCATTAAAATTATTAAAAGAAAATGTTTTTGTATTTTTAATCAAATTTGGTGAATGCAGAAACCCATATCTCAATAACTTTGAGTATATTAAATAAACAAATGAAATACAAAATTTTTCGCAGTTTACAATTTTTAATAACACGAAATGCATTTTTTTCAAAATTTGCCATGGAACGGGTTAACGTTATCAAAAAAATTATCGATTTCTTTAATTTTTCATAAAACTTTAGGATTAGATTAGACTAGAGTGGCACTATGCACCGCGACCAGAGTTGGTATTTTGTACTGCCAGCAAATACTCCCTATAGGTTCAGGCTCCCTACGAAGCCAACTATCCTACCAGGTAAACAGTTCCAAACGTCTGATGGCGTCACTATTCGACCAACAAAATAACGCACCCTCCTATCGGAAGAGCCTCAGACATTTGCAGAGAACATGCTCTGAGGTCTCGGGTTCCAATTCACAAAACTTGCAAGTATCCGTAGAGGATCGTCCCATCTTGTACAATTGATACCTAAGGCCACAGTGTCCCGTGAGGTAACCCGTCACGGTCCTTAGCTCGCCCCTCGTCATAGCCAAGAGTTTCCGCTACCTCTTACCAGAGGGAGATATAAACAGCCTCTCCTGCCGCTGCCCAGGCGATCTGGCCCAGTAGGCCCGAAACTCCGACTACCTCCGTCTTCTGAGCCTCTCTCTGACATACCCATTGGGTACGCCACAGAAGTGTTCAGGGCCAATGAAATGTCGATGAGCTCCGCAGTTGGCTAAACAGTCAGCCCGTTCGTTGGTCCTCATGCCCCTCATGGCCAGGAACCCAGCCCAGTGTCAAGGAGTTGTTAAGTCCTAGACGATTTAGAGAGTCGATACATTCCTTAACCAGACCAGACGACACATCTTTAGCCCACAAGGCAGCAAGTGTCGCCTGGCTGTCAGATAGAATGTAGATCGTGGCCCCACGTGTCCTCCTCCTCAGACACTCTTCCACACAGATACAGATAGCGAAGACCTCCGCCTGAAAAACGAAGGGATATTTGCCCATGGGCAGAGCACGCTGAAAACCGGGTCCGACGACACCCGGCCCCGTATCCATGTTCGACTGTTTTGAGCCATCCGTGAATCACACCTGTGCACCAATCTCCGGTACTCAAGATCCAGTTAACCAAGTGCTCCTGTCGAAAATCACAACAACAAAGTGCCTCACAAATGCCTGCGCAGGCAGTATCCTGTCACTGACCCTAATAAGTCATCAGCGAACATTTTCGCAATCTCAAGGTGCCCCTTCGGATCCCACACAAAACTGGAGGATGTACTGGCAAATTTATTTTTAAGGGAGACCCTAATAAATATTTTATAATTTTGAAGATATTTCACATTAAAATATATTTTTGCCTATCCCGATCCAGTTTTTTTGAATGACGTAAGAAAAGTTTCTCATAATAACATTATTCTATAAAAATTTGGGTCTGCTTAAATTAAATATTTTGAAAATTTTTAATCCTATTTAACTATACAGTTTATGAAATAATAATTTGAGAATAATGTTCAAAATAAAATTTGTATTTCTGTATTTGAAAGTCAATTAAAATATTAATTGATTCAATTAAATATTTGTTTAGTAACAAATTTAATTTAAATCAAATCTTTAATTATATATTTTAGGTGGATAATTTTTTTTTGTGTATCCCTTATTTTGTATATTCGGCTATTCAAATCTATTTAATTCCGCTTTTTCAAAACTTTTTTCATATGAGACATATAAAAAATAGTTCTCTGCTGTATATTTAAGTTATTTTAATATAAACCACCATTCTATAATCATGGCTAAAAAATCAATTGGAATTCCACTGAAAGTCACTTTAAACAATTCACAACTTTTAGTTCATCATCTGCTACACTCAAAAACAAAAGTCAGCAAAGTCAGTCAGTCATATTTGCTAAGAGGATCCATGCAGAAAAATTGCTAATATCAGCAAAAAAAAAAAAATTATAAATTCAGCAAAAATTTTGCTGAATGTAGCTAATTTTTTGCTAAATTTACACATATTTTTGCAACAATCCTCCCGGCAAAAATGTAGTTGACTTTACAGACTTTTTTCTTTGAGCGTATTTTTTTAATCATCATCTTCATCGTTTACTTCTTTTTTTTACATAACACTCATCATTGTCAGACGAAAAGGCATTTTAACTTGAAAATCCAAAAAAAATGTCAAACTTCCATACAATGACTTCATACTTATTGGACTTGGTGGTATGTTGATAGTGGACAAATATTGATCAACAGAGAGTTAAAAATCTTGGCAAACAATCTGCGCAAACAGCGAACGGATGGACGGAGTATGAGTACATACAACTAAAACTAACAATGGCAAATAAATGACAAAATAAACAAACAGCAACAAAAAAACCAACAACAGCTCTAAACCATGTTATAACATGCAACTAAAAAATCCCAGCAAAAACTCGGTAAAGGGTTGGTATTACGGAATAAGTTAAACACATTACGCTTGCATTACTTCGCAACTGTTGGTATTACTGACTGCCCATTAATACCCGTTTTCATTATCACACATGCGTTCATATTTTACTACACACAAGTATAATGAAAAGTGTGCTAAAATTTTTTGGCTGTCAAAAAAGTATAAAAGAAAAATCGCTTGATTGTTTAGACTGTTATCGACACACACAAAATATAAATTAAAACAGCTATATTTTCTTATAATTATTTATTTTTTCCACCATTTAAAGGGTCCGCCATCTAACTTTTTTTTCAACTAGTGCTTACTTCGTGAATGGTAACACTTAGCTCATGTCTGATTTGACTGATAATTAGTTTTATCCTTCCGCTGAACGAATATGGTCCGTATGTTCATTATCTTGTGAAAAAAGTGAAAGAAACTGGCATCCTCATCGATAAACCAAAGCGTGAAAAGCCAAAAACAGTGCGTACACCCGAGAATATTGCTGCTGTGGCAGAAAGTGTGCGTGAAGCGGCATCAAATCAATTCACCGTCGTTCTCAACCATTAAAAATTTCGGAGACATCATTGAGACGAATTTTGCATAAAGACCTTGGTATGACGCCATACAAAGTCCAATTGGTTCAGGAGTTCAAAAAAAAAAAAGTTATTTGGCGGACCCTTTATTAATTAATTTTTTATTTTTACTTTTATATGTGTATAACACTTGTATTAAGACATGTGGTAACTTTATGAATTATTTTAAAAATAAAGCTTGCAAAAAATGTGTATCGATTTTTTTAAATGTGTGTCGATATATGAATTGTGTCCACATACATTATACATTAGCTTTATGCAACACATTTCTGCCATGTATAACACACTTGTGTGATTATGTGAACGAGTAACACCAAATTCATATTTTTAAATATTTTTCTGGTATAATTAGTTCGTGTTCACATACAATTTAATATAATTAAAAATTTTCTACAAATTTGACAATTTGAAAATAATATTCGACTTAAAACTGAAAGATTTAAATAAAAGATTTTTGATAACTCTATATCTGTAAGTGAGAAGTAACATGTTACCGAGGTGAGTAGTTACCTCGATGATCATGCGCTTGTTAAAATAATAGGGTTTGTAATAAAAAAGTAACTAGTTACCGACCTTAATTTCTTATTACCAAGCTTATTACCGGGTAATATAAAGTTTTGCTGGGATCATACCAAATCAAATAATCATCATAGTTGACAAAAACTACAAAAAAAAGCAGAGTTAATAATAGATCATGATACAATCTTAAATACTTAAACCATCACATACAAAAATCCAGACAATGTATTGATATCGGTCGTGATAGCGTGGTTTTTTGAGAATTATTGAGCATAGTCAAGAAGGAGAAAAATAGTTTAAAAATCTGGCTAATAAAAATCTGGCCAAATAAGAGCAACTCTTTATCAATTCTACGGAGAATTTATATGAACTTTGACAAATTCTTTACTATGAAATTAATGTATCACTTTGACCCCCGGTGGATGGTCTAGTACAGTTCTGTGACATATCACCGGAATGTTTGTTTTAACACAATTATGTGGCATTTCCTTATTTAGTCATATGACATATAACATAGTGACATGTAACAAAGAGTCGTATTCCTGTGATAAGAAACAACCGGTCCTGTGGCAGTTCATATAAGTTACTCGTAGGATAAATACTACACGCTAAAAAAAAACGACCTGCGGGAAGTATAAATGCTGGTAATATACTTTTGTTTGGAGAACATTTCGGTTTTCCATGTTTCTCATATATGATGTTTGCTTGGAAACAGAATTATGTTTACCTGTACACATACACTCACAATTTTTTGTAGTTAAAATCAAATGAATATGTACTTTAAAACTACTAAACATATAGTTAAAACACGGTCTACTCACTTTTATTTTAAATCAAATGTTTTTCGTTTATTTTTAAATATTAAAAAACTACACACGCACTGATATCAATGTCTCTTTCAAGAAGTTCAGTTAAATTCACTTTGCTCGGTAGCTCAATAAATATAATCGAGTATATTACAAAGTATTTAAGCCATTTCTCCAAAAGTAATTTTTTATTTTTTTTTAAATAGAAGCAACACTCAGGAAATTCATGAATTAATGTGTTGCTTTCTTTGGAAAGGGAGATAGAAGAGAGGTGAAAGGTAGGGAAAGATGAATGGCTTCAACCAGGGCAACACTGTAATTGCGCGAGATGATAAGTCTTAGAACAGTTGTTGCTCGCCACCTGATGGAGAGTTTTTTTAATTCATAGCCCTAATTAATTATTTTATTTCGGTGGGGTTAAGTGCTATGGGAACATCAAAGGCGGGCGCTTCGATACATATGAGTGATAGAAAACTCATATGCATTACTTTTTCTAAACTGTTGTTGTCGTCACCGGGAATCGAACCCGAGATCATCCGTATAACAATCCAACGCGCTAACCATTACACCGCAACGCCCACTCGACTGCTTTTATTTTAAATTTGTGCTGGGCGTCTGATATTCGATTAAAGTTTTATTAAAATAATTCTAGACCATGTTATTTTGATACAAAAGTAATTCTTTATTGGCCAATTTAAGCAACATTTAAAATTTAAGTTGTGTAGCATTGTTCAGCCATGAGACTCGAATTGAAAATCGAAATATTTTCTTCGTCTTTGGAAACTAACTTTAGCTTTAACCCTTATACCACTGTACCATATGTACTAATGCTCAATACTTATGAAACCATCCACGTAATTTGGACTTTAGACTAATACATGTTCGAAAAAGGGTCAACAATTACCTCAGTTTAAAATTTAAAACATTTAAATGTGCGTAAAACAGTACCCAAACTGTCTACAATGTACAACATAAGCAAATAATGTTTAAAACAAGTGCTACTTAACGAGAATCTTGGCCATGGCAATCTTCAACCGAATAGAAAACCAACAAACAACCGGACCAAAGAACAACAAAATGTATTTCAAAAGAGAATTAACACTAACAAATACAAATGAATGAACGTCTCTGACTTTGTGCAAGTATTAATGAATGGATGAATGACTGAATGATAATGATCCATGTTAAACTTTCTTCGTTTACTTCTTTCATCTCACTAATAAATCATGTCATCATTAAGAAGAATTCTTTAAAGAAATCCATCAAAAACTAGGGCGTTTCCTTGAAATTTTCATTCTAACAATAAGGCGCTAAATATTTATTTCACTGGCTGCCTTGACAAGTCCGTTGTCATATCAAATAGTTGTTCTTTGTGACAGCAAATATTGTTGTTATTGTTGTTTAATTTTGAAATGTCTTAAAGTAAATAATAAATTTCTTGCTTTTATAAGCAGGTGTTAATTGCTGTGGACTAAGCACGTTCTATTCATGGAAGTGAACCCCTTTTTTGACCAACAGCATACAATCAGAATGACATTTTCATATGGCTGGCATTTATTTATCTTAGTGTTTCATCGGAAGCTTCAGTTTTATTTGTGTGTGAATTCAACGGAAGTTTTACTGAGCTGTGAGTTTTCATACCTTCACTCTTTAAAAGGTGGTAATGGATTTTTTTATTTTTATTTTTCTTTTAATTTTCAATTTTTTATTTGTTCCTAATAAAGTTTGGAAAATTTTATATTTGTGTTGATGTTACAAAAATTCTAAGAAATTATTGAAGTTTTGAGAGTCAAAAGAAGGTAAAGTTGTTTAAAATATTTCATTGATTCTGTATCTAATACAGTGACTCAAACGGAAAATCGGACAAAGTATTTTTCAACAAAACAAAAAAAAAAAAAAAACTTAGATTCAAAGCAACATTTTAGTTAATTTTTTTTTTTTGGTTTTAAATGTTTTCTAGACCTTGTATATATAATTGCACCAAGATCCTGCCACGTTTTCGCTGCGTCTAACATAAAATATCGAAAGAAATTAAAAAAAGTACAATTTCAAAGTCAAACGGAAAATCGGACAAATATTAGTTTGTGGGTAATTTGTCGCGTTTTATTGACAATATGAGTAAAAAAAGTAATCACAGTCAGTATAAACGTGTTATTCTACGTCTGTAAGCCCGAGTAAAAACGATTATATATAATCATGCAATTTTTTATATAAATATATATGTTACTGTTACATGCTATTATGTGTAAAGAATGTCGAAGTAAACTTTGTAATATTTTTTTACATAAAGTTAATAGAAATTATATAAGGTGTTGTCTGGGTTGGTCATGGAATGCATTCAGACTTTCAATAGGCTCGGTAGGGGCAACTCTCTAACCTTGGGGTGGATTCCTGGCCATGAGGGGCATGAGGGCAACGAGAGGGCAGATTGTCTTGCCAACCGCAGGGCCCGAAGGCCCTCTATTGGTCCTGAACCATTCTGTGGAATACCTGCGGGATATGTTAGGGAAAGGCTCAGGGCATGGAGAGAGTCTGAATTCTCTGGTTACTGGGAAAACTCTCCTGGTCAGCGCCAGGCTAAGAGATTGATCTCTTTTTTCAGTAGGGGGTCGAGGCGACTCTTGTCTTGTCGCTTGAAAGGGGGCGTTTGAGGACCCTGGCATCGTACTTAACTGGACACTGTAAGCTCAGATACCATCTGCACAGGAAGGGTCAATCGGACACGGATATGTGTAGGTTTTGTGAGATGGTGTCTGAGACCTCGGAGCATGTTCTCTGCGAATGTCCCAGGCTTTGTGATAGGAGACTTAGGTTTCTAGGCGATCGCTTCATTTCGCCTTCCGACATCGCAAACATATTGCCTAATAGGATAATTGGCTTTAAAGGTAGCTTGAATCTGTAGGTAACTTTAGGCAGCACAAAAGACCTACATTGGTCGCGGTGCATAGTGCCTTCTGATCTGATCTAATCTAATCTAAATAAATCACCACAGTCTTTATTCATTTATTTGATATCAAATATCAAAGCCTCTAATATCATTCATATTTAGAGACACATTTAATAATTCGGCTAAAACACTCCTTAATACGTGCACTTATTCTGCATTTACTTAACCCCACCGAAGTAAAATAATGAATCAGGGCTATGAACCAAAAAGCTTCAATAAGTTCGCCAACTCTCCATCAGGTGGCGAGCAACAACTGTTCTAAGACTTATCATCTCGCGCAATTACAGTGTTGCCATGTTTGAAGCCCTTCATCTTTCCCCACCTTTCATCTCTCCACTATCCAATTTCCAAAGGAAGCAACACATTAATAAATAGGAAGAATTTCCTGAGTGTTGCTTCTCTTTAAAAAAAAAAAAAAAAAAATGTCATTCCAAATTTCTCTTTCAAAAATAATTCCATCTTATTTCAGATTGATTTTTAGAATCTTTTAGGAATGTTCAAAAATGATTCAGAAATAACTAAGTGCATTTTTAGAGCATCTTTTTTGAAATGCTCATAAAAAGGGGTCAAATATGATCTTATTAGGACCCAAAATTAAGACCGTTCAGAAATGGCTCATATTTACGACTTAATTAAGAGTCATTACACTGTGGAACGTTTTCGGGGTCATTGTCTGGGGGTAAGAAATTCCAAATCAGGGTGAAAGTAGTGGGCCAGTAGAGTAAAACCTCCAAACTTTTTGTTTATACCTTTTATATTGTTAAACCCTCCACCATGTGCACAGAAAAAAATATTTCCCTACTTTTTTCAATTAAATCAATTTGTTGAAAATTTAAAAAGATGTCAATTAAAAATTAATTGAGGGAATTAAATATTTTCTCAAATTCGAAACTTGCTCAAATTTTTTTTATACTAACGCTAAAAACATATTGTTGTTTTTTTTTTTGTAATATTTATGTATGTAGTTGTTTTTTATAAATGTTTTTGTGTGTTTAGTAAAAAATATTTTATATATATATTAAGTAGATTTTATTAATTCTCATTAGGTGTATAACTTTATTAAGTTAAATAATTTAATTTCAGTGGTTTATATGTGGATATTAATTTTTGCAAAAAAAAAAATCAAAAACAAATTTTTACCATACTCCATACGTTTCAATAGAAAAAAAAATAATTTCTGTGTGATTTTTTCCACAAAAGTATAAACAAATCTGCTAACTAAATGAGAATTACATACCGGTTTAAATTCAATGTTATCAAATGCAAGCTATAACAAAAACAAGTTGGTATGGCAACAACACTTTATGCAATGATTTTTGCTTTTTGATAAGGTATACAATATTGATAAATTTTTAATCAAATGAATTATTAATTAATTGAAAAATAAATCAAAATAAAGAACTATCAATTTGTAATTGAATTTTCAATTTTCGTAGTTGGCGGAATTGCAGCAATAATAGTTATTGAATCGTTGGTTTCCGTGAATCGGTGGTTTTTATTTTTTGGGTGTATCTGACGATTGTGACGAGGGAGATTTGATTTACATTTTTGCGAACAGTTTGGTATTGCAAATGAGCAAAACCGGTACAACGGATCGAAAGTTATAAGTGAAGGTACTTCTAAATGTTCCATATAAATTTGCGTACATACATACACTTAAAAAAAGTAAGTAAAGTCAGTAAAAATTTTACGGAATCAGCAAATTTTTAGTCTGGAGGGTGCTTGGAAAAAATTTTAATACCAGCAAAATCTGATGCTGAAAATTGGCAATTTGAAATTGCAAACAAATTCATAGACTACAACTAAACACAAGAACACACATCTAGGTAATTTTTCTGTTTCCTTTTTCTTTTAAAAGAAGCCTTAAATAATTCTAGAAACGAAACGAAAAAATAACAAAATATGATCCTTTTTCTGCAATAAGAAAACGCAAACATAAAAAATTACCTAGATGTGTGCTTTTGTATATATACCTGAACGTATATTTGTTTGCCATTTCAAATTACCAATTTGTCTACACTACATTAATAATCATTATAAGCATTTAGTTCACAAATACGCATTTAATCTTTAGAAAATTTAAATACATTATTTTTTCTTTAATCTAATTACTGGGCAATTACTTTCACAAGCTGGTGACAACACAAAATTTTAATTTTTAAATTGATACAATTTAATTAGATACAATTAGAAATTTAATTTAATTTAATTTGGTACAATAAATTGTTTCATCATTAACGTTTATACAGTCATATAAACATTTATGTTATAGCATAAATATTAGTATCTAATTGTATATAGCTTTGTGTTGTTTCAAAAATGTGTATATATGGGTATATATAGTAATATATCATTTAATCTACCTATTTATATATTACTATATATACAATATAGAGTTATATATGGGATCGTATATAATTCAACATAAATGATCATATAATTATATATAACTACATATGGATCAGTAAATAAAATATTTTTTTTTGCAGTTTTTGATAAAGCCATATATTGTTGCATACAAAATTATATAAAAATGTATAAGGCCTAACGCTTTGAATACTTTTAATAATCTCAGATGTGATTATATATGGTCCATTATAAAGACACATTCAATTATATTCTTATTGATTGTAGATATTAATATATTGCAGATATTAAAAATTAATATAATGACATTCCATACAGAAAAATACAATCGGCAATACAATCGGTTATGTTTAGGAAGAACGTAGGATTAACAATCTTGACAGTATTGTCCAGCTACCCGATTGATAACAGTGCCCACCGCTGGTTTGAATGAACTTGGCATAAAGTTGGTAATTCCGAAAATTGTGTGATTTTAAAATAGCTTATATTAAATTAATTTTGAGAAATATTTATAATAAATCACATTTAAAAAGTAACAATACAGTTCGGTCTTATTTAAATGTGTTAACTATAACAAAATATTCCGATCAAATTTGATATCATCGCATATCATTAAATTTTTTTACTAAAGAGGTTGAATTTTTATATGTCTTACAAGAGGTGTAGATTTTAGTATCATTTTCCTCTTCTCTACTACATCTTGACATGCCGCGGCATCTACTTCATTCGGCGTATATTTCACAATCTGATAGCCCACAATTATAATGTGCTTATAAGCACAGTTTTTTTTTTAGCAAAATACATTAGTCAAATATTAGTAAAAGATTAGTTCAAAGCAGATAAGTGCTGAATAAGTATGGCTAAAATTTTAGCTGAAAACACAAATTTAGCAAAAAATTTGCTGAAAAATAGTACACTTGAATTGCAAGACGTTTTATTAACTTTTCTACTCAATTAGTGGTGAATTCCTTTTTTTTTTAAACAGACAGTGTCGGTGCTTTGCTAAAAAAAATACATTAATACAAACAACGGCGGTGTTCATAAACTTCAGAATTATGGTGCCATTTTAGCATATTGTGCAATTAAAATATATGAGTCGCGTTTGTTCTAGCAAAGAATTTAAAAGTGTGTCATTTATAGTTATCAGTGTAAGAATTGTTGTTATTATAATTTGTAAGGTCTTATTAAAAGTTATCGGCATAATCGATACCGAAACATTAATAACACTATACCGGTATTATTGAAAAAATTCCAAAAAAACATAAAAAACTTTTTAAATTACTAAAAAACACAAATTTATTAAATTTTATGGAAAGTAGTTTTAGTTTTTGTAC
Organism: Delia radicum; assembly: GCA_021234595.1. Classification (NCBI taxonomy): domain Eukaryota; kingdom Metazoa; phylum Arthropoda; class Insecta; order Diptera; family Anthomyiidae; genus Delia; species Delia radicum. The sequence continues at coordinate 14,986,251 of CM037853.1, read as the reverse complement.
GTTCTTTTAAAATATGAACCATAAAATTATGAAAAATTATTAAATATTTCAAGTTTTACTTTTTAAGCACAAATTTTTTAAAGTTTATTTGGAACATAACTTAATAATAATATTTAATATTTGTATCGATCATATAAAAATATATATGTATATTTACATATAAATTCATAAAGGGACCGCCATCTAACGTTTTTTTTTTCAACTAGTGCTTATTTCGTGAATGGTAACACTTAGCTCATGTCCGATTTGACAGATTATTAGTTTTATCCTTCCGCTGAACGAATATGGTCCGTATGTTCGTTATCTTGTGAAAAAAATGAAAGAAACTGGCATCCTCATCGATAAACAAAAGCGTGAAAAGCCAAAAACAGTGCGTACACCCGAGAATATTGCTGCTATGGCAGAAAGTGTGCGTGAAGCGCCATCAACATCAATTCACCGTCGTTCTCAACAATTGAACATTTCGGAGACATCATTGAGACGAATTTTGCATAAAGACCTTGGTATGACGCCATACAAAGTCCAATTGGTTCAGGAGTTCAAAAAAAAAAAAAAGTTATTTGGCGGACCCTTTATAAAACAGATTTGGGCGACGCCAATTACATTTCACAATCATTCACTTGTTAAATTTTTCTATATCATTAATAATTTCAAACCCACGCTCGCACTTGTGAGCTTTAACGTGTCCTTGGAAAATTTGTTAAATTTTTAATACCAAACATGGGGATAAGTGACAACATCTGAGTATTTAATTACAGGAAATTTACTCAATTACACCAATTATATGTAATTAGACATAAAAAAGTAATTGACCTATAATTAAATACACAAATATTGATATTATGTCCCATGCCTGGTATTGAAAAAACTAAAATTTTCCAAGGAAGCTTTTCAGCTCACAAGTGTGAGCGTAGGTCCGATATGGAGAAATTTCACAAAAGAATGATTGTGAAATGTAATTGATGTCGCCCAAGTCAGATATAGAAGTGTTGTTGGATGTTTTATATAAAAAAAAATTATTTTTTTCAAAAAATATAATATTTTGTTAGACCGATTCAATACCGGTATCGTACCGCTATTAAGGTGAACGGTTGCGGTATCGGTATTGAATCGGTATACAATGTGAAACTGTTTTGAAACATATAACCGTATTTTAAAAGTATCGATGGCCAACCTTTCTTTTAACTAATAACCGTTTTATTATTCTAAGTGTAGAACTACACTTCTATGGCATTATATTCCATTTTTACTCTGACAGTTTATTGAAATTGATTTGTATGATAGGAAGTCGTGTGCGGCTACTTATTAGAAATAAAAATTAAATAAAACAAAGCGACAAATAAAACTTAAGAATTTTATATATTTTCTATAAAACAAACATGTTTTACAGGTTTTTTTGCTGTTATCAACATATTTTCATTTAATAAATTGAATAAAAAAAAAAAACACATTATAAAACAAAAGTCAAAACGTAATTGTTTTCAACGTTTTAATTATTAAAAAATACATTTCTGAGGAAATAAGTCCTAACACAATGATGTTTTAAACCTTAACCCTGTGTAACATTTTTTTAATTTTTGGTTGTTTTTTGTGGTACACTTACACTCACTTTTGTGAGAGTTAAAAATTTAGTTGTAAAATTAGAATGTGTCTATAAAATTCAATTTTGACTTATTTGTAGTTAAAAGCTTTTGATTTTTTTTATGTGTGTTTTTTTTTCGCAAAATTTAATGAACGTTTTTATTTATTTTTAAAAATGTAATAGTTTTGTTTTGTTAGCGTTAATACTTGTGACGTACATACGTTCATAGTAAAAAACATATATATTTTCTTTGGAGTTTTGTTCAAAAAAAAAAAAAATAATCAAATCAGAAAAAAAGTTTAGATAAATTCATTGTTTTTAAAAAAATAAATGCTTACTATCTAAATAAACTTATATTAAACAAAACGCCTCAAAAGTTACTGATATATAGAATGTAATTAAAAGAATTGATTTTACTTTATTTTCACGCAGTTTTTTTTTTTAAAGATTCCTCAGTTAAGGTCCCACCCATGTGGTGTGTAAAGGGTTCCATTGTGAAAAAGTTGCTTAATCGTATACACAAAGTTAGTTTCAAAGATGTTTTTGACAAATTTCTTCGGCTTTTTCATTATCACCGGCAATTTTACAAATTTCAGTTAGAAGGTTTTTCAATATGGCAGCTTGTCGTCCTTGGGAACCATCTAATGTTATGGTGGGTATAAATGTTATGCCAGGTCTTAAGGCATGAGTAACATCACCATTTAATTTTAACAATTCACTACCATGCGAACTATCATAACATTTTTGTATGAGATCAACATTATCGATGTTGTGCTGTTTGGCACACTTATGTAAAGCATCTTTGGGCAAACAATTATCACGTATCATACAGGCAATAAGATCAAGACGCGCCTGCGCATCTTGTACAGCTTCTATGGTACAGGCATGATATGTATTAGCTTCACACTCCACAGGACCATGTTGGCAATCAAAACGATAGCTACCATCGGGATTGGTGTATGTGGAAGCCTTACCATAGGGTATCAGCAGTATGTCCATTAATGGAGCAGCATCTTTATAGGCTGGCATCAATTGTTTAATTGCAAAATGTTTACTATCCGGACATAAGGCTTCATAGAAAACAGTTACCAATACAGGTGCCCCTGGAGCTCTTCGATAACTGTTATTTTCCGCCAATAGTGTTCCATTATACAGAAAAAAGCGTATTAGCAAAAATAATAGCACTATAACGCCCAATAGTATAAGTGTTGCCGAAACCATTTGTAGTTTAGTTTGTTGCCTTTATTTTGTGTTGGGCATGCGCGGCTAAAGCAATTAACATACGGGCAATTTCATACGCCTCAATGTACAGAAAATAACAAACATATGCAATTGTACATCATGGCGTGTTAAATTGCCCTGTATATCAATTGTAGGAGCCGCGCATTGTATTGTGTGTATAACTTGAAAATGCGTGATTCAGAATATGTGGCGTATCTTTTACACATGGTTTGTGTCTTTAATAATTTATATGGCATTTTGGAGAGTAAACATCTATCATTTATTATCCCTTAGTCATGGAACGAAATAGTGCAAACACCGTTTTTTTTTCGTTTAGAAATATTGAGGTTAAGAAGAAGAAGAATAAACGATTTTCTCTAAAAATTATAAACTCTATTTTTAAATCAGACTAGACTAGTTTCTGCCTTTTTGTGGGCAGGCGTCATCAGTTGGATTTTTTGCCAACAAAGCATCATTCGCAAGAAATTTTGCAAGTTTGAACAAAAGTGCAGCTGAAGAAAATCGATTGCTTACCGAAGCTTATCCTAAATATGTTCCATCAATTTTAACGTGCTAGAGGTAATTTGTAGGGTTTAGAAGTGGTGATTTTAACATGGAAGACAAACCTTTTTTGGCTGACCTGAACAGCCAAAAAGGTTCACATCTTTTATGAATTGCTAAAATAGGGCCACGATCACAGGGGACCTGTACCGAACAGAATTGATTCGAAAAATAAAATAATAAGAATAAGTGACAAATTAACAATTTCCCAAAAATTTCGTAATTTTAAGTTATACACCTAACATCAGTCGCGGATCCAGGGGGGAGGGAAAATGAAACATTTCCTCCCCCAAAATAAAAGTTTTCAATACAAAAATGTAAGAAATATAAATAATGTTACTAAAACTACTTCAACTACCCTCCCCAAAACTTTTTCCTGGATCCTCACCTGCTTAATATAAATTTGTAATGGTCTTCTAACACATTAACACATAAATATTATAAAATTTTCTTTTAAATTTTAAAAATTTTATACAACAAAAGTTGTATTTTTTAGTGTTTTCTTTTTAAACAGCAGGTGCAATTAATATCCCAATAAAAAAAAAACGAACCTTGTTTTTTTTTTTCTTATAAATTTAATTAACAATTTGGCGTCAAATGTTTATGGCACAAATAATGCCCCCAAATTCAAATGCTGCAGCAGCATGTTGTTGCATGTTAGATTATATAGTAGAAGTAGAAAAAAGGGTTATTTTTTTTATTATAATTTTGAAACAACTAAATAATTCTTCATGATTCGCGTGCCAATCAACAATTTTTGTTAAAGGAAAATTAACAGAAAAAAACAAGCAGAAACATATTTTACAAAAAGGACCTTCAGCAAACTTCAATGAGAACAAACACACACACACACACACACACACACACATTCACAAAAGGCAATAATTTAAAGAAGCATGCTTAATGTTTAAATGCATACACCGTTTTTTTTTTTTTTGATAACTTTTGAAACAAAAAACTCAATAATTCACGCACTGCTGTTTTTAATCTTTCCTAGGTATGGGCCAAACATACAAATGAAATCTAAAAGTGTAACTAAAAACAAAAAAAAAACCAAAAAACAAAAACTAAATATGCAAATTATCTTAGAAATAACCATCAGACAGTTTGTGGTAGTGATCTAAAGTCTGTTGATTTTGTTTGTCGTCCTAGACGCCCTGCAGTTATAAAATAAAGATCACATTCGTCAGCCGTCTCATCATTATCAACATCGTATGAGAAATATGATGATGATGATGATGACGACGGCGGCGGCGGCGCTCAATGATGTCCCGCTGCCATTAAATGGCCCAACAATATAATTTGCATAATTATGGGTTATCTTGTTAAATTGGACGTCTGTATCTGTATCGTTTTAATATCCACTTATGATGCATTTGATTTGAAAACTACACCAACAAAAAAAAATTACAAAAGCCAAAAACCATGAAGAAGGGGTTGTGTTAAGATCATTAGAAATTTATTTTAGTTTTTTTTTTAGGTGTAGCGTAAATAATTATTATTTTAATTAATAGTTAAAAATTCAAATTACCTTTGACAAAATATTATGTCTTTGAGGGTTTAATTAAAGAGGAGTAGAATTGAAGTGAAAGTGTGACTAAAACGAATTAAATACGAATATCAAATGGATTAATTAATTTCACATTTTCCTTAACTTTACAATATTCCAATGATACTAGGGTTCCCAATACAGAATCGTTATTTCGGAGTTACGATATTTTCGGTATTCATACAGAAAAAAAAATTTAATATTTTTTAATTTTGAAAATATATTTTTTTATTTTGGTACAGAAAGATTTAAGATTTAATAAAGATGAGCAATCACCTTGCTTTTTATTAACCGGGTTTGATGAGACAATAAAAAAAAAATTTTTAAGTAAAAACTAATAGTACTTTGATATTTGATGCTTTTAACAATTTTTTTTTTTTTTTTATTTATTTATTTATTTTCCAAGTACAATTATAATTCAAAATTATGTAGGTGTCAGCGCCTTATAGGCATTATTGAGACGAGCTGGCAAATTTACATGGGTGTACGTTAGAGTGGTTTTAGTGTATATGGGCAAATTTTTTATTTTTTTTTAAATTTGAAGGTGTTCAGGGGTAATATTGTGTCATTTAGTGTAAAAATGCTATTGTTAAAGTTTTAGCTCAATCGGACTATGAAAAAGTCACTTTTTTAGTTTTTGTAAAATTTTTTAAATGTCGTAAAAGTTTTTACTCACGAAGGTAAATTAATCGAAATGAAGATATAATTATGTTTTCAAAAAGGTATAAAAACACAAAATCGGTTAAAAACTAGCCCAGTAATAAATAATGCCCCAGACCACTAAGGTGACAATTATTACTTGACCGAGAAATTCAAGCACACATTTTAAAAATTTTTTAAATTGATTACTGAAATATATTTTGTTTACCTAAAAGACTCAAATTTGTGAGATGTAGAAGAAGTTTTTTTTTCTGGATGGCGTTAACCTGTCCTAATGTGATGTCAAAAACGGACAAAATTTTTGGTGTGTTTTTCAAATCTCCAATTTCAAATTTTAAAAAAATTTCTTCAACAAAATCGCAAAAATTGAGATTTGGACTTGTTTAAAACATGTTAGAGATCGAAAATAAAAAATTTTAAAAATATCCCCTGGCACACTTGGGTAGGGCAACGATTTAATTTTTGCAAATTTCGATGAAATTGTGTTTTTTGGTAATTTTTGCCTTATTTGTCATAATATATTTAAAATCGAAAATTAGCTACTTTTGTACCGTTTGTTGTTTTTGTTTATCATCATAACTTAAGGTTGAAAATAAAAAAATTTTGGACATCATTAACCCATGTGGACCAGAGGCCCCAAGAGACCCCACACTTATATATTTCAATTTACAAAAAACGTTGAAGATTTTTTTACTACTTTTGAATTTTAATAAACGTGATGTAAAATATAATAACACAATATTTGAAGATTGTGTGCCAAAAATTTTGGACATATTAAACAACGTTAACCCTTGCCGAGCCGCATTAAGGTAAAGAAATAGAAAGCATTTATTTAAAATAGAAGCGTTTCAAGGTTTCCAGTCAAGTAGTCTTTAAGATTTGATTTAAAAATCGAAATTCTATTTATGGTTTTTAAGCTAACAGGCAACTTGTTGCATTCAAAAATACCCATATATTCAATACGCTGCTTGTAGTTTCTAATCTGCATCGTGATATCCAAAGCTTCTCTTGGTTTCTTGTGTTAAATACAGATTGGTTTTAAAGAAAATTAACGGTGTGATAACCTATATTGTGCAAGGACTTATATATATACATAAGCGCTTGATACTTATACAATCCATTGATCGGCATAATGAGATTATAAAGCGATAGTGTTGCATAAGTAATCGGTAAATTGTGTACTACTTTTAATGCCCTATTTTGCATACTCTGTAGCGTTTTTAATACTGTACTGTTGTGAAACGTCTTGTAAATCAAGTATACTATTCTTCAGCTAAATTTTTTGCTCAAATTATGTTTTCAGCTTAAATTTTAATTATACTTTTTCAACACTAAACTGTTTTGAACTGATGTTTTACTAATATTTTACTAATGTTTTACTAATTTATTTTGCTAAAAAAAATTGTGCTGATTACCACATTAATAGTGTGGACGACAACCAGATTGAAAGATACACGCAGAATGAAGTAGATGTCGCGGCATCTCAATTTTTAGTATATACGAGGAAAATTATATTAAAAAATATAATATATTTCTCTTGTGAGAAATATAAAAAAAATCAACCACGGACGATTTTTGTGTCTGTTTTTCATAGATGATAAAACAAAAGGACTACAATAATGTGTATCGTTAACATATAAATTGCGAATTAAAAAACTTAAGTTTTGTGTTGTCAGAAAATTAGAAATTTTCATACAAAAAGGCGACGAAAAGTCGCGAAGTCGACTTTTGGCAATACGTCAAAGTTAAAAAGTCGAATGTTTTTTTTTTTTAATGTTTAAAAAAGTCGTAAGGTCGAAAAATGGAGTTTTTGTTGAAACTATATAACCCAACGGAAGACTCCCCTTGTGAGAAAACTGGCAAAGTCATATAATAAAAAGAAATATGTTTCTTACTGATGATCTTTGTAAATAGCAGGGGCAGCTAATGCGTTCCGCTAGAGTTTCTTCCTCTCCATTTAGCATACTGCAGGTTGCAAAAGGCAATTCATACATTAAATTTACAACCCTTTTTGACGGTATAAATACATTGTCAACTCTTTATTGTGGTATTTACAATAAACTCCTAAAGGTGAAATTAGAAACTAATAATAAAAATCATGACTTTTAAAACTAAGATACAGGAAACTCGATTGTTATCTAAGCTCATCCATAACCAATAAAATAAGTAGTATTACAAAATACAAAAATAGAAAGGAAAAAAAAACGAGAGACATGTGTAAAATATCCATTCGATCAAAAAACAACCAGCAGGTGTGTCACATCTTTTATTTTATGTTGTTCCCATCCTCATAAAAATAACCAACAATGATCTGGTTGAATAATCTTTATAGTCTTAAAGTAAAATTTTATATTTTTTCAACTTTTTTTGTGTTTAGCTAATAACACTACTCAACAAATTTCAACTTTTTACAGAATGTATCTTTGAACTCTTAATTTTTTAATACACTTATTTACGCTGACTATAAATCTGTCAAATTTGTTTTCTCATTTGCAGATTTCGAATTATCGCAGATTTTGAAATATCGAATTTTTTCGTATATTTTGGTTATTTAAAAAAAAAAAAAACAAAAAAAAAAAATTGAAAATTTAACATGTGTAATTTTATCCATTAAAATTTTATGTGTGCTAATAAAATTTTAAATGTTATCACTGTGCGTAAACTAAACATTCCACTGAACTCAATTTTGTTTTAAAATTGCAACTCCATTGAAAATATTTAAAAAAGGAGAAATTTGTTTTATAAAAAAAAAATTTAATATATATCGCAAATATAAACTACGCGTTATTTTAAAAATTACAAATGAGAAAAAATGTGTTGAAGGGACTTCAACAGTTTTTAATTCATTTTTGCTTTTTATTTCATTAAAAAAAACACCCCTTAAAGTTGGCTTAATTAAAAATAAAATTAAGATCAGCTTTACAAAATGTTTTCCAGATTTATACTCAGTGTACCTAAATCCTGCAAAAAGCCACAAATTCTTTAGTACTCGTAATGTTTGTAATATACTTTTTATGAAGAGAATATTTTTTACTTTGGAGCATTTCTATTTTATTCCAACGAATAATTTATCGATAGTCTTCGATTTTTATAAACTTTGGTGAGTATGTTTCCCATTGAACTCACATTAGTAAACGTTTTTGTGTGGCAACCCTGAGTCTTTGAAACATCTCAAAATAAAGGCGATGGGATATCATTCAAAAGGTCAAAACTTTTGTTGTGTGAAAGATATTAAAAAAATGTTCTTGCATTTGAATAGTAAAAATTTTGTGGTTCAGGAGATTTATAAAAAAAGATTTTAAAATTTTTGTAAAATATGTTTATTTATAATAAAAATATTAAAATTTTTTTTTGAAAAAAAATTTCCTTTATTTTATACCAGTAGCTAAAAATGTGTTCTAAACATCATGAAAATTACAGAGTGGAATCTCAACTACTTTTTTGAGATATCTATAAAATGTCTAATAAGTACACTCACATCACAAATTCGGTTGTCTCAACAGAATTTCATTCAACCGAACTGATTCTGTTGCTGCAGCCTCGTAAAATCGGTTGTCACAACTGAATTCGGTTAGATGAAATTTTAGAATTTTTATGAGAGTGCAGGGACTGGAAGTTCATGTAAATGCATGTTTTTATCTTTGCGAATCATAAAATTTGCGTTAAAATGGAATCGATTTTTTAGAGCATATTTGTGTATATTTTGCTATAAATGCACTCATAATAATCTATAGGTAAAATACACGAAAACCGTTGTTCATTTTGCGAAAGTTTTGGTTATTTTGACATTACGAAAAAATTTGTAGAATATACAAATCACATTTCGTAAAGTTTTGTAAAAACTTTTTTTAAATAAAAATGTGGTGCATACCTTACGGGTTTATTTTAAAATTAAAAAAAAAAAAATTTAATGGTGCCACATCAGAATCGAACTCACGATTTCAGTGACGTCCTGCTGTGTTGAAGTAGACCCCTCTACCATTTGCACCAAAGTAGCTGATGGAATACAACAAACTAAAAAGGAACTTAAGTCGAAAATATTATGAAATTTTTATGAAAACTAGAAAAATATGCTACAAGTATTTAATAAAAAAGGTAAAATGGCAATTAAATATTTTTATTATGTTTATTGAACTAAATAAATAATATAATTTTTTTATAAATATATCAAATAATATATTAAAAAACAAAATAAAAAAATAATATTAATAAAAAACTTAAATTACAATTTCAAACTAATTGCATTTTATTATTAAATATTTTAACTTTTTAAATATTTGTTTTATTGAATTTCATACTAAGCCCGGCAAATAAAGTGGAAGTAGTGTTTTCGGGTCCTCTTTAACTTGTTTTAGGATCCTCTTTATTAAACAAAATACAAAATATCCATTTATATCAAAACACAAAAATAGTAATAATGAAATAAAAAATTAAAAAAATAAAACATAGAAATTTAAAAAACATTAATATACAAAAAAAATATAAAAACTAAAAAAAAAAAAAAAAAATTGTCCTGGCCAGGAGTTGAACTCGCAACCTTCAGATTGCAAATCCGACCTCTAACCACATCAACATCCATATGTAACATTACAAATTTTTGTACAATGTACTAAAAAAATATTACGAAATCATGTTTGTATTTTTTACGAAATTTGTAAATTTATATAATTTGTTTTATACAAAAGTTTTGTAATATAAACAAAATGTTTGTACATTCTTCGAAAAAAAATTTACGAAAAATATATTTGTATTTTAAGCATGGATTATTATGAGTGTATCAAAACGCAAAAATAGTAATAATGAAGTAAAAAAATAAAACAGAAATTTAAAAAACATTAATAAACAAAAAAAAAAAAAATTGTCCTGGCCAGGAGTTGAACTCGCAACCTTCTGATTGCAAATCCGAGCTCTAACCACATCAACATCCATATGTAATATTTGTAACATTACAAATTTTTGTACAATGTACTAAAAAAATATTACGAAATCATGTTTGTATTTTTTACGAAATTTGTAAATTTATATAATTTGTTTTATACAAAAGTTTTGTAATATAAACAAAATGTTTGTACATTCTACGAAAAAAAAAATTTACGAAAAATATATTTGTATTTTTAAGCATGGATTATTATGAGTGTGCATATTTTTGTATATTTTTCTTTAAATGCACATTTTTATAGCATATTTTTAATTATTTTGCATTAAATGTAAATGTTTATTGCATTTTTTGCTTAAAATGCGTATTTTTATTGTATTTTTCTAAGTTTTTCGTAAAGCAGTCACTTTTGTTTAAATTTTATTTTTTAAAGTGATTTTAACAACATACGCAGAGAATATATGAAACAATACAAATTAAATTAAAAACATGAAAAATTATTAATTTAAAGTGCTTTTCTTTTCACGGGTTTTGTTAATTTTCTTCGAAACTATCTAAATCCAAGTTAAGATTTTTAAAAGAAAATTTTGAAGAAAATAAACATTAAAAAATAATAAGTGTATATTTTTATAGTTTTTAGTGTATATTTTAAAATTTTTTTTTTACACCCATAAAAAATAAACCTGAAGAAATAGCAGAAAAATCTACTAAAAATTAGTTAAAAATCACCTTTCCGAAGAAACTGTTATATTTAGCAGATTTTTTTGCTAAATATTAATAACATAAGAACAGCAAAATTAAATTTTGTAAATTTCAAGTATATTCGATGTTTATTTAGTAAATTGAAAATAGCATTTTACTCTGTAAAATTAGCAAAATCTTTTACTAAATATTTGTCATTTTTAACTGATTTTTAGTAAATTTTTTGTGCTATTTATACGGGTTTGATATGATTGTTACCGCCTTCAAAACGTGGGATTGTTACCGCCTTCAAAACGTGCTCTGATGATTTGAACCTAGAAAATTCCCGAAATAGATCTATCAACACATTCGTGAAAGGGTCAAATAATAAATTTGAAAACAAAAAACTCTATAGATTATTTGTTAGGACAATATCCTAATGAAGATATATAGAGTATGGCCTCGAACTTGAATAATTTTCATTTTCATTACACACTTTTTTAGCGCATGAAGTTCCTGTATCTGTAGAAAATGTCTTTAGCTGTTTGTGTAAAATATATTAAAAAAAAAATAAGATTATCAGTGTCAGGAAATTTTTGTTTTATTTACTAAAACCAAAAACATACAAATGAAAAATATAGTTTTAATAGCCCCTTCAAAATAAATAGAGATTAAATACATTTTAATTTAATAAAATTTCTAACGTAACAATTAATCTTGTTGTTAAAAGTTGTTGAACATAGAAAACTATCAACGTCTCAACGTCAACGGTTGTGATCAGCGCAAGTTTAAACGATGTTAATACTTTCAGCACCAACAAAATAAAACCATAATTTTTGTGAATAACAGTATCGACTTTATGACGAATTTGTTGGCCAACATCGGCTGCCTTAATTTCGGCTGCGTTAATTTTCATAGCTTCGTCATCTAAATTTACTATGGTGGAAATTTGATTTAATTTTTGCAGTTAAAAAATTATATTAATAAAAAAATTCATAATTTGAAAAATAAAGACCAACTAATATTTAATATAACTCGAATTTAAATTCGTCAAATATAAAGTGATGTTTTTACGAACAACTAAGAAAACTGCAATAAAAACATGCATTTAAACCAAAAATAAGTAAACATATGCAATAAAATTATACATTTAAAGCAAAAAAAGAAAAACTATGCCTAAAAATATGCATTTAAAGCAAAATATATATTTATATATAAATATGCAAAAATATACCCGATGACATTTTTACGCAAATACTTTGATTCGCAAAGATAATTTGTTACTCTGTTCTCAGACAGCATTTGCATGAAATTCCGGTCCCTGATGATTATGCCCAAATTAAATATAATTTTGTGCAGAATTATATTGTTAACCCTCTAACTGGCAAACGATGTTTTGCAACGAAATTCATACCATGTGCTCCACTCGAAAAACGAATAATAAGTTCTTAAACAAAACTGTTGATCATTGCCTCATTTAGGCGATATGAGCCAAAATATTTTAGGATATATTGTGGAAAACAAAGCATATAAAAGAGAAGTTTTGGACAAAAAACATTTCTCTTACCAAGATATCACCAAGGCTCGAAAAAATATTTTTTTCTGCTCCTATTTAAGAAGAAATCGCGATTTTCGCTTTTTGGAAAAAGCGAAATTAGGCGAAAAAGTATCTAAACTTCAGTTTATATTGTTCAAACTTTAACGCTTTGCTACTATTACGTAATGTCTTCTTTCTGCAAAATTTCATAAAAATCCGTATATTAGTTTATAAGTTAAGATGATGTCCTTTAGAGGAATTCTGATAAAATCCTGCGAGTCCTTGGACCAAAGTAAAAACTTTTTATTAAAGATAAAGCTTAAATCTTACTTATATTTTATTATAAAGAGTTGTTGGTCAACTTAAATTGGTTTTTTAGATTTTTGAAAACTATGTTTATTCAAAAATAATTATTTTTTGAAATCTTACGAAATTTTGATTTTGAAGCTTTCTCGCTTCCAAACCGTGGACGGCACATGAAAAATTTCTTCGCAAAATATTTAGCAAATTTAGTTTTATATCGGATTATATTAATTTCTAAGTATAAAACGCTCATTTGACGCATTTGTGGTAAATTTTATGAAGACTGCCCTGATGCAGCCTTACCCGTTAGAGGGTTAACCTAATTTGATGATTTTGCGATAAAATTTAGAAAACTAAAGAAAAATATACGAAAAAATAGGCTTAATGATTTATATAAAAAAACATGATATTTCAAAAACTGCAAATGAAAAAAAAAAAATGTTTTGCTAGATTTTGTATGTTTATTAAAAAAGAAATGTTTCCAAGACAGTTATTTTTTTACCGTTGAGTAGTGTAATTCTAATTGCATTTCTAACAAAACAAACAAGTGTTAGATGATTACTTAGCTGGGTGAAGAATACTTGAGGTTGTTTAGATGGATCGATGTATAAACCCAGAATGGCGATATGGCAGGCAGTCTCTTCGCCCGACTGTCGCTGTATGACTGGATTTTCTTGCAAATTAAATACATTTTTAAATTGCACTTGTCACCAATGCTAGTGTCAGTGTTAATGTTAGAGTGGTCTTTACGAGAGTCACATTACTATCTGTCATACGTTACGTTCATATCATATGTTGTAAAGAACTGGTTTTACGACTTTTGCCATTTAAGTCGGTCAAATTGGTTGAACGGTCGCTTAAGCAGCTGACCATTTAAACAAGTGCTAATTGTTAACGATTTTTTTTTAACTACATGCATTATGAATTATTGAAGCATTTAGTTATAAAAATACATTTGCACAACTTATTAGTAGGTATTTAAAGTGGAAACACAGCAAAAAAAAAAAAAAAAGAATGCAAAATTTACAAGTGAGAAAAAAAATTATATGTTACTTTGTAATAACATTGAACCGATGCATTATTTATAATCTCATCTTTTTATTTTTATAATTTTTATTTAAAAAATAATAATAAAATATTTGTCATGGATGGTAACCGATTCGATAAGGGTAACGGTATCTTCTTTTATTTCGGTAACGGGTTTTTAGGGATAACGATATTTCGGTGAAGATTTTTTAGCATTAACGGTATTTTACTTATTCCGGTATCGGTATTTTAACGGTAAATGTAGTTTAGCTATTTCGGTAATGTTATTGTAGGGATAACAGTTTGTCAGTTATTTCTGTAACGGTAGTTAAAGGATAACGTTTTTTCGTTATTCAGGTAATGACAATGCACATCTATAATTATGCCGAAAAAAAAGTTAGTCAAGTCAGCAGAAACATTTTGCTGAGTCAGATTGCAAAAAAATGGCTAATGTCAGCAAAATCTTTTGCTAGAAATCAGTAAACTAAAAAAACCCTTGCTCACAGTTAACAAAATATTTGCTGAATATTAGTAGACTGAAAAATTTGTAGAAAAATTATACTTTAGTTAATTTATTTGCTGAAAACCCTAAACATTTTTTTGTGATTCTATTAAAAAATAATTTACAATATTTAACAAAGTATAAAAATGTTCATACTCCCACATTGACGACATGAATTAATGTAATATCTGAATATATATAGAAATAATTATATATATGTATACATAAACAAAATTATCTCCCAACTACTTACATCAATCGTTGTCTAAATGATGATATATTTTAAAGTTAGACAAATGCCTTAGATAATTCTAGAAACGAAACGAACAAATAACAAAATATGACATATACAACCATTTTTTTTTTCAAGAAGAAAAAGGAAACATAAAAAATTACATACATTGCTTTAGTCTGTCTAACTGAACGTATATTTGCTTGCAATTTAACCACACTATATTAATAATCAGTATAAATATTTAGAAATGTTAAGTATTCTTCGATCTTCCTTTATTTTATTCTTCTTAGTTTAAACGAGCTTAAGCTCATTTATTTATTAATTATTTATTTCCAATATTTCGTCTCCACATTTTCTGATTTCTTCAGGGAACAAATATTACAATTTGAAAAAATAGTTTTAATAATTAAAAACTTATATACATAAGTATATTTTTAAATCTGGTTGTCGTCCACACTATTAATGTGCTTCTCAGCACAATTTTTTTTAGCAAAATTAATTTGTAAAACTTTTGTAAAATATTAGTAAAACATTAGTTCAAATCAGTTAAGTGCTGAATAAGTATAACTAAAAATTTTAGCTGAATAAGTATAACTAAAAATTTTAGCTGAAAACAAAATTTTAGAAAAAAATCTGCTGAATAATGGTATACTTGATTGACAAGACGTTTTACTAACTTTTCTACTATAAGAATATATATATCTATTTATGGTGATTATTTCTCTGATTTTGTCAAATTTTTCGGTGAGAGTATTTTAATGATAATGCTTTTTCAATTATGTCGCTAAAATGCCGTTACATTTTACCGACAACGGTATTTTAGTTACGTTCGTAACGGTATTTTAAGGATGTTGGTATTGGTGTTTCAATTATTTCGGTAACGATATTTTAGCGATAACGATAGTCAGTTTAAACGGTTTTGAATCGATAACGGTATTTTAGCGGTATTGCCTGCCATCCCTGATATTTATTAGGAAGCCATCATTAAAATCTGTGTTTCAGTATAAATATTCTTAAAACTTCTTTGGAAGTTTTTCTGCTAGACAACTTTTTGGAAGTTATTTAAGCATAAAATATTCCCATTAAGTTGATTTGCTTGGCAGTGGTTTTTGCTGGGTTAGTTTTACTACAAAATTAATTTCGATTAAAAATCTTTAACTAATTAGAAGTCAAGTCCGTTTTAAATAAAAGCTTTTGTGTAGAATTCCTTGTAGACTTTCAGTTACTATTTCAATCTGGAAACAGCTAACAATGTAGCTAATGGGTACCCTCTGATTGCCATAAAATTTGGATATGTAATGGAGCGTAGAAAAGAAATAAGAATGAGTACGTTCTCAGCGGCCCATTTCATGTTTAAGTGTTAACATTTGGTGTAAAAAATAACTCCATTTTCAGTTATTTGAATTTTTTCATTGAAATATTAATCAGGTTTGGTATCAAATAAAATGTATTTGAATAATCTTTCCATTGGAGAACAAAAAAAAGGGAACAGTTTTAAGTAACTTTGTAACCCACTTTTTACCCCCAAAGTATGCGATTGGGCCGGCTCCCAACAGAGTTCCAAATCTTGAAATTTAGTTTTCAATATTATAGACCTTCTTATGAAGAAAAGAAAATGTATATTGAAAAATAAAAATTAGTTAAGTTATAAAAACTGAACTATCAAGATCCAGACAAGAACAAACAATATTGCGAATTACTTTTTCTTCTTCCTTTTATCTTCTGCAGAAATCACTAGATTTTTATTTTTATTTTTTTTTAAAGGGAAGCAACACTCAGGAAATTCTTCCTATTAATTAATGTGTTGCTTTCTTTGGAAAGGGGATAGTGGAGAGATGAAAGGTGGTGAAAGATGAAGGGCTTCAAACATGGCAACACTGTCATTGCGCGAGTAGATAAGTCTTAGAACTGTTGTTGCTCGCCACCTGAGTAGAGTTGGCGAATTTATTAAAGCTTTTTGTTTCATAGCCCTGATTCATTATTTTACTTCGGTGGGGTTAAGTGCTATGGAAACACCGAAGGTGGGCGCAGCGGTACATATAAGTGATAGAAAACAGCGGGAATCGAACCCGGGACCATCTGTGTAACAGTCCAACACGCTAACCATTACACCACAATGTTTGAAATTATGCTCAAAGCAATCAATTATAAAGCTTCGAAGTAGAACCGAATCTTCGGCAATAATACCTTGCATTTAAGTTTCTTGAAGCAGAAAATCGGTTCTAGAGAAACCACTTATAGAATTGGGGCGTTTGGAAACCGGTTGTGCCACAAATTTATGTGTTCTGATAGCTCATAAAAATGCGAAATCATAGTAACAAAAAAGAGCAGGAAATTTTACAATTATTTTTTTTTTTTGTCAAAAATACTATGCACTCATTGCTAATTTGAAACCAGTTGAAACTTACTTTGAATGTAAGACGATAAAAGAGATAAGATTGTTAGACAGCTTCTCCATAAGTTGTGCATTACGATGGCCCTTAAAAAATTATTTGCCGATTATCGTTCATTACAACCCCCCAGTTTGATTGCAAATGGAAGCATTCGATTTTTGGAAAACGGTTACCCATGTCGAATTTCAGCCGAAAAAGGCCCATTTTTGATATAAGTGAATTTTTATGAAAAATTACCAAAATTATAAATTTTTAAACATTCAAAATTTTATTTCATTTATATACTCAATATATTCAAAATAATTCAGATGTTAAATTAGGTCTTCATCGCATATCATTAACCTCCTTAGGCCCGGAATTTTTGTATTTTATTTTTAATCAATTGTGGTTTAAATTAAATGGCAAGTTATGCATATTTGAGAAACACGACCCTGTGGGGGAACAGAGTTACGACCAATACCGTGACACGTGAAAACAGAACCGGTTCCTAAAAGAAATATCATGTGGTAGGTGAAAAGAGGACCGGCTTGTAAAGTACCTACCACGTTTCCAGTTTAAAATTTTCTATCACGTGATAGGTCTAAAAGTACCATTCCTGTGGTAGGGGAAACAGGATCGGCTTCTAAAGTACATATAACGTGATCGGTATAAAAGCATCTACCACATGATGGGTCTGAATGTACTACGTCTGAGGTAAGTGCAAATAAGATCGGTTTCTAAAGTACTTATCACGTGGCCGGTTTAAAAGTGTCTGTCGCGTGAGTGGTCTGAGTAGGTGCAAATATGGGTTTCAACGTACATATCATTGGACCGGTTTTAAAGTTTCTATTAGGGAAGTCTTTCAAGAGAGAACTCATACTGAACTAAAAGAAAATATAAAAACTAGATAAAAGATAAAAATTTATTAATCATGTTATTTAATATTATTTTTATTTCTTCCGTATTAATTAAGCAAAATGGCTGCGTCAGTTCAGTAAAATGTTATTTGGCGTAAGTTTGTTGGTTCTATGATATTTTATTTTACAATAGTCCCAGGATACGTTCATTTGTGTCAGTACTGTACTTTTGTGTCAGTACTGTGACATGTTCATGTTAGTCGTGTCACTTGTTCTTTTATGCCGGTTCTGTGACATATGACAGAGGGCAACATACCCTCTCCTAGGACAAGCCCATGTTAAATTGACCGGTCTCTTTCATATAAAAAAAATCGCTCCAGTGACCGGTCCCTAGCACAATGAACCGGTCACGTGATATGTCCTGTGATAGGTGACATGTCCTGTGATAGGTATTACTAAATATTAGCTGGAAAAATTAGTTCTTATACGGATAAAGCTTATTCTTGTGGTGAAATGAAATAAATATCCGATTAAATGATAACAATAGAAAATATTAGTTTAACTTAATTGGAGTCCGTTTAACAGTCTTTTTTACCAACTTTTTTCGCTGAGTCTATCTTCCCTTAACCTATTGAAGACACAGCCTGTTCCCTAAAGAAACCTTCTTATGTCTGCACTTGCACTTCCGAGCGATCCTGGATAAAGTAATTGCGGATTTAAATATAATAGCCTCCAGCGACATTTTATTTTTCGTGTTTTTTATAAAAAAAAACTGTTGTAGGTGATCTTTTAAAACAATCACCTGCTTTGGAACATTCAAATTATAAACCTAGTTGATTTAGTTTATAAATTATGAAAAAAAAACCTTTCAACAATGCCGGGCGTTTTCATTTGAGGTCAATGATAGTTTTTTTTGTGAGATGGTGGTGATGTTAGTCGTATATTAGAGAGTTTGTCTGCGGTAAGTGCTTGTGACTAAACACTATTATTAAGGGTCACAAATCAATGAAGACTTTATCGTTTTCAAGACAGGCCAAATTATCAAACTTAACAAAAACAATTTCCAAAATACTAAACAACAACAACGACGACGATGGTTTCAACCAACAGAAAAAAGGTCGCAAGATATTATTAAAACAAAAACTACAACTAACAACAAAAAAAACCTAAAAATTTAAACTGATTAGAAATTCGTTAAAACTTTCCCATAGCACCTAAAGAAACAAAAAAAATATATAAAAAATAAACCGATATCAACAAGAAAAAAACTAGAAACTAAATGCAATCCGCGACTAAATTTATTGAACTAACGTTAGCGAGCGAACCATTTAAATAATCAAGAAGACCCCAAAAAAAACGTCCAACAAAAATACAGGGGAAAACGAACTACAGAAAACAATCTAGAATTCTGTAAAGAAGAACAAAAAATAACAACCTGGACATTACAGATTTGTCGTTTTGAAAATTGAATCACACACACAAAAGAACAGGTAAAGAAACCAAGAAAACTCCAACAAATAAAACAGATACCGCGCATTTATAACAATACAATATGAAAAGAACAAAAAAATTTGGTCAAATATATGCATTTGGTGCACCGGAGAACAGCATCACCAAAATTACCAAAAAAAAAGACACAGAAAACACCCCAGGAAGCTAAAAACGAAAAAAAAAAAAAACACAGCTGAAATACAATAATTCTATACACAGCGAGTTATCAATAGCGTGAATATCCCAACCAACGAAAAAAAAAAAATCAAATAGAATCCCTTTAATGGGTACATTCAACATACACAAAACAAAAAAAGCCGAAAACTCATAAATTTGAAGTTTTCACATTTTTTTTTTGTTTTTAATCTGTGGAAAGAAATTTCCTTTTGACAGCTACCAGTGTCCATAACCTCGTTTATACAAATGAACTAAAAAAAACTTGTAGTTCAAAAACTGAACTAAAAAAAAATACAATACAAATAGCGTTATAAATTAAGAGTAGAGTTGAGTGCAGCCAAAGAAATCATATCAGCATTTTAAAAGGTGGATACAGACCAATACAAAAAAACCCCCATACTGGCCCGGTACACCTCTCTAATAGTATTTGAAGATACATAAGTAGGGCAACCAAAAATAAGCTAGAACTTGTTTTTTATTTGAAAGCATAGAACAATTTAGATTGAGTACAAGTTCTGTTCTTGAAATTATGAAAATTTTGAGCAACACTCAAACAAATAAGTAAGTAGAAAAGTTAGTAAAACGTCTTGGAAATCAATTATACTATTTTTCAGCAAAGTTTTTTTTGCTGATATTAAGAAATCGTGTCAGCATTTTAAAAGGTGGATACAGACCAATAACAAAAAAAAAACGCATACTGGCCCGGTACACCTCTCCAATAGTATTTGAAGATGCATAAGTAGGGCAACCAAAAATAAGCTAGAACTTGTTTTTTATTTGAAAGTTCTGATCTTGAAATTATGAAAATTTTGAGCTACACTCAAACAAATAAGTCAGTAGAAAAGTTAGTAAAACGTCTTGGAAATCAAGTATACTATTTTTCAGCAAAGTTTTCTTGCTGAAATTATGACTATGATTTATTTTGCTAAAAAAAATTGTTGTGCTGATAAGCACATTAATAGTGTGGACGACATCCATATTGAAAGATATACGCAGAATAAAGTAGATATCGCTGCATTTCAAGATGTAGTAGAGACGAGGAAAATTATACTAAAAAGTACAACTCTGGCAAGACATAAAATAATTAGCAACCCGATCAAAAAAAAAGTTGCATCTCAAATACAAAACCAAATCTCATTTGATAATATATCGATATATATTCTTAGCCAAGTTTATCTCAAAATTGGGGTATCCAGTAATATCCGATAAGTTCCCTCAAATATATTACCAGATTGAGTTAAATAAAATTTTATCTCAAAATTGGGGCATCCAAAAATATCTAATTTAGGATGCTGATGGGTGGGGGATGAATTAAGATCTAATAATGGATCTAATAAGGTCCAAAATATAAGTAATTTTTGGTGGATATAATGTGAAATTGTGAGATTAAATTGTATTTACTAGTATCCCATGACATATATTATTTTTATTAAAAATATGAAAAAAATAATTTGTACATCTTAGCATACATGAGTACATAAGGGGTTATATATTACAATATATAATTATGTCTTATACGCATGGAAAATATGAATGATGTTGGACCATATATATATAATTCATATATAATTATACCTTAAATTGCATTATTCATATGGCAACATATATAAGCATATCTTATATAATATAATTTTTTAAGACAGCATATATATATATACATATATATGTCTTATATTATATAGCTTATATGTCACCATTTGTGATTACATATTGTGCCTTATAATAGAATGTATTATTATATATGAAAATAGATCTATCATATCTTATTATGTATAGCCTATATGCTTAATATATTATTTTATAAAGATTAATTTTAGCAATATATATATGGATATGCATGACACCATATACAATCATATATTATAATATATTTTAAGATGAAAAACATAAGACCATATATAATTTTTTTAACGGTCATGGTCGATTTTTGTATCTGTTTTTCATACATAAAACAAAAGGACGCCAACAATATGTATACATAATCTTGAAAAACTTAAATTTTGTGTTGTCGCCGGCTTGTTAATTAAAGACAAAATAAAATATTTAAATTTAAATATTCGCTGATTTTCAGCAATAAATTTTGATGAAGTTGGCAATTTTTTTTATCACACACAGAGAAAATTTCAGCTGTTTGCCAACTGAAATTCAGTTAATTAATTAATTAATTTTTTTTTTATTTAATAGAAAAAGTTACAAATTTTTTATTTACTAGAAAATCTATTGCACAGATTTGGCTTAGCCTTATATCTTAAGTGTTATAAATATTTTTTTTTTTAGAAAGGTGAAATATATTATACAATAGGATTTAATCTGAAGGAAAACTATTAACAAAAACCTTCAACATGAACTACAGTTAATTACAAAAAAATAAAAATATGTAAAGTTAATTAATACAAGTCTTGACAAACTAGACTAATATACAAATGTAACAAAATACTTAGATTATTTTTTAAAATTTTAAATTATGATAGTAACAAAAAAGAAACTTAATAAAGTAATTGAATTATATATTCGGAGGATATGGAAAAATTCAGTTAATTCGACTCAAAATCGATTATTACGAATTTCAGTCAGTTGGAACAACTTAACATTAGTTTTCACAACAAAGTTCGGTTAATTTAACTGAATTTTAGTTTTAATACCCAAAATATTCAGAAACCGAATGGAAATATCGTTGTACTAACTGAATTTATAAGTTGTTATCATTAAAATACACTTTTCAATTCTTTTTTGCTGACCTTACTAACTTTTTTTTATGTATATATGTTAGAGCTTTTTTAACTTATTTTTTATATTTGCATATTTTAGATTATTTTGTAAATATAGGCTTATTTTTGACTTATTTACAAAATAATATGGCTTTTTTGCTTTTTTCTATCAATCAGTATTTTAAAGATTTTTGAATTGGAAGCTGAACATTTAATGTTAAAAGTGATAGAGGTTACAACAAATTGCTTTATCAAAATATTTTGTTAAACAAATTTTGAACATTAAGAAAAACTACTTTTCTATTACAACTTTTTTTGAATGACGAAGTTCCAAGGAACAATTGTTATACAAATTTTATTTTTATTTGTAGTCACTAGTACAAGGTGGCGCAAAAATAACCTTCCGATGTTTTTTGGCTGTAATTTAAAAAAAAAATGAAAAACTTTGATTCTTCTTGTGGATTATTTTTATTTGGTATTTTAATTTTTTTTACATCAAGTCGAGAATATGATTTCATGTAAATGGCCGCCGCCACAGTTGATTGTCATTTGAGCCCTTTTTGTGGCATTTTCCATCACTTTGGCCAAAACTTCCGGCGATAGGTCCTCACATTCTTGACGGATATTGCCTTTAAGAGCTGCAAGAGTCTGAGGCTTGTTGACATAAACCCGCGACTTCAAAAAGCCCCCACAAAAAGAAGTCTGGAGCGGTCAAATCAGGCAACCTTGCTGGCCAGTGCAAATCGCCAAAACGGGAGATTAGGCGCCCGGGAAATGCATCCTTCAGCATATCGGTTGTGGCACGTGCAGTGTGTGCCGTTGCACCGTCCTGTTGGAACCACATGTTTTCCAATCCCAATTCATCAAGTTGCGGCAAAAAGAACTCGTTGATCATTGCTCTGTAGCGCTCACCATTCACAGTAACCGTTTGGCCCACGACGTCTTCGAAGAAAAAAGGTCCGATGACTCCTCCAGCGAAAACAGCACACCATACAGTGACTTTGAGCGGGTGTAATGACTCGTCGTGGGTTACACGCGGATTTTCAGTGCCCCAGAAGCGTAAATTTTGCTTATTTACGTACCCGCTAAGATGGAAATGGGCCTCATCACTCATGATTATTTTTGATGAAAAATCATCTTCCTCTTGGTGGTGATTAAGGATGGCTTGAGCGTATGTTACACGCGATTGGCGGTCAGCAGCTAACAGCTGATGCACCGTCTGGACTTTGTACGGAAACATCTTCAAATCTTGTACCAAAATTCGCTGTAAAGACCGTCGACTGATACCCATTTGCGTGGCACGTCGTCTGGTCGATGTCGACGGCGCTTCCATGACATCCTCGGCTAAAGCAGCAATATTCTCTGCAGAACGGCTACTCCGGGGTCTGCCACGCCTGGCAGCATCTCGTGTTGTGCCAGTCTCTTCGAGGCGAGCGGCTAAACGTCGCAGTGTTTCACCAGTAGGCGTTGGACGGCCAGGAAATCTGCGACGAAATTCACGTTGTGCCAAAGTCACCGACCGATTATTGGTCAAATAAATAGTCACCAATATTCCGCGTTCTGGAGCAGTGTAGCGTAACATTGTTTATTAACGTGTATTTCGCATGTGTTTACTACACAAATGTCAAAACAGAACTGACATTAGGGGCCAATCGCAAAATTTATAGCATTTTCTGATAGGAGGATTACTTTTGCGCCACCTTGTATAATGAAAAATTATGAAATTTAACGGATTATTTTTTTATTTAACGACTTATTTTTCCATTTATATAGCCTTTTTTAAGCACTTTAAACATTGTTTTAAGAGCTGTATTTAGGTTGCCCTATACATAACACACTAACAAAATAAAAACTTAATTGTTGCATGTAGATTTGGAAAAAAAATGAACATTTTTGTTAGGGTTACTTTTTGATAAAAACTAAATAAAAGTCACCTAAAATATGATCCAAATGTTAAATGATAAGAAAAAAAGGGTGTAACTAAACAATATTTTAGGCGATATTTTAAGTTTAAAGAATTTTTTAGTGTGGCGTATTAACACTAACTGATCACCTGCTGACGATCACAGTTGAGGACATTTTCATCGGAGCAAACATTTTGTAGATATCCAGCGACTTAGAATAAAAGAAATCTGTCAAGAAAACTACAAAGTTGTGTAATCAAACTTTGACATGTTATAGAGAACAATAAATTATTATAGGTTTAAAAAATTACACAGCTTTTATATGAAAGCATGTCTCAAATTTTTGAAATTTACATTAAAGTACAAGAGAAACAAAAATTACACACTAAAATTGCCTCTTATGCCCGTAATTTCAAGCAATATATACCTACCGGTGCTTAGATACCTACCCGATTTTGTTCGTGTACACGATAGGTATCTAAGCACCAGTAGGTATATATTGCTTGAAATTACGGCCATTAGTGGACCCATGGTGCCTTATTTGAAATATTTAAAATATGGGCTGAAAAAGTGTTTCTAAAAGTTATAGGTTACAAAAATCGAAAAATGTGATAAAATTAAACAAATATTTTTATATATCATTAATTCCACAAAAGACTAATAAAAAGTTTTCAGTTTTTGACCTGATGTCATACAATTTATTTTATATTGTGAACAGGAAGACACCATGAACTCATAAAAAAATTTGAAATTTAAAAAACTTGCGATTTTATATACGTTTTTAATTTTTCAAAAGCTTAAACAAATTCTAAAAGTTGGGAGCTTTGAAGGGTCATAACTTTAAATTAAATGGACTATTTCAAAAATTTCTGAATGCTGCAGTTGTCTACTTTAGCTTTTTTGTATCTGTAATCTAAAAATAAGTGCAATGGTTTCCTTGCAAATTTATTAACGAAGAAAAAGTTATGAATTTACATTGTTGAATTTAGGGATTTTGTTCCTTGATAGTGTTTTGATCTGATATCAATAAAAGCGTCTGTCAACTCTGGTTAATGCAGTCAAATTAAATAAAGAATTTTAACTCAACTATTTTGTTCACCCTATTTTCTAATTGGGAATTTTTTGGGGATAACGAAAAAGAGTATATGGCAAGCCTGACGTTGAATAATAAAATAGGAAAAAACAGTATATTTTATAAATTTGCTTAAAATTTTTTCGAGTTCTACTCACATTTTCACTCATTACTTTTGATCTCGTAAACCGATTTTGCTCATTTTCACTGCTTATAATATCAAAAAACGATTTGACTGAAAACTAGCAACGCCGCTTATATATTGGCGGAGTATTCGCCGTTTCAACAGACAGACGGACATAGCTATATCGACACCGCTTTTCTTTTTGACAAAAGTTTAATATGTAAGCAAAACATATTTAGTTGTCATTCTTAAAAAATCACCGGGTCTATTTTTGAATTTTTATTATTTCGTTAAAATTAAACACTTTATTTTTTATCGAAATCTAACAGTTTTTTTTGCTAATATGATGTGAAATAAAGTTTTGGAAAAAAAATTATTTTATAAATTCATGTAAGGTTTAGCTTAATTAAATTTCTGTGCCTACATTTTTTTTTAATTTTTATGAAATTTAATTAGTTTAAGATTGAGATAAAAATAAATTATTTTTTAAATTATAAAAAGCATGAAATTTTTGCGAAACAAACAGATCTTAAGTCCGAATATTATGATTTATAAAATATTAAAAGGTTGAAACAAAATAAATTAGGTGCTTAAAAGCAGGTCTGATAATTATATAAATAAAGCTGGGATGGGAAATGGGCTTTTAGATTCTTTACCAAGCCGACGGAATAATTGTACTTTTTCGACCCTCACGGTACCAAAATTGGTTAGTATGTAGAAAATTTGTTTGACCAGTGTCATATTTGCAGAAATTATTGTAAATTCTAAAACTTCATGGAGAACTTTAATTAAATATATTTAAAAATAATTTAAATTTAAAAATTCTTGCAATAAGAAAAAGTCACCACAAAATTACGTACGATGTGTGTCCTTGCCTTTCGCGTTATTCTGTCCACTTGTGCGTATATTTGTTTTGCAATTAGACTACATTAATAGTCACTATAATCATTTAGTTTACAAATACACATTTTATATTTATTAAATTTAAATATTTTATTTCGCCTTTTATTTAACTGATTTTTTTATACGTCTTACAAGAGTTGTTCTTTTTAATATAATATTGCTCGTCTCTATTAAATTTTGACATGCGGCGACATATACTTCATTCTGCGTATATCTTTCAATCTGGTTGTTGTACACACTTTTAAAGTGCTTATCAACACAATTTTTTTAGCAAAATAAATTAGTAAAACATTAGTAAAATATTAGCAAAACATTAGTTCAAAACAGGTAAGTGCTGAATAATTACAACTAAAATTTTGGCTGCAAACATAATTTTAGCAAAAAATTTGCTGAAAAATAGAATACTTGTGTAGTGTATCGATAACCACTCACATCTCTAATTAATTACTTTTTATTGTGAATGATAACAGCTGAGAGGCAAAGAAACCCCACGGTAGGGAACCTAAATGTCCACCAACCATTACACTTGATTTACAAGACGTTTTACTAACTCTTCTACCAACTTATTTTTTAGAGTTTACGATCGATATCTTTAATTATAGCTAAAGGCT
The DNA here is from genome assembly GCA_021234595.1 of Delia radicum. Taxonomy (NCBI): domain Eukaryota; kingdom Metazoa; phylum Arthropoda; class Insecta; order Diptera; family Anthomyiidae; genus Delia; species Delia radicum. The sequence goes on along the minus strand of CM037853.1, from coordinate 14,959,299 downwards.
TACAATTGCCAACCAAAAAAACCGCATTGAAATACGTTGACTCCTTCAAAAGTTGTAGATTTTTGACAGCCTTCGCTGAAAATGTACCACCGTGCGCCATCCCATTCTGAACATTTCACTATTTATTAAGTAAATACACACGCATTTACTTAATAAAAACGTTGATATATTTTTATTTTTTAGGTGGGGTCGAAAGTGGCAAAAAATACAAACGAAAGTTAAAAACTAAAATATTAAACATTCAAAAAATGTTTAAATACATTTAGAAAATGTAGAGGTCAAGAGCATTTTTTTTTTTTTTAATTTAACCAATACTTAGGGGATGCCCCCTACTCATGCAGTGCATTGTATTGATCATTAAAATAGGGCATGGGAAGGAGGAAAGAGGGAGTACTGTTTGTGGATATTTGATTTAAATTTCGTTCGACTAAAAAACGAATTTTCTCTGTAATGCGTTGTGCGAAACACAGGACAATCAACTACAAACGGATGTGCTCTACTAGATAAGCGAGTATAACGAATAAAAACTCGGGCTCGTGGAATAAGTTCACTTATCTCAGATGAGCATCTCCCATGGTAATGTCGATAGAAAAGTGTCACACAACCCACATTCCGACGATGATCCAATGAATCAATAGAGTTGGATACACTACTGTCATTGATAAGCTTCACCGTCCTCCCTTGAACACGGTCCACAAGCTTCAGAATAGACAGTGGAGCCCCTGCCCATATATGAGAGTTGTATTCCAAAAAATAAAATCGATCTATTAGTTTCAAAATTACATCAATTTAGATATCGGAAAATTGTTTATGTATTTCTGAATTTTTAAACACAAATAACTTCTTTTAAAAAAATTCCAAAAATATGCGTCAAATATTTTTTTAACAAGAATACGTCTGCGAAATTTCAAAGCAAACAAAAATCGTGATGTTGAAAATCATTCGGTTTGACATGGAATGACTCATAAGGAAAAATTTTGTTTATGCAAAAATTCTCTAACCTGGTTTTTTTTGAAGTGCCCCTTCTCATCACTTTAAGTTTTCGAGACAGAATTTAAACAGATATTCAAAATAATATTTTCGAACCTTTTTCAAAACAAATTCGTATCAACAAAGTCATTAAATTGTGATAAATCTAAAAAACTTATTTAATTTTTCGCTCCCACAGGTCCAAAAAATTAGAAACCAAGTGAAATTATCAAACACTGTGGTCAAAAACTTTTACAAATTATTAATAATGAGACATTTGTTAAAGAAAAATTACAGTTAAAGTATTTTTACTGCAGGGAGAGGCATTTGGTTTTAACTTGTGCCTGAAAGTGATTATAGAAAATTCGTCATATTTTATAAAAAGAATTGTTTGTTACTTCTTTGAAAAAAAAAAAACAATCGTCTATAAATTTATAAATTTATAGTAGTATTAACTACTATTAGTCAAAATTGTTGACAAGTTTTGTTTGTAATCTTAGCTTAAAGTACACAGAGAAAATTTTCTGAACTCTTTCACCAAACTAATAAAGCTTTCTTCACAAAGTGAATGAAAATTTACTTAAACTTTATGAAAAAGTTTCATAAATTTTATGAAACTATATTTAATGAAAATTTTTCATTAGGTGTATGAAATTTCTCATAAAGTTGTATGAAAAACTGCATTAGTTTAACGAAAAGTTTCACTGGACGAATTCTAATCCAAAAATTCATAGATCTAATGCAAAAATTCATTGCTATCATGTTGATCATTCTCTCAGTGTATATAGGTATACTATGGTACACGTTTCAAATGATTATAAATGTTCACTGAAATACATAAACATTTTAAGAATTTTATTTGTTAATCATTTTAATGGTGACTAATATTATTAAAAGATCTTTTTAAGTTACAAAATCATGACTCAGACAAACGATTTACAATTAAATATTAAATAATTCCCTAATAAATGGCTTAAATGCGAAGCGCGTGTGGGTTGCAGGTTTTCATTTAATATAAATGTTTATCTGATGGAAAAATGAAAACAAACATTGCAAAATTTGTAACTAAATCAAGGGCAGTAAGACAAAGTCATAAAACAAAAAATTAAATTATTTAATACTCAATAGCAACTACTTACATAAAGTATTAAAAATGTGTAAACTGTGCTCAAATAGTATACGGAATGTGCTCACAGGTAAATTGAGAATATTAAATCGGCAAGTTGTCTTAACTGTCAAAATTTGTGGTGTTTTCTATAAAGCTTTGAGATTATGATAATTGCAGTTATAACCCATTTGTAGCATAATCTTGTTATAACTACCCAGTCAGAAAAATACAAACTTCTTCGTATGTATGAAATGTTTCATAAATATGATGAAGATGTTTGATAACTTTTTATGAAGTGCTTTCTAAATATTATGAAAAATTTCATAAATATGATGAAGCCGCATAAGCTTTTAAAAAATGTTGCATACAATTTTTATTAAAAATTAAAATTATGTTTTTTTGACCTTTAATTGTGCAATGAAAATGAAAATTATTCAAGTTCGAGGCCATACTCTTTATTTCTTTATTAGAATATTGGTTTCATATTTATTAATTAATTTGTTTTCAAATTTATTTATTGACCACTTTTAGGAATGTGTTGATAGATCCATTTCTTGAATTTTCTAGGTTCCCATCATCAGAACACGTTTTGAAAAAAGTGACAATCCCATGCAAAACATCAAACATTCATATAAACTAGTGTTCTCACTAAATGAGAACTAATATATGAGCTCGAAGTTAAAGATTATCACCATTGATCAAAAACAAATTGAAAACTTGTTTGTTATGTGCACCCTCTACCTTTGGTAGATATATAACACAGGCCTACAATGATTTTGGTGCCGCTAAAAATAAAACAGATTTCAAGTACGTTCGGTACCCTGATAAAAAATTGATACTTACTTTTTTAATGCTACGTGTAGTTTTCGAGATTTCGCAAGGATATTAAAGTAATCAACGTATGTCTTCTTCACTGCATCTGTTATAGGTTTTCTAAACTTTTTTACTACATATTCACCACAAATATAACAAAATGTATTTGGATTATTTACACAACACCTTCTCGACGACGGCATATCGATATTATCATTTAATCAAAGAAATTAATTGACTATAATGACAATAAGTATTATAAAATACATTTTTTAGGTTATGACCGTTCGATACAAACCTGAACGTAGCTTCGCGATTTTGACAGCTAACAATGACGTCTTGCGGACTAATTAACCAAATTATAACATAGAATTAGCGGCACCAAACAAAAAATTTTTTTTTGTAGGCCTTGTAATGCACGCTCTTTGTTTTTTTCTCCTTTTTATTTTCACACACAAACAGATAACAAACAAAATTTCCCATTATATCAATTGCTGGAGCCATATACAATTTTTTACTAATCGCACATTTTGTAAGTGAGGCGACATTTTTAAAAAATTGTTTGCTTGATGAAGTAGCTCTTTCCAATAAGCTCTTTCTACTGCATGACCAATTTGTTAAGATCAGTTCGCTTAAACCGCTTAGAATACTATGTAGGTAAACCCCACTGAAAATGTAGTTAAAAAAAAAAGAAATTTAACTTAAAGAAAGAACGACTTACATTTCAGTAAATTCAACTAACTTTGTCATTTGCTTTTTTAAAGTTCCAAAAATGAACCACCATTGTAGTAAAAATGAACCACATACATATGTTAGTAAAAAATAAACAAACATTTACTTTTTTATTTTTTTAAATAACAAAAAACTAATGCAATAAATGAATGTAAAATCATAAAAACAGTAATTTGATGTGGTTTGTTTTTTTAAATGAACTACAAGGTAAGTAAAAAATTGAATGTATTCTACAACTGACTGACATTTACATTAAAAATAAAGAAACTGCATTGCAACCCAAACAACTACATATTTTTAAAGCAGATGTTGCCAGAGTGTAAGAAACTACATTTCAATGCGCCAAACTTTAAAGTCATTTTGTGGAAAAACTGTACCATACATCGAAAAATAAAGTACGCCATTGAAATCGGCATGCCCGATATACATATATAGAATTGGTGATAATAATCTTATTAATTTTTAAAAGTTATAATTTTTTTCTCCTGTATAGAGTAAGTTCGGGTAATGTGGCATACCTATTTTATTTTTGTAGCTTTCCGCCAAAGTATTGAAGAGAAATTTACAAAGTCGATGTTAACTATAACTTAACTTGTTGTCGAACTGTGTTCATAATAAAATTGCATGATCTTTATTGTAAACAAAGTAATACACGAAAAAGTAACCAAGTAGTCGAAATCCGGAAACATGGAGGTTAATGTTGAGTACCTAGTAAGGTAATGCGGAATAATATTCCACATTATTTTAACAATCAAGTCTAGATAGTTTTCTTTTAAATTGAAATGTAAAATAATTACAGATAATGAAAATTTTCAGTAAACTAATGAAACTTTTCTTCGCAGAGTAAACGAAAAATTAATGAAAATCTTTATACTTTTTCTGAATATAGTTTTTTAAGTTAGGTTGTTTATTTATTTATTTTTTTTTTTTTTTTTTTTACGTTGAACCAACACTCAGGGGATGCCCCTACTAATGCATTGCATTGTGTTGATATCAAGAAAATAGGTTATGGGGAGGAGGAAAGAGGGAATAGTGTTTGTGAACATTTGACTTGAATTTTTCTAAATTGTAATTTGCAGAGAAGACTTCCGCAGGGAGACAATTCCACATACGGCTAGTGCGACTGAAAAACGAATTTTCTCTGTAATGCGTTGTGCGATTTGCCGGGCTATAGACAACAAACGGATGAGATCTCCTTGACAAGCGGGTAGTACGAACAGAGACCCGGTCCCTCGGGATGAGTCGGCTTATCTCAGCAGAACACTTCCCATGGTAATATCTATAGAACAAAGTCACACAACCCACATTCCGACGATGCTCCAACGAGTCAATAGAGTTCGAAACCCTACTGTCCTTGATAAGCATTTTAATAAATAAAATTATATTTCTCATAAAATTTTATTAAAACTTGCATTAGTTTGATTAATGAATAGTTTTAATGAACTAGTTCAAGTGCAACTTCATTACTTGTATTCATCTCCTGTGTAGTACACTATTTTTTTTATATTATTATGTGAGCAGGCTCTGTTTCAGTAATATGTAATTGGGACGCGATTTATAAAAAATATTTATTTTGAAACAAAAAGAAATTTCATAATTTTATTTTAATTTGTTAGCAGTTTAGTTTTCGTTTATTTTACGCGACATGGCCCTTTTGCTAACGTTAAAGTTGCCAGTTGTTTACATAGGGTAGGGATTAGCATTTTTTTTGTACCAAATAAATCTTTGAACACATGTAAAAATGATCTCAAGCTTACCAAGTTTTACTTTTCAAATAATTAAAACTAACGGTTATGGTTAGTCTCAAAAATGTAAGCGTGACATTAATTTATATGAATAAGCAACGGTTTCACTAAAAAACATTTTTCAAACAGTAATTAGTTTCCGATATAAAGGGGTGTTCCCCATTACCAGCACTTACTCTAATCTTTTTATGTTCAATATGTTAAATCTGCTTTTACATTTACCAATGAAATCCAATCTAAACTAGATTTTGATTTTGATGGTAGTTTATAAAATGATACACGAACTAAATTAAACTGGATTTCTAGGGTAATGTAAACACAGCTTAAGTATCGCATGATCAAAATCTAGTTTTAATGAGATTTTGCTGTATTGTAAATGGTCTATTTTTTTTTTTAATTCTCCTTTAATTTTTAATATCCAAGACACTTTTTGCGCATAGTATATAACATAATAACAATTTGCTTAACTAAAATTTTTATATTTTTGAAAAGGCAATAAAAAATTAAAAACAAAAAAAAAACTACATAAACAATAGGGTATCCCGAATATGGCACGTTTTTGAATTGGTTGAAGGAATACCACTCAACCGATGAATATGGGAAAAATAAGTAAAACATTTTTGAAGTGCAACTTCAGTTAACTACCAGCGATTGAAGTCGCCGGTTTAAGGGCATTTTGACAAAAAAAAAAAAAAACTTTGATTTTTTTCGAAATAGTGCTCAAAAGTTTCGTAATCTTAGGCTTATTGCGGCAAAAAAGAAGTAAAACATTTTTGAAGTGGAACTTCAGTTAACTTAAAGCGATTGAAGTTGCCGGTTTTAGTGCATTTTGACAAAAAAAAAGAAAACTTTGTTTTTTTTCGAAATATTGATCAAAAGTTTCGTAATTTTCGGCTTATTGCGGCAAAAAAAAATTTAAATTTTGTGTAGAGTAATTTCGGTCAACCAGAGGATTTTTAATTTAGACCAACTCGATTAAAAAATATATATGGTCTTAGGTCTTTTCGTCTTAAAATATATTATAATATGTGATTGTATATGGTGTCATTCATGGCCACATCTTATTATATGTTTCTTACGTGGAAGCATATGTAACGATATATTATTTTACATTGACCTTTATAAAATCCGATATTAAGCTTATATGCTATAAATAATACGATATGGTAGATACATAATAATATATTCTCATATCTAACACAATATGTAATCATATAAGGTAAAGTAATTAAGATATAATAATATATATACTGTCTTACAAAAAATATTGTTGTGTGTGATGTAAGATATGTGTTAATATAGTGCCTTATGTATAATGCAATTCAAGATATACTTATAAATGACATTAAGTGATGTAAGATATAATTATGTAAGATATACATGACACAAGATTAACAATTTAGTTTGTGATATGATGGTCCAACATCATTAATATTTTTTATACATATAAGACATAATTATAAATTGTAATTATACATTCTTATATACATATAACACCATACACAATTACATATATATGTTCAGATGTCTAAATTATTTTTCTTTAAATTTTTTTTTTTTTAATTTTATTGAAAATAATATATGTCGTGGTATTAAGGTAAATCTTATTTAAACTCAAAATGTCCCATTGGATCCACCTAAAATTACTTATATATCTGGATCTAATTAGATGCAAGTAGATCTAAATTAATCCCATGGAATATTTTGGGATCCATCAATATATTAAATTAGATATTTTTGGATATCCAAAAATGAGATAAATTTTGATTTTATTTAATCCAGTAACACATTTGAAGGATCGAATCGGATATTACTAGATACCCCATTTTTAAGATAAACTTGAATAAGAATAATTATCGATCTATATCAAATGAGATCTGATTTTGTATTTGAAATGTAAATTTTTTTTTTGTGATCGGGAAGTACAATTTCTAAACTTCATGCTTTTTAAATGTGTACATAAAACAATTGGACTTGCCCAAATTAAAAAAAAAAAAATTATCTGGTGGACCAAAATTGCTCTACAGGAAATTTTAAAATATTTTTCCAGTAATACGAGGGCGGATCAATTAATCCGTGACTTTTTGAATGAAACACAGTTTTTTTTGCAAAAAAAAAAATAATTTTTCAACATAATCTTCTGTTAGCTCAATACACTTAGTCCAACGTTTCTCCAATTTTTGTATCCCTTTCAAAAAATAGAATTTTCCGAGGTCCATAAATAGGCATTTCTTGGCCATATAGGGTCGTTTTTTTTTTAAATCCTCGTTAAATCGGTCCAATAAGTTGGCATAATATTCGCCGTTTATTGATGTGGATTATCCCGCGTGAATCCCAAAAAACTATTGCCATCACCTTATTGGCCACGATTACGTTTATGGTCAATTGAAAGCAAACGGGGTACCCATCTTGCAGACAGCTTTCTCAAATCGAAACCACACTGCCATATGGAAAGCCTATGGCATCAACACTTTTACTCTTCGATCGTGGATTTTTTTCGGGTGTATTGACCTCAATTGTCCGTCCAGAACGTTCAGCGTCATTTGTACTTGTGCGACCACAACGAAAGTCAGTAAACCACTTTTTTACCATTGAAATCGATGGTGCAGAGTCCCCATAGTATTTATCAAGCTTTTCCTTGGTTTGATTGATGTTTTTTTTTTCGCAAAAGATAATGTTTAATGAGCACTCGAAATTCTCTTTTTTCCATTTTTAAAAAAATCCATGAGATTGTATGTTCTCATCAGCTGTTAAACGCAAAGTAAATGACGGAACGTGCTCAAAATTTAACAGTAGTCTTTTAACAGGTGGTACTTGATGGGACCAGTGTTACATTTTATATTACTACGAGGGAAGTTCGAAAAGTCACGGACTTATTTATCCGCCCTCGTAAGTAAAAAATTACGGAACTTGTAAGCTCTATTTCGAGAAAAAATTCGAAACTTTTTTTTTTTTTTTGGTCAAAATGCACTACAACCGGTAACTTCAATCGCTGTTAGGGAACGAAAAATGCACTTCAAATTTGTGTATACTTATTTTACCCATATTTAAGGTCCTTAATAGGCATCGATTGAGTGGTATTCCTAATGTGTTGTTTATTCGGGACACGCTAATAAATAACCAATACGCATTTAATTATCTCCTAGATGTCTGTCTACGACGCAATTAACGCATAATCTTGTTTTTCATTTATTTTATAGCATTTTTGTGAATCCAGTTAAATATCTATAACACGTGCATGTTTCAGCGATCATATTAACGAATTTATTTGAAGTTTTTTTTTCTAGTTTATGGTAACGTACAATTATTGAAAATATACAATTTTTGCAAAACTTTCAACTTTGTGTATGAGTTTAATAAAAATAAAAAAAAAAAAAAAAAAAACTACTAGAATTCTCTAGTTCGATGTATAGCTCGACTCGACAGGTGTTCCATGTGACGTTGTTGTTAAGGTATGAATGATACTACTTGTACTAGTACATCTTATTCGTTTTTATTATAGATAATTTCGACGCATTTACAACTTGTTTTAATATAAATTCAATATCAAAAGAATTTCATTGCTAATGTTAAAGTTGTGATTAGAAATAAAAAAAGACAAAACAATAAAACAGGTTTAAGCCTAAATATTTCCATACAGAATTCATAAAAAGTTGGTATTTCTGTGCTAGCAAACAACTAGAATTTAATCGAATATTCGGTATCCGTTTCGGCAACTAATTGGTATTTGGCAAACATTTTGTAACAAACAAAAACTTTTTTACTTACAGCAAATAATTTTAAACCTAGACGTATAAGTAATATGGATTGAACAATAATATCACTCATACGCAGCAAAATTTCGTTTCTTTAAAAAATGTATTTCTTCTTTTCTTTCAAACAATTAGTTTCTGGAATGGTTTACCAAATATAATATATTGGCTGTAACTGAGGGTTTCCAGATTCAAACTGTGCAAAATAAAGGGTCCGCCATCTAAAGTTTTTTTCTTTCAACTAGTGCTTATTTCGTGAATGGTAACACTTAGCTCATGTCTGATTTGACAGATAATAAGTTTTATCCTTCCGCTGAACGAATATGGTCCGTATATTCGTTATCTTGTGAAAAAAGTGAAAGAAACTGGCATCCTCATCAATAAACCAAAGCGTGAATAGCCAAAAACAGTGCGTACACCCGAGAATATTGCTGCTGTGGCAGAAAGTGTGCGTGAAGCGCCATCAACATCAACTCACCGTTGTTCTCAACAATTGAACATTTCGGAGACATCATTGAGACGAATTTTGCATAAAGACTTTGGTATGACGCCATACAAAGTCAAATTGGTTCAGGAGTTCAAAAAAAAAAGTTATTTGGCGGACCCTTGACTTGACTTTAAAAAAAAACAAAAAACTTGATTTTAAAAAAAATCTTGACAATTAAAATTAATCACAAATTAAAACCTAGGTATTGATATTTTTAATTTATGATTGTTTTAATTGTCAAGATTTTTTTTAAAAAACCAAGATATTTTTCTTTACACGATAGAAACAAACATTCCAGATCATACTCGTATGTTAGTCCCTTAAATCGGAAACTATTTTGAAACTGAATTGAGTTTTCTTTAGAAAAAAAAAAACTTCGGGTTCTGATGAGATCTTTAGCCAGATCGAAATACTAGTATCAACCTAGCTAATATGTTTGATTTGCTTTATTTTGTAAATATACGGAGGTTGAAAGCTCGTTATAAATTGAAAATAAATCGTTTCGTTGGTGAAATTGTTGTCTAATTTCTTTATATTTCAATTAACCGCGTTGTCCAAAAGTATAACAAATTTAATAACTGGTTTGCCACTAAATTCTTAATGAGGACTCCTGTTGCAGACTTGGGCGACGTAAATTACATTTCACAATCGTTCACTTGTAAAATTTTCCTATATCATTAATAGTATCAGAACAATACTCACACTTGTGAGCTTCCTTAGAAAATTTGTAAAATGTTTAATACCAAACATGGGGATTAATAACAGCATCTGGGTATTCAAATACTCAATTCCACCCAATTACATGTAATTGAACATAAAAAAGTAATTGGTCTGTAATTAAATACACAGCTATTGGAATTATGTCCCATGTCTGGTATAGACAAAATTGAAAATTTTCCAAGGATACGTTTAAGCTCACAAGTGTGAGCGTAGGTCTGAAATTATTAATGATATAGAAAAATTACACAAGTGAATGATAATGAAATGTAGTTGACGTCTGTCCTGTTATTTTTCTAAATTAGAAATTATTCATATTTTTATATTAATTTAAATTCAAACCCATTAATTAAAAGCCTTCTAAAATTTTCCTGATATTGCATACAGTAACTTATTTTTCGGTGTAAGTTGATTCAAGTTCAGTTTTGTAGTAGGTATTAAAACATTTGGTGGCTACAATGGGTTACAAGAAATAGCAGCTTTTCTTCTCCATATTGAAACAATATTTTTTAAGAAAATCGTCGCAAATTTCCCTAGTAATTTTTTTGCACTAAAAGTTGAGAAGAAACTGCATATTTACTTATGACCAGAAACTTTTTCTCCTCCAAAGTCGATTTATTATCGAATGTTATTATATTCCTATCGTTCGAATACACAGATGTAATTTCTTGGAAAAGTTTTAATGAAATTTTATCACTAAATTGACGAAGTTTCTTTTACAATGTGAATGGAATTTTTCTTAAACTTAATGAAAATGCTTCATAGTTTTAATGGAACTTTTTCATTAGTCGAATGAAATTCGAAATTTTTAATTTTTTGGTGAGAAGTTGCAATAGACTAGTTACACTGCAAAAATTTGTTGATATCATGCAGAGAACTCTCTCATTGTATCATGTCTTTTTTTTACAAAAAGCTTTGCTTAGTGGTACTGAAAAACAACTGAGATCAGTTTTTTATTACAATTTTTTTAATGTATTTTTTGGTTAGGCTTTACAAAATCTTGACAAAACATATTTTTTCTTAATTCTTGACGAGCATTAAAAATTCTTGTAAATTAAGCGAAGTCACGGCCGTCTGGAAATACTATTGCAACTAGCAAGGATGGTATCCTTGCCCCTACCCCCTCATGTTTAAACTTTTTTTTTGCTAATTTTTCAAGTACACAGAGATAATTTACGTGGACGAGTTTTAATGAATTTTTTCACTAAACTAAGGAAGTTTTCTTCACAAATGTGCGCCCGGTAGGCTAGTTGGTAGCGTGCTGGCTAGGCCGGGTCGATTTATATGGAGGCAAAAAAATCGCTCAACGTTCAAGGAAACTCGTATTCTAGGGATCAAAATAAGAAACTTTGCCGAAGGAACCATACCCCTAAAACGAATTCTGATGTCCCGACTTTTGACCGTAAATCGACCCGCCCTAGAGCTGGCTAATCAGTGCGGGGGTCGTGGGTTCGATTCCCACCTGAGACACTGGTCTGTTTTCGCTACACCGCGCCGAAGGCCATAGTAGCTAGTGATCGGTTAGGGTAATAGCATATAATTTGTAATTATATGATTATTAATTAAAAAAAAAAAAAAATTTCTTCACAAATTAAATGAAAAATTTCTTAAAATAAATGAAAAAACTTCATAAATTCAATGAAAGCATTTTCAATTCAACTTTTTCATTGGGCTTATGAAATTTTTAATAAATAAAATGAAATTTTTCATTAAATTTTCTGAAAAACTGCAATAATTTAAAAAAAAAATTTACAATGGAACGAGTTCCAGTGACACTTCATAGATAAAATGCAAAAATTCATTGTCCTCTAATTAATTTATGTTGAAAAGTACTCAACTTATAGTAGGAAACTGTATTCCTACTATAAGTTGGGTAAATTTACTATATATATGTAAATGAAAAAAATTCACACATTATGTGTAAGTTGGTAAAGTTAGTTCCTTACTCCAACTGTGATACTTAGTTTATAGATTTTACTGTGATATTTAATTTTTTCTTAATTATTTTTACATTTATTACCTATCAATTTATGTTTGGAGTTTTATGTCGTGGTGTATAAAGGCCAATTATATGTTTTTAAAGTTTAAATGTAAAGATTGACGAAAGATTATTTATTTAATAAATATTATCCCTGATGAAGCTGGATAAATCCCAGAGAAACGTTGGATGAAAAAATGAAATAAATTAATCTTTTATTTACATTTAGGAAAATATATGACCTTGAAAGCACTAACTAGAATAATCTAAATATAATTAGAAAAGAGGTCGATTAAACTAAAAATTGATAAAACAAAGTGTTTCAATTTTCTACGCAAGTGCATGAACATGTAATTAAATTTAGAAATAACTGATATGCATAAAAACCCCCTAAAAATGCTTATAGTTCACCTTACGGTAAGTAAGAAAAACAACCCAAAAAATGTTTTGAATAAAACAAAAATTTTATTTTTAGAATTAGTTTTATTAATGTGTTATATAATAAAAATTTAACGATCCATGTGTCTATATAAGTGGTTGCTACATATACAGAGCTACGATGATTGAATTCCTTAAAAATCAAATGTGATTATTTTTAAATCGAATGAATTTATTCTTAATCAATCGCAGAGAATTCATTCTTTGGAATTCACTACTAGGGAATTCAATCAATTTAGCTTATTCGATTTTATCAATCACTAGCTGACCCGCCAAACGTTGTTTTGCCTTCAAATTTTATTTGTATTAATTAACTGACCCGGCAGACGTTGTCCTACCTAAAATTTTATTTAAGGCTAATAACTTTTCTAAAAATAGCAGAGTTTGATTAACCACAGATATTTAATGGCTGCAAACATAGCTCCCGTTTGGTGAAATAGTATTTATCCTTAAGACAGCCAATGAGAACCGTTCTTAATTAGTGAAATGAATTGCCATATACATTATTTGAAAAAAAAAAATCCGTTGAAAGGAACAAACTTGTACAGAGGACAAAAAGATTAAAACTTTTAAACAAAATGGGGCGTGAAAGGTGGAGTAGGGTATGAAACGTTTATATCTACCTTGGCTGGAGTATATAATGTGTATACAATTTGAAGTAAATATGTTAAAAACTATATGGAAGCAATTATATAATTCAAGAAAAGTAGGCGTAAAAGTGGTCGTGGTCGAAAAAGGTAGCTTATTAATCATGCCAGAGTCCCAGTTAAATACTGTGAAAATTTCAGGAAGATCGATTCAGAGGTCTGGTCTCTTATAAGGTACAAACAAACAAATAAACAAACACACATCCATTTTATATATAGATTGAAAGCAGATTAATTATAATTTAAGGTAAAATGGGGCGAAAAAGGGGGATTTGGTAATAAAAAAATGTATGGCTACCTTACCTGTAGATAAAAAGTGTATAAAACTTTAGGTAAATACATATTACAAAAAAAGTATTTTGTATAGCAAAACATTGTTAGTGGTATAAGTAAGTATCTGAATTAAAAAAAGGGGGCGGTGAAGTGGGCGTGGTTCATAGTTATATGGCGACGTTGACAGTATTAAGAGCAATATACTACCAAATAAAAAAAAATCCTTTGGAAGGAACAAATTTGTACAGAGAACAAAAAGTTTAAAACTTTCAAACAAAATTTGGCGTGAAAAGGGGCGTGGCGTAAGAAATGTTTATTTCTACCTCGCCTGGAGTATAATGTGTATACAATTAGAAGTAAATCTGTTAAAAACTATATGGGAGCAATTACATAATTTTAAAAAAGTGGGCGTGGTCGAAAAAAAAGTACCCTATTAATCATGCCAGAGTCCCAGTTAAATGCTGTGAAAATTTCAGGAAGATCGGTCCAGAGGTTTGGTCTCCTATAAGGTACAAACAAACAAACAAATAAACAAACACACATTCAATTTTATATATTTAGATTGAATTCAATCATTATCAATTCAATCAATGGGAAATCAATCGATTTTTTACTCAATCGATTTACAAATTGGGAATTACCGAAATGAACGAAACTGAAAAAAAAATCGCAAAAATTAAAAAAAATAGTTAAATTTGAAAAAGATATCGCTAAAATTAAAAAAAATTTCAAAACTTCAAAAATCTTAAAAATTTAAAAATTTAAAATATGACAAAAATTAAAAAAACACCGGTAAAATTGAATAAAATCAATAAAATTAAAAAAAAAAACACTAAAATTGATTTTGTTTTTTTTTTAATTTTTGACGATTTTTTTAGTTTTTAGTGTTTTATTTTTAATTTTACCGATGATTTTCAATTATGGAAATTTTTTTCGGGTTAGCGATTTTTTTTTTATTTTAGCGTTTTTTTTAATTTTTTGGCTACTTTTTTTAGATTTTTTTTTTAATTGTAGTGATTTTTTCTTTTTTTTAACGATTTTTTTTCAATTTTATCAATTTTTTTTCAAATTAGCGATTTTTTTTTTAAATCGATTGAATTCTCAACGATTGAATTTAATACTTGAATAAATCGAATCATGAAAAGTGATTGAAGTCCCTAGAAATAAATTCGAATAAGACCAATTGAGAAATCATTCGATTTGTAGAATTGTGATTTGAGAATCCAATCATTCCTTAGTCAATCAGAGTTGAAAATATTTTTCCACAAACACTTCGAAATTCCATTTCTATTTATGGATGTATAAATATTTTTGGTACATTACCAAGTTTTTCAATTTACTATCACAAATATTACATTTATACATTTAAATTTGTTTAGTAATTCACAATAATTCTCAATAATTATTAATTTTTAGATTTTTTCTAATTTGTTTTATTTTTTTTTTTTCAATTTAAAAATGCCAAAATATTTATTAAAATGATAAGTTAGTATATTTACAAACTTTGTGCGTAAAAATAGTATTTAACAAAATAATACTAATTCTAGTCGTAATGTGTTTAATTGCAGAGCGCAGGTTTGATTCTTACAGCCGCAGGTTGTTGAAAAATTTATCATATAGAGACAATCTGACAATTATAAGTCACAAATAATAATACAATTTGAATGGAAAATAACTGATGACGCATGTCCAGAAACTAGTCTAGTCTGATTTAAAAATGAATAGTGTTTTTAATTTTTAGAGAAAAATGTTTATTCTTCTTCTTAATCTCAACCTTTCTCAATGTAAATATGTTTAATTTTTACACATTATGTGTATTATTGTAAATAAAACTGTGCGCAAAATAGTTTTACGCATTTTATGTTTAAATTTACCGAATTTGCCTAATATTACATAAAACGTTACTCATTTCTGCAGAGTTTGGTTGAAAAATGCCATGTCTACGTAATACACGAAGAGTCGGAAATTAACAACTATTGATAAGATTCTTAAAAAAAAAAATCGAAAAGCGTTTGTTGAAACATTTTAAAATACTCGTACTCAAATACATAAATATAACCCTATTAAAAACTAATCTTTAAACCATTAAAAAGAAAGAATTAAAATATATATTGTAAAAGCCAGCGATCATTGAAGAAAAAAAGGAAACAGTGTGTTTGGCACGTGACACTTTATGAATGTCATTTAAATACTTTAAACAAAAAAAAATATATGTACATATATTAAGATCTCTTCAGAATCTGGTTTAATATATGCACGTTTTTAGTTTATTACAAAAAAAAAAAAAAAAAACTTTAAAACATATTCCTAGAAATTTATATAAAATTTGAAGAATTTCCAAAAAAAAAAACACAGAATCCTAAATAAAACCGTTAAGGAAGGGTTTCTAATATTTGAAACGTGTTAAAGATATTTTCTCATGATAAAATGATCGTTAATCTTAAGAAAAACAAACAAACAGTAGCTAATTATAAGACGCAAAGAAGATTTACAAAAATATTTTTATAATCTTTACTTGACTTTTTTTCTAAAGAGTTTTTAAGGATTTATTTTCAACGTTTTGTCTTAATCTTCTATTTAGTAATTAACGTGTAATTTTACTTAAAAAGGCGTGAATTTTGTCCTTTGTGATCCGGTATCCCACAGAGTGATGTTTTTTATATATCTCTCCTCTTAATAAGCATTGATCTGTATACAAATATATTCTTTTCGCAAACAATTAACATCATGTTTCATATGCTGATTATCTTTTTCTTCTCTTTTTAGCAAAAATATCGAGAAAAAAAAGACCACAATATTAAGAAAACAAAGATTAGCAAAATCTTTGTGAGTGGATCTCCTGCTGGTTTTCAATGTGTTAAGATTTTAAAAATGAGTAAATGGATAATTGAATGAATGAATGAATTGGTACAGTGAAATAACTCCCAAATGAAATAAGTCCCAATGGAAAAATGAAATAAGTCCCAAAAAATTTTCCATGTAAATTGGGACTTATTTCATTATGAAATAAGTCCCAATGCGTTGGGACTTATTTCATAATTTTTGTTGGGAGTTAATTCATTATGAAATAACTCCCAAATGAAATAAGTCCCAACAGTTTTTTTGTTGGGAGTTATTTCATTTGGGAGTTACCATTGGCACTTATTTCATCGCAGTTGGGACTTATTTCATTTTAATTGCAAACACAATTTTACGATTGGCCAATGGTGCAATAAAGCCTTTATTTTGTATTTTTTGATTCTTTTGTTACACTGTTCAGTTTTTCTGCGTGGCGGCCTGCGGCCGATCTTAGGGGTTTTCTCCTCCATAGGACGCGGCAGGTGGCTTCGCTGAATACAGTTTTCCTGCGCCCGTCTCATTATCTTCCCTAGTGTGACGCGCGCAGGGAAACTTTATTCAGCGAAGCCACCTGCCGCGTCCCATGGAGGAGAAAACCCCTAAGAGCGGCCGCAGGCCGCCACGCAGAAAAACTTTATAAAGCAAAGATTTTCAATATTGTTGCAGTTAAATTTTTTGTTGAATTATTAATGTTCTATTAATTTTTGTTAATATGAAATTTTTTTATAATTGTTCAATAAAATATAAGAAGAATAAGAATAAGAAATTTAATTGCTTCATTTAAAAAAAAATTTAAGTGAAATAAGGCCTTTACGGCTTTATTTCACTTTCAAAGTGCAATAAAGCCTTTTTGCAAATAAAGGCCTTATTTCTCAATTGAAAGTGAAATAAAGCCTTAAAGGCCTTATTTCGTAAGGCATTATTGCACTCCACCTATGCTTACATATACTTATGAAATAAAAAGTGTTCTCTAACAGAAAAACAAAACAAACGAAAATTGGGAGTTAATTCATTTTTGTTGGGACTTATTTCATTGGGAGTTAATTCATTTTTTTGGGATTTATTTTTAAATTTTGAAATAACTCCCAAAAATTGGGATTTATTTCATTTTTCTCATTGGGAGATATTTCATTTTTTACATTGGGTGTTATTTCATTTTTGATGGGACTTATTTCATTGGGAGTTATTTCATTGGGACTTATTTCATTTGGGAGTTATTTCACTGTACCGAATGAATTGACTGACTGTGCTGTGTTTCTTAATCTGAAAACATTTTGTTAATGCAGCTTCTGTTGCTACTTTTGGCAACAAAAAAAAAAAATTAAAAAAAAAAATAAAATCCATAAAACAAGATCAAGCAATTACCTTATATTTTTAAGCCAAAAATATTGTACAAAAAATGAAATGTATTTCCTTTATCTCTCTTTCAAAATTATGCAAATATATATTTATTCATTTAGTCTCTGGTCCTTGTAAGTAATACCAGTAGCAATTTTTGTTACTGATATCTTTTATTTTTTTGCGATTTCTTTATTGTTATTTTAATTAAATTCATTTCAAAACAAATCCCAAATCAATTCTTCCTTGTGAATTTTGGCGCCAAAGTTCAAATAAGACACCGGAAATGATGTTGCAAAAGTTTTGTTTTAGTATTTTGAATTTTGTTGCAGCACCATTTAAAATGTAGCAGAATGTGCCAGGACAGTTTGACGTTATGAAGATTTGTATAAGCTAAGTCTCTGTTTTTTAAGGTGACCAACAATAGTTTTAATAACAAACTTATTAATTGAGCGAATGAAAATTTTAAAATTATGTTATTATAAAATTTAATGAAAACTTGCATTAATTCAATGAAAAGTTTGAATGGACGAGATTCAGTGCAATTTTTTTTTTTTTTTTTTTTGGTTTATTAATTTATTTTCTTATTTTGTTTCTACAATTGTTTTCTTGCCTCAGCGTCCTAGGACATTATTGCTTCTATGTAAATATTCATTAAAATTCTCTCAGTGTGGGCGTTTTGGTGCAGAGCTTTGAAGAATTCATTCAATTTGGGAATAAATTCCCTAACATTGAATTCCATTTTTTTTTTAATCATGGCATAAATTCCTTAATAAAAAAATACTAAGAATAAATTTCTATTAATGAATTCAAAGAATTCAAATTTAGAGAATTAACTCAATGACGACATCATTAAGTAATAAATTTAAGAAATTCACTCAACAAGTATTCATTCAAATTCAGTAAATTCAGCTTTTGGTCAGGGAATGCGATCCATTCCCTCTACAGGGAATTAACTTTCTTTGTTTAATTTTCTAGGAACTTAACTTTTTTGATTAAGTCCCAAGTGCCTTAAAATTGTTATTTAATTCGCTAAGGACTTAACTTTTAAGTTTAAGTATTTCGTTAGTGAGTTGGGCTATTTTTAAAAAGGTTATCTTTTTTTTTAAATTTATTTTTATCTGGATAAACATTAATTGCATTTATAGTAATTAAATGTGCCAAAGTCCCAAAACTTATTTAACAAATTGTGAAAAACAATCTGCTTTAGGCGTGTCCCTATCCGGATTACATTTCTGCCCAAGGGGACTTTGTTATTAGAATTTCTAGAGATATTTGTTATAACAAATCACAAACTCAATGAGAATTTCTTGTCCTCGTCTAGGAGCGAGATTCAAAATTTAAAATATCAAAGAAAAAACAAAAACAACAACAAAATATTATCACAATTGGCTTTTTCTTATTCCAAATACTACTCTGTTTTTTGACAGACCTAGTAATGTAGTGACGTTTATTCAAGTAAATCAACAATAGAAAATCATATGTTTTCTATTAGTGTCAGTTACATTTAAATTTGCACAAGCACCTGCATATTTGTTATTTAAATTTATTTTCATCGGGATAAACAATAATTGCATTTATAGTAATTAAATGTGCTAAAGTCCCAAAACTTATTTAACAAATTGTGAAAAACAATCTGCTGTAGGCGTGTCCCTATTCGGATTTCATTCCTGCCCAAGGAAATCTTCTTTTTATTTTTTCTATATATTTTTTTTTTGTTCCAAGAAACTGTATGAAAAAAGGGGTATCGAATGAAAGATCTTTTGAAGACGAATCAAAAAAAAAATTAAAAAAATTAAAAAAATACACTTTTTTCAAAATGGTCCGGTTGTCGGAAAAAATTAAATATTTGCGGAATCCTCATAATAAAAGTCAAAGTTAATTTTTGGTGGGAAACTTTAAAGAACTTTTAAGATTTATGAATCCATGTATTGATATGCATTAGTTCGGGTCCATTTAAAAATCGCTCAACGCTCAATTAAAATCGTATTCTAGGGATCAAAATAAGAAACTTTGCCGAAGGAACCATACCTCTAAAACGAATTCTGATGTCCCGACTTTTGACCCCCAGGGTGAAATTTTGAAAAATCCCACTTTGACCCATTTAGAGTGCCCCAATCGAATCCAACCCAATCGAATATATTTATACTCTATTTCTTCCGGAGAAGGAATAGAGACCCTAATCTTGGAAAGACTCCTTCTACTTTCTGAAATATCTCTATCCCGAGATTTGTACATTTTGCTAAAAAAAAACACGGCTAGAAAGGCCATCTTTTAACTTAAATTTTAACCCCTAGAATGATGATTTATGCATTAATCTGCTAGCGCGTCTCCCGGAGAAGAAGTATCTCCCATAATCTTGGAGAGACTCCTCCTACTTTCTGAAATATCAAAGTGGGCTTTTTCAAAATTTGACCCTACGGGTCAAAAGTCGGGACATCAGAATTCGTTTTACAGGTATGGTTTCTTCGGCAAAGTTTCTTATTTTGATCCCTAGAATACGATTTTCCTTGAACGTTGAGCGAAATTTTTGGATTTTTTTTTTTTTGTTGCAGAAATTAGCCCTTGTGTTGAAATAAGCGTATTTTTTTTTGTAAATAATTTTTAATTTATTTTTTGCATTTTCTTTCTGTTTAAAAAAAAAATAAAATTTTTATTAAACGAAATTAAGTTTTAAAAATTACATTATCAATTTTATGATAATGTTTTAGAATAAAAAAAATTCAGATTTAAACAACTGAAACTAAATTATTTAACTTAATAAAGTAATGAACTTAATAGGAGTTAATATCTAATCTAATTAAAATGAATTCAAAATATTTGTTACTAATACCACTAAACATAAACATTTATAAAAAACAACTACATAAATATTACAAAAAACAACAACAATGTGTTGATGGTTGCTTTTGAGCGATAATATAAAAAAAAAATCAAGCATGTTTCGAATTTGAGCAAATATTTAATTGATTCAATTACTTTTTCATTGACGGATTTTAAAATTTTCAACAAACCGATTTAAATGAAAAAGGTAAGGAAATTTTTTTTCTGTGTATGAAATCATATATGTCGATATTTACCTGTGAATTCTTTTTGT
This sequence comes from Delia radicum, assembly GCA_021234595.1. Taxonomy (NCBI): domain Eukaryota; kingdom Metazoa; phylum Arthropoda; class Insecta; order Diptera; family Anthomyiidae; genus Delia; species Delia radicum. The sequence goes on along the minus strand of CM037853.1, from coordinate 14,938,367 downwards.
GAAATTTTTATCTAATTTTTTTTTTTTATTTTTGTTTTAGTTTTTTCTTTGAATTTGATTAATTATTTTTTGTCATCTCAACTTGTTTCTGAATTTTTTTCAACACTGTTAAAGTTTGGCATTTCAAATACTTTTGGTAGGAAAAATGTCGTATAGGGTACTAGAAAACGTCCGTTTTATTTTTCCCTGGGCAGCCCTTTTATTTTTCAATATAAAAATGTCAGTGCAATTGGTAGGCGGCCCCATTGATGCTTTCCTTGTAAGTCAACAAAAGATGCCAATATATAATTTCCTATTCCCGATTTTTCTAAATTTCACAACTAATTCAATGCTAGGTCTTTTCAAAGATATTTTATTTATATGTGATTTTTAATATATTATTTGGGATGTTCCGATTGACATGGTCACCTTTATCCCAAATTGTGTTTGTTATTTCATTCATTCAAGAAAAAATTTTTTTGGTTGATTCATTAACATAAATTTGCTTTTTAAAAAAAATCGCCAAAAGTGCCACAAACTCAACATGATGACGATGACAACTATGACCACTGTTGTTTTTACCTTGGAATGGTGGTAACATTTCGAAAAGGTCACTTGTGCTACTCCATAAAGCAACAACAACAACAACAACAACAACATGTGCGGCATGAAAGTGATTTCTGTGATTGTTAGTGCAACAATTTCGCAATATACTTAAACAATGTTGTTGCTGTTAATGTTGCTGTTCTTGTTGCTGTTGTTCGAAAATAAGAAAGACTTTGTCTGATTGCAAATGTTTGGATAGTTCGTTTTTTTTTTTTTTTTTTGTCATTCAGAATGATAGTGAAGTGGCATGTTTCCTAAATTGACTGAGATTGTACACCTTCTTCTTATGTGACCACTTTACGGGTGGTTTATATATTCTCGTATTCGTTCTTTTTGTTGTAGGTCTTGTTAAATTGTTGGACAAAGGCGTGCAACAAGTTAATTAAGGCTCATTTGCATGTTGCCACTGCTACCGCAAATGAGGACCAAAATAAAAAAAAAATGTTAAATTGTATGTGAATGTTTCTTCACACACTCAGATATTTACTTAAATAATCTAAAAAAATAGGGTGACACTTAGATTACACAGCGATACAAAATTTACCCCTTAAAACTAGAGCACCGATCATTGATCTAAATATTTCGGTCACGCTAATTTTAATAGCGTACCCGGTTTTTTTTTCACTTATGAGCCAGATTTTTTGCAGAACTTGCATTACAGCTTTGCATGTTTTAACATATAATTTTAAAAATAAAATAGTTTAAAATTTGATACAATTTATATTAAAAATAAAAATGATGTTTTTTTTGCCTTTAATTGTGCAATGAAAATTATTCAGGTTCGAGGCCGTACTCTATATTTCTTTATTAGGGTATGGTCCTAACAAATAATCTATAGAGTTTTTGTTTTCAAATTTATTAATTGACCACTTTCAGAAATGTGTTGACAGATATACGAGGGAGGATCAATAAAACCACGACATTTTGAATAAAACACAGTTTTTTTTGCAAAAAAAAAAAATATTTTTCAACATAATCTCCTTTTAGCACAATACTGTTAGTCCAACGTTTCTCCACTTTTTGCATCCCTTCCAAAAATAGGATTTTTCGAGGTCCATAAAATAGGCATTTTTTTATCAATAATTTCATCGTTGGAGCTAAATCTCTTTCCACCGACCCATTTCTTTAGGTATGGAAATAGGAAATAGTCACTGGGGGCTAAATCCGGAGAATATGGCGGATGAGGTACCAATTCGTAGCCCAATTCATGGAATTTTGACATTGAGACTGCCAACGCGTGTACCCGTGCATTATCTTGATGAAAAAGAACTTTTTTCTTTCCATATTGTGTCGTTAATAAGTTGGCATAATATTTGCCGTTTATTGTTTTTCCCTTTTGAAGGTAAACCGCGTACATCCCAAAAAACTGTTGCCATCACCTTATTGGCCGACAAACTGACCTTGGCCTTCTTCGGAGCCGGTTCACCAGGAGAAACTCATTGGTTAAAGTGCTGCTCTCCGGAGTTATGTAATGGGTCCATATTTCATCCACAGTTATAAAACGCCACAAAAACTCATTGCGGTTAAGCAACTCCAAACAATCCTTTGAAGTTTTCACGCGATTACGTTTATGGTCAATTGAGAGCAAACGCGGCACCCATCTTGCAGACAGCCTTCTTCAACCCAACTGATCATTTAAAATCGAAACCACACTGCCATATGAAATGCCTAATGGCATCAACAATCTCACGCACTTTTACTCTTCGATCGGCCAACAACATATCGTGGATTTTGTCGACATTTTCGGGTGTATTGACCTCAATTGGCCGTCCAGAACGTTCAGCGTCATTTGTACTTGTGCGACCACAACGAAAGTCAGTAAACCACTTTTTTTTACCATTGAAACCGATGGCGCAGAGTCCCCATAGTATTTATCGAGCTTTTCCTTGGTTTGATTAATGAATTTTTCGCAAAAAATTAATGTTTAAGCACTCGAAATTCTCTTTTTTCCATTAAAAAAAAAATCCACGAGGTTGTATGTTTTGAATAGCTTTTAAACGCAAAGTCAGTGACGGAACTTGCTCAAAATTTGACAGTAGTCTATTAAAAGGTGGTACTTGATGGGAGCAGTGTTGCATTTCATATAACTGCGAGGAAAGTTTGAAAAGTAATGGACTTATTGATCCGCCCTCATATTAATAATAAATTTAAAAACAAAAACTCTATAGATTATTTGTTGGGACAATATCCTAATAAAGAAATATAGAGTATGGCTCGAACTGAAATAATTTTTTACAGTGTTATTAGTTTTTTTGTTTTTATATACATCGAGATTATTTTTATGTTATTTTCTATTTATAACTAGCTTTAAACCTCCGTATATTTACAAAAAATACAGCAAATCAAACATATTAGCTAGGTTGATACTAGTATTTCGATCTGGCTATAGATCTCATCATTTTCATTTTCATAAAATAGTGTTTCTTATTTTTTTATGGCATTTGCATTTATGTATCAAATTTGTTTAATGTGCCTAAAGTTTTTATGACAGCATAGCGTAAAATTATTGAACTCTCCAATTTGTTTACTACTTGCACTACAGTAAAAAGCCAGTAAAAATGTTTACTATAAATTAGTTCAACATTTGCTAAATGTTATAAGAATAGCGAAAATGAATCTGTTAAATCTACAAAACTTTAGTTTTATCTGAGCTAAACTTTAATTAAATAAAAGTTGCAAATTAATATGCGATAAAAAGAATAATATATAATTAGTAAAAATTTTTCTCAAAACTACTAAAAATTAGTTCAAAATTAAGTTGCAGGAAAAATTGTTAAAATTTGCAAGTTTTTTTGCTAAACATTATTTAAGTAAGGATAGCAAAAAAAAAAAAAAAAAAAATCTGTTAAATCTACAAAAAATTTGTATATTTTGAGCTAAATTTTAGTTAATTATAAACTAATCAGTAGACAATAAAAATGGCAAAAAAATAACATTTTCATAAGCGATTAAATATCACACCTTCTGAAATCAGCAGTTTACAAATTTTTACAAAATATTTCTGTTGATTTTTTGAATTTAACAATATTTAAGGCAACATTCTTTTGATCTTCCGTTTTTTTTTTTTTTTGCTGATTCTTTCATACAAATATTTATCCAAAGCTTTTGCTGATTTTAGCAGGGTAAATTGCTATTTTCAATTGACTAAAATCGAATTCCGATATAATTAAAATTTTGTATATTTAATTGTTTTATTTTTGCTAATCTGTCTGTGCCTGTCTTATGGCACATCCCCATGTGCCAGGTGGCTATAGTGAAAATGTGATGTGCCGGTCACATTTGAATGTGAATATTTTAATAATATTTTATATTTTTAAATGTGAAATGTTCTGGCTGTATTGGCTCATTACACATTCAAATATGCACTATGCTGGCACATTTAACATAAGGCGAAAAAAAACTATAATTTTTCTTAAAAAAATAAATAAATAAATACTATTTTTCAAAAATAGTTCAATTTTTCAAAAAAGTAAATTTTTTAAAAATAAGTTCTATTTTTCATAAGAAGTGCAATTTATGAAAAAGTGCCAATTTAGAAAAAGTAGCATTTTTCAAAAAAGTACCATTAAGAAAATTACTATTTTCCAGAAAAAGTGCAATTTTAAAAAAAAAAAAAAAAAGTACATTTTATAACAAATAAGTAACATTTTTTAATAATATACCATTTTTAAAGAAAAGTAGCATTTCCCAAAAAAAAAGTATCAATTATAAAAATTACCTTTGCAATTTAAAGCAAATCAAACATATTAGCTAGGTTGATACTAGTATTTCGATCTGGCTAAAGATCTCATCATTACCATATTAAAAATAAGTGACATTTCCGAAAAAAAGTACAGTTTTTCAAAAAAAAAATTAACTTTTATTATTTCAAATGCGTTATCTGTTTTCATTATTTTCACTTTGTTTTTAAAATAGGAGCAATATTGTGGGCGTTGTGGTGTAATGGTTAGTGCGTTGGACTGTTACACAGATGGTCCCGGGTTCGATTCCCGGTGACAACAACATCAATTTAGAAAAATAATATGTATGAGTTTTCTATCACTTATATGTATCGCTGCGCCCACCTTCGGTGTTCCCATAGCACTTAACCCCACCGAAGTAAAATAATGAATCAGGGCTATGAAACAAAAAGCTTCAATAAATTCGCCAACTCTACATCAGGTGGCGAGCAACAACTGTTCTAAGACTTATCATGTCGCGCAATTGCAGTGTTGCCATGTTTGAAGCCCTTCATCTTTCGCCAACTTTCATCTCTCTACTATCCCCTTTCCAAAGAAAACAACACATTAATTAATAGGAAGAATTTCCTGAGTGTTGCTTCTCTTTAAAAAAAAAAAAAAAAAAAAAAAAAAAATTAAGCTTCTTTTCATTAGGGGAGGCTTACTTTTCGAGAAAAACGCGATCTATAAATCCAGCCAGTTTCTGCCCAAAACTTATAAGCTGCAGGTAGGGGCGAATTAATGCATTTTGAGCCGTTTTTCTCTATCTTGATTAGTTTTTGAGATATTAGCAAAAAAAAAAAACAAAATATATTTTTTACTTATTTTTTTTCATATACTGTTTCTTATGGCTCTTACGGCCCCAAGGCCCCCCCCCACCCTAGGGTACACCACTGCCTTTAAACACAAAACAGTAGCTCGCCAAATAAAATTGTCATTTTTGCACAATATTGAAAAAAAATAATTGTTTCATCGATCACATGTTGTGCTCAATGCGTCTAAAATCGTTAATCCTTAAAAACACGCCTTTCAAATGTTTTATTTCGCATTTTTTGACACAAAATATTTAAGGATTTGTGTGTGTTTTATATGGAACTTTTGTCACATTTGTTTTTTCTTTCGTTTTTGTTTTTATGTTAAGGCTAATGTTTATTTTATGATTGATAGACTTTATGACAAATAAAAAAAATATCTATAACAACACGCAAAACGATCTATCTCCTTTTCCTATAAATCTGATTTTAAATGTTATATTTATTGTATATTACCCTTAATCTGCACAATGTGTGACCTTTATAGTTTAAAGATTTTCATTAAATTAAGGGTAGTTTCTTTGTCCAATATTTCAAAGGTAGTTCCAATTATGCACATATGTCAGGTACAATAAATAGTTGTATCAAAAAATGTGTTTTTGTCTTCTTTTTTTATGCAACTAATTTTTGGGCGTTTTTTTGGTTAAAAGTGTGAAAATTATACATATGTCATCGTTTTGTTATAAAATTTATCATTTGCTTTTAAGTTTACTGATGATAATGCGGTATTTCCATAGCTCCTGTAAAAATATTGAGTTTTTTTATTTCGATATTTTGCTAACAGGTGTTTAATTACATGATAACCGCATTTTTATGCGGTAGTTATGATCTGTATTCAAGCGTCTAATAAGTGTAGCTCTTGTCAATATTTGTTCAAGCAGAAAGTTTAAATCAATAATGTCATACACTCAGAATATTATGCAGTTTAGAGTTTGTAGTTTATTGAAAAAGTTATTAGTAGGGCAAGTAATTTCATGCAACTAAAACAGCAAAATAAGCGCTTAAGATATGCAGTAAAGAATCAAAGAAATGCGCTTGAAATATACATTTAAATCGAAATATGCACAAAAAAAAACAAATAATTTGCACTAAAAATCAAAAAAATATCAACGTAGAATTTTAAAAATCGATTTACTACTCGAACTTGTTGGTGTCAAAATGATATCCAATATAAATGTTTAACAAATGACAGCTACACCATTTCCACTTGTTATTCAAAAAATCATACATCAATTTCAAAAAATAGCAATTGTAAGTTCATAATTGCAATTGATTTTCAAAAAACACAAAATGTGATTCAAACACACCAAATGTAATTTCAAAATTACATTTATTATTCAATAAATCACATTTGTTTTTTAATAAGTATCAAATGTAAATAAAAAAACTCCTATTTGAAATTCAAAAAATTCCATTTCAAATTTAAAAACATTCCAAATGTAATACAAAAAATAACAGATGTATTTCTAAATATACCAAATGTTATTTAAAATAAAACCAAATGTAATTTAAAAAATGTAATTCAAAAAATAACAAATGTAATTCAAAATAAATCAATAGAATTTCAACTTTTAATTACATTTGGTATTTTTTTAAAATAACATTTGATTTGAATTTCATTTTGTATTTTTTGAATTTCAATTGTGTTTTTTATCACGGATTTTTTTTATTTCGAATTACAATTGTTATACGCAGAAAAATATAGTGCCAATCGAATTGAAAAAAAGTGTATTTTGGTGGTAACATCTAATAAACTCAGTTAGTACAACCATAAATTCAGTTGACTTAACCGAAATTTGTTGTCAAACCCAATATTCAGCAGCTCCAACCGATTCCAGTCGTAGTAACCGAATTTGAGTCGTAGTAACAGAATTTAAGTTGGCAAATGCCTAAATTTTTTTCTATGTGTATTTGTTGAATAACGTTTGGTATTTTTTGAGTTTCAAATGGTATTTTTTGAATTACATTTCGATTTTTTTTTAATTACAAATAGAAGTTTTTGAATTTCAAATGGCGTTTTTTAAATTACATTTGCGATTTTTTGAAAAACAAATGTGAGTTTCTCAATAACATATAGTAGTTTTGAATTGAAAATGAGGGTTTTGAATTTCAATTGCTAATTTTTCAATTTCTAATAGAATTTTTTGAATTTGATTTGTAAGTTGGAAATTATATTTGTGATTTTTTGAAAATCAAATGCAATTTTGCAATTACATTTGTTAGTTTTGAATAACAAGTGAAAATGGTGTAGATGTTATGTTCAGTGTTACAAGTCGCAGCAATGCCAAACTTACAGCATTTTTTCTCCTATAAGAGACTAAGAAAATATGGAACAACTTCTTAAATTTTTGAAAAAACAAAATGAGTGAACCAGGAATGGTTACATATCGACAAATTTTGCGCTCAGTTTTAGTAAAGGGTCCGCCAAATAACATTTTTTTTTTTGAAAATGCTATAAAAAAAAACTACTGAATATTTTCTCAAATTTCTTTTTTATTTGAAAGTACAATCCTTCCGGTTAATAATGGAAAATAATTTCATTCAAATGGCTGCCTTGGCTGGCCATGCAGTAGCCTACACGATCGGTCCAATTTGTATGCACATTATCGATTGTGTGCAGCTGTCCTCTTCAATTTTTGTGAACAAAAATTCGTTCAACATGGCCCGATAACGATCGCCATTGACTGTAACGGCCACTGCTTGCTCATTTTCGAAGAAAAATGGCCCAATTATGCCTCTGGACCAAAATCCGCACCAAACAGTGACTCGTTTTGGGTGTATTGGCACACATTCTGCAACATTACCATGATTTTCAAAGTAATGTCGCAATATTTCCCAGCGTTGTTCAAGCGTATACACAACCATATTCGTTCAGCGGAAGGATAAAACTAATTATCTGTCAAATCAGACATGAGCTAAGTGTTACCATTCACGAAATAAGCACTAGTTGAAAAAAAACGTTAGATGGCGGACCCTTTATATTATTTGTCAACACTGAACGTAAAAACCATACGTCAATCTGGTAACATTGTGGAATAGAGACTGAGGAGATTAGAATAATAAACAAAAATTTAAAAAAAGAATATTTGTGTTTGTTAGTATTGGTCACTTCTGGGTATACAATATACAATAAGAGAAAAGCTAATAGGAAAGAAAACTGCAATTTAGCTGCATTACATTGGAGGCCATTCTTGGGTGTGATCATTAAACGGTCATGACTTGGTATTGTTACGTTTGTAATATAAGAAGGGCGCAGGTTTGATTCTTACATCCGTAGGTTGTTGAAAAATGTATCATATAGAGACAATCTGGCAATTATAAATACACAAACAATAATATAATTTAAATGGAAAATCACTGACGACGCCTGTCCATAAAAAGAGGCAGAAACTAGTGTAGTCTGATTTAAAAATTAATAGTGTTTATAATTTTTAGAGAAAAACGTTTATTCTTCTTCTTAACCTCAACATTTCGAAATTATTTATTAATAATTAACTGAATATTGCAAATGTCAATATATATTTTTATGGAGAATTTGTAAAAAATAAATTTTTTTAAAAAAAATTCAAAACTAGTTCCGAATATTTACAGTAATACAAAACTCAATTCATCTAAAAATTGTTTTCTTTGGATTGTTATTTAGTTATTGAAAAAGGTTAGATGATTTTTTTTATCGATTTAGAGGATTTCATAGAGTAACTAGTATTAGTTTTGGAGAAGAAAATATTCGTTGAATAATAATAATATTAAATCAACTAAAGGTCTAGGCGTTTGAACAATAAATAAAACATATCTCTCATTTACTAAAAGACTGACATAACTCAAAAAACACGATTTTGCAGAAAAAGCGGTTAAAAGTTTTCAATACATATCTGCCTAGTTCTAGCCTTTCTCTTATTATTTGGTCACGATTTTTCTAAATAGGGTTTTTAATGCATTTTTTATTAGTTGGGTGAGAGTTGAGTGCGAATTCCCTAATTATAAAGAGCCCCGTGAGTATCACTGTTTCTCTACAAAGTATATACTCTTTGCAGCTCCGCTGTTATCGTGTAACATGTTACTGTTAAACATGTTCAGTTTGGTCTATAATTTAATTATAAATCGACTTACAAACGAACAACGATTGCAGATTATTGAATTTTATTATCAAAATTCATGTTCGTTTAAGAAAGTGCATTGGATGAAGATCCACTTTTTTATCGGAAAATTGTGTTCAGCGACGAAGCTCGTTGCTTGTATTCAACCAGGATACATGAACAAGCAAAATTGCCGTATTTGGTGTGAAGAGCAGCCAGCAGAAGCATTGCTAGAACTGACAATGCATCCCGAAAAATGTACTGTTTGGTGTGGGTTATGGGCCGGTGGCATGTTTGGACCGCACTTTTTCAAAGACGACGATGGCAGAAACGTTACTGTGAATGGCGTGCTATGATTACAATTTTTTTTTTCCACAAAATGGAAGAGCTGGACATGGGTGATATGTGGTTTGAACAAGACGGTGACACATACCACACAGCACGCGCAACAATGGCCCAATTGAGAGGCGAGTTTGGGAACAGTTTCTTTCACGGTTGTGGCCATTCAGTTGGCCGCCTAGATCGTGCGATTTAACGCCTTTAGATTTTTTTTTTTTTGCGGGGATATGTTTAGGCTCATGTCTATAGGGACAAGCTCGCAACGTTTGACGCACTGGAAGCCAATATTAATGAAATTATTCTTGAATTGAACCCAGCGTATGAACCATTTGAGGCGTAGCCGCGGTTCACATTTACTTAATATCATATTTAAACACTGAATTATATAGATCGTTCTATGAACTCAAATGAATATTTCTAACATTTCTCTAAATTTTATGTGTTTTTTTTTTTTAAATCAAATCCGAAAGATCTTAATTCATAAGTAACTAGAGAGATGGAATTTTTTTTTCTCCAGTTTTGGAGCAGAACAAAAAGAGAGTGAGATAACTTTAGACTTAAAATTGGTACAAATCTATTGAAAAATATCCTTAAGCAATAAATTTATCTCATTTGACACAAATCTCATTTGACCACTAGCAAATAACGCCGTTATAGTTAAAAAATTATCGAACTAGTACATAAATGGATACCGGCATTTCTTAGGAGTTATTAGAGAACAATTAGTTTGTTTTTGTAACAATAAATAATGTGTACCACATAAAGTTTTCGACACCACAGTTATGTTTCCGGTAAGTTCAACGACTCAGGACTTATAGCATTTTTAGCCAAATATTTACAAACATGTATCCATTAAAGTTGCCCACTGTAGGTGTTACTTTAAAGCAACGGCAGTGCAAAATGTGTTAAACCTAAGAACTATGAAATGTTTACCAGATTCTCAATTTGTGTTTCGCAGTCAGCTTATATGCACCTTAACCATAATTCCATATTCGTTTAAAACCTCAAAAAAATATTTTTTTAAATGTTTTACATTTAAATTTTAAAAAATTAAAACCAAAAGTTAATTTTTCGATTTGTTATCATAAATTATAATGTGAGCAAGGTTATTCAAGTTCAAGATCATTTGTTTTTTGTTAAACAGAAAACCGTGCAATGTTTTATTTAGTAATTAAAAAAAAAAAAATTTTCATCCGCTAATTTAAAGCAGACTTTATCTTTTCCCGTATCTTCAGAGAACCAAGAAGGGGTAGAAGATTTTTACCCAAATTTTGAAGGAAAAAGATCAAAGCTTTTCCCGTATTGTTTTATTTACCCGTTGAGAAGTAAAAAACAAAATTGGAAGAATTGAACTAATTCAAATCAAAAACAAATATTTTTTTTAATTCTTGATTATTTAGGTGGATTAGAATTAGGAGAACACATTTAAAATTGTATTTTGATAAAATGCGGACTTATAAAAGAATTTCACCCGGTCAACTTTTCGTTGAGAAATTAGTAAGATTTCTTAATTTAGAAGAATATGGGTAAAATTAGAACTACAGGAAATTAAACGGGCAGTCTTTGACAACTTTAAGTTAATGATAACTAGAAGTTTTTTTTGTACGTAGCCCTCATTATAAGCCCATTATAGGCGCTTATGTTTAATACTAATAACGATTTCCTCTCCACGTTAATATGAAGGCAGACATTTACAATAAAATAAACATCTTCCTCATTAGATTGACAATACACAACCCACGAGCCAAAATCATGATTATAATGATTATTTTACGCAAATTTTACAAAGAAAACAAAAAATTAAAAGAAAAAAAAACTTAAAAACTAAACGCAATTTTCCGTTTTATTTCTATTGTCAGATTATTTAGACAAAAAATTAAAGAAAAATCACAGCATCCGTTGTGATACAATTTTTATAAGTAATAGACGACTACGTCAATGACGACAGTAACAACAAAATAATAATGCACTTGCAAATTTGTGGCAGCAACAAAAAAAAATATAAAAAAAAATGAGAGGAACAACAAAAAGAACATCTTTTTCACATCTTTGGATGAAGTATTTTTGTACTTTAGTTTTCCTCCAAAATCCAACAACAATAACATGGGACTCCCATTGTTGTGTCAACTTACATTGTGTCACTATTTGTCTTGTGACAATGTTTTGGATTGTATAAATACTTTGGAAGGATGTATGAGTGAATTCAAAAATGTTCGACAACTGTTAAAACTGACTTTGGCCCATAATTTTTTCTGTGTAGACTATACTTCAAAACTAGGACATGCAAAGTTTCACGCTCAAATTTCTTCACCTAAAGAATTGATGACCATTAAAATGTAAAAAAAATTCAAAAAATTCTTGAAACTTACAAGAGCTTTTTCATTCATTTAATTTACACGTCTCTTATTTCTCAACGTTTTTTGAATTGAGAGACACGATGGACAGCGTTAGGTAGACTATACTTCAGAACTAGGACATGCAAAGTTTCAGGTTCAAAATTCTTCACCCAAATAGTTGATGGCCATTTAAAAGTCGAAAAATTTTAAAATTTTCTTAAAACTTACAAGAGCTTTTTCATTAATTTAATTTTTTGCTAATAGCTTTTAACATTTAGATCCAAACTAATACAAAATGGAGTTACTAGACTCACGAAAAAAGTAATTTCAGCACCGCTGCTTGGTGAAAAGTTGTATTGTGGTTCACTAGTGAAACCACAAATCTGATTCGGGGTGTTCGGATTTTCACAAAATTTTAAACAGAAAGGCTTTATGGAGCGGAGCCATAAAAACAATACAGCTTTTGGATTTTAGAAATTTTATAAATCTCACGATTTTTTTCAGGTTTTTCAGTTTTCAAAAACTTAAAAACATTAAAAAAGTTTTTAAATTTTCAGAGCCATAGTTTGTTAAGTAAGTAGATGGACTATTTCAAAAATTTAAAACGTTTCTGAAAGCAACAGTTACCAACGTTTACAATCTGCAATCTAGCAATAACCGATTCTTTCTACAAATGCATTTGTAAGGCATATGCAATTTTTATATGCATTTTTTACATTTTTTTAATACAAAATATGAAAATACATTATGACATTAGCCACTTTAACAGCTATACAGCTACTATTGGATTTTAATAATTTAAAAAACAATTAAAAGACTTAATTATCTTCTTTAATTTTTAGTTATAAAAAGTTGCCTAGGGATCTAAATGCAAATACAGTTACTTTTAATGCAAATGCAATAGTTAAATGCATTTTTAAGGCTGTTTTCCCCATTCAATATTTTAATTGCTTAAAGTTTTTCAAAACACATATTCCTTAGTACTATAAAAGATATTTATGTATTCGGGGAACGCAAGTGAACTAATTTTAAAGATTTAAAAAAATAAAAATAAAATTTCGATTTTTTTTGGACAACAAATTTTCTTGCACAAAAAATAAAAAAAAATGGAAATGCTAAGTTTTCTTAGATCTTCTTTTATTAAATTATTTTTCTTTTAAACGACCTTAAGATCCTTTATTTATAAATTATATAAATTTATTTCCAATATTTCGTCTCCACATTGGGTGACTTCTTTAGGAAATATTTGTTCCCTGAAGAAGTCACAAAATGTGGAGACGAAATGTTGGAAGTAAAAAATTATAGTTTATAAATAAAGGATCTTAAGCTTGTTTAAAAGAAAAAGAATTAAATAAAAGAAGATCAAAGAAACTTAGCATTTCTATTTTTTTTTTTAATTTTTTTGCGCAACAAAATTTCTTGTCCCAAAAAAAATCGAAGTTTTTTTTAAAAAAAATTATGTATTTTCCAAAAATGTAAACGATTTTAAAATCGAGGGGGTGGGGAATTGCTAAATGCATTCAAAAATTTAATTATCGTTAAAAATCCATTTTTAGAAAGAAACGGTTATTTTTGATTACAGGTCGTAAAAGTAAATGTAAAAGTGACTGACTTTAAGATTATTTTTTTAACTTTCGAAATAGTCCATCTACTTAACAAACTATGGCTCTTCGAACTTCACAACTTTTAGCATTGTCACAGTTTTGTCACATCACGACACCCTTTTGAATTGCTTACACGCAGAAAAAACGTGGGGGAATAGTATAGAAGTGCTTAATAATTTTCTGCGTGTAAATGTTAGGACCATTCACTTGAAATGTTTTCTTATTTTTACTAAAGACAGAGTTTCTTACCTTTTACACAAAAATGTAAAGAAGTACAAGCAAATGTGTTGTCTTTGTTTTTACGACTGTAACGTATGTGACTATGGAACTGCCCATATGAGAAAAAGATTTGTTAAGTGTTTTTTATATTTAATAGTGAATTTTATCGTTGATCTATAAGTTTATGTGTGAGATTTTATTCGTTCGGTTTGAGATCATGACAAATTTTTCTCTAAATTAACAGAAAAATTATAATTTTTATATGATAATTTACTTTGACTATTAGAAAAAAAACACAGAAAAAGTTATTAGACACTAGCATGAATGGAATGCATTTTCTGACCCACTACGGTCTTCATCAACATTCTTCGTGCCATTTAGTGTTAATCGTAAATATCATCTATTTAACTCACACGTTGAAGAAATTGGGTAACGTTAAATCCCACATTACTCTGTGTGTTGAGTTAGAATGAAATTTACCACAAACGATTTCTATTTATAGTGTGTTTGTTTTTTCTCTAGTCATTATCATAATTGCCAGTTTAACTTTCAGTTAAAACTTTAAATGGCAATTCTTTTCTCTAATGTCATCATATACTATCCTTCTACATAAGCAAAGCATATCAACAAACATTAAAGATTTTTTGTTAATACATATGTCGAGCATATACATTAAACGATTTTTACACTGTACCTGGTGAGTGGTTTTTTTAATAGTGAATTTTATCGTTGTTTTTTATATTTTCTGAAGGTGTAGTATATATTTTGACACGAGATATATACAAAAAGATCCATAATGTGATAGAACTTTAAATAAATCTAAGCAAAAACTATAATTTTAATATTTTTAATTTGATCTCAAAACCATCTCAATTTTTTCGTCGTTTAAGATAAATGATTAACGCGGAGGGATTTAGCATGCCTAAAAATCGGCTATTCATATCATACAAAAACAAATTGAAAACATTGTCGAACATTTTTGAAATCGCTCATATGTAGACTACTGGCTTGGATTGCTGGCTGGCTGGATGACTGGTTGACTAGCTCGGTTGTTTGTTTTGGAAGACTGTCATCGTTGTCTTTCTCTGTATGTATTTTACTTTATTTGAATTGCATTGACTCAATTGAATGGGAATTAAATTCAAGAGAATTTGATGTAAACGTGCAACAAACAACAGCACCAACAACAACAACACCAACAACATTAGCATTATATGAAGCAACAACAACACTAACAATATTACCCATGTCATGTAAGTAAGTAGGTCAAATACCACTTAAAACACATAAAACTCTTTACAATGAATTCTATGGATTTTGATGCAAAATTATTTGATAAAGAGTAAAAGAAAATTATCTAGAAGTAGTAAGTAGTTGAAGTCTGAAAAAATTGCTTCCGTTAAGTGAAGTTATTATTGTTCTTGATAATTTTTTTTTTTTTTTGTGTAGAAAAGCGCCATCATTTAGTAAAACACAGTAGCCGTTGCATTATCATCTTCAACTCAGTTGACTGTGCAACAGCAACGCCATCATCATCAGCATCATTTTTAACATCTTGAGCAAATAACCTTAAAGTTTTGGAAATTAATTGTATTTCTTAGCAAGGAGGACAAGCTACATACCACGGATGGACAGACGGACGGACAACTGCTCGTTCCTAACAATGCTTTAGTTTTGTTTAGCATTGCAACATTTTTTTTTTTTTTTTGGTATTTGGTTTTTTGTTCATTCTTATGAATTCTTGGTACTCCCATAAACGGTGATTTTCTTGTTGATACGACAACAACATTTACTTGGCCAATGTTCGAAAATTATAGCACAATCACTTAAACTCACGATCAACAAAATATGATTGCTAGCCGGCTACTGGCCACGGCAACAAACGATGCAAACTACGAACAAACAAACAATCAACAGCAGCATTAACAACAGCAGCAGCAATATTTTAGGAGCTACTGATATTGCTATTGCTATGCACGATTGAGAGGAGCTGCTACATAACAGATCCTTTTGTTGTGGTTGTTGTTCTTGCTGTCATGTGATACCTTTAAATCAACAGATTTTATTACACCATTTCTGCTGTTGTTTCAACAAGACGGCTCAACATGAAACGTTTCGTGACCGCATATTTTCACGTTTCGGACCCGTGAATTGGCATCCAAGATCGTGCGATTTAACGCCGCTGGACTATTATCTGGATATGTGAAGTCGCTAGTCTTCGCCGATAAGCCCGAAACGATTGACCACTTGGAGCACAACATTCGCCGCGTTATTGCCAATATACGGCCACAAGTGTTGGAAAAAGTCATCGAAATTGGACCTCCAGATTAGACTACGTCCGAGCCAGCTTTGGCACTCATATGACAGAAGTCATATTTAAATTATAGTGTCAGAAGATTGTCTTTCGAATAAAGTAAATGTTATGTGAATTTAAAAAATTCATCTTTGTTTTATTCCATTTCAAAGTTATATACCTCTATAAAAACACCCTTTATTATGAGACTAAGTTCATAACAATTGGATGACGCGTTCAAATGATATGATGTTTTGAACACCAATTCATTTTACTAAAAAGTCCCAAATTTAAACTGCGATTAAACGCAAACTACAACGAATTTAGGAAAAACTTGAAATTAAAATCTTAATAAGGTCCAGGAGAAAGCTTGCTCAAAATTTTGTGTAAATTGGGAGACATGAATCCGAGTGGTGTGTCGAGTTCCTGAAGAATGACCCTGGAAGATTTTAAATACATTTTGTTTGATATTAAGCTACAGAATCAATTCAGAATCCGCTTGCCAACAGAATCCATATCGGGTACAGAAACTGCAGGAAAACGTGAAATCTATATCGATCATAAAATGATTACAAGGAATTAGGCAGACTCTTAGATTGCCTCGCTTATTAATTCTTATTAATTGATATCTTTCCATTGGGAATATAGTGTGTTGTACAAAATTAAATGGACGAGGCGGATGGATAAGGCGAGCATGATTGAAGCACGTGAGACCTCCTACCATTCGCTCCCTCATAAAGACCAGATCCACATGCTTGAAAAGCCTATGCCCCAGATCCTTGAGATTGTGCGCCCCGGTAGGCTAGTTGGTAGCGTGCTGGCTTATCAGTGAGGGGGTCGTGGGTTCGATTCCCCCCAGAGGCACTGGTCTGTTTTCGCTACAACGCGCCGAAGGCCTTAGTAGCTAGTACTCGGTTAGGGTAATAGTATATAATTTGTAATTATATGATTATTAATTAATAAAAAAAAGAAAAGATCCTTGAGATTTATCTCCTTTTCAGTGCAGACCGCATTACCGCTTATGTATTACAAAGATAAGTTATCGGAAGGTATAGGAAATGGTGCAGTTGCAGTTACAACAAACATTCAATATTGAAAAGTTTGCAGCCAGAGTATTTAGGTCTAAACAAAACGTAAATATCGAAATAATTTTTATTGAATAATTTTTCATTTATTTTTGTAGTCGATTTTTTTTTTTGTTTTTTTGGACTGAAATGAATGGGTTCAAGAACTGTGCCTTCTGCTTTAGCTGCATGTTTGCAAGTTGCCTGATTTTCATGTCGTTGTTATTGCTTTTGAATTTGATTGTTTTTATTATTGTGGTATTGTTGTTGTTGTTGTTGGCGGTAGTGGTGGTGATGTTATTGTTTTTCTTTCTTCCAAATGTCTGGGACTTGTTCTGATATTGAGTGGGGTATAAATGGGATGAGATGTTGGTTTGCTGGACTGTTGTTGACTCTGTCTGGTATGTTGGAGTACTCGTTTTTTGTTGTTTTTTTTGTTGGTTCTTTTATTTTTGGTAGCCGTCAAAACAATAAACTCCAAAACGAGCGAACAATGTAAATGTTGAGTCATGATTTTGCTGTTAAAAGGGGCGCTCACCGATCAACACGATCGACAATGATGATGACGACGATGATGATGCTGCTGCTGTTGACGACGATGATGCTGTAAGTTGCCTGGGTCTCTTTATTGCTGTTGGTTTTTTTTATATTTTATTTTGCCAATGACGACATTGAGTGTATTTTTAAAGGACTTTATAAGAGTTTTCGTTAAGTTTTTTTGTTTTTTTAGATTCTTGTTTGGTTTAGTGGTGTTGACTGTTTGATGTTGTTTGACTTTTTGGTAGCACTACTACACGTTTTGTCTTTTAAAGGTTTTCAATATGTATTTTTTGTTGCTGATGTTGGTTTTTTTTTTGTAGATGTTGTTGTTGTTGCTGTTGTAATATTGCTAAGTGCTGTTGTTCTATTAACAATAAGGAAAACTAACCAGCCACTTAGGCATCCATTGTTATTTGTTATTACAGCTTGATTTTAATATTAGAGATACATTTTTCTTTTTTGTATTGAGATTTACAACAGGGTTCGGATATATACACGTTAAAAGATGCCCTGCTGGATATATAAATGCTGGTAATATACTTTTGTTTGGAAAACATTTCCGTTTCCCATGTTTCTAATAACTCTTTCTATATAAAACCAACGAAAAATATCAAATTTTCGACCTTTTTCGATTTTAGCCAAAGTTAATATGGAAGGGAAGTGTCATATAAATACATCATCGTACAAGTTTCGGGTTGTTAGCTTTAAGCAGGAGCGGATCCAGTGGGAGGGGGATGAGGGTGATATACCCTCCCCCCTACATGTAGAAAAAATATTAAATATAATACGACACAAAATAACTTTAAAATAACACGGTTTGTAATTTTAAATCATGGTTAAATTAAAAAGGTTTGTGCATTTAAATTTTTGTTGCTTGCCTAAACCAGGATATTTTCTTAAATATTTTAAAATATCGTAATTTAATTAGAAAAATTCTGTTAAAAAAGTTATCAGATGTTTAAATATTTATGATCGCTATTAAAATATGTACTTTAATCCGAAAATGAAAAAAGTGTACATAAATGTTTTAAATCTTCTTTCGAAATGGTAAAGAAAAAGTTTAAAAAGTCTTAAATATTTTTTTTTTTATAATTTTTGTAGAACAATTTGAAATTTCGGATTACTTCATTATACAAAATTTTTAAATTTTTAAAAAATTGTTTTGCTCACGAATTTTGTTAAATTTTTTAACAATTAAAAATCGTTAGAATTATACTGACATCATAACTTTAAAAATTATTTAAAAATATGAAAAAGGCTTATCTATTATATTTTTGATTGTTATGTTGAGAAAAAAATATGAAACTCTTTCTCTCTGTTTTTAACTTGTTAATGGACGGTATATAATTTTTGATAATCTGACCGATCGGACAATGATTTTACTACGTTTTTAATGAAAACATAAATAATGGATGGTTTTATTTAAATACTACTAAACCTAAAAAAATTATTTCGTCAGGATTGTTATACGGCAATTTTAAGCAACGTTATTTTTCCGAAAATTTTAAAAATCGTTCAACTTAAAAAATTAATTTTTCATATATTTTTGAATAAAGATTTGTATAAAAAAAATTATACAAAATTTAAATTTTTAAAATACCTTAAACCGTTTAGGATTTATAAGCTGTAAAAATTTCAACTTTGGTTGAAACGGCGACTTTTGATTCCAAATTGTTCCCTGAAACGCTGTTTTCGTTTTACTTATTTCAAATATAAATTTGAAATAAAAATGTTAAGCTTTCTTTGATCTTCTTTTATTTGATTCTTTGTATTTTAAACGAGCTTAAGATCATTTATTTATTAATTATAATTATTTATTTCCAATATTTCGTCTCCACATTGGGTGACTTCTACAGGGAACAATTATTAATTGTTCCCTGAAGAAGTCACCCAATGTGGTGACGAAATATTGGAAATAAATAATTATAATTAACAACTAACTGATCTTAAGCTCGTTAAAAATAAAAAGAATATAAATTTGAATTTAAATATAAAATAAATTAAGTAACACAAAAACAGCGCCGCGATTTTTAATAACAAATTTTATCCTGCGGCGCTTGATTAACTTAATTAAAAATAAAAGAAAAAAAAATTAAGTTTGAAAATTACGTCTGCGATTTTATTATTATAATTAATATTATAAATATCACATACTGTGTGATATTAAAAAATTCCGAATTTCACACCCATAGTTTTACTGAATTGAAAGAAGTTTTAATTTGGAAAATTCTGAAATTTTACATTTAAGTAAATAATTTGCAATAATTTGATGCGTGAATAATTTTTTCTAGTAGCCTGGTACTCTTGAGTAGTGAATTATACGTTTTTGCTAAAAAAATATGGCACAAGATTTTAATGTTTCTTGTCCTGATTTTTCGGATAAAAATCCATCCATCAGAAAAATTTGTTTGAAATTTACAAAAATGTTAAAAAATTAATATTATTTTTTGGATGTTAAATGTAAAATGCATTTTTTCCAAATCTGAGTTTAAACAACAGTTTTTTTTAATCTTCAAAAAAGTTTATGTTAATAAAAGTTTATTTCACTATACCGTTGCCAAATTAATATCGAGGGCATATATGCAATATCCTCTATCTTAAAAAACAGAACTTTACAGGAGAGCATAAAAACTTTTTATTTCGCTTATTAAAAATGGTTTTAAAACTATATGTTCTACAATATTTTTTTAAAGCGACGTATTTTCCTTCATGATATTAATGAAACAATTTTATTTAATTTGTTTCGTTGATTTGTTAAAGAATTTCATTATAACCCAGAAAATTTATTAATATTAAGAAAATTTTCATAAAATTTATTTCATAAAATTTCATTAAAAAAAAATTCATTCATAAATTTAATGAAAATTTTGTGTAGAGCTAAGAAACTATTTCAAAGAATTAATTTTTATATTTTTTCATCAAATTTCATAATTTCATAAATTTTCATACATTTCAAACTTTAGTTGGAAATTTAATTCTGAAGTGTTCAACATATTTTATAAATTAATTCCTTGTCTTTTATTAATTTTGGACTTAAATGAAATTGTTTAAAAAATCATATGAAGCGGTTTAACTAGTTCTAAAGCATTTTTAAGCGATTCATGAAGAGTTTTATTAATTCAAGGAAAGTTCTTATTATAAAAAAAAAAAATATTAAACTGTTACACAAATTCTATAAAAGCTTCATTGTCGGAATGATTCATTAGTTTAATGAAGATTTTCAATAAACATTGACTTTAATGACACCTGTTTCATAGATTATTTGAAAAGTTTCAATGGACGAGTTCCAGTGACAATTTTCATTAGAACTATGAAGAAATTCATTACTGAAGTGAAGATAATTCTCTCAGTGTACTGAATTACACGTTTAATTTATTTTTAAAATTTTACATTATTGGCAATTTTGTGGAATATAGAGGATTATGCATTTGCAAAAAATGTATGTGTAAAAAAATGTTTATTAGATAGAGGGTTTTGTAATGTAATAAATAAAAAACAATATAAGGGATTTATTTATAACAGCGGAATTCTACTCATAAAATCTTGTAAATTCTTTCATTTATTTAATTGTATTGGAAGTGGACAAAAATATAATTGTTTTTGTTCATTGTGGCCTTTATATGGTTTAAAACGAAGAGGTAGATCAACATCAAAATTTACTTTATATTTGACGCTTCCATCTGGAAGAGATAAAAGTGAGTGATAAATGAGACACCGCAGGATTGTTCTTTCTCCACGATCAGGTCTAATGGATGAAAAACTTATAAGTTTGTCAGCATTGTAATTATGAAAAATAATTATACTGCATCTAATAATTTTGTTTACGAACTTATTATTGATTTTACCAGTGAGATAGCGGTAATTCAACTTGATGACAGTCTTGACTTATTTCATCAACAACGCGCCAAAATAACTAATGACTCAATTAAGAGAACGGTTCACATAAGCGAATACTCCCTTGTAGTTTGTCTCCTCTATTGGCAGGACTACGAGTATTCTCTGGGGCAACCCGGACAAGGACAAGACGAGGGAAATTCTGAATCTCAGTAGGAAGGAACTGAGTCTTTTGATGGAAATCCTCTCGGGACACTCGACACTTAGGGCCCATCTCCACCGTATTGGTAGGGCGGACTCGGAAGTGTGCAGGGCCTGCGGGGAGGACGAGGAGACCTTGGAACACTATCTCTGGGTCGAAATACTATTCAGTGACCCAATATCCACATTGGGGGATCTTAGGGGCATAGGATGGAAGAAGTTGAGGAGTTTCGTCAGTGCGACGGAGTTCGAGGGGTAGAAAGGCGGCATAGGACCGATTGTTTAGAGCGCACAACAACCCGACATTCTAGCTTAAGTGTAAGTTCTCAGGGACTTGAGTCGGATTAGGGAAGTATTTTCCCTTCTCCGAATCCTCTTTTTGACCTAACCTATCCTAACCTTGTCTCCTCTATTACTTATTCAAATTTCATCAAAATCAACATGTGCCCCCAGTGATACCTTTCTTGTTAGATTTTCTGCTTATATCTCTCAAAATCTCTGAAGCGTAACCTAAAATTCCAAACCCTGCTATAAGATACACAAAAAATGCACTAACTACTTACACTTAAAATCAACTAAAAATAAATGCAATTTTCAAAAACAACCAACAAATTATTAAATGCAAAAATTTATAAAAAAAAAGAATGTAGTATTCTTTCACCAAACACGACAGTAAATAGTAGGGTGGTCTCTCGAATAAAAATTATTCGATTTACAATTTACAATCGAACAATTTAAAAAAACATAATTTTCGAATAACGAGTAATTCAAATAAATTTTGACGATTAATCGAATAAAAGGAATAATTAAAAAAAAAAAAAAAATTTGTTTTAATAAAACTTTTTCGAAAATTTGTATTAAAACTGATAACGGACAAAATAAAATTCAAACTCTTTTGAAGAAGTAATTGAAATTTTAAAACTTTTTCTAATCTTTTACCAAAATATGGACTCTTTAATAATGGGTAAAGATATACGATATGACTTCCAACCAAGGAATGTGAAGGAATTCACAGATAAATTTGTGCCGTTAAAATCTAGCAAGATTTTTGAAGTTTAAACTATACAAAACTATCAAAAATGTTGCCATATTACAACGATAGCACATTAGCACTTAAACTGTTAATTCCATTTATATAATTTCTACGCTGGCTAAAATGAGATCTTAACAGCTCGATATACTAAAACTATTGCCGATAAATATTTAACTGTTCAACGATTTTCAAAATTGTAATTTTTCCATCACTAAGATAATGCCAAATGGCGTATGATTGAGAAATATTTTGGCGTTACTATAGTCCAAAATTATTGCATTTGCGAATTTGTACAGTTAAATTATAAAAGAAATATATTTTTAACGTTCTGTTTGTTATTCAATAAACAAAATAGACAAAAAAAACGGACTATCGGTAATAGTTAAAATATTCAGTTAAAATTTTCCAGACTTGGGCGACGTCAATTACATTTCACAATCTTTCACTTGTGAAATTTTTCTATATCATTAATAACATCAGACCTATAATCACACTTGTGAGCTTAATCGCTTCCATGGAAAATTTGTAAAATGCTTGATACCAAACATGGGGATTAGTAACAACGTCTTTGTATTTAATTACAGTGCCATTACTGAATTACACCCAATTACATGTAATTGGACATATAAATCTGCTGTTTGCTCTAAAATGAAATGGAAGGAAATTCGGAACATGGGAATTGTTAGGACGAATAATAACACTGATAACACTGTTGACGTTAATCAATTAAACTTAAGCTTCACTAATATACATATGCCTGAAGCTAATGTGAATTATTATAACAACCTTTTTTGTGATACCGATAACAACTCTAACACTACCACGTTTTTTGATTTCGTACATTTTACTCAGGAAGATGTTTTGGACTCATTCTTAAGTATTAAATCTCATGCAGTAGGACATGATGGAATACACCCTAAATTTATCAAGCTACTTCTTACTTACTTACTACCACATATCACATACCTATTTAAAACCATAATAACAACTTCCAATTATCCGTCAATGTGGAAACATGCCAAAATTGTACCGATACCTAAGTCTGATAAAAAATACCGTCCAATAGCAATTTTACCCTACTTGTCAAAAGTTTTTGAGCGTTCAGTGCACACACAGATGAGTAAATATTTCCACGACAACTCATTACTAACTGACAGGCAATCTGGTTTTAGGCCTAAACATAGTTGTCTGACTGCACTTATCGATGTATCAGAGGAATTAAGACGCAAAATTGATGATGATAATATCTCGTTCCTCGTCTTATTAGATCATTCTAAGGCGTTTGACACCGTGGAGCATTCCATTCTTTGCCTCAAACTTAAACATATGTTTAATTTTTCAACGTCTGCAGTAAAGATAATATCCTCGTATTTGTGTGGTAGATCACAATCTGTTTACCATGGTAGTAATGAGTCTGATAGTTGCCCAGTATCCAGGGGTGTACCACAAGGCTCCATACTTGGTCCTCTTTTATATGCCATTTATTCCAACGACTTGCATGTCCAACTTAGACACTGTGGAATTCAAATGTATGCCGACGATGTTCAACTCTACATCAGTTGTGACCCCACCGCAATCAATGATTGCATAGACAAGTTAAACAAGGATCTTGACAGGATACACAATTGGGCATCAATAAATGGCATTTGTTTAAATGCCAAAAAGTCCAAAGCAATGATGATCGGTAAACCAAAACAATTCCCACCTTCACTGCCACCAGTCAAAATTAACAATTCAATTATTTCATTAGTTGAAACTGCCAGAAATCTGGGGGTAATATTCAATAAAAAACTAGATTGGTCAGATCACGTTAACACAATCTGTGGTAAGACAATTGGAATGTTACGTAATTTGTGGATGACTCAATATTACACTCCCTTAAATATTCGTATGTTATTAGCAAAAACTTATTTGCTGCCAACATTACTGTTTGGTTGTGAACTTTACTCAAACTGCGATTCCGTGAGTAAAAGGAAACTAAACGTTACTTTTAACAATATTGCCAGATACGTGTTTGGACTAAAACGTTTTGCCAGAATTTCAAGCTACTCTAAGCAAATTTATAATATCTCCTTTGATAATTTGTTGAAATGTAGTTCACTTATCTTTTTACACAAAATAATATACACAAAACAACCTTGTTACTTGTATCGAAGACTCAATTTCTTCAGATCAAATAGAGGCAAAAAGATAATTGGCATTCAATATCGTAGTGAATTATCAAAGAAACACTTCTATATTAACACTATAAGTCTTTGGAACCATATACCTCATAGCATTCAAACGACCGGCAATGCAAAGCAATTCAAACGCGAAATATTTAAACATTTCTCATAAAATTATTAATGTAGCTAAATATATTGAAAATAATTTTTTCATTTAATCCTTGTTAAATTAAATTTGTTTAAGATTAAATTCTGTCATATTAAATTTTGTTAATTTTAAATTTATATATATTTTTTATAACGAAAATTTTTTATGCCATTGTTTCCGTTTCCGTTTCATTTTCCTTTTTTATTTTTTGTGATAAATTACATTACATAAAATAAATAAAAATAATTATTATTAACTTTTTTTATTATATATTATTATTATATTATTTTATATTTTTAATTTTTTTTAATTTTGTTAAAATTATTATGTAACATTATTTTCCCAGTGCTGTTAAAAGACGAGATCTTGTTGCACTGGTATGCTAAATAAATAAATAAATAAATAAAAAAAAAAGTAATTGGCCTTTAATTAGATACACAATATTGGTAGTATGTCCCATGTCTGGTATTGACAAAATTGAAAATTGTCCAAAGAAGCGTTTAAGCCCACAAGTGTGAGCTTAGGTCTGAAATTATTAATGATATAGAAAAATTTCACAAGTGAATGATTATGAAATGTAATTTACGTCGCCCAAGTCTGAAATTTTCTATTTAAAACAAAAAGTTCTTTTACTTTAATGAGTATTGAAAAAACGAAAACAGTCTATTGTTTTTACCGATTTTTCAACAGTTGAAAATAAACTAAAAAATGCAATTGTTTTAAACGCAAAGTAAGTAGTCCTTTTTTTTAACTGATTTTCAATAAATTTTATTTGTATATTCAGCAGTCTTTACGGAAAAAATATTGTGAGTGTATTGTTGTAGTTTTCGAATTGATGCCGAAATTCTTAAAATTTTGAGATGATAGGGTAGAATACTTTAAGGATTTAAGTATTTTTAAAATAATTTTTACTCGTTATTCATTCGATTAATCGAATCATTTTTAATACGAAATCGTTTGATCGTTTATTCGAAAGAAAAAACCCGAATAAATGACAACCCTACTAAACAGCAACATGAACGTTAATAATTTTCAAATAACAACAAAGTCAAAACCTTGTTAAGATAAACACCAAATACGGTTTAGAATAGACGGCAATTTAACCTCGCATAACCTCAAAACTGGAGAAAAAGAATTTTGATATGACTAACAACTAAGCAAAAACAAATAAGGACATTTTCTCTACACTGAGAGAATTATCTGCTTGATATCAATGAATTTTTGCATTATGTTTATGAATTGTCACTGGAACTCTACCATTGAAACTTTTCATTAAATGAATGCAGTTTTTCACAAAATTTAATGAAAAATTTCATATTATTTATTAAAAATTTTAGACGATTAATGAAAAAATGTCCTTAAATCTACGGAGCTTTTTTATGAAGTTTAAGAAAATGTTCATTCCCATTGTGAAGAAAACTTCATTAGTTTAGTGAACAAATGTCATTAAAACTCGTCCAAAGAATTCTTTCTGTGTAGAGTTAAAGAAAAGTGTGTAGAATAGAGATTGTTTTAAACAGATTCTGATGATGATTTTTTGCAATAATTTAAAAAAAAAAAGTACATTAGGGATATAATATTTTATTGCTAATTTTTTACCTATCACCACGTAATGGGCAATACTGTATTAATATAAAAATCGATTTTTTTGGGTAATTTTGCAAACAAAAACTAGCCGGATAATGTGCATTTTTTTTTAAGTTTTTACTACTAAAGTTGCATTAGTGCACCGAAATTACTGAACCACATTTCTTAAATTACTTGATATGTAATATGCTAGTTGTTTTACGAGGTTTGACTCCCATGTCGTGGAAAACGCTTTAATATCGATAGGCATCGTAAATGTATAATTGTTTTACAAGGTGGCGCAAAAGTAATCCTCCTATCAGAAAATGCTATAAATTTTGCGATTGGCCCCTAATGTCAGTTCTGTGTGGACATTTGTGTAGTAAACACATGCGAAATACACGTTAATAAACAATGTTACGCTACACTGCTCCAGAACGCGGAATATTGGTGACTATTTATTTGACCAATAATCGGTCGGTGACTTTGGCACAACGTGAATTTCGTCGCAGATTTCCTGGCCGTCCAACGCCTACAGGTGAAACACTGCGACGTTTAGCCGCTCGCCTCGAAGAGACTGGCACAACACGAGATGCTGCCAGGCGTGGCAGACCCCGGAGTAGCCGGGGTCTGCCATAAAAAGGGCTCAAATGACAATCAACTGTGGCGGCGGCCATTTACATGACATCATATTCTCGACTTGATGTAAAAAAAATTAAAATACCAAATAAAAATAATCCACAAGAAGAATCAAAGTTTTTCATTTTTTTTTTAAATTACAGCCAAGAAACATCGGAAGGTTATTTTTGCGCCACCTTGTATTATTAAACAAAAATTTAATTACATTTAACAAAAAATATAGTGTCGAACTTCGAAAAGCTTTATGCAGAAACTTTTTTGACAACTGCAAAAGATTAAAACTGCGTTTCTTTATATTTTTTTATAGACTACAAGGCTAAGATAGGTACAATTTTATAATTGCAAAAAGAAAAAAATCAAAAGTTATAGCCCTAACTTACATATTTGGCTGAAACAGTTTCAACACTTTCCAGTTTGTCACAGTTTCTAAAAACTTTTGCACATTTTGAATTTTACTTCCCGAGTAAAAAGAGCTTTATATTATGTTATATTATTAAATACAACTATATATCGTTATATATTGCTTTGTATGGTGCAATATAAAAAAAGATATAGTATGTGTTTTTCAAACAAATTTTATATTGCCCCATATCTAAATGTTTTTTTTTTTACTTATGTTACCATATTATATCAGATCTGCCACATGGAATTTAATATATAAGATCAAATTTAATCCAGCTCCATACACAATTTAAAGTTATATTTTTTATTTGAAATCAATTACATTTCATTTTTAATTGGAAAATAGTGTTATATAATTTTGTGAACAAATCTTTTTTCAAAAATATTTGAACAATTATTTATTTTAAGTTAACCGATTTTTTAAATTTTTTTTTGGAAAAGTTTTTTAACCATTTTTTAAATTTACCTATGGCAACCCTGACGATGAAACTTTTATGAGTTTAGTAGTATTTTAATACAAACCATCCATTATTAATGTTTTGAGTGAAACCGGAATAAATATTTGAATGTTTTAGACTTTGTGTATTTGAAAAATTAATAGTTCGATCGGTCAGATTTTCAAAAACCATATACAATTGTTGAACTAATTTCTAGTATTTTCATATTTCTTCCGACATTTCGAGAACCTGTTGTGATGAAGAAATTCTTAGGTCAGATTCGGATCCA
Organism: Delia radicum; assembly: GCA_021234595.1. Lineage (NCBI taxonomy): Eukaryota > Metazoa > Arthropoda > Insecta > Diptera > Anthomyiidae > Delia > Delia radicum. The sequence goes on along the minus strand of CM037853.1, from coordinate 14,910,066 downwards.
GCGAACAACAAGCATTCATAAAAAATACTCTAGTCTCAGATCTAGTTCGTGGTATTCGCCCAAAGCGAAGTATGAACCAAAAGTGCTAGTGTGGAAAGTATATCAGAAAGTATATCACAACCCTACATCCATGATTCAAAAGCTATGTCTGTAAGCGTAGATGTTTACTAGCTTTAGATTTTTTTTTTTTTGTTTTTTTTTCATTTGTTTCATATTTCAATAGTTTGAACTTTTTTCTATAAGCTACGAACATTTTGGAGGAAAAATCGTTTAACAAACTCCTTGCCCTGTATTTTAATTGAGCAATATTCACTTTAAATGGCTCTTTCTCAAAACAAGATATTGAAAATCGGGTGCCAGCACACGGGTGGATCGATTTTCAATCGTTTTTATTTTTTTGTTTTGTAGAAGACTAAAAAATTAAATTAAAATTTAAAAATCCGGCTACTTTGGGGACTTAACCATTTATTCGTGTATGAAAAAAAAAATTTTTTTTCTCAGACGAGTACCCAGGGCTCCACGATGGCACCCACTTTAGCTTTAGCCTTTAAAAAAGGGTCTATAATGAAATGGTTACCAGTGTTGCCATGTTAGTCGGAATTCTAAATTATAATTTTCAGAACAATATCTAGTATTGTGTTTTTATCGGAAAAAAAATGTTTAAATAAACCATTTATTTATTTTTTTATAATGCTGAAATATTGTCGTTTTTATTGATTTCTAAATCTAGTAAAGATCAAAAAATTAATCAGAGATAAGCACTCTAAAGACAACATATTATTTTGGTCAGATTTAGTAAGCTGACTCTGGAATGACTTAATGCAAAAACATACCTTTTGTACCGAAATACGCAAATTCTACAAACGTCCAAAAAGCACGTCTAATAGATGACTTTTGGGGGTCTTTTATGCCAAAAAGTGTATGAAAATTGTTGGGAAGCCAAATGCACGGAAGAATTTTAAAAATAAAATGAAAAGTAGTAGCAGATTGCGGTCAGTTGGATATGTGCAATAAGTGAATTAATAATTTATAGTCTATACCCTGGTAAAAATTTTAATATAAAGTCTAATATAATTATATCGCATTTGATAAGTTCCCATTTGTAAACACATGCAAATTGGTCCGAAAAATGGGTCATCTACATGTATCTAATTATATCGAAATAGATATAATTTGATACAATTTTATCCGAGATTTGTACATATCCGGGACATTAAATTTTATCTAATTATATATAAATATATCTGATTTGATAAAATATTAGCCGATAGTAGGTATGCTTTTAGTAACTTGAAGTTATGTTTAAAAGTATTTAAGTTTAAATTTAAAGTTTCTAGAAATCAACAATTTCGAGACCCCAATTTTTGTACAAAACATAACGAAATTTTAAAAATTATCCAGAATAAATTTAGTGTTTCAAAAATGTACCCATTTTTTAATTTGAAATTATATAAAAACAAAACACTTAAAACTGTTTTCGATATAAAGTTAATATGGTTATATGTGAAGATATATGTAATAAAGTCTTAACTTGCAGATAACTTCATTTGAAATTGAACTTGACCAATATATATATGGGATTATATATAATGTTATATAAAATGAAAAGGAAAACATGTTCAATATGATGCCACATATAGTTTAATAAGACTTAGCATGGGACCCTACATAATTATATCGATCACTGCATATATTTCGATTATTATTATATGGCTTATGTAGTTATATATGGAGTAAGATTTGGAGACATATACACACTGAGAAAAATTTAGATTAGAGTCGGTTACTGCGACTCAAATTCGGTTAATACGAATTTCAGACAGTTTGCACAACTTTACATTAGTTCGGTTAATTCACCTGGATTTAAGTTGCAATGCCCAAACTCTTCCGAATTCGAATATTAATATCGTTATTTATAAGTTGTTACCATTAATATATTCTTTTCAAATCTCTGTGTGTAATAACACCAAGAACCATAAAAAAAAATTTCTAAATAAAAATTAGCAGATATAATGATATAAGCCGTAATATGACTCCACACAAAGTCAGATATGACTTAATCATAATATATATGACTGGATACAATTTTTTTTACACGGGTACTGTGTTATAAATAAAAATACTTTTTCAAAATATAGTAGTTAACATGTGGTCAATTAGAAGAAATTAAATACAATTTGATCCAATTCGATCGTCGTTTATACAATTATATTCACCGTTTTCGGATTAAATTTTATGTGGCAACTTATTGGACCCTATCTAATTAAATATGCCACCGTATATTTTTTTTTACTCGGGTTATATAAAAATGCTTGACCTTGGCACTCGCCAGCAGCAGCAGCATCATCATTGTCATCTTCATGATCACTACTATTTTCTTCATTGTTGGATTATTTTCTTCGTTTAAGCCAAGTCAAAATATACAATGTCAATTTTTGCCAGTTTTTTTTTTTTTTGTTGATGTTGGTTTTTATAACAAATTCCAAACATAATGCCAAGTCTTTGGATGAATTGTATTCTTAGTTTGATGCTTTGTTTTAGTTTTTTAGCGAAACAAAAAAAAATTAAATGACAACAAGAAAAAACAACCGAAAAGCGGTACCGTTTTGTGTGAATGCATTACGAATGAAATTGCGACACAAAGTAAAATGCCGCCACTTTTTTCTTTTTAAATATTTTTTTTTTTCCTCTGCTATATCAGTTAACCGCCTTCAACTGTTTTTAAGTTGAGAGATTATGCGCAGATTCTTAGTCGCGTCATCTTCTGATTCTTCTTCTTATTTTAGCGATTTTATTTAAGAGTAGCAGAAAATTTACGCTACGACGTGTGCTAAACACGAGACTTCCACGAACTGCCTGACTGGCTGCTTCCCCTTTTGAACAAAATGCGTAGCAAATGTTTTATGGCTTAAACATGTTTAAACAAAATACTGCAGTTAAAAAATCGTAAGAAATATGACAAAATTGTTAAATTCTCCTTTTTTTTGAAGAAAGCTTCATTTTCGTTTTCATTTGAAACAATAAAAAAAAAAATTTTTTAAACTTTAACAAACGTCCACTGGACAAAGGATTTCTATTGTTGAATTAGCTTTTGTTTTTGTTGTTTTCCTTTAAACAATACACATTTATCAAATTCTTAAAGAAATTTTCAGAAATATTATTATTGTGACTGTTTCTGTGTCGGTCTGGTATGTGCTCGTTTAGTGACAGTGATGTTCCATGACGAAGGATATAATTTAGAAGTTTTGATTGCTAACAAAAGTAAGGCTTTAAAGTGGATGTGATTTGTAAAGCACTAAAAAAAATTCTGCGTTTTTGAAAAGATCCATAACCTTCAAATTTTTAAGACACTTCAAGATTTATATGCTGTAAAAATGGTAATTTTAAATTTTAAATCAACAAAAATTTTATTTGAATACAAATTTTCAATAAAATTGATGACATTACAAGTTAAATTTGTTATGTGACTTTTATGGGTCGGACTTGTTATATTAAAGGTACCGGCAATTGACACATTTTAGACGCATTGTGATGTATTAGATGAAGCGTCTAACAATAGACTTTTACATAAAAATAAAAACAAATCTAAACATTTAAAAAAAGCCACTTGGCGTGAGTGGTTCTCGACTACAAGGCAAACGCACTACCATCTGAGCTTATGTTACGTATGTTGATTGGCTAACAGCAATGTTATATTTCTTTCGTGTGTGTTTAAATACAAGAGAAAACAAGACAAACACAACAAGAAAATAAAAGTAGAAAAAAAATGTAAAAGGAAATGCGGTGATATGCTCTTGGATGATGTGTCACGAGATAGGTCCATTGCAGTCAATTAACTTATTTATATGCTGTTTTTCTTAAATATGAAAACTTTGAACAAAAATAAAATACAAAAAGTTAAAATCAAATTTTTAATGACTTGCTACATTGTAGACACCCTGTGACGTGTCTTAAAATTGATTTTAAAAGAAACTACCATTCGAACAGCACAGTGGTGAAAATGCACTTTTAAACAAAACTTGATATATTGTCAGGCGCGGTTCCAAGGGGAGAGAAAATGGGAAATTTACTTCCCAAAATGATATTTTTCAATACAGAAATCTAAAGAATTTAATTAAAAATACACTAACAATTGTGCGATTATATTTTAATAGTCAAGTGACGAATAATTCGAAAATTTTTGGTCGATTAATCGAGTAAATGAAAATGTGTTCTATTTCAAATTATATGTTATAAAAAAAAAACGTAAATTGTTTCGTATTTTTTAAAAAGATTTTTTTATAAAATACGATAGCTTTTCTAAATCAACCTAGCTAATATGTTTGATTTGCTTTATTTTTGAAATATACGGAGGTTGAAAGCTCGTTATAAATTTAAAATAACATAAAAATAATCTCGATGTATATAAAAACAAAAAACTAATATTTCTGTAAAAGACTTTATTACTTAAGCGGATACGTTACGTAAACGGACTGTAACTCCCTATAATATGTAAAAATGGTAACTACATCAAATATGTTGTCTTTTTTTTACACATTAAACAAATGGTGGCGGATTTGCGGAAAGTAAATTATGTTGAAAATAGATTTTCTCTTCGTTTTTCCGCTTAATGAGTTAGATAGGGACAAAACAACAACATTATCTTCAATATTCTTTTAACGTATATAATGTTTCATAAATAAGTTACGTTACGTTTCCGCTCAAGTAATATTAAAGAAATATGTCAGTTATAGTTTTAGTTATATATAATAAGTAATATTTGTTTAGTAGTGGTATAACTTTTTTAAGTGGCACCACGATATGGACAATACTGTACTGACAAAAAATATTTTTCTTTGGTCATTTTGAAAATAAAAGTTCCACACAGACACCAATGTCTACAATAACACATTTTTAGTAATTTCCAAAGATATTTTAAAAGCATTATTATACTCAAGTGAAAAGTTTATTTATAAAGACATCGCAACTATAAAAAAGATTTAAGACCAGAAGTTAAGATTTTCAGAAATTAAGCAGCATTTTTAAATATCTAAACATTCAACAAAAAAATAAAAAACAGCAACAACCTCAAATCTATAAAATTGCAAGATTCAGTTTTTTAACATTCGAATTGATCTGAATTCATCATCACGTTTTAGTGTTCCAGCTTTGATTGGGCCATTCCATCTTTTCTTTCGCTCGGATCTATATTCAACTTAATCACATGAGTGAAAAGAATGAAACAAAAAAGCTCTACCTATTATGCAGGCTCTAGCTCTTCTAAAACTTCAGGGTTCTGATAAGATCTCTAGCCAGATCGAAATACTAATATCATCCTAGCTAATATGTTTCATTTGCTTTATTTTTGTAAATAAACGGAGGTTGAATGAAAGCTCGGTATAAATTGAATATAACATAAAAATAATAATAATGTATATAAAAACAAAAAACTTATAAAACTTTAAAAAAAATATTACTTGAGAAAGACTAAAAACCAAAATCGTTTTTTATGTTAATAGAACATTTTTAGTCTTCAAAGTTTAATAACGTCATGGTGTTTGTTAGGAAAAGACTCTAGCCACGTGTTTGATTACAGACATGAATGGAGCAAAAGTTATAATTAATAGGTTTTTTGTTAAAGCTCTGCCTATTATGAATGCTCCAACTTTTCTAAAACTTCAGGGTTCTGATGAGATAGAAATACTAGTATCAACCTACCCAGCAAAACTTTGGTAATGGGTAGGACTTATTTCAGACCTTCCAAAGTAATGACTATCCATTCCAGTTTTTGTTATTTTGAAGGTCCGAAATAATACCTTACTAATATGAATATATGTAACTGCTTATTTGTAAGATAAAAAACAACGCCTTACTAATATTGTGTTAAATATCTGCTTACTTGGAATAGCAAAAATAATAAGTTACTTATTATCACTTATTTCAGACCTTTCGTAGTAATGACTATCCATTACATTTGTTGTTATTTTGAAGGTCTGAAATAATACCTTACTGATATGAACATACATCACTACTTATTTTGGAAGCTAAACAATTATGTCTTACTAATATTGTGTTATATACCTGCTTATTAGGAAGGGCCAAAGAAATAAGGTACTTGTAAGGTAATAAGTAACTCCTTTTTTGTAAGGTATATTTATAAAGATTCATAATATATAATAATTAATAATTTAAATGCAATTTATTTAAGCAAACAAATATATAGTTATACATAAACGACTCTCACAAAACAAAAGCTTATTTAGTAAATAACAAAATTAAGATAATTGATATTAAGTAGAAATTATTAAATTTTATTTATTAATACATTAAGAGTTTTTGGTAATAATTTTCTTATTTTCGAAGAATAACCGAGTATTTTCCTTTGAAGATTTAAAAATTTGTTGTCTAAAATATGAAAAAAAACTTTTATTAAAAAAGAAATTGGCTTTTGAAAATATGTATTATATATTACGTACGTTTAATTTTTCATGAATGGAATGAATTTCCGGAATCAATATATATTCATTATTGTACGACATTTTAAGCACTTTAGCCAGAATGTTTTATATATTAAATAATTGTTCTTCTGAGCCATCATGTTCGTCAACCAAAGCAATATTTAAATCCAATGAATCCATGGGATCGTTGAAAAAACTTCGTAAGTTTGAAAATCTTTTTGCTAGAAATTCTTCCTCACTTAGGATTTTAGTGATTTGTAAAAAAGTTTTATCCTTCATAAGACAAATGTTGTCTGGAATATTTGTACTAAAATAGCCTTTTGGTAACAAAATTGACTTTGGAACTCCTTTTCTATACCGCAGTCCGTAAACTGTACTAGTATATAAGATTTTTAGTTTTTTATAGTGAATTTTTTTTGTTCTTTTTATGTCTAATAAATGTTATTAGAAAATAATAAACAAAGTCTTTAAATTTTTTTCTTGAGAAAATATTAATCGCTGTTCACCACTTATTACCCTTCTTCCTGGTAAGCAGTTATTATAGTCCTTCCTTGTAATGACTAAAATCAGTAGTTATTTTAGGACCTATTAATAACTAGTTATAATTTTCCTTATTAATTACTAGTTATTTTATTGCCTATTAATACCTTCTTATTTAGGTACATGTTAATACGTACTTATTTTTGCACCTATAAATAACTACTTATTAACATCCTTACAAGTAATACGTCATATAATGGCTTTAAGTATTACTTTTGATGCTACAAATAAGAAATGAAATAAGTACTTATGTGTACCTGGTGATTTAACTACATATTTTGTAACGTCTTATTTTTGTCCCTATATGTAAGCACAAGGCAAGGCCTTGCCTCCTATGACACCCCCATGTTCAAATCAGGTGTTCTTGGCCTCAACTATAAGTACTTCTGATTCTTGTTTTCTTCTTCCATTTCCCATTCTATGGTAATAGCAAGTTTTCCTGGGTAGCTTATATGTTTAATTTGCTTTATTATCTATTTTGCAAAAAAAAAAAAAATAAAGTAAAAAAAAAATCTGTTTTCAAAACTTTCCGCGGAATTCCTTTTAACGGAGACGAGAAAGTAACATAATTTTTCTTTATATTTTTTCTAAGGCATAGACTGCTATGTCTTATTATTTTTGATATTTGCAAAAAAAAATGCTAAGAGTTACTTCCCTAATGTTTTCCTAAAGTCAAACTTTATAAAAACGAAAACAAAAGAGTAAAACTCCTTAATTATGTATTATTTTATAAGATGTTGTTAAATTTGAAATAATTATAATTTTATATAATTAAATAAGATATACATATTTTTAATTTTAATAAAAAATATTTCGGATTTTTTGATTTTATATTTTTTTTGTCTGTTCTTATGTATTTTTAAGGAAAAATCAATTGAATAAAATTATTCGAGTTGCTCGAGTAATTTTAAAATCTTACTCGATTAATCGAGTATGTTAAAAATCTCAACATCGAGTTACTCGTTTACGCGAACAAAACAAAACCCTAAGTAATTTGAATATCTAATAACTACCCAGCCACAAATTCACAATGGTCTGAAAAATCAAGCACTGGCAGAGCACTATTGGCAATGATGCAAGCAATAAAGTGCTGTCAACGCTCTGCCAACTTTAGTAAAAAGTTCTTTGTCAGTGCTTAATTAACAAAATTTACAACAGTAAAAATAATAAAAGCGCTGGCACAGCTCTGGCTTAGAACGCTCTGCCAACGTTCGTAAAAAGTGCTTTGCCAGTACTTAATTTCCAATATTTACAACCGGAAAAATAAAAAAGAACTGGCACAGTACTGATGTAGAACGCTTTCCCAATATTGGGAAAAAGTTCATTGCCAGTACTTATTTACAAAATTTACAACCGTTAACTTAATAAAAACAGTGGCACATCCCTTGTTCACAACAAGAGTGGAAAAATTCAAAACTAAATAGCAATTTATGATTTGAAGTTAAGAATATAATAGGAGTATAGTCAGCATAAAGTATAGATTTTGTACTAAAATTTTAGTTAAGAAATTTATTTTCAAATTTCTTTCTTTAGTAAAATTGTAGTAAAAAATCGTGCTAACTTATCACAAATATAATTTGATAAAAAATAATATTCAGTTATTTTGTAATTAACTTAGCTGAAGCAAGCCTATTGTCATTTCTGTTCAAATTACCAAAATTATTCAATAAGAAATAATGCAACTCTTTACTGAAGTGAAGTACTAAGTAAGACTTTATAGGTCGTTTTTGGTTTTGGTACTGGCAAAGCGCTTATTGCCAGTGCTTTGCCAACGTTTTTAAAATAGAAACGGCTATTTTGGGGTTGGCAAAGCACTAATTATATTATTAAAAAAGCACTTTATTGGTTGTTCTACCATTGCTTTGCCAACGTTTTATAATTATGGTTTTGGTACTGGCAAAGCGCTCATTGCCTGTGCTTTGCCAACGTTTTAAAAAAGGAACGGCCAAGCCCTGCCCGGTGTTATCACTTTGGGGTTGACAAAGCACATAAATCTTCAAATATCCAACGCTCTGCCAACGCTCTGCCAACGCTCATACCACCGTTGAAAGCACTGGGCCAATGCTTTGCCGTTCGTATTTTTCTGGCTGGGTACAGTATACAGTATATGAACAAATTATTTAAGAATTATGTCTAAAGTAAAATATGTATTTCTATATTTAAAAGTCAATTAAATTATTAATTGATTCAATTAAATATTTGTTTAGAAACAAATTTAATACACACTTTTTTTGTGAGTATCATATTTTTATTTGTAGAAGTTATTTATAACTTTTTTTTTTTTAATTTTCAATTAAAGTTTTAATTGATATTATCATTGCCGAGATAGGTGCAAAATCAATTAAAATATTAATTGATTCAATAAATTTTTTAATTAATTTTTTAGTTTTTTCTGTGTAGAAGAAATCTAAATTATTTTGTTAAAGGTTTTTTAAATCAATTTTGTTAACCTTTTTTAAGTGGAGGTTTAGGTATTAAATTTTTGATCTCTAGCTTAAAATTCTTGCACAGATCACTCCGTTTAAAAATACAGTCTTGCCAAATTTCAAGTTCCTAACGCAATAACTGAAGAGGTTTGGGATAGGCGCTTGAGGACCACTTTTTCCCATTTTAATCCTTTCATTAATTGGAAATTGCAAAAGGTATCTCCTCAGTAAATTATCCCATACAGGTTTTTGTGAATCTCAACTCTAGAGAAGAAACCTTAATGACAGTTTTGTAACTTTAAGCTGATTGATAGATATCAAATCTCATAATTTAGATATATTTTAAACTATATTAACAGGTGCTTTTGGAATTGAGGTCAGTTGGAAAAGAAACGAAAGTATCATACATACAACATGATTTATTAATATAAATATATATATTTTTTTTTTTATAACTTTAATTGAAAAAAGGGTTGCCCTTGTGACCATACTCATGAACTCAGGCAACAAACAGAACACGAAAAAATTAAAAGAAAAAAAAACGCACACAAATACACAACTACATAGTAAACATTGTAGTTACAGAAACTGGGTTAATAGTTCAGATTGATGCAACAAACATGAAATTTCCAACAACCCAAGAAACACGCACTGCATCAAAGTCAATCATCATCATCATCATCATCAACAACATCACATTGTTGTATCATAGAAAATTTTAAAATTCATAAAAACAGTGGATTTGTGATATGGAATTGAGTGAAACAAATATTCAGACGTGAGACGCGATCTAAACATACTCGACGTACTCTTCATAGTTATCAAAAGAAAGAAAAAAATATAATAATAAAATTAATTGAATAACAAGCATTGAATTGAATGCAGTTTTTTTTTTTTATACGAAAAAAAAATATCATAAAAAATAATTGAAATGAAAACTTAAAGCTCACTGAAGATGATCTTGTCATTTTTTTACATTATTATTGCGGTTTATTATAAATAAGAGATAAAAACTAAAATTCCAAAAAAAAAAAAAACTGCACACAAAAATTGGGTCAATTTAGTGAAGGTAGACAGTCAGTTAGTTAGCCGGTAGTCAGTTATCGGATCTCTAAATGGTTGAATGCTGCCAAACCATTTAGCCATTTAGATAGTCATCCAAATGATTTTGATTTGCCAAGCACGTGTCGATCATTAAAAAGTATATACCAACAAAATATCTTGAATTCGTAAGAAAACTTAATCGAAAGAAATCAATCCATTTAAAGAATTTGTTGGAAAAATTAATATGTTTGTTTCAATTATCAACCAATTAAGGAATTGTGTATTTAAGCGCCAAATACGTGAAAATTTGTATAAAATTTGTAACATACATAATAATGATAATGATAATAATAATAATAATAATCATATATCTACCCCACTCTTTATTTATGGCTGTGTATTTTTTTTTTATCTGATGATAATAATGGTTCATGATCATACTCATAATTCAATTAAATTTGCTCTCTAACAAGCATTAGTTGTAGGCAGGTCTATAAAATGATGAATTCTTAAAAAAGAATTCAACTGGAAGATGTGATTTTCTTTTCAACGCACACAAAAACCTACTTCGTATTATATTTTGTAAACATCGTTTTCTATCGAAATAGTTTAACACGCAATTGACGCATTTAAAGGGTGATTTTTTAAGAGCTTTCGGATTTGATTTAAAAAAAAAACACACATAAAATTTAGAGAAATGTATGAAATCTTTATTCGGGTCGATAGAACGATCTATATAATTCAATGTTTAAAGATGATTTCATGTAAATGTTGACCCCGGCTACGCCTCAAATGGTTCATATGCTGGGTCCACTTTTGGCATATTCGCTCCACCATATGGGGCGGCATCTCACGAATAAATTCTTTAATATTGGCCTCCAGTGCGTCAACAGTTGCGGGCTTGTCCCTATAGACATGAGCCTTAACATAGCTCCACAAAAAAATTGTCTAAAGGCGTTAATTCGCACGATCTAGGCAGCCAATTGATCGGCCCCAAACGTGAAATAAACTCTTCACCAAACTCGCCTCTCAATTTGGCCATTGTTTCGCGTGCTAAGGGGCATGTGGCACCGTCTTGTTGAAACCACATGTCGCCCAAGTCCAGCTCTTCCATTTTGGGCAAAAAAAAATTGTAATCATGGCGCTCGCCATTCACAGTAACGTTTCGGCCTTCGTCGTCTTTGAAAAAGTACAGTCCAATGATGCCACCGGCCCATAATCCACAACAAACAGTGCATTTTTCGGAATGCATTGGCAGTTCTTGCAATGCTTCTTGCTGCTCTTCCAAATATGGCAATTGTACTTGTTCACGTATCCATTTAACTAGAAATGAGCTTCGTCGCTGAGCACAATTTTCCGAAAAAAAGAGGATCTTTATCCAACTTTGCCAGCGCCCATTCACCAAAAGTTAGCCGTCGTGGTAGGTCGTGTGGTCTTGCACCAGCTGTATTTTGAAAGGCGGATAAAGCTGCGATATTTTCCTCAGTCCGCACTCTACGTATGCATGTTGGTAGTTTAATGTCTTATAATGTAAATTTGGTGCGAAATTTAGTTACAAGATTCCGAATAGCCGCCTCAGAAGGCCGCCCAGACAGACCATAAATTGGTAGAAATGCAAAATGCACTTTCTTAACCGAGCATGAATTTTGATAACAAAATTAAATAATCTGCAAGCGTTGTTCGTTTGTAAGTCGATTCATGGTTAAATGATAGACCAAACTGAACATGTTCAACTGTAACATGTTGCACGAAAACAGCTGAGCTGCCAAAAACAGTGTTGGCCAAAAGAAAGTCGCCAAAAAAGCACCCTTTATGTAAAATTTAAAATACCGCACCTGGGGGCGGGCTAGCCGGTTAGAGGGTTACTTTTGATTAGTCAAATATTAAATGATAGCCCAATACAAATGCTGAGAAAAAAAATAGTTCTGCATTAATTATTTAAATTTTTCCCGAGAATAAACTACTTCACATTATATTTTGTGAACATGGTTTTCTATCGAAATAGCTTAATTTTTTATTGTAAAACACTCAATTGGTGCATTTATGGCCAATTTAAAATACCCTGCCTGGAGGCGGGCTAAGTCAAATAATAAGCATTTCTTGCCTTTAAAAATTAATAAATCATAGAAAAATAAAAATTTTGAGAAATATAATATTTCTGCATAAACTAATTATCAAAAGTTTTCCCGTTTTAACGGAAAATTTTCAACTTTTTCCGGAGAATTCCCGACGCAATTTTTCGGGGAATTCCCTGGAATTTCCTCCCGGGAATTCCCCAAACCCTCTTTATTAGCCAAAAATTATTTGTTATTTAATTAAAAAAAATTGAAATCTGTTGACTTTTTACAAAAGCACTTATGTCGACTTTAGTTTTAAGAGATTTGTAGTCGTTTCACATCAACGCTAAATTTTATTAGATCGCATCAAATAATTTTTTTCAAAGTTTTTGTTAATTCTGTTTAACAAAAAAGTTGATGTCACTTGTAATATTTGGCGTTTACCTGCAGCGATTATTGTTTTTAATGCAAAATGTACTATATACAAAAAAATAAAAAATTACATTTAACTATTTTTTTTGCATATTACAACATTGTGATTGAAAAAAGTTTGAAAATTGTACATTGATTTAATGAATTCTTTTTATGTAGTTATGAAAAAATCATAAAAAAATCATTAATGAAAAAATTAACAATATTAATGAATTTTTTTGCTATCAAATACCAATCCACATAAGTTTTACCTTATTTGATACATTTAAGACAATATTCATAAATTTAGTGTTCTAAATACTACACTATGGTATATGAGGAGCCAATTGCCCTTAATGGACATACACCGGGACTGGTTAAAGCAATACCTATTATGGCACTAGTATAATTTGTCATTGCTGTGGGTTAAATGATGTTTATTATATTTAATCAACTAGTCCCTGACCCATAAAAGAAAGCAATGTCAGCCTTATTTTAGAAAGCAATGTCAGCCTTATTTTATCTGCGCAATGTTTTTGAAAACGGTTTTAATCCAATTTGTATACCACATTTATACTAAAGCTAAAATTAGTATTTTTTGAAAATTATTTTTATGACCTTTTTTTAAGTATTTAAGTTTCTTTCATTCTTTTTGTTGTTCGACTATTAGTTTTTAGTTATAGTAGGTGAGGCATCATTTAATTTTAATTTTTATTTAAGATTTAGTTAACAGATTTTTTAAATTTAATTATTATGGGAATTGTTTAAGGGAGGGGGCCTTTAGTCATGTCCCTTTAATATTAAAAGTCCGATCCCGGACGTGTCACCGCCACCTTAGGCCATATCCTGCGTGTCGTCCGTTACATGTCTTTGCCCGTAGAGTACCGAAACCCTATTCCCGACAAAGAGATTGGTTTTATTTATTGGTGATTGACTTCGAATCCGAAATCGGTAGCACATTGGCTCAGTACTCGTAGAGAGCTTTCCATGTGAAAGCATATTTCCCTTTCACCAAAATAACAAAATCGTTCTCATATGTTACTACTTTTCCCATGCGCTAATCAATTTCAGAATAGCATCGACCAGCACAAGTACCAAAAGTGTTGGAAAGATAACCCAAACTTGTTAAGTACCTCTAGTTGACAGCGCGTTTATGGACTTATCTCATAGTTCTGCCACTGTGAAGCAATTTCTAAGTAGTCTCATTTACTATTAGAATATGATTGGTACATTTCCTAAAATTGCAAGTGCCATTTCCATAGCCTTTGACTTGGCGCTTCTTCTATATTTAGAAATCATACCAAAGACTTTTCTAAATATTTAAGAGATGTCATAATCCAGAGCATGAGATATTTAATAGCGGTTTCAGCAAACTTGTCTCTTGTATTCCCATATTACCAAATTTTAAAACTCCAAGTCTACCCCTCAAGAAAGATTACAAACTTATTGGTCTATACAGGTTGATTAAGTCACGACCCGCCGAATTTCACCAGCATATTCCTTGACTCATTTCATGAAAATATGTCCCCGAAAATGCAATGTGCGAAATGGTGGTGGTTTGAAAATTTTCGGATTGGTGGTCGTTAGGGTAAAATGGCTAAATTCTGAACCAGTGGTCGGATTTTTTGTTTTTGGGCTTTGTTGGAAAAGTGAAAAGTGAAATCGCCGAGATACAGAGCTTTTAAAAAAAACTGGAAAAAAGACATAAGAACGTAACACATAACCTCAATTTGCTCAGCCAGATGGCCGGTAACTTATGCTATTTTTTTCTCTTAAAAGATAGCACTATCTCTTACCTTTCCAAAATGCCCTAAAGGAAGCCCAGAGGTCTTACCGTTCCTAAGTTATGACCATTTGACTGAAATGCAAACATTTTTTTTTTGTTTTTGGAAGCAAAATAACTGCATACATTCATTTGTTTTTGTAATTTCGCTTCCAAAAACAAAAAAAAAATAATGTTTGCAGAGAAAAATAGGACATAAGTAACCTGCTATCTGGCTGAGCAAATTGAGGTTATGTTACGTTCTTATGTCTTTATTTCTAATTTTTTTTTTAAGCTCTGTATCTCGGCAGTTTCTGGTTCAGAAGTTAGCAATTTTACCCTACTACCCTCTTACCACCAATCCGAAAATTTTCAAACTGCTACCATTTCTCACACTTGCGTTTTCGGGGATGGTCGAAATTGACATATTTGCATGAAATGAGCCAAGGAATACGCTGGTGAAATTCGGCGGGTCGTGATTGTATCACCCTGTTTCCCCTTTTTCGATATACAAATTAACTTGCTTTAACTCCACTTGAGTGGGACATAACCTGGAACATTCTCTAACCAAAGAACTCCTTCATTAAAAGCTCTGTTTGTTTCACACAATTGATAAGCAAATGTGCATTGCGTATACAAAACGAATGTTATGATGATTTACATGTATCAGCTTTTAAGTTACAAATACCACGGTCGGTTTGAACTGATCTGTTACAAGTGGCTGTCTCAATGTTTGTCCGTCTCTCTGTGTATTTTGTGTAGTTATGAGAAGAAAGCCTCTGGGAGCCGAGGTCAATTAAGTGAAACAACTTTGAACTTGTTGATCTTGTCACAAATTAAGTTAAAGTCAGTCCGAAGAGAGAATAAATGATGCTGCTGCTGCTGTTGATAATCATGATCATCATTATGATGACGATGATAATGAAGAAGACCAAATAGTAACAATTTATCTTATTTTTATTGTTTATTTGTATCTTTAGTGCAATGTTTAAAACATTATAGACAAAGATTAAAGTTTCCACCTTTAACATGTCACGAAAACGCTCTCAATCAATTTGTTTCTTTTAAAAAAATTTTAATGTGATTTATATGGTCGTCCCAAAACTTCAATGTAATAAAGTGAGCAACTTTCCAAAAAAATAAAATAATCACATACTGACGGATGATAACAAACGGAAAAAGCCTACATGTTCGTAAAGAGTGCTACACCAATAACTCAATTAACGACTTTTATGGTTTCTACAAAATTGGCCGTTCTTCTGTTTAATAGAGTAAACAAAATGTGCGCTCTATGTTTGTCTATCAAATTTGAAAATTTGTTTGCAGTCATGGCAAAGTTATATTCCACATTTTCGCAACATTTTCAAATATTCTTGTATAATAAATTGAAACGAAAGTTTTTTAAAAAATATTTTTTTGTACTTCATATTTTCGCAGGATTTACTAAAAAATAGTTTTCCATAAATTAAATATAAAAGTATTTTGATGGTATGTAATGTGGATCTTTAATCGAGGGATTAGTGTATGTCGTTAAAGTTTAAATTGATGTTCTTCATAGTTAAAACCTATGATTGGTCATATAATCGACCATATAAGATAGCTTATTTTTTTCTTGTGGTTTTACATTTGATCTAATCGACCTTTTAAACGCAAATGTTGGGATTTTTATAAAATTTTTATTTACTTTGCTGGTTTTGCTTTGTGTGCGTGCGACATTTTATGATCATTTTCAAAACATCAACTGAAAATCACATAAATTTTAATTAACGAAATCGTTAATTTTGGTATCAGTTTGAAAACAAATTTACAAGGTCACAAAAATGGAAAATGTCATTGATTTTTTTTTTTTTTTTATTTAAGAAGAACAAGTTTAATATATTTGGACAAATTCTTGAACATTAATGCTTAAATTTTGTATTACTTTGAAAGCGTTTGTGGTTCTTCAAGTATTTATACCTTCACCGATCTTAAATCCTTGATTGTGTTTATCTAGTAATGCTAAGAAATATTTTGTTAAAGGCTCCAAACCAATTATTTTGGACAGCTTGGACAATGGATATATTCTGTAATATTGCTGAAATGTCAAGGTGGTTTTTATTTCTCACTCTGGGAAGGAGTACTACACTTAGAATACTATGCAGTTAAAGACCACTGCAAATGTAAAGGACGAATAACATTTCAGTAAATTCAACTAACATTCTCATTTGTTTTTTAACATTCACAAAAGACTAACAAAGACTAAAAAAAATCAGTAAAGTTAGCAAAAAAAGTTTGTTGATTCATCAAAATTTTTGCTGGAAGGATCCTTGCAGAAAAATTGCCAATATGAGCAGATGTGTTTTTTGTGTAGCAAAAAATTAGTAAATTCAGAAAATAGTTTTGCTGACACTTAGTTCAATGCAAATCGGCTTGTTGAAATCAATAAAAAATTTTGCTGAAGCTTAGTGGATTAAAAAATACAAAAAAACACTTACAATTAAGGTATCCGGATCCGGACCGGCATATCTTAATGAACTTTACATATGCTGTAGAGAATAAACATTTAAGACGCGCTGTTTATTTTTTTGCTGCCCAATCTCATGTTTAGAAGTTGCTAAATGGGGTTTTTTTCGATTTATTTAACTCTATTTAAAGTAAATATATACAAATTTGGTATCAGACAAAAAGTTTTTTGAAGCCACATAGTGTACAAAATATCTCCAAATATTTTCAAGTATTTTTGTTATACAAAAAAAAAAAATGTCTTTCGAGTAACATTAAATCTGGCGTTTTATTTAGGAATTGTAGTTATATTAAGCTCAAAATGTTGCATAGTAAAGCCTATTTAATTTAATCGAGGGGGTGCCTGAGCTTTTTTCGATATTCGAAATCGTTTGGTTTTTCATTTGCGTTTTGTCTATATTTCAAATAATTCAAAAGTGTGGCAACTCTGGTTCCACTAGATACTCATTAAGGGTAACAAAATGTTTGTTTTTTAAGAACTTTAATTCTGTGTGCAAATAAATCTAGTTTTAGTTTTTTATTTTTCTGAATTTATTTAACCCTTAAACGAGAGATTGGGCAGCTTAAAAAAAAATGCGTGACTTTTTTTTTGCTGCTTTACAACATATCGAAACTTCATTAAAATCTGCGAGTTCGGGTCGGAAGACTTTACTTGTTGGTATAGAATTTTTACTTTAGTTAATTTATTTGGCTGAAATTTAATTCTATTTTTTTTTTTTGTAATTGTTGCGGTTGCTATTTAAGTCTTATACACTCACAAGAACTTTTCCATAAAAAATCAATAGTAAAGTTGTTTCAATGGAATATACAGTTATATTACCAAAGAAATATACTTTTTAACTTTCTGTCTGTTATTCAATTAACAAAATAAACAAAAAAGCAAACTTTTGGTATTTAGTTAAAATATTCAGTTAAAATTTTCTATTTGAAACAAAAAGTTTTTATATTATATTGAGTATATAAACGAAAACAATCTATTGTTTTTATCGATTGTGTCCATTAATTTTTCAACAGTTGAAACTAAACTAAAAAATACAATTGAACAGTTCATGCGAATAAGGACGAATAGACCACTTTTTCGCAAACACATTTTTTTGCATAAATGCATTTTATTAGCAGAGCCCTACAATCCTATGCAGAAATTTTGGGGAAATTTTGACTTTTAATGCTAAAAAAATGACTTTGAAAGTGCAATAATTCGTATATTTTTATTTTTTTGTTAAATTAGGAGTGAACTAACGCACAATTTTGATTAAATACAACACAAAAACATACAAAAATTTTACTTTCGGTAACAATGTGTTAAAAGAACATTACGAGGAACAAACCACACTTATTATATTGGCAAAAAATTGTACCGTTCTTAAGTTATAAGACTTTAAAGTGTGGAAAGCAAAAAGGCCGAATATCCATCCTTAACAAAATATTATATAGAAATTGATATTAGCTAAAATTTGAAATTGTACACAAAAAAAAAAAACAATCTTAGCACATACAAACAAATTAACCAGATTTGCGAAAAAAAAAATCTTCAGTGTTACCGCGTAATTAAGATCATATAACCACGAATACATGGTCTAAGCATATTTTAACCTTCTTTTGAATTATTTTATTTCGGAAATCACATCTTTAAACATATTTTATAGTTACTTCCCTTCTATACCCTACCTACAAATATTTGGTAATGTTGTTTGTTGTTGTTTAGTGTCATAAAGAATTACTACTGCATCAAATGGCAGGAATATTAAAAAAAAAAATTAACAAAAAACAAATTTTTTTGCATGTCCTTGCAATCCTTAAGAAGTGTATCCTTGAAGTCCTTAAAGTGTTACAAACAAATACCAACCATAGTTCGTCAAGTTTTGCAAGAGTCATGAAAATGTAGTCAAAATCTGCTGCAAAATAACACATTTTTATTCAAATTTCAATACTTTTTTTTTTGGATATTCGCCCTTTTTCCATTTAAGCAAAAATTGAAGTCCAATTTTTGGCAAGTTCTCTTTCGAATACCTTACTAAAATTTTGTATATAGGTAGATGTGACTTAAATCTTTAAGTTAATACCAAAAAGTTGACAAAAATATTATTTTTTAACCGTTTCCTGCGTTTTTATTGTCCCCTGTAAAATTCTACAAATGGTCTATTCGTCTTTATTCGCATGAACTGTTCAATTGTTTTAAACAAAAATTAAATAGCCCTGTTTTTAACTGATTTTCAGTCAATTTAATGTGTATATTCAGTCTTTACGGAAAAAATGTTGTGAGTGTAATGATGGTATTTATTAGTATATTTTCTTTTCTCTTTACTTTGTCTAGATAAGCTGCGTAATCTATATCCCCTCTTTTTATTAGTTCTCTGTGCTATGATTGTGTTTATCAGGACTATTTTGATAGCAACCAAAATTAGTTAAACATTAGTTCAAAATTAGTTTTTTAGTAAAAGCGTTTAACTTAAATTTTGGCTGTAAGTAAGTTAAATATTTTAAATAGACGTTTAATAGAATTTTCAACTAACTTATTATTTTGTGTGTAACTATAAATGACACACTTTTGAATTCATTGTTAGAACAAACCCGACCCGTATATTGCAATTGCACAATATGCTAAAATGGCACCATAATTCTGAACTTTATAAACACCGCCCTTGTTTCTATTTATTTGTTTTTTTTAGCGAAGCACCCACACTGTCTGGTTTAAAAAAAAAAAAAAAACTAATTCACTAGTAATGTACAATTACTAACTGGGAGCTTAAATACTGGATAGAAAATGAAAAAAAAAACCTTTAAAAATTATAGCCTGGCTAGATGTTTATAACTCTCAACAGGCTGTTTCGTATATCTAGCACTGACGTTTCGCTTGATGTTTATTAGTTTGTTTGTCATTTCTGTAGTTGTGCCTGTTGTTGTGACATGACATAAACTTTTAATGTCATTTTTTTGTGTTGCTGTTAAATTCTGTTTTTTTTTTTATACAAACAAAATATTTTATATGAGACTTTATGTTACCATATTTTTTGTTGTTCTTGTTGTGTTTTTTTATATTTGAATTTATATTCCTGTTGCAACACAGGCAGACACAGATTAACCTTGACTTTCACTTTTGCTGACGACTACAACGACGACGTCATTGTTAATGTTGTGTAGTCGTCGTCATCAACATGGTATTCTATGTCAGAGTCCTTCGTCACAGATATTAAGTTTGTATGTGTATGTTTGTAGTTTAAGCTTTATAGTTTATGACATTTTATATATACTCATATATACGAAGATATTTTTGCTCATCCATATTCTGGGTTGTTGTCTAATGCATTTATATTCTATGCTGTTTGTAATGTACTACTTAAAGTCCTGTCAAAAGGATAATATTACTTTTTATATGCAAGCCAGCAGGGGTGGCAAGAGTTTTTTCGTAGCGTGTCACAAAATGGCAATTTTTCTTGTAAAAAATATGTCACGATTATTTATCTTTTGAAAGCACTTTTTGTACGAAAACATAATGTTCATATTTTGATTTCTAAATATACACTCAAAATAGTATTTAGTTAAAATCGACATATATTTGGTTGTTTTAAATTATTTAATATTAATTAAATAATTGGAAAACACAATTTAAAAAGGGACTATTGATTTTTTAATATATTCACACAATTTTGATATTTTTTTTTTTAACATCGGTTAAATAACCGATAAAAGTAGAAAAAAACAACAAAAAGTTTTTTAAAACAACCTTCAATATTTAACGGACAAAATGTTAGAAAAAAACTTTTTTTTTTTTGTTTGTTTTTGAAATTTAAAAGATTTTTTTTTGTGATTACATTCAATGTTTGTACACTCAGGGAAAAATTTTCATCATATTTATGAAAAACTTCATATATATGAAGAAAAAATTTCATTAATTTTCGTTCAATGTAACACTTCATAAATATGATGGAGTTGTGTCATAAGAGATAAAGTTGATAACAGACTTCTTCATATTACGAAATGTTTCCTAAATATGATGATGAAGTATCATAACTTTTTACGAAGTGCTTAATAAATATTACAAAACATTCCATAAATAGGATGATTCTCCTTCATAAGCTTCTATGAAATGTTGCATAAACAATTTTTATACATCTACTAAAGTTAAAAACATCAACTCAAGTTAAAAATTTCCAATTGAAATTAAAAAATATGAATTTCTATTTAAACAAATATCAATTTAAATTCAGTAGTGTTATATTCAGCGGCGTACCCAGGATTTTGTTTCGCGGGGGGCCCAATTTTTATTTTTTAAAATTTTGTTTGTTTGAAAAGCATATAATTTGTTTCATACGAGAGCCTATATTTAATATTTTGTAGTGTCCGACCAAGTACTCGGCTTCTTTCTGACAGTCAGGCGGCATTAAGGGCTTTAATGTCCTATGAGGTGTCATCTGGTCTGGTCATGGAATGCATTCTGGCTCTTAACCGACTTGGCGGGCTCAACTCGCTTACCTTAGGGTGGGTTCCTGGTCACGAGGGGCATGAGGGCAACGAGAGGGCAGATTGTCTTGCTAATTGCGGGGCCCGAATGCCCTTTATTGGCCCTGAACCATTCTGTGGTATACCTTTGGGGTATGTTAGGGAGAAGCTCGGGTCGTGGAGGGAATCAAAATTCTCTCTCTATTGGGAAAACTCTCTTGGCCAACAACAAGCTAAGAGATTAATCTCTTTTTCCAGTGCAGGATCGAGGAGACTCTTGTCCCTCGGGAGGGGTGACTTGAGTACCCTGGTGTCTTACCTGACTGGACACTGCAATCTCAGATACCACCTGCGCAAAAGGGGTCTTTCGGACACGGATGAGTGTAGGTTTTGCGAACTGGTAGCTGAGACATCGGAGCATGTTCTTTGCGAATGTCCGAGGCTTTGTGAAAGGCGTGCCAAGTTTCTTGGGGATCGCTTTGTCTCCCCTTAGGACATTATGAAGATTTTGCCTTATAGAATTTTTGGCTTTATAGGTAGATTGAATCTTTAGGGTAACTTTAGGCAGCACAAAAGACCTAAGTTGGTCGCGGTGCATAGTGCCATATAATTTAATCTAAGTACTCGGCTTCGGCTTCGTAGTTCGGCCAAAAAGTGAAGTTCGGCATAGTTCGGTGTTTGGCCAAATTTTGGCCGAATTTATCCGAACTACCGAACTTTTTATGATTATTTATAAAAAGCACAAATAAATAACAACTGCGGTTATATTTACTTTTCAGAATTTACAAAAAAAAACTACATAAAAAATACAACGTTGAATATGATAGAATACAAAAAAAACACCGATATTTAAATATCAATGTGTGTGAAAAAATTTCAAAAAGCCAAAAGAGTTTAAAAAAAAATTTCCAGAAATATAGCTACAAGACTTATAAGCGAATAATCAAATTTAATGCGATATAATTAAATATAAAAAAAAAAAAAAATTCGAGTGGTAAGTAATCCTGAAAAGAGAATAACAGGTTCATCAATTTGGGATAGACATGATGCAGTACCAGACTTAGAAGTAGCAGAACCAAACGAAAATTTTATTGAAAAAGAAATTAAAATGTTTATTACGGAGCCTTAGGTCCCGAAATATAAATATATTTAAGTATTGGAATTCAAGTCCATTTACAAATATAAAAGCTGTAGCAATAAAATATTTATCAGCCCTACAAATTCTAGTGTAGCTAGCGAACAGCTTTTTAGCGCTGCCGGGCAGCTGTATTCTGATAGACGAAGCAATTCACATGGTGTGAATGCGGAAAAATTGCTTTTCTGTCATTGCAATATCAAACTTTTAATTTTAAATATTAAATATTAAAGTTTAAGTTTTTTTTTTCTATATCAACTTAAAAATCGATCAACTATTTTTCTTTGACTATAAAATATAGTACAATACAAATATTTTATTCTTTTTTTGTACTTAAAATAGTAAAACTATTTTCCAAATATGATTTTTTAAAAAAATATACCTATAAATTTGTATTTTGTTTATGTTTACTAACTTTTTGGTTTAAATTTATTGATCTAAAAAAACAATTTATAATTTTTTTTATTAAAACAAAAAGTTCAGCTTCGGCCGAACATTGATATAATGGCCGAAGTTCGGCTTCGGCCGAAAAAAATGAGTTCGGTCGGACACTAATATTTTGTATCTGTTAAATAAGTTTTGGATGGGCAAGTTACCATGGACGTTATACCCAGCTATGATAGCAATTTTGAAGCAAAAATGTTTTGAAATGTTTTTGTTTTTTTAATTTTCTTATATCTACAAACAAGTTTTTTTTTTTTTTTGAAATATTAAACAAATTTATGTATCAATTGAATAATTTTATTTTGATTTTTAAAGTGAGCTATCATATTAATTAAGATCCTTATATACTATTAACAAAACTCTTAAAATTTAATTCAACGATTTTTTTTCATAAAAGTGTCAATGATTTTGTCAGGTTCAACCTTTTCTCGATACACTGATGCAAGAGCTAGAGCACCAAGTCTAGCTTCACCCATAGAATTCCTTAAATATGTTTTCACTCTTTTTAGGGTGGAAAAACTTCTCTCCGCGGATGCAGTTGTAACAGGAATTACTATCAGTAAATGTAAAAACATGTAAACGTTTGGAAAAAGCTCCTTCTTCTAATCTTGAATAGCATCTAGCGGATTTGATGGTCTTTATGGTAGTGTTTGTATAGATCAATTTCAGTTAATATAACATTAGTTTGAAAAATTATAGTCTCAAAAAATATTATAAATTCATTTATTACATACTAACCAAAACAAAAATAAAATAAAAAATTGAAAATATTTCGGGGGGGGGGGGGGGGGGGGGGCTTTGGCCCCCAGGGCCCCCCCCCTGGGTACGCCACTGGTTATATTATATTAATAATATTTAAAATTAAAAACAGCTCAAATAATATTTAATTGGTGTTTTAGAATTTTAAATAATTTCTCGTAGATTTTAAGTTTTTAAAAATTTAATTGCATATTATATTTTCTATATTTAAAATCAAAAAATGACCTTAGAAGCCCACTTTAGATATTTCTAAAAATCTTAACAAATATTTATTAAAAAGGTCGATAATACTAATAATCAATAAAAATTTTATTTTATGGTTTTTAAATTTCACTATTTTTGCCAAAAAAGGAAAAATGTCTCTTCATAAAGTTAATGAAACTTTTTTGTGAAATGATGGTTTACGAAACATTTGTCATAACTTTTAATGAAACTCTTTATCATATTTATTAAGTTTCCATAATTGAAGACAAACGATTTAAAAAACAATTTCATCAATATGATGAAACTTTTTGCCCTGAGTGTATGTTTGTATGTATGTATGAATTGCTTGTAGTTTCAATTGAAATAATTTTGTATTTAAAAAAACTATTTTTGTAAAAAAGTTTATTGGAGTGTTGGACTTTTTTTTAAAGAAAAAAAAAATAAAATTAAAATTTAACTGCCAATATTTACTACTGGAAGTAAATATAGCTCAATAACTTCAAGAATGTCATAAGTCAAAAATGAGATTTTTGAGTAAATGATGCGGATTTATTATTTATATTATGCTTTATATTGTGTAGAAATTTAATATTGATATCATGTATACTTTTCGAGATAGAGTGAAATATATTTTACATTTTCTTTAAAGTGGGTGCAAAGAGAATATTCTTCATACAGAAACTGTGCTAATCACGGGTCTCTCGATAATTAGCGAATTCCCACACAACTCTCACTAAGAGAAAAATACATTAAAACCCCTATTTAAAATATAAAAAACGTGATCAAATAAATACAGAAAGGGTCGAGCCAAGTAGATATGGAATGAAAACTTTAAACTCGTTTTCCGCAAAATCGTGTTTTTTGAGTTATGTCAGTCTTGCAGTAAATGAGCGATATATTTACATAGATCCTTTTTTAAACTACCGATAAAAAAAGTTTATAAAATATATTTCTGCGTATGATTCTTCATTTGAAAACCAACTTTAAAGTCCTGTTACTGAATGACCAGTTAAAATTTAACAAACAGTTAATTTAAAAATTTATATGGGGAACAACATCAAATGTGCCAGTTAAAGTTCCAGTTAGTAGCTAACGGGATAGTCAGTAATCGGGCCTAAGTTTAACTTTATAAATAAACTTGATGGTAACAGAAAATATATTGTGAGTGTCCACACAGAGAAATAAAGTGCCAACCGAATTGAAAAGTGTATATTAATTTTAACAACTTATAATGCTTTCCGAAGAAAGCAACACATTAATTAATAGCAAGAATTACCTGAGTGCTGCTTCTCTTTAAAAAAAAAAAATATATATATATATTTAGGTTAGATTTCTGAATATTGTGGGAGTTGCAACTAAAATTCAGTTGAATTAACCGAACTTTGTTATGAAATCTAATGTAAAGTTGTGCCAACCGTCTGGAATTCGTAATAACCGAATTTGAGTCGTAGTAACCGAATTACCTAAATTTTTCTATGTGTGTAGTTTTTTACAGACTGTGTCACTTTTGTCCAATTTTCTGTCACTTTGTCACTTCTCCGAATATGAGATTTTGTTTTCATTAAAAGAATTGAAACTTCTTTCAATACAAATGAATTTTAAAAATGCACTAAAAACTGTACTAAGGAGTGAGACCGAATAAATTATCACCTATAATTTTTATTATGTTTAAAAGTGAACTTTTTTTGAAACGAGTTATGTTTTAAAAAGTCATCAGATTATATGTACAAAATATTACATAAATCTGATCATTAGTTGGTTTACAAATGGACTTTGCACAAAAGGGCAAAAAATTAATTGTCCAGAACCGATCAATTGTTTTCCAGATTTATCAATTGCATTTCAGAAATAATGAATTGGTTTTCAGATTTATGAATAGTATTTCAGAAAATGTTAATTGAATTTCATATTTATCAATAGTATTTAATAAATTATCAATTGATATTTATATTTATCAATTGAGTTTTAGAAATAATCAACGGATTTTCAAATTTAACAATTGTATTTCAGAAATTATTTTTTTAACTTTGAAATAATTTCTGAAATACAATTCATATTTTTTTTAAAACAAATAATAATTTTTTAAATGCAAGTGATAAATTCTAAAAATACAATTGTTAAATCTGAAATACAATAAAAAAAATTCAATGAATATTATCTGAAATACAATTGATAAAAAAAAGTTCAATTGATAGTTTCCGAAATTCAATCGATAATTTTCGAAATGCAATTAATAAATCAGAAATATAATTGATAATTTCTGAAATAAAACTATAACTTCTGCAAAACAATTGAAAATTGTATATTTATTTTCGAAATATCGGAAAATAGACCTAAAATCTAGTATTGAAAGAAACGTGTGGTACCTGGAATTCTAAAAAACGTTTTTTTTTTTGGTTATTAATCGTAGCTCTGTCAAAAGAAGAGTAGATTTTGACATTCTTTTTAATAATTTTAAAAGGTGGTTTACCATCTTTATGAAAATGTTCACCATAATCGATATGAAGCACACATTTTTGTATCTAAAGTGTGTTTTTTATACAGGTATATGACTTTAAGTTGGCAACACTTTTTTAACTGCCGGCCGTTTTGTCAGCTGTCAAGTGATTTATACTTAGTTTGGTTTGGCATTTCAACATGAATAGACTGACGCCTGAACAACGCTTCCAAATTGTGCAAATTTATTTTGAATATCATGGCTATGTTCGAAATACGGTCAATATAATCGTCCATCATAGCAATTAATTCGTTTAACTATGGGACGTTTTCGCACCACGTTTACTCTAAATGATAATATGCATCCACAGAGACGTCGTACAGTGCGTACAGAAGAAGTCGTTGCTGCTGTAGAGCGTAGCGTAGAGAAAGACCCCAATCAGTCTATCGGCCATAGTGCACAGGAATTGGATATGTGTCCATCTACACGGAATGATTTTGGCTTACGTGCTTATAAAAAATCCAACTCGTGCAACAATTGAAGCCACACGATCACCTAGCAAAGAGTAGATTCGGTGAATAGACCCAAAACAAGATTACCGCTGACCTCGATTTTCATAAGCGAATTTTGTTTAGCGATGAAGCTCCGCAATAAGACGCTGCTGGACTATTTTTTGTGTGGATATGTGAAGTCGCTAGTCTACGCCGATAAGCCCGAAACGATTGACCATTTTGAGGACAATTCGCCGCGTTATTGCCAATATACGGCCACAAATGTTGGAAAAAGTCATCGAAAATTGGACCTCCAGATTAGACTATGTCCGGGCCAGCCGAACGTAGTCTAATCTGGAGGTCCAATTTTCGATGATTTTGTCTTATTTAAATTATAATGCCAGAAGATTATCTTTCGAATAAAGTAAATTTCTTGTCAATTTAAAAAATTCATCTTTGTTTGATTCCATTTCAAAGTTATATATCTCTATAAAAAACACCCTTTATGACAAATATTTATTTAAAACTCTAAAAATTAGTTTTGACCGCACTGGTATAGAGCAACAATACAACAACAATAAACAAATGTGTTGTATACACTAGCCCAGAATCATGGGAATGTGGCGAAAAACTATGAATGTAGTGTTTAAAGAAAGAATTTATCTGATGCAAGAGATACTGTATTGGCAAATGATTAACCTTCACATCCTTTGTGTTAATGTAAAAGCCCAGGACATGTTTTCAGCGCAGTGACAACCAATGTGTTTCAGCACCTTAATGATGAGCTTTTTTCTCTCTTATCATATACATTTTTCTTTAAGAGATACCTACGATAACTTAATAACAGTGCAGGTGCTCAAACGTCCTTTTTTATAAAAAAAATTTTGTAGTCTCAATGATCAGAAATACATATTTTCACAAGAAAAACATTTCGAGAAAAAACATAAACTCAGTATAAGATATGAACATATATCGTAATATATTGCCAACATATAAGCATATATAATGATATAAAGTGGTATATGATTAATTTTTTTTTTTTTTTTTTTTTTTTTTTATTAATTAATAATCATATAATTACAAATTATATACTATTACCCTAACAGAGCACTAGCTACTATGGCTTTCGGCGCGTTGTAGCGAAAACAGACCAGTGCCTCTGGTAGGAATCGAACCCACGACCCCCGCACTGATAAGCAAGCACGCTACCAACTAGCCTACCGGGGAGCACATATGATTAATTATTTTCTTGAATAGTGAATATTTACCATTCTTACCTTCCTATTAGGATTTCCCAAGTTGTTGTTCTACCAAAATGTAATTCTTTTTAAAAACGTATCGTAGTCTACAGGTAATTTCTTTTCAAACGATACCAGATACTTAGTTCCTATGATTATAACTCCTTAACAGGAAATCTTTAAAGGTATCACTTATTTGGTATTTACATTGCACGGCCCACCAGTGGACCGCACAGTACATGGAGTAGATAATTCATTGATTAGTCGTATGTGGCATTTTAAACAAGTTATAATCCCTGGCATGATAAAACTTCTACTGATGCTCTATCGGAATATTGACACAATTTGTATATAGGTTATTGGTGTTTGGAGAGATTGAGATTGTTTTGCCAAACAAACGGGAAACTAGCCCATAGTGTGCACAAATAACTAGACGAGGAAACAGAATAAAAGCTACCTTATCATGCATGCTACACGCTTAACTCTTATTGATAGATTTACCCACTCACACCTGCAACCAAATTTTAAAGGTATGTTACCACGGCAGAACATTAATACACATACAATCAAATACAACACATCCTTTCTTTGAAATATCTATGTTCATAATTTGTATGCATGCCTTAACTCCTTCCACCGATTTTTGTTGCTGTTTCTGTATTCTTATATAGCAGCATTTTGATTTTTTTTTTTGTACTTTTTTTCTAGATATTTAGTATGCCGCGTTGTATTCGTCCTTGGCGTGGTAGTATTTGTTAGATATTTTAGCGTTAGTAGTAGTTGTTTGTCTTGTCTGGCTGACTTTTTGCTTGGCTGTAAAAGTAGAAAAATGGAAAAAAAAACACCAGCAGCAGAAGTTTTATATTTTTTGAATAATTCATATCGAGTCACAGGACATTCAAAACATGCGCTGCATACAGAATATCAAAAATGAAATCCTTTAACATATGGATAGATGTTTGAATGAATCGTTTATATGTGAGAGTATGACAAAAATATAAAGAGAATATGGCACATACACTATTATGCGTATGCTCAAACTTATCTATTGTAGTTGTTGTGTTGGAGAATTTTATTTTCACTGCATTGAGCTACCGGTTCTTTTAGACTTGCGTTAGTTTTCTGGTAAGAGTTACCATGTTTATGCATATTTTTTTTAGCGAATTCATTTAGTTACGACAGCCCGAACATCGAAGTTTATATGATCATACATGTACTCATATACGCTTTCATGATCAAATAGACTTAAAAAAATAAGTTAGTAGAAAAGTTAGTAAAATGTCTTGTAAATCAAGTCTACTATTTTTTTGGCTAAAATTATGTTTTCAGCTAAAATTTAGGTTATACTTAACTGTTTTGAACTAATGTTTTACTAATATTTTACTAATGTTTTACTACTTTATTTTGCTAAAAAAAATTGTGCTGCTAAGCACATTAATAGTGTGGACGACAATCAGATTAAAAGATATAAGCAGAATAGAGTAGATGTCGCGGCATGTCAAGATGTAGTACAGACAAGGAAAATGATACTAAAAAGACATATAAAAAAAAATCAATCATGGAAGATTTATGTATCTGTTTTTTATACATATAACAAAATTATGGATTAAAAAAACTTAAATCTTGTGTTGTCACCGGCTTGTGGAAATAATTTTCTTTAATTAAATTAAAGACAAAATAAAGTATTTAAATTAAATAAACATCAAATGTATATTTGTAAACTAAATGTTTATAGTGATTGTTAATGTAGGGTGGTCAAATTGTAAACAAATATACGTCCAAGTAGACAGACTGAAGCGAAAGACTAGGACACATATCTTAGGTAATTGTATGTGTTTCCTTTTTCTTACTAAAAAAAGGGTTTTATATGACATATTTTGTTATTTTCTCGTTTCGTTTTTAGAATTATCTACGGCATTTGTGTTCCTTTAAAAGAAGACATCATTTAGACAACCATTGAAGTAAATAATTGAAAGATAATTTTGTTTATGTTATATATAATTATTTGTATATATTTTCAGATATGAATGAATTTAAAAAATAATTTTTAACTATATGATTAATTCTTAATTTTATTTATTTTTAATTATTATCACACATCACAAAACACTTAATAATGTAATTATTAGTAATACTTAAACAGTTTGTAATTTATTTTTATAATATTGCACAGCAACCACCACTGGTATAAACTACAGCTTGAGGACGAGGTGGAGGTACACCATATGCTACGGCTTGAGGTTGAGCGCCAATAACAACTGCAGGCGGGGGCGGAGGGGCCATACCACCCACAACAACTACTCCGCCTACAATAGGTGGTGGTCTAGCGCCTACATTAATATTAACATCAACATTAGGTCTTGGCCTAGGTGGTGGTGGACCCCAACCGGGTCCAGGTGGTCTACCATAAGGTGGAGGAGGGCCGCCACCATAGCCAACACGACCAGGAGGAGGAGGCATTATATTTATTATATTTGTATTCACTTAAATTTATTTTTCCCAGTAGAAAAAAAAAAACTTCTTTCTACTTTAACTGAACTTTTAAAACTAATTAATGAGTTTGCATATAAAACTAAAACATTTGACCATTAACATTTTTTTTTATAGATAAGAGACTACAGACAAAAAATCTTTTTTTTTTTAATTACAAATCAATAAGTTGGTAATTATGTATGACTGATAAGAAAATTTACTAAAATTTCTTTTTCGATTTTGTTGTGTTTGCTATCTTATCAATTAAGCGCCGGTTTAACAAAGTAGGGTACTTTCCTCACTACGTTTTGTATGTATACTGCTATCTTTGGATTAAGTGTTTTAGTATATAAGGAGTGAGATCGAAAAAAACCCCAACACACATTTCTTCTTACAACTGCTGTTGTGCACTACACTGAACTTTTTTCTGGTCAAGTTACCTTTAAGAAGGTTGTCAGATTATGTGTGCAAAATATTAAAGCGATCGGCACATTATTTCGCTTACAAATGAAATCTGAACAAAAAGTGAGTAAAATATAGGAGCAGACCATTTCCAAAATAAAAGTGACAGTATTGGGAACTTGTTTTGTAGTGTTCATCAATAATTTAAAAATAATCTTAATATCATTTGATTGCTCTGAGTTCTGGAAAATTAAGCATATTTTTTTGTACGAAATTTAAGTTTTTTTTTTTTTTTGTAAAAATACGACTTTTTTGCCTTCACTTTTTGTTCAAAGTGCATTTGTAAACAAACTAATGATCCAATTTCACTAATATTTTGTTCACATAATCTGACGATTTTTCAAAAGATAACTTGGTTCAAAAAAAGTTCACTTCTAAACATAAGAAAGTTTTAAATGATCACTCCTTAGTGTTTAAAAAATGTTTGTACTTACATGGGATTCATTTTCTCTAACAATTTTTGTTCGAATACGATCTTTTTCTGTTACATGTGTTGGCTGTGGTGTTATTTTATTTTGTCGTTCACGTTCTATACTCGCTGATAATTCATAATTCACTTCCACATGATTATGTTCCATTTCCAAATGGGTTTGTGTCTCTACTGTTTCTTAATTCATATTCTTTGAGCTGGAAAATAAATTAAACGACAGAAGTTATTTTAATAGAAAATTAAAGTTTTAGAGATGGTAATAAATATGCCACTGAATTTATAAAATGAGAAGAATAGTATTATAAAATTTTAAAAAATTCGAAAAAAATTATGTTAGCTCTTTAAAACTAGTTTACTTTTAATTCTGTGTTATTACCCTATGGGGAATGAGGAGTCAATTGACCTTAAAGTAACTGGTTAAAGAAGGACTTATCACAGGACTGGTACAATTTAATACTGAAGTGAGTTAAGTTAACTGTCCTAAAATTACCAATCCCTTGACTGGTAAGTGGAGGACATACCACTTAACCAGAATTCTTATTAACAAGAAAAAGCCAGTTGGCCAGAATTTTACCCATTGGAAGCTGTTTAGTTTTCGTTTATTTCTATGACCATCTTTATGCCCATCTTTGGTTAGTCCTGTGGCATGCCACTATGTAGTTTAAAGCAGGACAAATGACCCCCTCCTATGACAAGCCCATGTTAAAGTTGCCAGTTGTTTACATAGGGTAGGGTTTCGCAGAGGACCGGACTCTGGCACGAAGGGACCGATACTGTGGCACACGCAGGACCGGTCCCATTCCCCATAGGGAGGAGTCAATTGTCCTAAAAGTGACTGGTTAAAGAAGGAGTTATCACAGGACTGGTATAATTTAATACTGAAGTGGGTTAAGCAGTGTCAATTGTCCTAAAATTACCAATCCTGTGGCTGGTAAAGGGAGGACATACCACACTCAGGGAACTTCTGCTTTAAAAATATGCAGTTGTTTGGGTTGTAATACAGTTTCTTTATTTTTAGTTGAAATGTCAGTCATTTGTAGAACAAATTAAAATATTTACTAACCTCGTAGTTCATTTAAAAAAACAACCCACATCAAATGACTGTTTTATGATTTTACATTCATTTTTACAGTTGTTTTTTGTTATTTAAAAAATAAAAAAAAATAAATGTTTGTTTAGTTTTTACTACCATGTGGTTCATTTTTACTACAATTGTTAGTCATTTTTTGAACATTAAAAAACAAATGACAATGTTAGTTGAATTTACTGTAATGTAAGTCGTCCATTCTTTAAGTGAAATTTCATTTGTTTTCAACTATAATTGCAGTGGTCTTTACCTACATAGTATTCTAAGTGCACTTAACCAGAATGCTTATTAACAAGAAAAAGCCAGTTGGCCAGAATTTTACAAATTGGAAGCTGTTTAGTTTTCGTTTATTTTATACGACATGGCCCTTTTGCGACTGTCTTGTGGTATGCCCATCTTTGGTTAGTCCTGTGGCAAGCCACCATGTGGTTTAAATGACAAGCCAATGTTAAGGTTGCCAGTTGTTTACATAGGGTAGGGTTTATCAGAGGAAAGGTCTCTGACACGAAGGGACCGATACTGTGGCACACGCAGAACCTAAAGTGGAAATATTAGCAAATCTTCAACTTAGACGGCTGAAAATATTTTAAATTTTTGAATTTATATAATTTTGTGAACTAATCTTTATTCAAAAGTATATGAAATTTTTTTTTGTTAAATTTGTTGGAAAAATATCGTGGTTTTGACAATTTTGAAAAATTATCAGATGGCCACCCTGACATTATGAATTTTGTAAGTGTAGTAGTATTTTAATAAAAACAAGCCAATTTTTATATGAAGTGAAAACGGAATAAATTGTTGATTATTTTGGGCTTTGTGTATTATACAAATTCATGGTCCGATCGGTAAATTTTCAAAATGTTATAGGCCACTCAATTATCTTTATGCAGTAAAAAAAAATATATAGCCGTTAAAGGTACATCGGATTAGTTGTTCAATATCCCTATTCGAAAAATTTCACATTTTGGAAGGACCCTCCTCATGGAAAATATAATTTTACGCAATTTCAGCACTCTTAAGGCAAATCTGACAAAAATTTAGAAAACGCCCGGCTATTTGCGAGATATTTAAACTTTTTTATTTTCATTGAACAGCCTGTTATTTAGCACTTTTCTCTTAATACCGTAAAATTAAACTTAAAATGCTAAAAACTTTTTGCAGTTTTAAAATCTACGACAGAAAAGCTTACATTTAAGTATAATAATTTATATTAATATTAAAAAATGTTTTCAGGATTCTGTAAGGAATTTGAAATTTCTCATTTTGTTAAAAATTGAATTAAATTAGCTACAAATTTGAATTTGTTTTGCAAGTATTTCAAAAAATATTCAACGGTTTTGCGCCCATTAAAGTCCATTAGCTGGTTTTCTAAATGAAGGCATCTTTGAAAGGAAGTCTTAGATAATTCTAATAACGAAACGAAAAGTAACAAGAAATTACATAAACAACCCATTTTACACTAAAAAAGAGGAAATATAAAAAATTACCTAAAGGTGCGTTCAGATTAGTCAAATATTTGACAAAAAACATGAGATATTTCTTTGCCGTAATCTGAACACAAAATATTTTTGTGTGTCAAACAGCAAATCAGCTGATTTTGGTCAAACAAAATTATTTGCATTCAAAGAAATATTTGACAAACTTAAACATAGTGTGAACACTAGCTATCAAATATTTTCTTCTGATTTGAGTAAATATTTATTTGATCTTACAAAAAAAATGTAAGAACAAACAATGGCAAATAACAGGTGGTAAAATCGTCAATTATAAATTTTTTTAATAAATTTATTAAAAAAAAAGCTTTATAAAAAAACTGAAATGTAAATATATATTAAAAAATGTAATCACTCAGATAATAGATTGGAACATTGGTCCAAAATGAAACGATATAGAATGAAACGGGGAACGATTGGAATCGGAGCACTGTACACAATTGTGTTGTCGTACGTGAAAATAAAAATTAATTCATTCCGATAACAGAATGGAACATTGGTCCAAAATTGAACGATATGGAATGAAGGAATGATTGGAATCGGAACACTGTACACATTTGTGTTGTCGGCATGGTGCTATTTGTTAAAGTTTGAAAAAATTTTGTCCATTTTGCGATATCATACTTAGTTTTCGAGATACAAACCATTTTACAAAATGGCGATATTTTAAAATGTGCAGTATCTCCAAAACTAAGCGAGATAGACCAAAACGGACAAAATTTTTGCTCTTATGGAGTATTAATATACCCTTCTAACATAAATAGGGAGAGATCCTAGTGATGAATTTTTTAAAAACAGTTAGTTTTTCCATTAAATAAATCTATGTTTTTTTACACTTTGATTAAACAAATATTTAATACAAATATTTGTTTCAATCTGAACGCTCGACAAATATTTTTTCGTTTATTTTATTTGACACTATTTGAGAGCTGTTTGAACAAACAAAAACCATCAAATATTTGATCATAGTTTGAACATAAAATAAAATAATTTTTAATTTGACACAATTGGAAGCAAATATGTAAACAAATATGTTGTTCAAATATTTGATTAATGTGAACGTACCTTAAGATGTGATTGACTTTCGGTTTAGTCTGTCTACCTTATACGTATATTTATTTGCATATTTGTTTGCAATTTCAAATTGCCAATATAACCACACTACATACATTAATAATCATTATAAACATTTAATCTTTATTAAATTGAAACACTTTATTTTGTCTTTAATTTAATTAATAGACAATTTTTTTACAAGTTGTTTTAATCCACAATTTTATTTTATGTATGAAAAACAGATACAAAAATATTCCATGGTTGAGTTTTTATATGCCTGTTAAGAGTTGTACTTTTTAGAATTATTTTTCTCTTATATACTGTATTCTTCTGCGTATATTTTTCAATCTGGTTGTCGTCCACACTAAGTTAATGTGCTTATCAGCTCAATTTTTTTAGCAAAATAAATTAGTAAAATATTAGTAGAACATTAGTTCAACACAGTTAAGTGCTGAATAAGTATAACTAAAATTTTAGCTGAAAACATTCATTTTCGCAAAAAAAAATTGCTGACAAATGGTATACTTGATTTCCAAGACGTTTTATTAACTTTACTACTAACTTGTTTTTTTTTCAGTGTACAATATTAATTAAAAACTGCTACTGAATACTACATATAATTTATTTTCGTATTTTTATTTGAAATTAAGCAACATAAATGAGAGAAATGAGTATTTTTTTACTGGTCTGGAATTAAATAAAACTCGTATGGTAATATCGGAAGCAATGCTGAACATCATTTTCGAAATGATATCATACAGATACATACACTCATAATAATCCATGCATAAGAATACGAAATTATTGTCAAAACTACAAAAAATTTCGTAAAATGTACAAATTTTCGTTTATTTTACAAAAAATTTGGTTATTTTGACATTTTTTTTGTAATTTTACGCATGGATTATTATCAGTGTATGTACCATGGAAGCTGTATTATGCGTTTGGTAAATACGTTAAGTTAAGTAGAGTATGCTAAATTCGATCAATGCTGCTAGCCATTTTTAAAAGTTAGCGCCTGTTTGTTGATTTTAAACAGTAATAAAAACGAAATTTTTTTTAAATTTTTTTAAAATTTGAAGTAATTTATTAAATTTAAATTATTTTAACTTTATTAAACATTACATTATATGGGAAATTTTCTTCCCCAAAATAATATTTTTCAATACAAAAATGTAAAAAAGATTAAAAAATTAATTAACAATACTCTAAGTTCCCTCCCCAAAACCTTTTCCTGGATCCGCGCCTAATGTAGGAGACTTAACAATCTTAACCAAATTATTACTGGCAACCCTTTAACTTTCCTAGCTTTTGCGCACTACATTGAACAAAAAACTCTCTGAGTATTACTTAAGAAATCTATGAAAAATGGCTCCAAAAGTTGCAAACATACTACCGTCATGTTTAAAAAAAAAAAAATGTATCAACACATATGCGTGCATAGATTACAAAATGAGTGTCCTGTTTTTTTTTTTGTATATCTGTGCAAAAAAGGATATAAAAAACACACCGAAGCGACCTCGTTACAAACACTACCAGAACAACGTCAAAACAAATAGTTAACCTTGTATGAATTTTGTTTTTTTTTTTTTTTTCATTCTACTATTGTGAGTCGAAAGCCAACTAGGCAAAACCTAAAATATACATGCCACATATACAAACAGAACAGAGCCACTCACACGCTTATTTGGTATGCAAACAGTGAAATAATACAAAATATACAAACACATGCAATACAACTTGCAACCACTACATTTACAACTCATCCTTTACAAAACCCACAATAAAAGAATTTAGCAGGAGCATAAAATATGAGGAGTATTTTATTAATAATGAAATGCATTTGAAGAATATTATAGAAAAAAAAACAACAATGAAAAAAGGATAATGAACCCAGATAGAAATCAACAGATATATTTGAATTCTACACATCCTTCATAAATGTTTATTTAACATGATGTTCTATCTTCAATAGGAAAATATAAATAAAATAAAGGTGTTAGAGGTTAATGACACTTGTCTTCTGTAGTAAAAAGTTAGAAAGCAGCACATCTTAAAAATCCTTCACAAACCAGGGAAGGTTTGTTATACAACAAGCACCATATTAGAGCCTGTAAATGCCGTGAGAAAGGATAATATTAAGGATTCCAAATTAAACGTCTGTAGTTGCATTAAACAAACAACATACACCTGCTTTTTCGACACCGTATTGTTTTTATTCACTGTTAGATGATACTATCGTCAAAGATGACGGCGGTAATGATAATGCAAGTGTAGTTTTCAAAATGTTTAAAATGATGTGATGTCAAAAACATTTATAGTGATATTATCAGCATTTGTGAAAGAGTTTTTGTATCGCAACGCAGTTTTTTTCATTATTTTGCAATTTTATAAAGAGTTGCAATATTCCACTTTGTTTATTTGATGAGAACAAGGATTTTCCTAAACGAATCCTTTGTTTAGCTCAAAATGACATTTACCGTTTGTTTTTCGTCACAAAAAGAATTCGATGTAATGTTATAGTAATCAAACTTTAACTGTTATTTTTTGTATGGTAACAAGTATGAGAAAATATTAAAATTCCCATAATATTTAGCTCTAGGAGAAATTATAGAATTTGAATATGTTTTCTGTAACGATATAATCGATGGGAAAGTATCAGCACTCAAAAAATTACCATTTGAAATTTGAAGAAGGATGATGTAAATACAAATGTTCATTGTTATCAGAAGAATTGTTCTCTTACCAAAAATGATTTAATTTTTGTATTAAAAATACAAAAATTGTTTTGCTGACTTTCTATATTTCATGTATTTAGTTAGAATATTGTTCTAACTCAAGTCCAAAAATGAAATATGTCAAATAAGATTTTATTTGTTACTTTTCAAAAAGTTTTATAGATGACATGATAGACAATACAATTGTTTCATTGGCATCACCCAAATCTTCAGTTGTCTGCAATAGAAAAAGATAATTGGCTTAACTCAACTATTACTAGACTTAGAATACTATGTAGGTAAAGACCACTGCAAATGTAGTTAAAAACAAATGAAATTTCAAAGAAAGGACGACTTACATTTCAGTAAATTCAACTAACATTGTCGTTTGGTTTTTATTGTTCAAAGAATGAAAAACAATTGTAGTTAAAATTAACCACATATGTTAGTAAAAAATAAAGAAACATTTATTTTTTTTTTTGTTAGAAAGTGTTTTGGTTGCAAAAGATAATGACAATCGTAATTAATTTGTATATTAATTACTGTAGAATATTACTTTAGTTAGTCTCTTTACAGGAAGATATAATAACAAACTATTGTAAAAAATTAATGTAAAATAATAAAACAGTCATTTGATGTGGTTTGTTTTTTTAAATGAACTACAAGGTTAGTAAA
The DNA here is from genome assembly GCA_021234595.1 of Delia radicum. Classification (NCBI taxonomy): domain Eukaryota; kingdom Metazoa; phylum Arthropoda; class Insecta; order Diptera; family Anthomyiidae; genus Delia; species Delia radicum. The sequence continues at coordinate 14,871,347 of CM037853.1, read as the reverse complement.
AAATTTAATTTGTTCAACAAATGGCTGACATTTATATTAAAAATAAAGAAACTGTATTACAACCCAAGCAACTACATATTTTTAAAGCAGCAGTTCTCTGAGTGTATTATTACTGTTATTTTTTATAATAAAAATATAATTTTAAAGTACGAAACGGAAAATCTAACTGTAAAAATAATAATTTTTAACAATTATTTCAAAATTTTTGTATACTGAGAGAATTATCTGCATGATAACAATGCATTAAATCTAACAAAAAAAAAAAAAAAAAACTACAAAAATTTTCATTTTCTTTACTAAAAATGTCATACTTTCAATGAAAAAATGTTATTAAAATCAGTTTCATAACAATTATGAAGCTTTTTATAAACAATTAGTGTTTTCTATTTGTCATATTAACATTTTACTTGTGATCTCAAACCAGACAATTCAAAATGAAATGCAATTTTATAAGATCAACAATAAATACAACGTAAAATCTAGTAGGAAAAAAAAATCACCTACAATATGTTGTGTGTAAATATTAGTATACATGCCGGATTCCCAATTCGTTCACAGTAATGGTAACATCTCCGATTTTCTTTAGTTGGTTGATATGTGTATATATCTGATCAAACCTTGAGTTTCTTGTGGGTGGTGGATAAGTATGAGGCTAAAGATGACTTAGTCGCTTAGGCCGAAAGTGCGGCACTCCCTCACCACTGATCCCCATAAAAATTTTTTTCATCTCCTCTTTCATTTATTAACAATTAATGTTTTCTATTTGTAATTGTAACATTTTAATTATGATCTCAAACCTGATAATTCAAAATGAAATGCATTTTCATGAAGTTTAAGAAATAATTTACTTTGTGAAGAAAACTTCATTATTTTAGTGAAACATTTCATAAAATCTCATCCAAGGAATTCTATCTGTGCAGTAAAAACTTTTTACGACATTTGTTAGTTATTTTCATAGTTACTTATTTGCGTTATTTGGTGCCTTTTAAAATGCATATTTTTTAAGCAAATAAATCGTAGAACCATTCCAGAGGGCCCATGGAAGAATATATGACTTTTTCAACTTAACTTCTTCCGATCTGCATGAAGTAATTAGCATGACAAAAGAGTAGTTTTTTTTCCAAATTCGTTGTCTTAAAGTTGGTATTTTTTAAAAATTTATAAAAAATACATATTGTTCAAATGCTCATATAATAAAAATATCTCATTTCAAAGCATAATTATTTCTCTCAGAGATATGTGTAGCTTTGATATATGGGGAACTTCAAAAATGTTTGACACTTTGAGGTAAAATATTTTCAAAAATAAGCTTTCTTGTATATGTTAGCCGATGTTAAAGCATGCACAATGCATTCGCATTAATCATTTATCTTCAACGGCGCAAAAAATTGTGGCGGTTTTAAGATTTAAGCAAATTAAAAATATTAAAATTGTAGTTTTTGTTTAGATTAAATAAAAGCTGCAACAATTTATCAATTTGCATTTATAACATTTCAAGATATATATTACACCACCAATAAATATAAAAACACACCCAAAAACGCTTTTGGTCACATATTACAACTTAAAAGAAAAACCACGATTACTTTGGAAAGCACGCATTTTTTTCAGTTTAATGATATTAAATGGAATATAACTCCTATATATGGGCAGGTGCTTCAAAGTCTATTTTGTGGCATTTAGACCGTGTGCAACTGAGTGCGTTGATGCTTATCAGCAACAGTAGGGTTTCAAACTCTATTGACTCGTTGGAGCATCGTCGGAATGTGGGTTGTGTGACTTTGTTAATGGGAAGTGTTCTGGTGAGATAAGTCGACACAAGGGACCGGGTTTCTATTCATACTACCCGCTTGACAAGTAGATCTCATCCGTTTGTTGTTTATATCGCGGCAAATCGCACAACGCATTACAAAGAAAATAAGTGGAATCGTCTCCCTGCGGATGTCTTCCCTGCAACTTACAATGTAGAAAAATTAAAGTCAAATGTCCACAAACTCTACTCCATCTTTCCTCCCCCCCACAACATATTTGTCTGATATCACCACAATACAATGCATTAGTAGGGGGCATCCCCTGGTTCAACGTAAAAAAAATGTATTTAGCTTTTATTTGATGTACGTGTTGGCGGAATATATACAGCGCTTTAGTTCATAGTCAGAAACTGCCAGTGGTACAACAAATTAAGCACTGGTATACCAACGGCTTACCGAGGATTTATAAATTGACTATTGGCACAACACTTGTTTAATACGCTTCCAAAAAGCGTTCTGCCAGTATTTATTTTACAATAACTTCACTGGTCTACACTCAAAAAAAAAAGTTTGTAAAGTCAGCAAAAAATTTTGCTGAGTCAGCAAAATTTTAGTCAGGAGGATGCTTGCAAAAAAGTTGTTAATGTCAGCAAAATCTTTTGCTGAAAATCAGCGAGCTGATTTTTAGCAACAAAATTTGTAGATTCAGCAAAAGTTTTGCTAACACTTAGTAGATTAGAAATACAAAAGCCTTGCTAAAAATTAATAAATTTTTTGCTAAGTTTTAGTAGACTGAAAAAAACGCAAACAATTTGTAGAAAAATTGTAATTTAGTTAATTTATTTGCTGAAAATCATAAAACATATTTTTGTGATTCTTTTAAAAATAATTTACTATAATAACGAAATATAAAAATTTTCATTTTTCCACATTGATGACATGAGTTTATTTAATATCTGAAAATATATAGAAATAAATATATATAACATAACAAAAATTGTCTTTCAATTACTTACATCAATGGTTGTCTAAATGATGCTATCGTTTAAATGATGCTATCGCAACTGCCGAAGATAATTATAGAAACGAAATGAAAAAATAAACAAAATGAAAAAATAAACAAAAACAAACGAAACGAAAAAAACAACCCTTTTTGCAATAAGAAAAAGGAACCATAAAAAAATCTACCTGTCTTTGTCTTTCACTTTACTCTGTCTACATTTCTGTATATGTTTGTTTGCAATTTGACCACACATATAAACATTTAGTTTAAATAAATAAATATTTTATTTTGTCTTTTATTTAATTAATAGACAATTATTTTCACAAGCCGGTGACAACGCAAAATTTAAGTTACTTTAATCCTCAATTTTGTTTTTTGTATAAAAAACAGATACAAAAGTCTTCCATGGTTGATTTTTTATATGTCTTATTAGAGTTGTACTTTTTAGTATCATTTTCCTCTTCTCTACTACATCTTGACATGCAGCGACATCTACTTCATTCTGCGTATATCTTTCAATCTGGTTGCCGTCCACACTATTAATGTGCTTATCAACACCATTTTTTTTTAGCAAAATTAATTAGTAAAACATTAGTATATTAGTAAAGCATTAGTATAAAACAGTTAAGTGCTGAATTAGTATGACAAAAATTTTAGCTGAAAACACGATTTTAGCAAAAAAGTTTGCTAAAAAATAGTATACCTGATTTACAAGACGTTTTACTAACTTTTCTACTAACTTATTTTTTTGAGTGTACAGAAAAAATCATTGGCAAAGAATTGCCAACTCGGGAAAAAAGTGTTTTCCCAGTGCTATCCAGTCAAAAATTACCAACGGCTCAAAAGTCTAATCACTGGTAAAGCATTTAGTTTATATAAATTATGATTATGATGCTTTGTTTAAACAAGTGGGAAGGTTTCGAGTTCGAACCCGGTTTTAGGGAAACATTTTTTGTGATTTTTTTTATACTTTTTAATGTTTTTTTCAAATAAAAATATTTTTTTATTATGGTTCTAGGGTTACCTTATACTTTATTAAAGAATACAATTTTTGACATTTTTATAGCACTTTTTTGAAAAATTATTAATTTATAAAAGAAGATTTCGTTAAGGACATATGGAAATTTGTTGTACAGTAAGTACTTTTTATGTAAAATTATGAGATCGGAAATTTCCGATATTGTATAAACCTTAATATTTAATTTTATTTTTAACCATAATTTTAATCATAATTTGAGCGAGCGTTTATTTTTTATTTTTGCTATTGGGAAGACTTAAAAAAAATAATTGAACCAAAACGATAATATTCCACAGCTTGGGGAAATTTGATTATTGTAAAACGAATTTCAGATTTTTTACCACAATTATATAAAAAAAGAAAGATCAAAACTTTTTTAAACGGGGTAAAGTGTTTGTAACCTTCATATAATGACAATCGTAATTAATTTTATTATAATCATTTACTGAAGAATTTTTCCAGTTAGACACACAGAGAAAAATTTAGCTATTTGCCAACTGAAACGACTAAAATGTGGTTATTACTAATGTCAGCCGGTTTGCACAACTTAACATTAGTTTTCACAGCAAACTTCGATTAATTCAACTTAATTTTAGTTGCAACACCCAAAATATTCAGAAATCGTTGTACTAACTGAATTAAGAAGTTGTTACTTTTAAAATACACTTTTCAATTCGGTTGGCGCAGCCATACATCAGGCTTTGACTCGTAGCACCAGCTCTAAGTGAGTTGCGCCATGGTCGACACAGCGATGAGTATGGCTAAGGGGAGTTTTGTCAATCACAGCATTCACAATGTATTGTTTTAATCAGAAGAAACAGAATTAACTTTTTTAAACTTTTTTTAATCATTGCGAAAGGCGATAAAAAATTTTAACATTTTTGGATTGAAGCACATATTTTAATAGCGAAAATAAATATTTAAACCTCTGATGACTTCTTTAAGCGAATTTTAAATCAAAATAAAATAAAATGCGATATTAAAAAACACTCAAGAAAATTTCGAGTGCAACCGAAAATTAGCTTGCGTCTGACACCCGTGTCATAGTTTTGCAAGCCCCGTACTAGAACATGTCAGCGGACTGTGTTTTTTTTAAATTTTTCAGGTTCTGGTTTAGTTCGATGCCATGTCACTAGGGGTAAATTTCCTCGTCCGATATTAACGCCATATACAGCACCAGATCGCTTTATTATAAAGGAACCTGTCACTGTTTCTATCAAAAATACGTACTCTTGCTCATCAGATGGTTAATATTGACCATTTAAAATATTTGTTGTGACCTTTTTGTTGTTATTTCTTTAAATGATCATGATGATGATGATTTTGGTTGTTGTTATTGCTTTTTGGGAATATTGAATCTTTTATTATATTGTTTTTTTTTTTTATTTATTCGATAATTTATGACATTTTCTGTGTTTTATCATTTCTTTGTGGGTCTTTTGAACTAAATTGTTACTGTGTAAAAGATGTAGATAGATGTTGTTGTATTTAAAACATCTAGAAGAAACATTAAAAAAAAAAAGTCATCGTAGCTAAACTAATTTTAAAAAACAGGTGCGTAGAGTGAACAATGGGAAATTTTAAAAATTTGTATACTTAAAAAATTTTTTTTTATATAATAGAGCAAGTTTGAGTTGAAGATTTTTTTAAAAAAAATAAATAATGGCTAGGGCATTGAACAAATTTTTAAGAAAAATATAGGTTTTAGTTATACACTGCGTTACATAACTGTAATTACAAATGATTTTTGCTATTTTTTCTTACAAACAATTTTTTAAAACTTCTAACTGTTTCTAAAATCTCAACATTTAAAGATCTCATCAGAACCCAAAGTTTTAAAAAACTAGAGCCTCCATAATAGGCAGATCTTTAACAAAAAACCTATTAATCATCTATGTTTCTCCATTCTTGCCTTCCTAGTAATCAAATACCTAACAAATGCAACATGTTCCTAAATATATGCAACATGTTGATAAAAAATAGTTGCTTAAAATACTCACATTTATTTAGCTTATATTTTGTTATTTTCTATTAAAATTGAATGAATTTTAATTTTATCTCGCTTATTTTATCGTTAAAATTTTAAATAAATTAACATTACACAGAAAAAACTAAAAACGGGTTTCAATTAAAAAATTTATTGAATCAATTAATATTTTAATTGATTTTGCAACTATCACGGCAATGATACTATCAATTGAACCTTTTATTAAAATGAAGAAGGAAAAAAAAAGTTATAAATAACTTCTCCCGAAAAACATATGATACTCACAAAAAAAGTGTGTGATCTATACGTTGGTATGTGTGTTTTTTGCAATGCTGGTTCTGTTTGTGTGTGTGCTTGTTTTGTTTGTTAACTTCAAATGTATTTGGTATTTTATACTGAAAATTTTCTATTTATGCATACAGTGTATGAAAAAATAATATGATAATTGCGTCTAAAATAAAATATGTATTTATATATTTAAAAGTCAATTAAAATATTAATTGATTCAGATATAATATTTGTATAATATTTGTTTGTAGATATAATATTTGTTTAGAAACAAATTAAATTCAAATCAAATCTTTAATTAGATATTTTAGGTTGATAATTTTTTCTGTGTATATTAAATTATTATTCAAAAACATGACAAAAGTTAATTTAAACTTTTAAGTTTCTGCAACATGTTTTCATTTGCTCGGTGCGATCTTAAGAACAAATAAAAAGAGGGCAGATTGAGACAGACTGAGGTGGATAGAAAGCCACTGCTTTTATGCAATTTCTAAGTGATTCTGAAAAAGCAAAAATATCAGCGTATTGAATTAGTGGTTTAAGTTTTTTGGGGAAATAGCTAGAAAAATAAACCGTTCACGTGTGGTTGTCAAAAATTTTGCAAATAATCCGAGCGCTTATGGTTAAAATAAAACAGGCGTCCCGAAAAAAAAGCTTTCTGATCGGGACCGACGTAAAATATTGTAATCAACTGTGCCAGCAACACAATGAAGAGCGCAATCAGATTATCGATGAATGTACCGGAAATGTGTCCAAATCAACCATAAATATTTAAACCGTAAATAAAAGGTTGTAAAGGAAGTTCAAAAATGATTTTATTTTTATGATCTATGATATGTACCGACCTCTAGAGCTATTTTAAGTACAAAAATGGGGAGGAAGTTTTTTTAGTGTTTTTTTTGCTATTTGAAGTACAAAAATTTGGAGGAAGTTTGTTTTTAGTGTTTTGGTTATTTTTCAAAAATTTAGTGTTGAAATAATGAATTTTACATGAAACTGTGACTTTTTGGTTGCTATCGTTGGCATTACCCAGGGATAACCGCGTGGAAGTATTAGTACAAAATTGATTGGTTTAAAGGTTTTCTCCTCCAGGCCGTTCAAAGTCCGGCTTTGCTGAGAAAAGTTTTTTCTGTGTGACCGGCCTTTGGCCTATGTGATAGGCATTTTAGTGGCTTCGCTGAGTAAAGTTTTTCTGTTATAGGCAGTTTATCGGCTTCGCTTACTAAAGTTTTGCGATTTTATCAAAGTAATTTGTTTTGTTGTAATTTCGATGTATTTGTAAGTGTTTTCGAAAAAGCGCTGCAGGCAATATTTTTAAATGGGTGTAGATTGCGCTACGTATCATAGATCCTATAAATAATATAATTTTTTTTATGTCCTGAGGAAATTTTCTTTCATTAGAGTACCCGCACTTTTATGTTACTACGCATGCCGGTTTTGGGGGTCCCACAGGCCCCTTACCTGAAAATAGAAAACAATTTTTTTTTCTAATGCTGGAGGGGACCACCTAATTTTTTTTGGAGAACGCCCCATAAAGTGGGGTTTAGCCAAAAATGAATTTATATTTTGCTGTATTTGATAAATGTATATTTTCGCTATTTTAACATCCAGAATTAGAAAATATTATTGCGGTATCTTCAAAATTAACGTGTATTCTAATTACTTATCTTTATTCTGAATAATAAGAAGGCCTCAATCGTAAGATAGAGGGCTTCAACAAGAGCCAAAGAAATCATTTTTGGCAACTCAAAATTGTAACGTGGTGAAAATAATTTGGAAGCCGGATTTGAAATCAGGGCATCAAAGGGTATATAAAGCACGTATCGGCATTCAAACCAAGTAATCTTGTCGAGGTGTGTTATCAGTAAGGATCATATTTATTATCGGAACTCATATCATAAAATTAGTTTCTTAAACCAATATTTTTCTTCGACAAAAAAAAAAAACTGCCAGTTGGACATTGGTTGATCTAGGAATAAAATTCTTGTTAGATAAATGGTATATCAAATATGATCACTATCGATATTATTGATTCATTAATGATCATTATAAAATATATGCTATGAGTAACAAATATTGAAACACATTTCATTCCCAGTGTAGAAACGGTAATGACATGTAATTACTTTTCTCAATACCAGTAATGACACCACCTTACGCTCTGCATTACTTTAACACAAATAGTAAGGACTTACTAGTAACTACCCGATGAAAAAAGTTTATATATAGGCGTATATAGCTTGATATGGTGATATCTTATAGTATATGTGGCCATTTGTAACAATATATACTTACATCTCATACTTAGTTTTACAAACTTTTCTAATATGGCGCTAAATGTAATCATGTAGCATTATATCCTATGTTATATATAAGGTGATCTTTTTTTACCTCATCATATATAATTGATAAAGCAATATATCAGATCATAAATACTTCCATGTATAATTATAAATAAGTACATATAAAACAGTAAAACCAAATAAATTCTATAATTTTTATATTATAATTATATATGGTATCACATATAATTCAATAGCAATATATGTAGTAAGATTAAAGAGAAAAATTCGATCACTTTTTAATATAACTATCAGAGAAGACAAAAAAAATTCAAAATTCATTGTACGGAAATTGTAAAAAAGCAAAAGTAAAAACTTAGAAAAGTTGCACTTAAAAAAAAAAGTCCAAAGTTAGTAGAATAAATAACATTTTATAAGTAAAAAAAAAACTGTTAAGGTCAGAAAATCTTAAGATAAGAAATTAAAAGCGCAAAGGTAAAAAGCTTTATAACAAAATAGAGTCGAATCGGATTTGGCCGAAAAAACCATAATATGCGATATATTTCTCTAGAAATTTACTTTTTTTCTATCAAAATTAATTGTCTTCAATTCAATAAGCAGGATTGTTAATAGAAATCAAGTTTTTCCTTGATGGCATGTTGCTGGTTTGTGCAGGGCTTTCCGCCTTATCACGTTGAGCAGCCCTTGGGGCATCATTGTCATTTTCAATTTCCAGTTCACCGAGTACGGCAAACCTGTTGTGATTATTGATAAGGGCATCCTGAGTAACTTTCCCTGTCAGGTTATTTTTTAAGGAAAATGATGTTTTAGATTTCGATACAGACGCTACTATATATGGAACCAAGTCATTGATTGACGCTTTGATTTCATCGATTTCCGTCTTAGAATATAAGCCACGAATAATTAGCGATGTTTGTCGTAAATCCTTAGGAGTAAAGGAATACGAGTTAACTTTTTTTTCTTTCAAAAGAGACATCATTTCCGTGTGTACTAATGCATCAGAAAAATACAACTTGCTTTTATGTCTGTTCACATTTTTAATCTTAAAATCAACTTTCCTTGCCTCTAATTGATTTACCAATTGAGCGATATTCACGTTGTACATAAATATTGGAGGACAATAGTTTTTCCTTGATGGCCTGTTGCTGGTTTGTGCAGGGCTTTCCGCTTTTGGTCCAATTTATGAAAAATTTTCTATAAAATTTTCTTAAAATGACGTTATAATTATAAACATTAATGACTTAATAATCAAACCAAAAACTACAACATACAATAACAACTTTCTATGTTGCATCAATCGAAAGCTAAGACAGAGATGAGTTCATCTTCTGAAGACATTTAAGCGATCGGTTCAGTTGTTTATAGCTATGAAACTCAGAGTATAAATCAAAATGAAATCGTGTCTAATTTTTTAATTCATTGATTTATATTTAATTTATTTTATTATTTGGAATGTGAAACAAAATTGTAGCGCGGATTTTCAAAGAATTTATTGAAAAGCAAATTGTAACAAATCATATATAACTTGATCAAATTAGATAGACTCATTTTTCGGATCGAATTATATCAAATGAGATTCCATGGGATCTCAGGAGATAAGGTTATGTATGCCATTTTTCGGATCACCTAATAAATAATGTGATATGGAATCATCAATATGACTCTATATACCGATAATCGGAACTTTTTTCATCGGGTAGTAAATGTTCCCATTATTTCAATACAAAAAATAATGCATTACCCATAAGTACATATTTTGAGAATCTATTTTGTGTTCTAAACATATTATGAGAATCTATTTTTAGACACATTATTTTTTCACTTTTAGTAAGTACATATATATAATTACATATTTTTTATTTTTTGTTAGCTGGAAAGTAATGACATTTGGTGCAAGCAAGTCATTTATGTTCTTATCTATCAAGTATAACATGTCAAGATAGCTCAGATGGTAGAACGGTTGACTGACAACCTGGAGGTCCGGGTTCGAGTCCAGTGTGGGCACATTTTATTAAAAAAAAAACTTTCAATAAAAAAAATAATTTTTTATTGAATTTACTGTTATTTTTTTTTATGAAATTTATAATTGTTAGACTTATTACTTTTGTCCCTACTGGTAAGCATTTTGGTTAGGTGTTTAGTAATGATATGTCATTATTTTGTGCGACATCCCCATATTAAAATAGTGATATTTGTAATGACTTGCCATTGTAACTACTTGCCATTGTAAGTACTTGCCATTGTAAGTACTTGCCATTACCAAATGTGTACTGATATAACCACTTATATGGTAATTCTTTTCTAAACTGGGCTGTAATTATAAATAAATAACGCCGCCGTTTTAAGTTTCAAAAACTCCCAAAAAAAAAACTGTTTTAATGGTATGTAACTAAAAGGGCCCCTTTAATATAAGACGCGAACATTGATAAACAATTTTAAGCTATTGCCTTAAATAAAAAATCCCCCAAAAATTCATATAAAAACACTATCAAAATAAAATCTAATGACGATGATGGCTTGATATTTATGGACATAGTAGGTACAGCAGAAAACTTGACCATCTAACCAACCCAACACGTGTGTGTGTGTGTCTCGATGAAAATGACCTGTTGTTACACGTTCGTATATTGGTTTTAGAGTAGGAATTTAAATTTTGAATTTGAATGCCCTTTGGCTTATAATTTATAACCGATTGTAAGAAATTTTAAATATAATACTTACTGGTACATACACCAACGACCAAAAAATAAGATAAAGATAAAATAAAATCAACTCAAAAGCTGGGCATGTGTATGACTTAGGAATTGATTTTTTTTTTTTTTTTTTTTGATTTAGCAGCATTAGCTAAGGGTCTTTGGATACAATATGATCATCATTGTTCTTCTACAACACGTCGTTTTAATCATAGTAGTCTGTGCTCTTACAAAAAAAGATTTAAGAAACAAACTTGTTTTTAATTTGTAAATACTAAAGAAAAAAAAAAAAAAACTTAAAAGAGGTTTCAAATTTCATTTCGTAATCAACAAAAAAAAAAAAAATACGACTATTATTTTTGCCCTCCTCTTTTAAACAAAACAACAAAAAAAACACCAAAAATAACCAACACGAAACTGACAATTTTAACAAGATATTTTAGACCAAAATCACAAAAAACGAAATAGTGAAAGCTTTTTTTTGTAATAAAGAAATTACTGATTAGTTTCTTAAAGAACACAAAATGTAGCCCAGCAAGTGTGCTTCAAAAATTTGTTTATTCAAATAGTGAAAATGCAAAATTTTAATACATAAAAAGTAAACTCAAAAAAAAAAAAAGTTTGTAAAGTTAGCAATATTTGCTATTTGCTAATTGCTAATGTCAGCAAAATCTTTTGCTGAAAATCAGTGTGCTGATTTTTGGCAACAAAATTAGTAGATTCAGCAAAAGTTTTGCTACCACTTAGTTGATTAAAAATTAAAAAATCCTTGCTAAAAGTTAACAAATTTTTTGCTGAATATTAGTAGACTGAAAAAACTTAAAATATTTGTAGAAAAACTAGCGGGCTGCGCCCGCTACGTTGCCAGCGTGCCCAGACCTAGTTTTTGGGATGAAGGCTAAAGTAAATTAAAACTTTTTTTAAAAGGAATTAGGAAATATTGGAATATTAATAAAGATAGGGCCTACTCCAGGCTTTTGTTACTTTTTTGTTGTTTTCTTAGTTAGCTAAGTTAAAAAAAAATAGTTTTATTAACGACATATATTATAATATTATTATGATATTATAATTTAACATTCATAACTATGGTTATCACTAAACTTTATTCATATTGAAATAAGTTAGTTGGCCATAGTTCGTTTATGATGATCGTTTTTAAAATTTAAAAAATAACAATTTCAATGTGTGACACATAGATATAAAAAAAGCTTCACCGCTTTATTTCTACCCCCATCATTATGAAATAAAATAAAAAGTTTTATATAGTGAAAAAAAGGAAATAATTTTATTGAAAATAAATTACTGTAACGCTCTAGGATATACAATATTTTTAGTTTGTCCATTCGGAGCATAAACAAATAAATCGCTGGGTTTTCCAACACGCGAGCATGCAACGTAGAGTTGGCCATGCGAGAAACATGGATTTGACAGATTTAAGCCACAAACTTGCAAAGATTGGCCTTGTGCTTTATTTATTGTCATCGCAAACGCTAACCTAACAGGAAACTGCAACCTTTTGAATTGAAATGGCAAATCTGTTGGTATCATTGGAATACGTGGTAAGAGTACATTTGTTCCTTTATACTTGCCAGTTATTATAGTCGCTTCGATCAAATTGTTTACTTAATTGTTTACTGTTTTTACTATGTTACTGAGCAAAATCCTAAAAAGTGAAATTTTAGAAAGTTAGGACATATCCGAAACAACACTTTTCCCTCATTATCCCCCTTTTTACCACGTCACTGAGCAAAATTGGGAAAAGTGAAATTGTAGAATGTTAGGACATATCCGAAAGAATACATGGTAAAAATTTCAGCCTTCTATCGCAAAGGGTTTGGTCGGGCCGCTAAAGGGGAGACTTTTTCCCTTATTATCCCCCTTTTTACCACGTTACGTATCAAAATTGTAAAAAGTAAATTTTCCAAAGTTGGGACATATCAGAAAGAACACATGGTTAAAATTTCAGCTTTCTATCCCAAAGGGTTTGGTGAGGCCACTGAGGGGGAGACTTTTTCCCCTATTACCGCGTTCCTGAGCAAAATTCCAAAAAGTAAAATTGCAGAAAGTTTGGTTATATCCGAATGAACATATGGTGAAAATTTCAGGTATCTATCCTAAAGGATTCGGTGAGACCGCTAATGGGGAGACTTTTTCCCACTTTTAACCCCCCTTTTACCACGTTCCTGGGCAAAATTTTTAAAAATAAAAGTGCAGGAAATTTTGTCATGTTCCAAAGAATACATGGTGAAAATTTCAGCTTTCTATCCCAAGGCGAAAGCACCATGTGTATACAATTTCAAATAATTAAATAGTGGGCGTAAAAGTGGGCGTGGCCAAAAAAAAGTATTATATTGAGCATTCCGGAGTTCCAGTTACATACTGTGAAAATTTCAGGAAGATCGGTCCAGTGGTATGGTCAGGCCACTGAGGGGGAGACTTTTTCCCCTATTATCCCCTTTTACCACGTTCCTGAGCAAAATTCCAAAAAGTAAAACTGCAGAAAGTTGGGTTATATCCGAATGAACATATGGTGAAAATTTCAGCTATCTATCGTAAAGGGTTCGGTGAGGCCGCTAATGGGGAGACTTTTTCCCACTTTTATCCCCCCTTTTACCACGTTCCTGGGCAAAATTTTAAAAAGTAGAAGTACAGGAAATTTTGTCATGTTCCAAAGAACACATGGTGAAAATTTTAGCTTTCTATCCCAAGGCTAAAGCATCATGTGTATACAATTTCAAATAATGAAATAGTGGGCGTAAAAGTGGGCGTGGCCAAAAAAAAAGTATCCTATTGACCATTCCGGAGTTCCAGTTACATACTGTGAAAATTTCAGGAAGATCGGTCCAGTGGTCTGGTCTCCTATAAGGTACATACATACAAACAAACAAATAAACAAACACACATTCTATTTTATATATTTAGATTATATACTTTAGTTGATTTATTTCCTGAAAATCCTAAACGTTCTATTAAAAATAATTTACAAAAAGTTACAAAAAACTGAAAACATATAAAATCAACCACTGGATTTCATCAACCCCCTTCTGATTGCAACCAAACTTGGTATAGAAGATGTACATCATATAAGTATAACTTCGTCCAAATGTAGGACAGCTAATCCCAGCGGATCTTGAAATATCGCGTTTCAAAATATGAAAAATATTAGAAAATTTTCAAAAAGTATTGGTACACACACAATATTTTTTTCCTAAAGACTGAAAATACACATTAAATTGACCGAAAATCAGTTAAAAACAGGACTACTTACTTTTCGTTTAAAACAACTGTATTTTTTAGTTTATTTTCAACCGAAAGTCCGTGTTTTTGTTTATTTTGTTTATTGAATAACAGACAGAAATTTAAAAAATATATTTCTGTGGAAATTTAACTGTATATTCCATTGAAACAGCTTTACCGATTAAACTTTTAAATAACTGATAACTTGTTACGGAAAAGTTCATGTGAGTGTACATTAGACTGGCCATAGCGTTATATAGAAAAATAAAAAAATGTTAAATCCAAAAGTTTTCGCACTGAAAAATATGAGGTTGGGGATAACAATAATTATGCATATTTAAAATTTTTTTTTTTTTAGTTCCGTATACCTCCGGGTTGAGCCCAAAGTTTTATTATATTACCCATTGAACACCCTTTCTAAAAACTTTGTGCTATTAGCGACCAGAGAATGACAAAATTATTCTAATGAGTACTCTTTAATTATTAGTGTTAAAACATGTATGAATAAGACATGTTTTAATTTAAACCATTCTCATACCCAACATATTCATACCAACTGCAAGTGAAACAACTACAAGTATGGATAGTTGATAAGTGATCGCATACTCAAGTAAAGTTGTATTGAGTATGAACAAGTATAAGTATACCCTTAGTATACTTAGAGTATTTATTAACCACTTACAAAAAAACTTAAGATGGCGATATCCGGAAAACTAAGCAAGATAGAGCACAACGGACTTTTGGTCCCCATAGTATTGTCGCCCCTCTTCGCATGTATGGACCCAAATGGATCCAAACGTTGAATCTAAAAAATGGCATTTCCGAAAATTTAAAAATGCATATATCTCGCTAAATACTGCCTACACGACAAAAAAATCCAAAAGCATTTTTGGAGCTCTTGGCAAGTTTTCAAGATACTGGAATTAAGGGGCCTTATAGGATCTTGAGAATTTTAAAAACTGTATAATTATTAAACTATTAATCGGAGGGCTTTTGGGTATTTGGCGGTCGTATTCTAACGAGATATGTGCATTTCAAGGTATTTTTCAAAATAATGTCTTTTTTATTCTTAGTTTTAATTATTGCTTGTTGTTCAAAGATGACGTTGCGTCTAATACAGATACCTCAGAAAGTATTGTATACGAAGGCGTAGAAATGGACAATTCAGCTTCGGAAGTTGATTTTCTGAAGG
This sequence comes from Delia radicum, assembly GCA_021234595.1. Taxonomy (NCBI): domain Eukaryota; kingdom Metazoa; phylum Arthropoda; class Insecta; order Diptera; family Anthomyiidae; genus Delia; species Delia radicum. Next base: position 14,855,875 of record CM037853.1, on the reverse strand, counting down.
ACCAACATCAAGGAATCCAGGGATCTCGCGGAAAAATCCATTTCGTTGATGATCGAATGTTAGCAAGCATGGATAAATGCCGCATCAGTGATCGCGATGCAATGCATTTAACATCTGCTACAATTACAGCCGTCTTGCGGAAGTTGCAGGAAATGAAACCTGACTTGAACGACATAAAAGTGAAAGATTTCGTCTTTAACCGAACATCGTTTCAAACAATGCGAAAGGAATATCGCCGCAGACAAGCGAAACATATCATAGATGAATTCAAGGTACATAATTAATAATTAAATATAAATAAATATCTTGAAGGTAATTAACATAATATTTAATTTCAACATAGATTCCTGAAGTATTTGTCTTGCATTGGGACGGTAAAATGCTTCCAGATATGAAAGGCAAAGACAAAGTTGATCGATTGGCTCTCGTTATAACAGCAGAGAACGAAGAAAAACTTCTTGGCATAGCGAAACTTGAAGAATCTTGTGGTGAAAATATTGCTAAAGGCATTGAAAAATTCCTACGCAAATGGAAGATTGATAATTTAGTGCAAATTGTGGCTTTTGACACAACATCTTCAAACAACATGAAAAAGGCTCAGCATATTTGCTTGAAAGTAAATTGGGGTCGCGATTTTCTACCGTGTCGCCATCATATCAGCGAATTGCTTATTAAAGCTGTGTTTGAAATCTTGAAATCTCATTATGTATGTACGAGCCGATTATAAGGAGTTGTTGCAACTTTCGCTCATTTTTCTTGGTAAAGAAGTACCAAATTTTACGCAGTTGCGTTTTCCTGTTGCAACAATTCATGCAAGTTTTATGTCCAAAGCTATATACTGCTATAAGATTTTTTTGCTTCGCGAACAATTCAAGATGACATCCTCCGAACTGAAAAACATTCGAAACATTTGCATTTTCTTGACGAGTATTTATGTTTCCTATTGGTTCGGATGCGTTAACGCTGTTTCTGCACCGCGCCAAGATTTGCAATTCATTAAAGACGCTATTTCATATTTCGATCTAAATGTTTTAAATGCCTTATTGTCAAAAATCAAAAACCATTTATGGTATTTATCCGAAGATGCGGTTGCTCTTTGATTTTTCGATGAAATGATATCTATTGAAGTGAAACGGAAAATGGTTGAAGCTCTTGGCAATCATGATGACGAAAATGACGAAGTTATTCCGAAAAGATTAAACTTAACGCTGGAACAAGTGAAATCGTTTGAAAATAAGGATGTAAGTTCTTTCGTCACTCCTCGCACCAAGCGTTTTTTCCACCGTTTACAAATCGATGTGACATTTTTGAATTGGATCCATCAATTTGGAAGGATCAAGAAGAATACTGCATCGCAAAACGAATATGCCAACACTTAACTGTTGTAAATGACCCGGCAGAAAGAGCAATAACACTTATTACAGATTTCAATCGGGCATTGACATACGACGAAGAGGATAAGCAGTATTTGCTTCAAGTTGTGGAGCACTTCAGAAAAAACTTTTCATCCCACAAAAAATTTTCATTAGTATAATATTATCAACAATAAAAAAAATTAAAAAAATCATCTATTTTTGGAACTTTGGTTTAGGGTATTCCGGGCAAGTTTATCCGCAGTTTATCTGCAGACTATTGCGGCTAGTGGGAAAGGTAATTATTATAGGTATCGAAGAAATTCAGATGGGAACAAACAGTCAGATTTTGTTGTTATTCAAATATAAACAGGAACAAAAATAGTGATGAATGGGTAATGCAATAAATGTTTGGGCACAACCCGGAGGTACTCGGAACTAAAAAAAAAAAAATTTAAATATGCATTATTATTTTTATCCCCAACCTCACATTTTTCAGTGCGAAAAATTGAACTTTTCAAAAAAATTTCCACTATGGCCACTCTAGTGTACATAATATTGAGCTTGAGCTACGAGAGCAATTGATACCTCGTTTTAAAGCTACTTAAATTATTGTTTTACTAGTGCACATATATTATTTACTTATTATATATATATATTATATATATTTATTATTATTTATTATTTCCCCGGCAAAATGCATTGTTTTCAAAAACGGCTGTTCAAAAATCGATATTTCAAAAAACTGGTTTAAAAATTTTGTAAAAAATATATATTAAATCAAAATTAGTTCTTATGAATAAAAATGTGAAAAAATTTAACTTAAAAGACGATAACGCAGAAACTTGCAGGAGTATCATATAAGGGATATGGTGACGGTATATAAGAATAATTTATAATTAGCATACATATATTTATTTTTAAATTTAGGTAACCAGTTTTTTTTAAATACAGCGGTTTGAACCACGGATTTTGAAAAAAATGCAAAAAGAGCATAGTGAAATTAATTATGATTAACATATATTTTTTTTTAAATTTTAAAAACCAGTTTTTTTCAAATACAGCGGTTTAAACCGCGGATTTGAAAAAAAAGTATTTTATGTTCAAAAAATATTTTTTTTACTTATTGTTTTTAAAGCACGACAACAGTGGCTTTAAAATGAGTTAGCAGTGAATCGGATAGCTTTAACCGTTAACCGTTAAAAAGATATAGGCGATTAAGTACGACTACTTTTATTAAATTTTCGATTTTTTTTTTATATTTTAAAACGCGATATTTCCACAACCGTTAGAGCTAACAACCCAAAATTTATATCGCACACCAAGTTCAAAAGTGACTCAACTCAAAATTTTTAATTTTTCAGAAATTGAAAAAAATATTTGCAACATTATAGCAATTGAAACATAAAGAAAGACATAACTGATTTTAGCAACAGTTAACAACAACAAAATACACTCATATCTTTTTCAATAGATAAACAAGTGAATTGTTCATAGTTTAAGCATATAAATCAGAAAACTTCAAATTTTGAGTTGAGTCACTTTTGAACTAGGTGTGCGCTATGACCCTTACCTTTCATACCCAGTTTGGTTAAAATTAGATTGAATATTTTTTGATGGTTTTCTATGGAATGAGTCAAAATATAAAAATGTTAATATTCCCAAATTGACGACATGATCTAAAAATATACAAAAATAATTATATGTAGCATTAACAAAATTATCTTTCAACTACTTACATCAATGGTTGTCTAAATGATGGCTACTTTTAAAGGAAGACAAATGTCGTATATAATTTTAAGACAAAATATTACATATACAACCGTTTATGGCAATAAGAAAAAGAAAATATAAAAATGTACCTACAATGTATGTCCTTGCCTTTCGCTTTAGTATGTCTACATGAACGTATATTTTTTGCAATTTGAAATTTCAATCTGGTTTTCGCCACAATATTAATGTGCTTATCAGCAAATTTTTTTTAGTAAACTAAATTACCAAAACATTAGTAACATATTAGTAAAACATTAGTTAAAAACAGTTAAGTGCTGAAAAAGTGTAACTTAATGTTAGCGAAAAACGCAATTTCAGCAAAAAATTTTGCTGAAAAATAGTATAATTGATTTACAAGAAGTTTTACTAACTTTTAGTTTTTTTGGTGTAGGTCAAAACTCCTTGGGAAATATATTAGATTTTTGTCTCAATAAGAAGACTTAAAGTTTTATTCGGTAAAATTAATCAAAAAAGTCAGATTGATGAAAATGAGGTATATTTGTTTTCATTCAAGCCTATAAAACGATTTTAGTACGGACAAATTTATTAAAAATCTGAAAGGATATTGAAGAATTATATTTTTAACGAGACATTTTTGAAAATTACGGTCCTGCTTAATTAAAATAAATAGTTTTATTTTAAAGCAAATGTTCTCACCTTGCATTTGATACCAATATTTAAGTCTCATCATGAGTAAGGTACTCGTACATGTATTTAAATATTTTTTTTTTTTTTTTTGAAATTTTTAAACTTTAAAGTCCTTTTAAAATGAATTTTGATGTGGCGAAAAACTAAAAACGCAGATTATAAGTTTTCTGAAAACTGCTGTTGCACAGTGTTATTAATTTGTTTATAACGTTTACAATTATTAAAAAATTATAATTTGGTTTTTAATTAATAAACAACAACAAAACACATATTTCTATATATTCACCCAATTGCTGTTGTTGTTGTTGTTTTAATAGCATTAACGCTTTAATTAGAATAATGATTATTAAATGGTTCATTAAATTCTAAAGTAAATTTTATGTTTTGTCATCAATAAGTGTTCAATTATCAAATGATTTACAACTATTTAGTTTTATTGCTAGTTAATATCAATCATATGCAATTGTAAAGAAAAAAACTCGGAAGAGACAATTTATGGCCGTTATTAAAGTTTCTGAGATATCCTACACTTTCTGAGATATCCTACACTTTACACTTTAGCCGGTAATTAGTTTTGTAATATGAAATACTGCTCAGGGAAAAAAGTTTCATCACTTTTATTAAACAGCTTTATTGGAAGAAAATCTATGAAGAATTTTCGTATTTATGAAGTTTTCATAAATATGATGAAACTTTTCATAGATAAATATGATGAAATCTGTCAGAGATAAAAAATTAAAAAGTTCTACTAAAACTAAAATAAATATTTAAATATTTTTGGATTCTTTGATCCTTGGACTTTAACGGACAAGTATTTTTTTTAGCGGCGCAATCTCTCGTTTAAAGGCTAAAAGGTGGGTTCAAAGTTAATACATTTTTGTATGGAAACATGTCTGAAACTAATGAAATTCAGATTTTTTTAACGCTGTTTTGTTGTACTCGATAAAACAAAAATGTTGATACCAATATTGCTTTCCAGTGTATTAGGTTTGCCAATTATTTAAAATATTTGAAAAAAAAAAGTTAAAAAGCTCTTCCAAAAAAGTTTCATGAAAGGCGATCAATTAGGAATATCAAAAAAAGCTCAGATACCCCCTCGACTAAATTTAATAGACATTAACATACGTATTTTGAACTTAATACAACTATAATTCAATGAAAATGAAAATTATTCAAGTTCAAGTACTCTATATTTCTTTATTAGGATATTGTCCTAACAAATAATCTATAGAGTTTTTTGTTTTCAAATTTATTATTTGACCCTTTCAGGAATGTGTTGATAGATCTATTTCGGGAATTTTCTAGGTTCCTATAATCAGAACACGTTTTGAAAGCGGTAATAATCCCATGCCAAACATCAAACATTCATATAAACCAGTTTACTCACTACATGAGAACTATTATATGAGCTTGAAGTTAAAGATTATAACCATTGATCAAAAAATAAATTGAAAACTTGTTTGTTTGAACTTGAATAATTTTCATTTTCAGTGCACAATTAAAGGTCGAAAAAAACATAACTTTTATTTTTAATAAAAATTTTTCAAACAACTATAATTATTTAACAAAACTCCACTTTTAATATCACTTAAAACAGATTTTTTTGAATAGCAAAAATAATTGAAAGCTAACGAACATATTTCGTACACCATTTAATGCGTATCCAAAAGCTCTTTCATTTGGTACCACAGTTGTCTATAATTTCTCTGAAACAATTCGAAATAAGCCGCAAAAACCGACAAAAAATTTTGTTATTTTTGACACAACTTTTTAACCCATAAACATGAGACTGGGATGCGACACATAATTTCTAATTAATGTTGGCATGCTAAACCGGAATATTTAAAAGCTTTTGAAGTCTAACTTACGGTTTATGAGATATTGCAACTTCATTTTAACTAAAAAATTAGTTTTCTTCTTCCCTTCTACAATTTTTTTTAAAATTTTTAAACAATTTGTTTTTTTTTGCACTAGCAAAGAAGACAAAATTACTTTCCATTTAGGCATAATTGTATCAATACTGGCTAAAGAATAACTTGTAAATTTACTTCTAAATATCTCGGAAAAATAGAAAATGTATATAGTAAAAGTGTTATGCTTTTCAATTTTATACACGTGATTATTGAATGAATATTTACTTGGACTTTTGATTTTTATTAATTAATGTTTTTATTGCACTGGGTCAAACAGTTTTGTGGTGCGAAATTTAAGAAAAATCGGATTACTTAACCCTTGGCGAACAGCTCACAAGTCCTATGAAATATAGAAAAATAATTAAAAAATATATATTTTATGATACATCTCCTCTAATTTTAGACATAATTATGATCAAATGAAAGTATGTTTTGTGCAGTATTTGATTGTAAAAACAAAAAATTCTAAAATAGTTTTTACAAAGTTTCTAGAATGAAAAAAAAACCGCAAATTTTAAAAAATTTTCAAAAATTTTAAAATATTTCCGTTGGCATGCAAACTAATAAAAAGTTTTGTGCCGAGAGATATATTTTTAATAAAGCAATTGGATTTTTTCAAAAATCGAAAACTTCGGTACCACCACGGGTTAAAGCTATCTGATTTTTCTCAAATTTGCACCAAATAACTTTTAGACCTAATACTGGAATAATATGAACAATAAATTGAAATTTTTTAAAAAAAGTTTTTCTACATACAAAAAATTGCCGCTTTAGTATTTCGAGCTGTTCATATATTATTTATGTTACCGTAGACATACATGCCGAGGTACTATAGTTGTAAAATAGCTATATTTTTGAATAGTTTCAATAACTTCAAAAATCATATCAACAAAAACGCTTTATCTGTGAACTAAAAATAGAAATAAATACAGTAACACTTAACACCATCGGATGACGAGACACGGGATATGTCCTTTAAGATCAATTGACAGGTCAATGCTGTTTTTAATTTGTATCTAATTATGGAAACTTTAACAAAAATAACAATTATAATGACTTTGACAACACCCAAAAAAAGCACAACAAAAAGCAAATAAACATTTCAAATTAATTTGAAATTTTTATACAAATACAATACAATTAAAACATCCATTAAAATTCTGAATGTAATGTCAAATAAAGGGTTTTTTTTTAAGAGCTTTCGGATTTGATGTAAAAAAAAAAACACATAAAATTTAGAGAAATGTATGAAATCTTTATTTGAGTTGATAGAACGATCTATATAATTCAATGTTTAAAGATGATTTCATGTAAATGTTGACCGCGGCTACGCCTCCAATGGTTCATACGCTGTTTCCAATTTTGGCATACTCTCTCCAACATATCGGCCGGTATCTCACGAATAAATTCTTCAATATTGGCTTCCAGTGCGTCAACCGATGCGGGCTTGTCCCTTTAGACATGAGCCTTAACATAGCCCCACAAAAAATAGTCTAAAGGCGCTAAATCACACGATCTAGGCGGCCAATTGACCGGCACCAGAGGTGAAATAAACTGTTCACTGAACTCGCCTCTCAATTGGCCCATTGTTTCGAGTGCTGTTTGGCATGTGACACCGTCTTGTTGAAACCACAAACTACCCAAGTCCAGCTCTTCCATTTCGGGCAACAAAAAATTTCCATTCACAGTAACGTTCCTGCCTTCGTCACTTTTGAAAAAGTATTGTCCAATTGGCAGTTCCTACAATGCTTCTGACTGCTCTTCACACCAAATACGGCAATTTGTCTTGTTCACGTATCCATTCAACCAGAATTGAGCTTCGTCGCTGAACACAATTTTCAGATAAAAAAGTGGATCTTCATCCAACTTTGCTAGCGCCCATTCACCAAAAGTTAGCCTTTGTGGCTTCAATTCTTGCACCAGCTGTATTTTAAAAGATTCTACACCCAAATTCTTTCAAAAAAATTGTCCACGTAGTAGATTAACAGAGGCCCAATTGCTGGGAACGGCGCCGAATCGATAATTCACGGTCATAAACAACACTGGCGGATACAGCTGCGGTATTATCCTCTGTCGCACCCTACGTATGCGTGTTGGTGATTTAATTTCCAATAATATAAATTTAGTGCGAAATTTAGTCAGAAGGTCGCCCAAACTGACCATAAATTGAAAGAAGTGCACGATGCACTTTCTTAACCAAGCATGAATTTTGATAATAAAATTCAATAATCTGCAAGCGTTGTTCGTTTGTAAGTCGAACACTGTTGACACTGCCAAAAACAGTGTCAACAGTGCCAAAAAGAAAGTTGCTAAAAAATCACCCTTTAATATATATTGTGAAATTTAAGAGACATAACTTCAATTTGAAAGAAAAATTAAATAAAATTTCAATTCTTTAAAATGAAAAAATTTTGTCATTATAAAATTCCAAAAATATAGAACTTAAAAAAGCGAATAAATTAAAAAATCTACACACAGAGAAAAAAATAGCAATTTGCCAACTGAAATTCGGTTACTACGACTCAAATTCGGTTATTACGAATTTCAGTCGGTTGAAAAAACTTAACATTAGTTTTGACAACAAAGTTTGGTTATTTCAACTGAGTTTTAGTTGCAACACCCAAAGTTTTCAGAAATCTAATGTAAATATGGTTGTACTAACTGAATTTATAAGTTGTTACCATTAAAATAGACTTTTCAATTCGGTTGGCACTTTATTTCTCTGTGTGTAATATAACAAAAATTGTAAAAATTTAAAGCACTCATAATAATCTATGTATAAAAGTAAGAAATTTATGTCAAAAAACGTAAGCTTTCCGAAATTTCGTTCATTTTACAAAAGTTTTTGTTATTTTTAAATTTTTTTCTTATTTTTATACATGGATTATTATGAGTGTGGATACCAAGTCCTAATCAGTTCTGATAGTCCGCTCAAAGGTGCCTAATTTATATAAAATTCGAAAAGTTTTTCTAAACGTTGCAAACATTTTCTCGAACTTATAATGCCGTATAATTTGGTAGCGTGTTAATTATATACATAGACTTTAATTACGATGATTATACATTTTAAAGTTTAATTTATTATTAATTTTAATTACTTTAAACAAAAATTAAAATTAATTTAAGATAATATTTATATTGAATTAATAATGATTGATAAATTCGAAATAAAAACTCACACCCAGAGTTTAAATATATGGGGGATTTCATCTCAAGTGACCGAGCTTTTGAAGCCGATGTTTTGAGATCGGGATGAATCTTGCACCAAGTTGCCACCTATTGGGTAGTAGTTATTACACAAAATTTCAGCGTGGTCGGACAAGAATTCTCCGAGTTGGAGGGTATTAAATAGAAATTAGTAAACATTTTTGCTAAAACTACGAAAAAAATTTCTTCAAAATGACATTGTTAAATATTAGTGAGATATAAAATGCAAATATAAAATTGTTGAATCTACAAAAATTGAGTTATATATGAGCTACGTTTTAAAGGATCCGCCATCTAACGTTTTTTTCTTTCAACTAGTGCTTATTTCGTGAATGGTAACACTTAGCTCATGTCTGATTTGACAGATAATTAGTTTTATCCTTCCGCTGAACGAATATGGTCGGTATGTTCGTTATCTTGTGAAAAAAGTGAAAGAAACTGGCATCCTCATCGATAAACCAAAGCGTGAAAAGCCAAAAACAGTGCGTACACCCGAGAATATTGCTGCTGTGGCAGAAAGTGTGCGTGAAGCGCCATCAACATCAATTCGCCGTCGTTCTCAACAATTGAACATTTCGGAGACATCATTGAGACGAATTTTGCATAAAGACCTTGGTATTACGCCATACAAAGTCCAATTGGTTCAGGAGTTCAAAAAAAGAAAGTTATTTGGCGGACCCTTTAGATAATTGAAATTATTAAATAAGCAAAAATTTTGCTAAATATTAGTAGATAAAACAAATCACAAAAACTTTTGAATTTTCCAAGTTTTTTTTTAAGATTTCTTTTATGCGAATTAAAATCTGGCGTTCTGAAATCGGTAGTTTTAAATTTCTTAGAAAAAAACTTCTGCTGATTTTAGCAAAACTTTCTATTAGTAGCGTTTAACTAAATTAACGGTTAATACATCAAAAAATGTATTAATATTACAAGTTCTTTGCTATTTTTGTCTACCAAAAAGAAGGACAAGTTGTTGCTGGTTTTAGCAGGGTTAATTGTTATTTTTTATTCAAATTTAAAATTTAAATGAATAAAACTCATTGTTTTAATGCAACATGTTTCTTGAATTCAATGGAAATTTTTTACATCAAAATTATTAGTTTCAGCTTCGGTAAATGTTTAGGCAAAATACTTATGCAATTTTTTCTTTAAATATTCCTACTCCTTCGCATGCCTGCTGGCGGAAAAAAAGCTAATTTTGAGTGATTTTTATGTACGCAGAGAGAATTCTAGTGGACGAAATGAAATGAAAATTTTCCGTAAGCAAATAAAACTTTACTGCGCGAAGTGAACTAAAAATTTCTTAAAATTAATGAAAAGCGTCATAATTTTTATGAAACAGTTTTTAAATGAGTGAGTTTTCATTTAGTTAATGAAACTTTTATTAAATAAAACAACATTTTTCATAAAATTTTATGAAAACTTGCAATGAATAGTTCAATAAACAATTTCATTGTTTTAATGCAAAAATTCATTACTATTATGCAGATAATTCTAAAAACAGAAGAAAAAATTTAAATTTAAAAATGAACAACTTTTAAATGGGTCGCATTGACAATTTTATGTCGTTTTCTTCTACAGTAAAAAGCGGTCAAGACGAATTTCGATGGACAACCAAATTAGTTCGTTGAAAACGAGTTTCGTATTAACCGGTGTCAAATTTCTTTACAAATTGTTTGTTGTCCACAAAATATGTATTAAATATTTTTATAAAATTTTTTAAAATATTGTGAAATTTTTTTTAATTTTTAAAAATTAAAACCAAAAGTTGATTTTTCGATCTTTTATCATAAATAATGATGTGAGCAAGATTATTCAAGTTCAAGATCATTTGTTTTTTGTTAAACAAAAAACCGTGCACTGTTTATTTATTTATTAAAAAAATTTTCTATCCGCTAATTTAATTAGTACTCCATGGATACTAAATGAAAGCCAAATTTAAATAAAACAAACAAAAAATTATCGGTACAAAATTTTGAAAAAAAAAAAAAAATGTTGGCCCCCTCTCAAAATAAATACCTGGCTGCGGCCCTGACTAAAATATTTCCATATGAAAATGTGAAACTCCAACTTTGGTGCGACTGAGGCTCAGTTTTTTTTGCGAATTTTTTTTTTTTTTTGTTATTTGACCAAATAAAATTTCGATTAAATAAATAAAATTAATGATATTGTCTCTTGTTTCACTCAAATTTTTGTATTTTTTCCCCCCAGATAACCCAAAAGCGTAATCGTGGTTTTAATAGATTTTTACTAGCAGATTAGAAATGGATTAATTTTATGAAAATCGAGTAAAAATCAAAAAAATGGCGAGCACTAAAAATTGTTGGTGCAAAACTAACCTACTTTGAAAGAAAAGAAGAAAGATAAACAAGTCGCATCCCACTTAGCGGCCACAAAGCTCTTAAAAGAAAAGACCTAAGCTTTCTAAAAAAAATAACTCATTTTGAAAAAAAGTCAAAAAAAAGTCTAAAATTTGTTTTTTTGTTTAAGGTTGGAGAAAAAGCTATCGAGAATATTTTCAACAAAACTTTTTAACCACAATAGGTAATTATTTATATCGCTCATTTTCTTCAAGACAAGCATAAGTCAAAAAATGCGATTTTTAAGTTGATGCAGATTTATTAGTAATATCATGATTTATATATTGTGTATACTTTTCAAAATAGGTGGGTGCAAAGAGTATATACTTTATAGAGAAGCTGTGCTACTCACGGGTGTCTCGATAATTAGCGAATTCGCACACAACTCTCACTAAGAGAAAAATACATTAAAACCCCATATTTATAAAAAAAAGTGACCAAAGAAATAGAGAAAGGGTCGAGCGAGGCAGATTTGGATTGAAAGCTTTAAACTCGTTTTCTACAAAATCGATATGTAACCGAAAAAAGAGCTGTTCGAGGAAAATGCCATAATTTAACACCCTCCAACTCGGAGAGGAGACTCCTTGACCGATCTCGGTGAAATTTTGTGTCATAACTAATATCCCATAGGACTCAACTTGGTGGAAGTTTAATCTCGATCCCAAGACATTCGGTCACTTGAGATGATATACCCCATATATTTATTAATTATTTATTTTAACTTTAAAATTTTACTTATTTACTTTTAAAAAATCTCCAAAAAGAATTTTGTACTTCCTTAACTCCTAAAAAAAATTACTATCCAAAAAACAAGCCATAAAATATGAACAAAAATCACAAGCAAGAATATCCCGCAATCAGCCCACAGAAAAAAGCCACTTATAATTGGCATAAAAAGCGACCACAATGTCATGTGGTTACCAAAATTGGTTGTAATTTGTGTACGAAAGAAGGGCCTTTATAAAAAAACGCAATGCAATGATGACAAAATACAAAACAAAAAACATGAGTTCTGTTTTTGGTCATAATGAATCGCGTTTATTTTGAAAGGGTTCATAAAAACTAAAAAAAAAAAATATCCTGTTGAATAAATATGATGAAACAATGAAAATAACGCCATAAAACTCAAAATCAAGTAAAATACGAAGATGATATGAAGGTACTTTTTTAAATGGAACATTTATGATAACACGGTATAACAAATTCAGAAAAATCTGCGATTGCTGGAAATTGTAAAACTTCTTCCAGAAGACTGTGATTTAAAATTGAATATGTGTCATTTTGGGAGTCTATTAAAATAACTTTTATTTTCAAAAGGAATAGAAAACACAATTTTTTTTTTAAATAAACCGAACCCAAAATCTTACATGAATACCTAGTAGGGCAGAATGGGGTAATGTGGAAATCAAACTATTTTGAAAAATTTATTTAAAATTTTAATTATACAAATGTTAACCACAAAACACGATTTTGAATGGATCCCTTAAAAAAAAAGCTAAACAAATATTTTAGGTATATTTTTGAAGCCAGATCCGTTTCCCACCTTACCCCACATTGAAACATATTGGAAATTATTAGGTTCAGCTAAAACTCACTAGTCGATAACTGCAACAGAATCTTGAATTGGCCAAAATTTAAATTGTCACAAAGGATCCGATCCGTTTTCTGTTAGTATATAAAAATTTGGATTATCGATTTGAAAACAGGACTAAGCTCATGTAAAAGATTTAATTGGCGTCCAGTGTAGCCATACTTACATACTTTTTCAGTTTTTGCATACCAACACTACTACTTTCGCTAACAATTGTATATTGGCAAAATATATAACAATCAACAATAAGTTGGCAACATGTTTGTTGTATGCAACAATTTGGTGTTTATTTTTGTTTAGTTTCGGTAACAACAATTTTGTATTATTTCAACAAAAAAAAAAAAAAGGTTTTGGTTGGCTGGCTGGTGATTTATGTCAGTTCGTCTGCTTTCATGTCTAGTTAAATAAAATATATATTTTGTATACGTAGTAGGGGTATTCACGTTAGAACATGGCAAACGTTGAAATAGGGCATTGTTGTAAACTAGAGTTGTCATTTATTCGGGAATAAAAAATGCTCGAAAATAGATAATAAAAATTTTTTTTTGCCCTATGTCAAAATATTATGATTTTCAGCATCAATTTGAATCATACAATAATACCAATTCTCAAAATCAAATATGTTTACATTAAATTTTTAAAATTGTTAAAAACTAATTATCGAGATTTCATTTTTAATTTTTTTTTGCCTAAAGGTCAAATTATATTTTATTACACATCATTTAAGTTCCCAAATGTTGGAATAGTATTTATGATAGTTTTCGCAAGGTTGCACCAAGTGAATTTTTTTAAAAATTTATTCGAATAATTCGTTATTCGAAAATCATGACTTGAAAGTTGTTTGTTCGAGTCTTTTGATCGTTCGATTAATTTAATAACTTTTATTCGAGTGACAACGTCCAGTCGAATTTTGATTAATGTCTACCACTTATTCCTAATATAAAAGTAATTAATTATTTTCGTTTATTTAACCTTATTTCTTATTTTTCAATTTTCTAATTATTTGAGTTAAGGTTTGTTGTTTTTATTTTATAAAAGTTTTTTATTTTCAATATTTCGCTACTCCTTTTTTTTCAAACATTCAAAAATTTTTTCAAACTTTAAAATTTTTTGAAAATTTATTAATTTATTTATTTTCCTGAAGATGCTACACAAAGGAGTAGCGAAATATTGAAAATAAAAAACTTTTATAAAATGAAAACAACAAACCTTAACTCAAATAATTAGAAAATTGATAAAAGTAATTATTTATTATTTCACTATGAGTAAGGAATCAGGTAACTCATTATTCTCTCTTTTTTTTGTAAGCGAGAGGTTAATGACCACCCATGAATTCGGATCATAATATCTAGCCCCTGTATTCAATTAAACGAATTTATTTTCACTGGACTGAATCTCATCAAATTATACCAAACTTAATGTAATATAATACATTTATATACAATACGATCTACGATTTTTTCAGATCAAATTGTATTTCAATTATATATAAGGCTATATCAAATTCAATAGCTTTCTTTGTTGCATCATATTCATTATTTGTAATCGACGAGTTCTTTTTTTAACTTTGCAAAAGTTATCGTGAATACCACCAATTGGTGAATATGTTGCCAAACTGGGTTGCTTACTACAAAGTATTTGAATTTAGTTGATTGTCTCTTGAGTGAATATGTGCAACAAATTCTTTTTTATAAACTTTGTTCAGTCTGTCTTATATTCATCACCATGCAACAAAAGCAGCAAAATAGAGTAAGTGTGAGTTATGTGGAATATAATTTTTTTTCTCTTTCCTTATCGACTACCGAAATGTGTTTATAAAATAAAACAAGCAACATTTTTTCATTCACAGAAAACTTTGTAAAACAACCTCTTCTATTTTTTCAATTTCTGATGGCAAACACAACCTGTGGAATTTCCATGAAGTTGGTTCTAACAAAACCTAATACGGAACTAATGTGGTTGAAAACTGATTGTAAAACTGGTTCCGGAAAAGATGTTTAGCGCCTACTTCGACAAAAATACACATGAACATTTTAAAATATTTCAAAGAATTTACTGGAAAATGTACTTTTCGACCAAATTTGCTTATGGGTCATTACTCCTGTAAGGAGCTTTGGCCCTCAATCTATACACTCACCATATTATTTCATTAAAAACTATTTAAAATGTCTACCACAATCTTTAAAAACACAATTCGATAGAGATATACTGATTTTTCGTTAGAGTCTATCCGTTTTTGTAGTTATTTTTAAACATTGTTTAAATAAACGATAAAAGTAATAAAAACAAACGAAAGTCGGTTAAAATAATCTTTAATATTTAACTGACAAAACGTTAAAAATAATGATATTTGCAGTTTGTTTTTGAAATTCAAAAGTTTATGATTTGTTGTTGCAATACAACGCACCCACACAACTAATAGGCATCAATTTTTATATTCAATGTTTGTATGTATATGTCAACAATTTTTTTGTAATTTGATTTGAAATATTTTTGTACTAAAACAAGTTAAAAAAATGGAAATTGAATTATCGGAGAAATTAAATAGAAGTCAGAGCGCAATTTTTAAATTTTAAATAAAACACAGATATTTAAAAAAAAATCGTGAAACTTTATTATATCGTAAAGTAGACAGAATGAGGTTATGTATGGAACAATATATAGTGCAGATGGCCGCCGCGGCTTTGCTGGCATGCACGCGATCTTTTAATGAAATTTTCAATGACCGTTTTGCATGAATGCTGCGGTATTTCATTAATGCAGCGTCCAATTTCCTCTTTTAAGGCTTGAGTCGTCGTCGGCTTATTCGCGTAAACCATCGACTTCAAAAAACCCCAAAGAAAAAAATCTAGTGGTGTTAAATCGCACGATCTAGGCGGCCAATTCTGATCTCCAAAACGCGAAATAACACGACCGGGAAATGACTAATGCAGCAATTGAATTGTTTCTCTGGCGGTATGACATGTGGAGCCGTCTTGTTGGAACCACATGCCCTCCACATTCATTTCTTCAATTCTAGGCAAGAAAAAACTGGTTATCATTTCACGATACCGAACACCATTGACTGTTTGCGCTTGACCTGCCTCATTTTCATAAAAAAAAGGTCCAATGATTCCTCCAGCCCAAAAAACCACACCACACTGTGACACGTTGAGGATGCATTTGCTTCTCGTGAATCACTCGAGGATTTTCCTCACCCCAAATGCGATAATTCTGCCTATTGACGAAGCCATCAAGATGAAAATGGGCCTCGTCACTGAAGATGATTTTATCGGCAAAATCAGCATTTTCATGTTGTCTCTCCAATACCCAATTAACGAACTCCCTTCGCTGTCCATGGTCAGCTGGCTCCATTTTTACTAACCTCGTACCTTCTACTAGCAAACAATAACAATTGTTCAAATGTCAAACAATGACACTTCGAATGTTGCCAGATTTAAAAATTGCGTTCTTCTTGGGACACCCTTTAGTTTGTTCTGTTTTTTTTTTATTGGTTTAAATAGTGTTTTAGGCGTATTCCTTATTACCCTCACTTACTCTATTAAAAATTGGTTAGAGAATACTATCTCTTTAACATTTAGTTAAAAGTATTGCTTTGTTTCGTTTGGGCTTGTTTTAGTGCTTTTTTTCTAGAAAATGTGCAAAATTGTGTGCGCGCGCACGCCTAAGTGATGGATGACATGCGTCTGGGTTGGCGGCCTAAAAATAAAAAACACCACGCACTTTTTTTTTTATATGGACCAATTTTCAATTGTTTCTTTTTACAATGATCTGGCTGAGCTTTATTCTTAAAGTAATATTATACTTCTTTGGTTTTTGCGTGTGGGTGCTTTTTTTAAGGTTTAAATGAGTTTAATAAAATCTGAAATTTTGCCTTTAAATTGTCAAGCAATTGCTTACATTTGAAATAAATTTAGGGTAGGGTTTTATTTGGTTGAATTTAAATAGAAACCATAAATGTTTTTAGTTTTATTGGATAATATTTTATATTTTTAATTATTGGGTAAATTATAATTGTTTACATTTAATGTCGACAATTGTAAAGAATTATGTTAAACTAAAAATAATAATGGGAAGACTAAAGATTTGTTAAAATAAAGTTTAAAGGCCAACATATTGCAATGTATTATTGTAGAAGAGGCAACAATTTAATTTTTTTTAAAGAAAAAGTAAAAAAAATTCGGGAAAACAGTATTTAAAGCGAAGAATGTCTAAAAATAGCAATTTTAAAATCAAAAATCTTAAGATAAAGTTGTTTCTAAGCCCAAAACTGAGAAATCAGAAAAATGGCAAAAAAGCAAATATGAGTAAAAATGAGAAAAAAAAATATCGAAAACAGTTAAAAAAAAGCATATTTGCCTTCTCTGGTAATGACATATAATTATTGTTCAGATCATATTAATGACACCAGCTTACTTTCTGCATTACTTTAACACAAATCATAATGAATCACTTATAAATAGTAATTATTTCCATTATTTCAATACAAAAAATAATGAGTTACCCATAAATACTTATTTTTATCATTATTTCATATATAAATTAATGTTCTAAAAAAAATTTGGAAAATATATATTTTTAAACACATTATTTTTTCAACTGTAGTAAGTTAATATATAAATACTTATTTTTGATTTTGTTATAAGCAAGAAAGCAATGACATTTTGTGCAAGCAAGTTATTTATGTTTTTATCTATCAAGTGCAACATGTCGAGATAGCTCAGAAGGTAGAGCGGTTGATTGGCAACCTGGAGTCCCAGGTTTGTATCACGTGTGGGTACATTTTGTAAATACTAGTAAGTATATAGAGTCAAGGAAAAAAGTCCACATACACCCTTTGATTTAGGGGTTTTATAGAGTTTGTGAAGAAAATTTAAAAATATATTTATGTCAATATTTAAGGCATTAATAAATAAGTTTATTGATAAAATAAAAAAGGAATTATTTTACATAATAAAAACAATAATAACAAAAACATTAAAAATTCATTGGAAAAAAGGGTACATACAGCTACAAAAATTAAACATTATTTCAAAATGTTATATATGTAAATAAAAATAAAAAAATTTTAACTTTAGTACAGTCTGGAGACTGGGGTGGTGAATTGAGCTGTTTTGTGGCATAGTATAGAAGCCAGTCTCGAACAACGTGTGCAGTATGCTTAGGGTCGTTATCTTGTCTGAAAATTCATTGATTTCCCAGGCCCAAGCTATCAACAGAAGACTGCAGATTATGTTCCAATATGTTCTTATATTGATAGCGGTCCATATTAGCCTAGACAAAAACCAAACGACCAATGGCGCCCCAAACCATAACGTTACCACCACCATGTTTGACAGTAGGCATTATATTCTTTGGTTCAAGTGCTGTGTTTGGTTTTCGCCAAACTTTGGATCGACCATCACTTCCAAAAATGTTATACTTACTTTCGTCGGTAAATATAACACGCTTTCAAAAATCCATATCCGTGCTTTAGCAAACTCACGGCGAAGTTTCCGATTCTTCGCTGAAATTAGTGGTTTTTTGCGTGCCACTCTGCTATTAAATCCATTGTCATGTAAAACATCTAGTATTGTTCGTGGAGTAACAATTATGTTGGAACATTTTTCGATGTGTTCCGCCAATTTTGGGGCACTTATTTTTGGATCCTGGTTGACTGCTAACATCGCATCTCGAAAGCTTCTTAGGTCTGCCAGATCGTGGCTTACTTTCGGTACTATTGG
The DNA here is from genome assembly GCA_021234595.1 of Delia radicum. NCBI lineage: Eukaryota > Metazoa > Arthropoda > Insecta > Diptera > Anthomyiidae > Delia > Delia radicum. The sequence goes on along the minus strand of CM037853.1, from coordinate 14,837,308 downwards.
TATTATTATAATTTCTAATGATCGTCTGAACAGTAGCAGGACTTAATTTAACTGTGTTAGCAATTTCTCCATAAGATGTAAGGAGTTGCCACGTTGTATGCAGACTTTTTCCCGCTAATAATTATGTTTTTCCCTAAAAATTTCTATGTTTTATTATTTTCATATTTTTTTTTTTTTCTTCAAATAATCTTTATTTTAAATGCCTTAAACATTGATATAAAATGTTTTTCAATTATCGTTACTAATTCACTAGAACTTCAAGTCCGTAGGGTGTATGTAGACTTTATTCCTTGACTGTAAGTAACCACATATTTTTTTGATTTTTCGTAAGGTATTTAGTAATGATATCTCAATATTTTGCACGACATCAAAGTCAGTATGTGGAGTGGGTATGGAGGGATAGCGCCTCTTATGATAATTTTAATAGATATTATCAATGAAAATTTTCGAGTTTATATTAAAATTTTAAGTATTATTTTTAGTCGGGTATTAAATGTATTTTAATATGATTGATTTTTTTTTATTAATATGGGAGACATAAAATTTATATAAAAATTTGCGATCAAGATCAAAAAGTTAAAAAAAAATTTGCGGCCTGAGTACAAAATCTTTCAAATTCTTATTTATCGAATTTTTAAAGTTCATATACTTTAAAATTGAAATATCTAATAGAATATGGTTGGAAATAAGTTCTTTACCAAAAATAATTAAGAAAAATGGTAAAGCTTTCATTTTCATAAAATTGCTAAACATTTTTGATTTTCTTGCTTTTGTTTTGCACAGCCTCATATTGAGAGCTACCATATTTTTGTTTGCCTTTTCTCACATATATATTTTGATCAGTGTTTTATATAATTCCCATATACTTCATTTAATATTATTAAACTTCCAATCGAAATCATTTTTTCTAACCGACTTGGAAAATGAAATATTACAAATCAAAGATTTGCGTACACTTAGAATACTATGTAGGTAACGACCACTGCAAATGTAGTTGATAATAAATGAAATTTAATTCAAAGACAGGACGACTTACATTACAGTAAATTCAACTAACATTGTCATTTTTTTTTTAATGTTCAAAAAATGACTAACAATTGTAGTAAAAATGAACCACATGGTAGTAAAAAATAAACAAACATTTATTTTTTTTTTATTTTTTTAAATAACACAAAACAACTGTAAAAAATGAATGTAAAATCATAAAACAGTCATTTGATGTGAGTTGTTTTTTTAAATAAACTACAAGTTTAGTAAAAAATGTAATTTGTTCTACAAATGACTGATATTTACATTAAAAATAAAGAAACTGTTTTACAACCCAAACAACTACATATTTTTAAAGCAGAAGTTCCCTGCGTGTATTATTATGGAAATTTTTAATTTAATAAAAACCGTATTTAGCTCTTTTTTTTTAATGAATAATCATATAACTGCAAATTATATCCTATTACCCTAACCGAGCACTAGATATTATGGCTTTCGGCGCGTTGTAGCGAAAACAGACCAGTGCCTCTGGTGGGAAGCGAACCCACGACCACCGCACTTATAAGACAACACGCTACCAACTAGCCTACCGGGGAGCTCGCAATATGTCCATTTAATATTATTAAATTTCCCATCAAAATCATTTTTTCGAACCGATTTGGAAAATGAAATGTTACAAATCAATGATTTTCGTATGTTTTGAAAACAAATGTAATCTCATTATTTATTAGAGAATATAATTGATACCTGTCCGTCTTTCTGTTGAAATCCCGATCACGTCTCTAATATGGGGAATACAATGCTGATTTTAACACAAAATATTTTCAATAGTCCTAAGTAGTTTGCTATTGAAAATAAGCTTAATCAGTTGATAATTTCAAAAGTTGTAGCGCAACTGAGTAGTGATTTTTGATAGAAAATATTCATTTCTTTGAAATAACAAACTATCAAAAATGTTAATTCTTATTATCAAAATGAATATAATTTGTATTAAATCTACATAGAATAAATGTATTATCACTTTATAAACAAGTAACAAATTTACATAAACTGTGTTTATTTTTTTAAGCACCCACTTAATTCATTAATTATTAATTTCTTCAACAAAAACTGACCTATGATAATTTTACACTTTGATATTCATCAAAATAAACTTTTGTTTTTTAATAAATACTAACAAAAAAAAAAAAAAAATGTTATAATAAAATACCGTTAACAATTATTAAAATTAATATAAACAAAAATTATACATACAACCGTTTACTAATGTATAAATATTTATGTACTAACATACATATGCATGAATTAATGAATGAATGAATGAATGAACGAACGAATGAATCAATGTATTAACACAAAAACACACAAATCTACAACTGTCAGGCAAATCATTTGTCATTCATCACGTTTTCGAACGAATTTAAAATCTGCCATACATCTCTTTCTAACGCCCATTAAACAAAAACTCAACTTTGCATAATTAAAGACTTCTTTAAGACAATTTATACTAATTTTTAAATAATTATTCACTTGTTTCTATTTTGTTTAAAAAATATGTACATATATTTAAAAAAAAAAATGTTTATTAAAAATTTCTTTAAATACTGAATATAAAATAAAAAAAAAAAAAAATAATTTTACATATTTTTTTCATCAATTTAAAATAATAATAATAATACTACGAGGCAAATGAAAAAAAAATATATAAATATTGAAAATTTAAATCATTCATTAAAAAAACGTTAAAAAAAAAGAATTAAAATAATGTGTGTGTGCGACGGCGTGAGCACGCTTTATAAACTTAATAATAAGTATGAAGAAAAAAAAAATAATATTCAAAAACTCTTCAATATTCGTAATGAATATTTTAGCACTTAATCCAGTAAATGTTATTAATAATAAAAATTGTTGTAGCTGCTGATACTTTTGTTTTCTACTTAAATTATATTTACATTTACATTTATTAATAAATTAACTTTAACAATATTTAACAACTAATTATGGTATTGAAATGTTGCTGATGATAATTATGAAAATTATTAAGAAACAATATCAGAAATATTAAAAGTGGATATAAAGGGTCCGCCAAATAACTTTTTTTTTTTTGAAAATGCTATAAAAAAAACTACTGAATATTTTCTCAAATTTCTTTTTTATTTGAAAGTACAATCCTTCCGGTTAATAATGGAAATAATTTCATTCAAATGGCTGCCTCAGCTGTACTTCCTCCTCTTCAATTTTTGTGAACAAAAATTCGTTCAACATGGCCCGATAACGATCGCCATTGACTGTAACGGCCACTCCTTGCTCATTTTCGAAGAAAAATGGCCCAATTATGCCTCTGGACCAAAATCCGCACCAAACAGTGACTCGTTTTGGGTGTATCGGCACACATTCTGCAACATTACCATGATATTCAAAGTAATGTCGCAATATTTCACAGCGTTGTTCAAGCATATACACAACCATATTCGTTTAGCGGAAGGATAAAACTAATTATCTGTCAAATCAGACATGAGCTAAGTGTTACCATTCACGAAATAAGCACTAGTTGAAAATAAAACGTTAGATGGCGGACCCTTTATTTTTACTATTGATCTGCCTTCTTTCCCCGTAATGCAAAAATCTGTGTTTTCTCACTTTGTATTAGAATTGATTGGATCCTACATATAACAGACCTAATTTGTAAAACATTTTTTAACTCAGCAGGAAGGCTGATGTTAAAATTGATGCTTGGATAGCACACACTAACAAAAAGTTATAAGTAAAATAAAGCGTTGCTAACTAATTTCATTATATCAATTCCAAAATCATTGATAAGTTCGATTGATTTCATAAAATAACTCATAGCGTTCGCTCAATAAGTGGCAAAGAAGGCGACCAGCAGTGTTTTGTCCCCATGTAAGGAATGGACAAAAATATAAGGAAAAAAATGGCTCTGTGCAATAACTCCCAGGTGAAAAAAGTCCCAAAAAACAAAAAAACAAATTAAATAAGTCCCAAAAATTTTTCATACAAATTTAGGAGTAATTTCAAATGAAATAATACCCACTTCTTTTGCAGTTATTTCATTTTTTTAGAAGTTATTTAAGCACATTTAATTACTATAAATGCAATTAATGTTTATCCCGATGAAAATAAATTTAAATAACAAATATGCAGGTGCTTGTGCAAATTTAAATGTAACTGACACTAATAGAAAACATATGATTTTCTATTGTTGATTTACTTGAATAAACGTCACTACATTACTAGGTCTGTCAAAAAACAGAGTAGTATTTGGAAGATGACAAAGCCAATTGTGATAATATTTTGTTGTTGTTTGTGTTTTTTCTTTGATATTTTAAATTTTGAATCTCGCTCCTAGACGAGGACAAGAAATTCTCATTGAGTTTGTGATTTAACATAACAAATATCTCTAGAAATTCTAATAACAAAGTCCCCTGAAGATTTCCTTGGGCAGGAATGAAATCCGGATAGGGACACGCCTACATCAGATTGCTTTTCACAATTTGTTAAATAAGTTTTGGGACTTTAGCACATTTAATTACTATAAATGTTACTTAATTTTTGTTATTAGGTGATATTTCATAAGGCAGTAATTCCGAAATGAAATAAGTCCCAACAGAACTTAGCGTGGGACTTATTTCATTTTATTTTCTTATTCGGTGTTATTTCATTTGCTGTGGGAGTTATTTCAGTTTTAGTAGGAGTTATTTCATTTTCAAAAATTCATTATTTTTTTTTAAATTAACTATTAATATTCTAAACGGTTCCTATAACGGGATCTTTCAAAATATTTTGATGATCTTCTTAAAGTGACCTAACTTAATCTGTTCTTTAACAAATTTTGAAGGCGTAACGTTATATTCCCCAAAGTCATATTGCCCTAGAAAAAAACGACATAGCGCCCAAAAAATTATATATAAATTGTTGTTGTAAAAATTTTCTTGTTTTTGGGCAATACGACATCGATTTGGACGAAATAACATTTTTTGTTGGGTGCTCTGACGGTTTTTTGTTTGGCCAAAATAAATTTGGGCGCTATGACGGTAAAAAAAGAAGTTATTACCCAAAATCATAATTTTTTTTTTTTTTAAATGTCATAAGACCTTAAATGTCAAGGCTGATTCATGAAATCAAACAAAAGAGTTTTAAGGAAACTACAAAAAAAAATTGCTTCAATTTTATTTTTTTGTGTCGCACGCAGAAAAAACTTTATTTCGCGTAGACGCCTGCCACGTTCTACGGAGGAAAAAAACCCTAAGACAGAAAAACTTATTTTTACAAATCCAATGTCGAATCCGTTGAAATCTTATTTTTAAGACAATAAGTAATATAATTTGACCAGTCATAGCTTTGTCCTTTAAACAGCTAATTGATTGTTTTTTATCTCAAATAAAAGAGTAGAGCATTGGCCTTCTGTTTATTTAACGTTTAGACACTAATATATACGTAAAATTTTTAATAAAACAGACTTTAAAAATAAATAATCATTAAAAAACAATAAATCTTGGTGTGGGTTGGTATTTTGGGACATAAAAAGTTGTGACAGGTCAAATAAATGTTACTTGATGTCTTAAAAATATATGATTTCAACGGATTCGACATCTGATTTGAAAAACAAGGTCTTCTGGGTGGCGGCCTTCGGCCGTTCTTAGGGGTTTATTTCCTCCGTAGAACGCGGCAGGCGGCTTCGCGAAATAAAGTTTTTTCTGCGTGCGACACAAAAGACATTATGTCTTATGACATTTAAAAAAAAATATATATTATGATTTTGGGCAATAACTTCTTTTTTTACCGCACACAGAGAAAAAAAAAGTGCCAACCGAATTGAAAAGTGTATTTTAATGGTTACAACTTACAAATTCAGTTAGGGCAACGATATTTACATTAGATTTCTTAACATTTTGGACGCTGCAACTAAAATTCAACTTAATTAACTGAACTTTGCTGTGGAAACTAATGTATATTTGTGCCAACCGACTGAAATTCGTAATAACTGAATATGTGTCGAAGAAAATAAACTTCAGTTGGCAAAGAGCTTAACTTTTCTCTGTGTGCGTCATAGCGCCAAAAAAAAAAGTTTTTTCAAAATAAAATGCCATAGCACCCAAAAAAAAGTTTTGGATTTTCCGTCATTGATTTGGTCGTTATAACATATTAACATCCACAATTTTGGGGGATATGCGGACATTTGCAATATGTCATTTTGGTTTTTGGCCAATACGACTTTGGGGAATATAACGGTACGCCCTTAATTCATTTGTGTTGCATGGACTATTTTTGGGAGTTATTTAATTTTTATTCTTTGGAAATTATTTCATGATGAAACAACAACCAAAACCTAGGATTTGTTTCATTTTTGTAAATTATTTCATTTATTTAGAGTTTATTTCACTTTTTCGAGAAGGGACTTATTTCATTTTTTTAGAGTTTATTTCATTGGGAGCTTTTGCATTGGGGCTTTTTGCACCTGGGACTTATTGCGTAGAGCCGAAAAATAATATATATCAAAAATATAATATTCGAGAAAGGATACGCACACCTCCCATACATCCGGAATTATAAATTTTGAATATAAGCTACAATTCTCATTAATATGTCGTAAAAATTGGTAATTGTTCCAGGAATAAAGTAAGTAATTTTTTTGCCAATTTTTATTTTGATCCAAGCAAGGACTCGTATAGCTGTCAAGGACTCGTATAGCTGTCAGTAATATGTCGTTAAAATAGGTGATTATTCTAGGAATGAAGTAAGTAATTTTTTGCCAATTTTTATTTTGATCTAAGCAAGAACTCGTCCCAGCAAAAAATACTATAAAGCAATTACGGAAGGCGTTCTGTAGTGCTTCCCAAAATGCCTTCTATGAAGCATTGAAAAATACATACAATGAAGCAATAAAGAATGCATACCATGAAGCATTAATGTTGTCAACATACAAAAAAGCGGTTCTTATTGCCTAAGGAGGCATGAATTTATTGCTTCTAAGAGCACATGAAAGAAGTGGGGCATCTCGAACAAAAAGCATACCTTCTGGATATGCTTTGGAAGCGCTTCGTAATTAAATAATGCCTTCCGGAAGCGATTCTGGGTAAGCACTATTTTTTGCTGGGGTATAGCTGTCATATATCATTTTTCATTAAAACGCTATAAAGCCTTTGAAAAACATCCAATAGTTTTACATTGTTTTAAATTTTGTCAAAAATATAAAAGTGCTATTTTTTGCAAAGTAGTTGCAAGGCTATACACTAGGGCGGGTCGATTTAAAAATCGCTCAACGTTCAAGAAAAATCGTATTCTAGGGATCAAAATAAGAAACTTTGCCGAAGGAACCATACCTTTAAAACGAATTTTGATATCCCGACTTTTGACCCGTAGGGTCAAATTTTGAAAAAGCCCACTTTGATATTTCAGAAAGTAGGAGGAATCTCTAAAAGATTATGGGAGCTACTTCTTCTCCGGGAGACCCGCTAGCAGATTAATGCATAAATCATAATTCTAGGTGACCGTTAAGGGGTTAAAATTAAAGTTGAAAGCGGGCCTTTTTAGTCGTGTTTTTATAGCAAAATGTGCAAATCTCGGGATAGATATATTTCAGAAAGTAGGAGGAGTCTTTCCAAGATTAGGGTCTCTATTTCTTCTCGGGAAGACGCTCTAGCAGATGAATTTAAAAATTACATTCGATTGGGGCACTCTAAATGGGTCAAAGTGGGATTTTTCAAAATTTCACACTACGGGTCAAAAGTCGGGACATCAGAATTCTTTTTTGGAGGTATGGTTCCTTTGGCAAAGTTTCTTATTTTGATCCCTAGAATACGATTTTCCTTGAACGTTGAGCGATTTTTTTGCCTCTATACAAATCGACCCGGCCGACTATACACCATTTCCATACATCCTGAATTATGGTAATTTTTAATAAAAGCTATAATTATTCTTACAATAATTCAAAAATTTGTAATTGTTTCGAAAAATTAATCAGTTATATTTGTGTCAATTTTCATATCAATTGCAGCGAGGACTCGTATTGCTGTCGTTTATCCTTTTTCCTAAAAAGGCTGTAAATCTTTTGAAAATCATCCGATTGGAACAATTTTGTTTTATTTCATCAGAATTATAAATAAAAATTTTTTTTTCATAAAATTATTGTAAGGATATTCTTAAATTTCAATTTGTGCCAGTTATCATTTCAATTGCAGCTACACACAAAAAATCGTCACCAAGTAACTAGGAGCATTTCATTTAGTTAAGTAGAAACACATAGAAACTTGATAAAATGTTACTAATTTTTGTATAAATTTTGTAAATAAACTTTATAAGTTGAAATGCTCCCAATTATTTGACAACGACTTTTTTGCGTGTAGGGCTAGTGCAGTTGTCATATATCCCTTTTTTAAAATGCTATACAGAAAAAACTAAAAACGGATTTCAATTAAAAAATTTATTATTGAAAATTAAAAAGAAAAAAAGCTATAAATAACTACAAAAAAAAATTATAATGCTCACAAAAAAAATGTGTGAACGACACGTTTGTATGTGTATTTTTGGTGATGCTGTGTCTGTTTGTGTGTTTGTGTATGTGGTTGTTTTGTTTGTAGACTTCAAATGCATTTGGAATTACTGAAACTTTTCTATTTAAACTAGTTTATGAAAAAAATAATTATGGAATTATGTCTAAAATAAAATATGTATTTATATATTTAAAAGCCAATTAAAATATTTATTGATTCAATAAAATATTTGTCTAGAAACCAACTTAATTGAAATCAAACCTTTAATTAGATATTTTAAGTTGATATTTTTTTCTGTGCATATAATTCATTTCAAAATTATTAAATTCATTTAAAAATTATTATTACAAAATTTTAAAAACGAAATGTGTTTCCTTACTTTGAGCTCTCTAGTACAAATGTATAATGAAAAATGGGCACTAAACTTAATTTTTGTGTTATAAATAAAATGATAAAATATTTTATCAAGCTTTGGTAATTTTTTTAATTTTATCCAAAAACAAGGTATATTCTACGACGTATTTATAAAAAACATAATACCTTCCTGCCCAAGATTCGTTTAATCTGGAAAAAAATTTTAATTCAAAACACTTTGATAAAAAAATCAGACCATTCCGATAAAAACAACGAAAGTTACAGATATTTTCGCAAGTTACACAAGCAGAGAATACAAACATATGGCTGAAATAAGGCATTGCAAAAGAGCCTTCCGAAAAAAATATTAAAAAAATTTCTAGAGAACAGTTAGTACTGCACTTTTTTTTTTGTATTATAAACAAGAGTACATTCTTTACAAAAAATTAAAATATGCAAATCGCTTGTTTAATATTTTATCAAACTTTGGTAATTTTTATAAATTTATTCAAAAATAAGGTATATTTCAAGATTTATTAATACAAAAGATATTTATCTGCTGCTAATGTTCCTGTTTTTCTGAAAGCATAGACCATTCTGAACACTTTGATGAAAAAATCTGAAACTAAGAATGTTGCAGTTTTAAACAAAAGTAGAGATTATAAAAGTAGAGATTATAAAAATACGGCACTTTCGAGAAAAAAATGCTTTTTAAGTTTAAGTAAAAGTCGGTTATTTTTTTGAGTTCTCCTAAGAAACAAATATACAAAAAATGAGAAATAAATACAAATTTTAAAATCAAGTAACATATTTTTTGTTAAATATTCCATTATACTTATGATGTTTTAAAGCAGCCAACCAAAAAAAGGTACTATTTCAAAACTCCACTCGATATAAATATGTACTACAAAGTTTTTTTTTTTATTTCAAAATTAATATTTTTTTGTTATTGCAATTATTTTCAAATATTAAAAACAAAAAAATATTTTATACTTAACTTTAAAAATTAATTTTTTTGCAATTATTTTAGTAAGACTTAAAAATTAACTTTTTCTTAATACGAAATACATTCAAAATTTAGCGACACCTGACGACAGAATGAGCTAAATCACAAAGGATACTAACTTTTTTATAAGATTAAGTTATTTTAGTATATATCCAAAAAAAAAAAAATCGATTTCGTTTAAAATGAAGACACAATTTTATTTTGATTTTTGTCCATGGGATCCTTCTTGTAACATTATTTCAGAATTTATATGAACGCATGTGTTTTCTGTTTTGGCAAACATTTTAAAGATCTTATAGTAAAAAAATAAGAAAAATCTTTTTCCAAATTTTTGTAGCTAAACTATTTTCTTCTGATGTGTGCAAGATTATTCAAGTTTAAGATCATTTGTTTTTTGTTAAACAAAAAACCGTGCAATGTTTATTTATTAATCAAATAAATTTTCTTTCCGCTAACTTAAAGCAGACTTTATCTACATTAGAGAACCAATGTGGAAGGAGTTGAATATTTTTACCCAAATTTTTAAGGAATAAGATCAACGATTCACCCGTATTGTTTTATTTTTCTTTAAATTTTTTTTCAATGAAATATATCAATATGGATATGTTGAAAAATATATGAATTAGATTAAAATCACAGCAAAAAAGCAAAGTGCTTCTTATTAAGCATTTTAATTGCTGAATTTAACTTAGGGTTGTCACTGGGTGGAAGCATTGAAATTGGATTCTTTGAATGTTCTTTTCCCTAATTAACTTTTTGAAAGCAATTTTAGCATATCATTTTCCTTGGAATTTGTTTTTGAGCAATATAAGTTTTATAATATGAAACTTAAGAACAAATTTCAAGGAAACTTAGTTCTCTAAATAGCCAAAGAATCAAACCGGAATGCTGACAAGCCTATGTGAAATTCATTGATAAAAATGCTGAATTAGAAGCACTTATGGATCCAATTATTTTTGCTGGGATATATAGAAATTTAGCTGTGCTTTCGACCAATTTCGCAATTTTCAAAAAATCGGTGCTACTTCTAAAGAAATATCGCTATAACTCTAGTCGATAGATTTTTATGTTTTTCAAATGTTATTGCCAAAACAAAGCGGGGATTTTAAATTAAAAAGACTCCTTTTGCTTTCAGCCTCAATTATATGGTTTAAATTTTAAACAGGAGTAAGAGTATTAGAGGGTTAAAAAAAATATTTTTCTTACAAATGCGGCATGCCGAAACGAACTCCCAGACTTTAATGAAGTTTGGATATGTAGGAAAGGAGCAAAAAAAGGAACACGTATTATTTTTAGCTGCCCAATCTCGCGATTAAGGGTTTAATAAGGGGTTTACAAATCAATTGTTTTTGTATGAAAACTTGTCCTTAATTTACCAAAACTAGTTTTATTTGAACAAAGCGTTAAAGTACTCAAGAAAATTTAAATTGTGCTACTCATATTGCAAGGGGAAATCCCCCCCCCCCCACCTTAAATGATATTTTTTAATACAAAAATGTAAAAAAGATTAAAAAATTTGTTAAAAATGCCCTAAGACCCCCCCCCCCCCCCACGACAACCAGAAAAAACCTTTTCCTGGATACGCGCCTGGCAAAAATAATGCATTTTTGTATACTACTACTTCAACTTAAACTTCCCTGTATTAGTCGTGGATCCAGGGGGTGGGAAAATGGACCATTTCCTCCCCCAAAATTAACATTTTTCTGGATTATGAAATGGTCCGTTAAAATTCATTGGTATTGCATTTTCGATATTGGTGTAAAATATATGATTTTTCGCTACATTTATCCTTTATTTTACGGCGAATTTATTGAAATGCGAATTATATTTTTCATTTGAATTTTTTATAAATATTTTTTATTCGCTGAGATTAAATTATATATCAAAGTCCTACTTTTTCTATTAAAAATTAAATTTGAGCTATTGAGATATCTTTTTTTTTTTTCTCAAGTTTGTTATAATTTTTATTAAAAACAAAAATTATGTTTTTTCGACCTTTCTCTGAGATATTGTTTGTTGAAATTTATTAATATAGTAGATCTTAAGTCACTTTCATGTATTTACACAAAAATACTGGCCTGGGTTCTATATTCCACTACGAAGTGAAAGTTTAATCGTTTTTAATTCCACATTTTCAATTCCGCTGTGTTCTGAAAAACGAGGTAAATCGTTTTTTTTTTTTCATGACGATTTCATTTTCATTTTGTTTTTAGCAACAACATAAAAAAATGCGGGAAAAAACGAAATTATCACTTTAAAGTGAATGAAATTGCAATAAAGAAGAGTGCGTTTTTTAACAAAAATAAAAATTAAGCAAAAAAACACTTATTTTTAAAATAATATAAAATGAGTGGCACAATTATGATTTCCTGGTATTTAATTGAAAAAGAAAAACAAAGAACGGAAAATTTAAATAAAAAAAAGGCTTTGTGACTGTTCAAATCTTTTGGAACTGTCAGAAAAATCGTAAGAAAATAATTAAAACTGAGTCGCAAATGTTTAAAATTAATAAAAAAGAAAATGGGTTTATTGCATATTTTTTTTGATTAAATAAGTATGCATTTGTGATGGTTTTAGAAGAAGTATCACCAATGGCTAAAAAGACAAGCATCCCAATTATTTTGCAATTGGCCACATCACTACGCTATTTCGGACAAGGAATTTACCAACAAGTGATCGCAAAAGACTTCAATCTAGCAGTGGGAAGAAGTACAGCGTCAAAAATTGTAACAAATATGTGTAATGTTTTGAAAACTGGCATATGCCCAAAATGGATTAGATTTGAAAGAAGTCGCGAAGAAGTTGAGAAATCAAAAAGAGAAATCAAAAAGGGAAATCATCGGTTGCGGTTCTTCATTTTCTATATTTTCAGTACCTTCATCAATTTTATTTAATTTTTGTAAAATCACGTTTACTACATTGTCGGAACTGGTGCCATCTAAGTTTGACAATTCAGTAGATGAATTTGTGGTTGTTTACCCTTTGCTAGTCGTCCCGAATGATTTAGCAGCTGGAACACCTTCGACTGCTGTATAAAGGCCAGAAAGTTTGGCAACTGAATTAATATGTGTTTGATATTGTTGGGTCCTCCACCTGTTGCCGTTACCTCTGCTCTATTTTCGGCCAATTTTTAACGAATGGTAGCCTTCCAATCAGCCCAAGCCTTTTTCCAACCAGTTGCATCCTTTTCTGGAGGTCCTAAGCTGTTTAATGTACTTGATAAGTCCTTCAACAACTGGGGTTCAACTGTTTTGTTGCGCTTCTCAAAACCTTTGGCCAAAGCAGATTTTTTTTCCCTGAATCTTAAAAATGCGGCCTCTTGTTCCGGATTCATGTGTTTTCCCCTAAAAAATACAACACTTTTTCAGTTAAATAAACGTATATTAAAAACATATCACATTTGCTTACATTGTTCGTTTTTTTTTTACTTTTAATATCCAAAATAATTTTATTTTCTAAAAAGTTTGGTTTTTCACACAGTTAACTAATACCGTTTTACAATTACTTTTTTGTAGTGAAATTGTTTTATAGAGCACATCAAATCACTTCAATTCCACTAGAAACAAAATGAAAATGAAGTTTTTCTTTTCAAATCACTTATGTGAAATTGAGAACACAAATTCAGCGTAAGTTTCACTTCCACTTCATTTTCGGAATGTAGAACCCATGCGACTATCAATGATTTTAAAAAATTAGGTAAAATTAAGTAGTGCGTAACTTTTATATAAATAACCAGAGTTAAATTTGACATTCATAACTATTGTTATGCCCAAAACTTTGGTTAGTTTGAGATAAGTTTGCTGGCCTTAGAAACATATTCACAATATCCCGTTAGCTACTAACTGGGACTTTAATTGACACATTTGTTGTTGTTTCCCATATAAATTATTTAACTGTTGGTTCAATTTTAGCTGGATATATAGTAATCGGGCCTTAGTGTTAGTACTTTTAGCAGCAGGTTTATATTACAAAAACATTAGTTTTTACAACAGTTGTTGTCTGTTGTTTTAACTGCATTTGTAGTTTTTTCTACATTTGTCAGTTACTTTTTAACAGCTAAAAAAAAACTACATTTTGCAACAAATCTAGTGTACATCTTTTCAATTTCAAATGCATTGCGTTTCGATTGTTTTTAACTAGCAAACACTGTGAGTGTATACTAACATATTTCAACAATCAATCATTATTTTCTGTTATTCTATGTTTTGAAAATTGGCTAAATCATCACCGTTCAGTCTAGATGTTTGAATGAAAGACAACTAATCAAACTTCTGCACCCACATACCATAAATGGCATCATTTACGAGAGACAGAAAGACGAAAGAAAAATACGGTTCAGAAAAAACAGGCATATGCAAATATTTTACATACGTACATATAAGTGATAATATACAGACATATTCGTCCATAGAGAGAGATCTTTCCCAGTGTAAAAAAGTGTTACGATATAAGTGGTTATATAAGTACATATATGGTAATGATCTGTACTTACAATTGTCATTACAAAACTCAGTACTTTTATATGGGATAAAAAAAAATTTTATAGAAAAAAAGTTTTTTTAATAAAATGTGAATACACGGGATTCGAACCCAGGCATCCAGGTTGTCAGTCAACCACTCTACCATCTGAGCTATCTCTTCAAGTTATACTTGCTAGATAAAAACATAACCCAACAAAAAATAGTGCTTACCCAGAAGCGCTTCCGGAAGGCATTATTTAATTACGAAGCGCTTCCAGAGCAAATATAGGAGGCACGATTTTTGTTCGCGATGTCCCACTTGGTATGTCTCTTTTAAGCTGGTGAAAAGCGCTTCTTTCATGTGCTCTTAGAAGCAATAAATTCATGCCTTCTTAGGAAATATGAAACGGTTTTTTTTTTGTATGTTGACAACATTAATGCTTGATGATAGGCATTCTTTACTGTTTCATTGGAGGCATTTTGGGAAGCACAACAGAATGCCTTCCCTAATTGTTTTATTGTATGCAAGGCAGTGAAGCTTGCTTGCACAATATGTCATTACTTTCCAGCTTTCAAAAAAATCCAAAATAAGTAGTTATATAAGTAGTTACTAGAAGTGAAAAAATAATGAATCTAAATATAGATTCTCCAAAAAATTCTAGATCAATACTTTTTATATAACATAATGATACAAATTAAAACTTATGACTAACGCATTATTTTTTGTATTGAATTAAGGAGAAAATTAACAACCCTGTTAAAAATCGACATATATGTATCCATACACGAGCACACATGCTTCATACATGTCCACATGCATCCATACATGATTCATATGTGTTCATACATGATTCATACGACGTGTTCATATGAGGAATCATATATGTTCATGTGCGTACCTTAACGAAAATTGAGGTAGTTTATAGATATATAATCGTACATGTCCATACGTTTCCATACATGTTCATATGTGTAGATTAGAGAAAATTGAGGTAATATTTACATATATGATCACATATGAACTCATATATTATACCACCATGTAATAAGGACATGTGTGACATCGAATGACTTCATATATGAACATGAATGAGTTCATACATGTTCATAAATGGATTCATATATGTTGATTTTAACCGGCTTTTATTAGTATGTCCCTACGTATGTCCTTATTATTTGTGGTTAAGTAATGTAGAGAGTATGCTGATGTCATTACTGGTAGTGAGAAAAGTTGTGACATGTCATTTAAAACGATTCTACACTGGGTTAAATATAATTTTTTATTATTATTTTTATTATTTTTCAAAACGGAAATTGACTTCATTACCAAAACAAACAAAATGAAATAAACAGAAAAAAATAGTATACGAGTGAATGTACGAGTGAATGTATGAATGAATGAATGTATGAATGAAAATGATCGTTTAAAAACAAATTGAGAAATTAAAAAAACAATTTAAAGGAATATTCATAATTTTTGTCAGACAGTCAAAGCTTATGGAGAGAGATACTGCAACATATTTTGAGATCTGTGTGTGTGAGTGTGAGTGTGTGTGTGGTTGTGTGTGTGTGTGTGGTTGTGTGTGTGTGTAGTCAGACAAAACAATCAATAGCTTCTTATGACTGATATACATATGATTGAATGTATTCATATTTGAGTTAAGACCTATTCAAATAAATTCTACTACCAATATTATGATGATGGTCATCATAATCATCAGCATCTTGTTCGTCATTTTTATTACATGTTATTTAGCGTTTTATTAAACTGGTGGCTTAAAGTTGTTTCCACTGTTTTGTTGGTGGTTGCGGTGGTTAAACGTTGTTATGACTCTGAGTCTGATTGACTAAGCTTATCTTGACTGATTACAATCAATTAATTATTATGCCAAGATTCCAAGTAATTAGATATGATGGGATTTTTACATACCTAACTATTATATTCAATATACTATTTAATAATTTTTTTTTTTTTATAAAAATTTACGAGTTTTTTGTGTGTGAGGAAGTTTTGATTTTTTTTTTTTTCTTAGATTTGATGTACGTGTGTCATTAACACTGAATTTTAGTCATAAATAAGTTTTTCAATTTCAGATGTGACCACACATGTTGGTCAGGTGGAATTGTGTGTATTTTGTTTTTTTTTTTTTTGTAATTTATTTGGAATAATCTGTGCATGCTACGGTTACAAACTTACTACATGCTTTGAAATAACTCATCAATAAAATACCTAATCAATGTTAATTAAAATGTCCGCAATATGGCCTTTCATTTCTACTGTAAAAGTTATATTATGCCAAATTTCAGTAAGATTGGATAATGTTAGGGGTTCCACATTTTCACCACTTTTTGTTCAAACTAGTGGATTTCTAATTTTAAAGTGCATTGTAGGGGAAAGTGGTGTACCTGGAAACAAGTGTACCTAAAAACGTTGATCGTGTTTTATTTAGCCTTTCTCCCATGTTTAGCATAGATATAGGTCCACAAGTTAAATATATGCAAAGAAAATGGGGTGGTGTACCTTGAAATGCCAAAAATAAACTTTTTGTAAGTTTTTGAAATCAATTAAAATTGTGTAAGTGCAATATATTTATTCAGAACTAAAAAAAGTTATTAAATTAAACTTTCAATATGGGTACACTTATGTAGTGAATAAGAGCAATTGTTAAAATTTTCTAAAACAAGTGTACATTGAAACGATTTTTTAGTGTACCTTGAAACATATATTTTTTTAGTTAAATGTTTATCCAATGCAGGTTCACTGTAATAATTGACTGTAATAAACATAAAAAAAATTCAATGATAACTTCAAAAAAAAAAACGAAAAATATTGAAAAATAATCAAGTTTTTTACATATTGTCACTTAATAGAGATCTATATTAAGGACCTAATTCTATTGAATAATAAATTCCTATTTATTTATTCCCTTTTTAATTTTTAAATGAACCGGATCAAAAATGTATTGAAAAATATGCGTTCACACTCTATATATTAACTTAGTCTAATAATTATACTGTCATTGTTTTTTTAGAGGGAATTCTGAGGACTTTTTCCTATAAAAAAACCCTCAGCTTCTGAGGACTTTATCCTATAGAAAACCCTCAGATTCTAAGGACGTTAGACTATAGAAAAATCCTCAGATTGTATAGACTTTTTCTATAGAAAAACCCTTAGATTCTATATACTTTTTCTATAGAAAAACCTTTAGATTATGAGGACTTTTTCCTATAGAAAGACCCTCAAATTCTGAGGACATTTTCCTATAGAAAGACCCTCAAATTCTGAGGGCATTTTCCTATAGAAACACCCTCAGATTCTGAGGACCTTTTCCTATAGAAAACCCCTCAGATTATGAGGACGTTAGAGTATAGAAAAACCTTCAGATTCTAAATACTTTTTTATATATAAAATCCGTCACATTCTATACACACAGAGAAATAAAGTGCCGACCGAATTGGAAAGTGTATAGTAATGGTAAGAACTTAAAAATTCAGGTAGTACAACGATATTTACATTCGATTTCTGAATATTTTGTATACTACAACTAAAATTTAGTTGAAATAACCGAACTTTGTTGTGATAACTAATGTGAAGTTGTCCTAACCATCCGAAATTCGTAATAACCGCATTTGAGTCGTAGTAACCGAATTTCAGTTGACAAATATTAAAATTTTTCTCTGTGTGTAGACTTTTTCATATAGAAAAACAGTTAGATTATGAGGACTTTTGCCTATAAAAAAGCCATTTGATTACAAAACTGTTTGTTATGGAAAAAATCAGATTTGAAAGACTTTTCTCTATAGAAATACCCTCTGGATCAGAGGCTTTTTCCGAGGACTTTTTGCAACAGAAAGACCCTCAGATTCTGCTGACATTTTGCTATGGAAAAACCCAATTTACTGAAGACTTTTGTCTAAAGAAATACCCTCAGATTGTGTGATTGCATTTACTCGACGATAAAATATTTATTTTAGCCTCCGGGTCAAAAAGTATGCATATGTAATTAAAAATTGATGACAAAGATCTGCATTTATGAAACATTTCATAAATATGATGAAGAAGTTTCATAACTTTTTATGAAATGTTTCATAAATGTCATTAAATATTTCATAAATAGGATGAAGCAGTTTCATAAATTTTAATGGAAGTTTTATAAATTTTTATGAGATGCAAGTTTGTTATAATTTTTATTAAAAATAAAAATTATGTTTTTTCGACCTTTAATTGTGCAATGAAAATGAAAATTATTCAAGTTCGAGGCCATATACTCTATATTTCTTCATTAGGATATTGATATTTTTCAAATTTATTTTTTGATCAATGGTTATAATCTTTAATTTCAAACTCATATGTATATTAGTTCTCATGTAGTGAGTAAACTAGTTCATATGAATGCTTGAGGTTTGGCATGGGATTGTTACCGCTTTCAAAACGTGTTCTGATGATGGGAACCTAGAAAATTCCCGAAATAGATCTATCAACACATTCCTGAAAGGGTCAAATAATAAATTTGAAAACAAAAACTCTATAGATTATTTGTTAGGACAATATCCTAATGAAGAAATATAGAGTATATGGCCTCGAACTTGAATAATTTTCATTTTCATTGCACAATTAAAGGTCGAAAAAACATAATATTTATTTTTAATAAAAATTATAACAAACTTGTGAAAAAAGACAAAGTACCGCCTAGTTTACTTTCCCTGTTTTGTTAACTAACTTAACAAAATATAAAAAAGGAGAGAGAAACAAAAAAAAAACGTGTATTGAATATCCACCAGAGGTGGATCTTGCACATCAAACAAGTTTTCAATTTATTTTTTGATCAATGGTTATAATCTTTAATTTCAAACTCATATGTATATTAGTTCTCATGTAGTGAGTAAACTAGTTCATATGAATGCTTGAGGTTTGGCATGGGATTGTTACCGCTTTCAAAACGTGTTCTGATGATGGGAACCTAGAAAATTCCCGAAATAGATCTATCAACACATTCCTGAAAGGGTCAAATAATAAATTTGAAAACAAAAACTCTATAGATTATTTGTTAGGACAATATCCTAATGAAGAAATATAGAGTATATGGCCTCGAACTTGAATAATTTTCATTTTCATTTTTATGAGATGTTTCATAAATATTATGAATTTTCAACAAATTCTTTTTAAAAACTAACACATTTTTTACCAACGTGTCTTTAAAGACATGTCAAATTTTAAACGCCTTAACTACTGATTTGAATGCGATATAATCACGCACAGTGTAAGATTTTACCATTTTAGGGAGAGACAATTATATTAGAAAATAATAAAGCTAGACCCATAAACTTCGGTTAAATATAATATTTTTTAAAATTTATGAGAAATACACTGTTCAAATTAGTGTATGCGTAATATGATTATAAAAATTGACATCTCATTTTAGTGCTTAAAAATGTCCTTGATTCGCGAATAATTCAAAATGCATAAATTTTTTTTTTTAATTTTTATTTTGCAGATTGATCAATATCCTATAAATCATATAAAAATTTAAGATTAGGATCGCAATGGGTTAAGTAAAAAAATGATTTCTTTCAATATTACTACGATTATATTCAACATAAAACAACACAATTTTTCGAAACTTAAAATCCAAAATCTTAAATTAAAGAAAAAAATAATCAAAAAATTCATTGAAAAATACAGTGACTCATGAGCCCTTAAAAACATTCTATAATATTTTTCTGAGGATCCGAGTGTAATTCCTCTTTGAATTTAGTGTTTAATCAGTCATCATATTATGCCACAGAAGCCCTTCTGGTCCTGTTTACCGCATCACGCCTTCGATTAAATATCTTAAAAATATTTTAATGACACTTTTGAATTGTTCCTAATCAACAAAGGGAGTAGACACACCGCCAATTTTTGCACAAATATAGTCCTCAGACGGTCAAGTCCTTTATTTTTATACAACACATTTTGTTGTATGAGGTGTTATCACTCATTGTCGAATTTTTATAAAATCGTCAGGTTTCAACAGACAATTTAACTAGTCCCTTTAAGTAGATACAGTTTGTCTAAATCAACCTTGGTGCTGATCCGTTATGTTCCCTATATCTTATAGTTATCGATAAGTCACTGCTCAAAATTGGGAGTTTTTAAGAAATGTGTCAGAAATACACAATACTTGAATTATCATAACTTTTGATTTATTAATTTTCTGTTGACGAGTTCAAAGGTTATGAGAATCCAAACATTGAGTATTTCTTACACATTTGTTAAAAGCCCCCAATTTTGGGTGGCGATCAAACGCGAACTATAACGAATTTTGAAACAAGAAAAAAACACTTAAACTCCATAGTAACAAGAATAATATAAGTACCAAGTTAAATGAAATTTAAAAGAACATTATCAGAAAGGTG
Source organism: Delia radicum (assembly GCA_021234595.1). NCBI lineage: Eukaryota > Metazoa > Arthropoda > Insecta > Diptera > Anthomyiidae > Delia > Delia radicum. The sequence goes on along the minus strand of CM037853.1, from coordinate 14,816,591 downwards.
AGTCGAAAGTTTTTAAAAGTTCCCTGTCCGAAAACAGTAAATAAAAGTTTTTGCAATTTTTTATAGAAATTTGACTTGTTAGTATATTAAAAATAGATTTATAAAAAAAAAACATTAACCCATTTTACAATTACAAAGTTTAAATTCATTTAACTATGCCACCACTAGAGGGCGCGACTAGGCTATAAAGTTGACTTAAAAAGCTTACTGCGAAACCATCATAACTCTCTATCAAGTTTTGTCGAAAAAATTGCACGGAATCTATATTTGGTAAAAAATGTGCTAAAAACACATCAAATAATATTTTAAATAAAAATTTTAATAAAAATTTTAATAAAAATCAAAACTATATTTTCACAATGTTTGTGAAACTTTTTTTTTTTTGAAATGATGAAGGTCTATCCCAGCACAAAATAGAGCTTACCCAAAAGTGATAACGAAGCTCCTCCAAAGCAAATAAAGACGGCATAATTTTTGTTCGCGATGTCCCACTTGGTATATCTCTTTTAAAGCGCTTCTTTCATGTGCTCTTAGGTGCAATAAATTCATGCCTTCTTAGGCACTAAGAAGCGCTTCTTGTATGTTAACAACATTAGTGCTTCATGGTATGCATACTTTATTGCTTCATTCACTGCTTCAAAGAAGGCATTCTGGGAAGCACGACAGAATGCCTTCCCTAATTGCTTTATAGTATGCAAGGCGGTGAAGCGCTATTTTGAAAGCATTCAAATATAGTTATCCAGGTTATTTTTTGCTGGGATGAAACATTTGACATACATTTTTAGGACACTTTTCATCATATTTATGAAAACTTCATATATATGTTAAATAATTGCTGACAATCGATTTATTAGATAATAATATCATCAATATGACGAAATTTTTTCTATCAATATTACGAAACTTTTTTCGACCTGTCTGCCGTGGTTTTTCCGTTTTACAGAAAAAGTTTTTTGAGAAATCCACGGATAGCAATTTTATCATTCATGATATCAAATTTAACATCATTATAATTCTAGTAGTTACGAAAAGGGAGTAAAAATAAATTTTCATTTTGTATGCTTTGATTCTTTCGCAGACTGTATTCTTTCTTTTTAGTGTTACTATTTTTTGTTATTATGACTTAAAAGTCTCCTTAATTTGTAATTATGAAAGAAAACATTTATTTGAAAAATAAAGTACGAGTTTTCCTGATTGGTTCCATTTGACCCCACAAATATAAATATAAGGGTTGTCTTTCGTTGTAGGGCGAAAAATAAAAACGAGATTTTGACTGTACTCCCCTCTTTAAATATTTGTTTGGGTACAAAAATTCACCATGCAAAAAATTAGAGTTCTAGCATAACGGGAAGATGTCCCGCATCGGCCTTGAAAATCGGGCCCCTTGGAAAAATGGGCATAATTTAAAAAAAAATTACAAATTTTTTTTCTTCAAAATTTAAAAAATATAAAATAATTTTTGTGTTGGGTTTAATCATAACTACTCAGATAAAAAATATTACTTTCCCAGAAAATCGCTAACTTACCCTAACTTTGTGTCAAAAAAATTAATAAATATTTTGGGGGTACCTCAAAGAGACTTTTTTGAATTTTTGAAAATTTTATTCATCAAAAACCTAGTGTTTGCTGTCAAGTATTTCATTAAGCACATTTCAAGTATTAAATAAGCCAGGTATTACGCATATCCGTTGGCAATTTTTTTTTTTAGGGCATTTTGATTCTCGGGGATTTCAAGTTTTTTTTTTATTTTTATACATTTTTACTTTAAAACAAGATTTTAATAATATTTCATCAATATTGTTGTATATGCCTTTTTATATGATTGTAATAACTTTATTTTTAAATACTATATTTTCTGTTGATAGTTAACCCATGTTAACCTGGGGTCAAATATGACCCACGTAAGAAAAGTGCAGCTTTGTGGCAAAATTTATAAATAATATAAAGAAAGGAATAATTCAATTTATATTTATTCTAAAAAAATTTCGATAACCGTTTCTAGTCTTGGAGTAGGTCAATTTAGTAAAAATTAGAACTTAAAACTTTTCCATAATAATAATTTTGAGGGAAAAAAATTTACACTATTAAATTAAAAATACGTTTTTAGAAAATACTCCTGAATATGTACAAAAAAATCAATTTTAATATAAATACAAGTATCTGAATTTATACTAAATAATTAATTTTAATTAATTTTAAAATGTAAATAAATAACAATTAGAAACATAAACAAAAATTTATTTTGTCATCTTTGTGATTTTTGACTCTTTAAAATACGAGGGTCAATTGTGACCCCATGAAAACACAGGTTAACTATGAACACGAAAAATTATACGTTATAATAAAGTTATTACAATTATATAAAATAGCATACACAATAACATTGATGATATATTACAAAAATATTGTTAAAAAAAAAGTCTACACAAATTCAAAAAAACGTTGAAATCCGCTAGAATCAAAATGCTCTAACAAAAATGTTTGCCAAACAAATATTTTAAGAGGGGGGCAGCCCAAAAAATCGTAAGTTGAAAAATAAGGACCACCCTAAAAAATATATATGAGGTATAAATTTAAACTGGACTGAAGTGTAAAAAAAAATATTGTTATGGTCAACTTTTTTTTTAAAAAACATTCAACAATTTAATCCAAAAATACCGTCGGAAATCTTTATCAATTTTTTTTATAAATATTAAATTTGTGAGACTTTTAAAACTTATAAGACACCTTACCTTAAAAATTTCTTAAAAACATATTGCCCGCACATGCCTGTAAAAAAAATTATAAAAAAATGAGTAAACGAATTAATTTAAAAAAAGAAAATATAATAAGTAAATGCTGTAAGTTTAAGTAAGAATTTAGCTAAACCGAATTTTAAAATTATTTATACGGCATTCAGAATACATTGCAAAATACGTGTTTTGCCAAAACGAGTGGCAAAGTATAAAAAACCATTGGCATGTGTTTTGCTGTATAGTGTGAATATGACTTTAGATTCATTATTGAAAAATGCTTGTTTTATTTCAAACTTTTTTTACATAAGTTTAACCCGTTTACAATTAACAACAAAATCAATACCTAAACTAAGTTTAAAGTGAAATTTCCAAAATATTTCAAAATATTTTCTCCTTTTTTATTTTTCTTTTTTTGTTAAAAATCGATCATAAATTTTATTTAGTATCTCTTAAAATTATCTATAAAAATTTCATTGATCATTTAAAAGTGTCTTAAGATAAAGATCAAAGAATAGAAAGTTTAGTATTACAAACATCGGGGATCAGAAGAAATCTTTCCATGCAATACGAACAAATATAAAATACAAATAAAGTGTCACCATCATTTCTAAAATATGTTTCGATTAAATAAAAAAAACACGAAAAAAACGAAACAACAACAATAAACCAGTGAACAACAGCTTTATAGAGTTTGTTTTTTTATATATAAATTTTTGATTTTGAAAATCTTTGTGGAACTGTCACTAAAAAAAGCTAATGATGAAATTTATTACCCTGAGCCACAAACAACAGTCAATATACAATATACACAAGTGTGTATTTCACAAAACCTAATCAAGGTTTAATAAAAAAAAAAAATATATAAAAAAAAATAAAAAAACAACATCAAAGTCTAAACTATCTACTTATACACCAACTAGTAAGCTATAGTACTATGGGACAAAAGTTTTCAAAAACCAATAAGTTTTTGAAAAGCTTAACTAGATCAACATCAGAACAACATCATTTGGAATTTAAATTTATTGTTTTCTAATAACATACTGAAACAGTGACATTATTAAATAATTGAGCTCTAGGTCACGTTTGTATTTATAAAATATCCTTTAGTATTTTATATATATCCAATATTTCGTCATTCTTTGAATGACATCTTCAGGGAGTATGAACAACAACAAACAATATTAAAAACAAAATTTCCTGCCGCTGCCCTCCACTCTGGTCAACACAACATTTCAAAGAATGACGAAATATTGTAGATATATGAAATAATAAGGGATATTTTATAAAATTTTATAAAAACGTGACCTACAGCTCAATTATTTAATAAAGTCATTCATTTCAAAGGTCGAAAAACTTTTCATAAAATACTGAAACAGTTTTATGTAATAAAATCCAATAGATTTTGTAACTTTAAGTTTTTAGATTAGGCAAAACTTTTTTAAAAACAGCAAATATCATCGACTAATTTTTTCAGTTTTTGACTAGTAGAAAATGTAAAAATTTTTGGCTACGGGTAATTCACCCGAAAATCTGAAGTAAGAGAGGACAAAAAGCATCGAAAATTTTAAAAAAATTTATCCAGACTCAGAAAATCTAAAAAAATATAATTTTCAGAATATAAACGTATTACGTTAATCCGTAGTTTCAACAACTTTTTTTGTATAATTTGTTATATGTTTAACAATTTTCTCAATTTAAACCCATAGTGCCTAACTAGCCCTTTTGTATTAGAAACGTTTTTTCTCTTTCGTTGTGGCTATTGGGATTTTTAAGCAGGTTGTCATTTAGTTTAGATTTCTAGATGTTTTTGTTTACAAAGTATTTTGAAATGAACTTGTTTTACACCAACAACTTACACCAACATTATTAACAATTTATAGTCCACATTTGTCCAAGCTGGCTTAATTTAGATTTCGCTATTTTGGAAAGTTACAATATTAAAACTAGTCTTTAAGTTATTTAGTATTTTATAGATTTTTATTGTTAAGCAACGCACAGTGTTTCGAAATTGGGTTTTTTATTGAAGAAAATAATACAGTAATTTACACCTGTTCACAATTTTAAATAAAATCGCAGTACTCAGATTTAAAATAATTAAGATCTAAAGACTTTCTGTTTTTGGAATCAATTTTGTTTTTTTTAATTTTTTTTTAGAATTTTAAGAAATTCGCAATAGATATATCATTAACTGCAGAATAATTTCCAAGGTGACAGAGGCGGTCATTTTGAAGGTCAATTGACATATTTTATACATTTTGTGACGTGTTTGTTGATATGTCTAAAAATAGACATTTAACTTAATACAAACAAACGAAAAATTAAAAAAGTCGTGTCAGAACGTTTGACCTAATTTTGGCTGGCTAACAGCAAATTTATATATTCAGCATGTATGGTACAATACAAAAAAATGAACAAGGAAATAAAAGAAGCTCAAATAGAAAATAAATTCTAGCAGTGTTATGCCCTCACTTGATAGGTCAATTGACTCATTTTTTTTGCTGTTTTCGCATTTTTACATAAATATACTCAAGGAACTTCTGCTTTAAAAATTTGTAGTTGTTTGGGTTGTAATACAGATTCTTCATTTTTAATGTAAATGTCAGTCATTTGTAGAACAAATTTAATTTTTTACTGCCTTAGTAGTTCATTTAAAAAACAAACCACATCAAATGACTGTTTTATGATTTTACATTCATTTTTTATAGTGGATATTTGTTATTTTATTAATTTAATTCAATTGTTAGTAATTTTTTGAGCAGTAAAAACAAATGACAAATGTTAGTTGAACGTAATGAAATGTTAGTCGTCCGTTCTTCAAGTGATATTTCATTTGTTTTCACTGCAATTGCTGTCGTCTTTACATACATAATATTCTTAGTGTATGAAAACCTTATTTACAATAAAAATTATAACTGCTTTTAAATCAATTACTCATTACTTTTTTCACATCCTGTAATGGAACCAGCTTATTCTGTGCACTACTTTAACACAAATAATAAGGACTTATTAATAACTTGTCAATTTCCCCGTTATTTTAATACAAAAAATAATGCGTTACCCATGGGTACTAATTTTATCAATATTTGCAATATGAAGTAATGATATAAAACTTTTTAGTAAATTTATTTGTAGACTCATTATTTCTAAAACTCTAGTATATAAGTATATATTTTTGATCATTTGTAAGCTGGAAAGTAATGACATTTTGTGCAAGCAAGTCATTTAAGTTTTCATCTATCAACTATAGAGATAGCTCGGATGATAGAGCGGTGGACTGACTCTTGGAGGTCCAGCGCATTTTAAAAAAAAACTTTAATGACTTTTGTTTATTTATTTTTAGACTCACTATTTTTGTCCATACTTTTAAACATATAGGTAACCACAACTTTTTCTCTTTTTCGTACTGTGGTTAGTAATGATTATTTTGTCATGTCATTATTTTGTACAACATCCCCATATAAAAGTAATGAGAAATGTAATGACAAAATTGTAAGTACTTGTCATTTACAAATATGTATATAAGTATATAACAATTTATATGGTAATGGGTTATAATGACGATAATTTTTGAAACAAGACAATACAATAAATATAAAAAATCAATTAAAATTTAAATAATTCCAAAAAAAAAATATATAAAATATTAGACTAAAAACATATAAAATCAACCACTCGATTTCCTCCACACCTTCTGATTTCAACAAAACTTGGTATAGAAGATGTACATCATATAACCTCGTCCAAATGTATGACAGGTTATCCCAGCAGATATTGAAATATCGCGTTTCAAACTATAAAAAAATATTCGATAATTTTAAAAAAGTTTTCGTACATAATATTCCAAATTTTTTTTTTAAAGATACTTAAATTGTGTTTTTACTAGAACGCACAAATTATTCACTCCTCCACGGCAAAAGGCATTGTTTTCAAAAACCGCGGTTACAGAAACTGATTTTATTTTAATTGGTTAAAAAGGTTGATTTTAAATTACTTACCTATGTCGTGTCCAAATCCCTATGTGAAGCTCTTATGGTATCCTAAATTATGAATACAAGTGTGAAAAAATTTAACTCAGAGACATGCAGGAGCACCACATATCATTTCGCGACGCTATAGAAGAATAATTTATAATTAACATATATTTTATTCAGAAATTTAAAAAAACAGCAGTTACTAAATATTTGTAAATTCAGCAGATTTATGTTTGTTTTTTGTTTTTATATACATCGAGAATATTTTTATGTTATTTTTAATTTATAACGATCTTCCAACCTCCGTATATTTACAAACATAAAGCAAATCAAACATATTAGCTAGGTTGATACTAGTATTTCGATCTGGCTAAAGAACTCATCAGAACATGAAGTTTTAGAAAAGTTGGAGCCTCCATAATGGGCAGAACTTTAACAAAAAACCTATTAATCATCAATTTTGCTCCATTCGTGTCTTCTTAGTAATCAAGCACGTTGTTAGGGTATATTATTTTTGTTATACTTATATTACTAATATTTCGTAAAAAAAATCTTCTAGTTTTATCTGCAAAGACATTTTTAACTAATTTTTAGTAGCTTTTTTGCCATTTTTACAGGATAATTTCTAAGAGTGTATATGTAAAAAAATCACATTTTGAGCGAACGACATTTTACTCCCATATAGCGCTTACTCCCATTCAGCTCTGCCAACTTACACAATTTGCCTCCATTTTGATGGTTTTTGAAGTGAAATATAATAAAATGACGATTTCACAAAATGTTTTGTATGGAAAATGACGATTTTTAAAAATTAGCAAATTTTATATTTTATCGAATTTTTCAATTTTCTTCTCTAAAATTTGTTGATATTTTATTAAGTTTCTTTTTATTTAAAACATCTAAAAACATGTAATAAATGATCTCAAATCGAACAAAAATTTTTCATTTACCCATTTAATGATCAACATTATATAAACTCTATTATTTTGAAGGATTTATTTTAATGTTATTTAAAAAACAACGAAAACCGAATAGATTTATATATATTTTAGGAAGACAAATCGAAAGATGTTTATTTTTTAATAATTTGAATCATTTCCCAGCAAAACCACACATTACCAAATCATGGGTAAAGTAATGTATCGCCATAGGGCCTCATGCATTACTTTACACGTTACTTCACTGATGAATTGTACAGGCGATGAGCCTCAAAGGAACTCATTACCTTGTAATGGGTAAAGTAACTGGTTACTTATATGGTTACATGGTGGGAAAAAGTAATGTGTCTATAAATAGATTTTCATAAAAAAAATGCATAAAAATTTTTTTTACAGATATTTTTTTTAATTAAATAAATAACTTTCATTTTATTAAATAAATAACTTGGTCATGCTGGGATTCGAACCTGGGGTCTCTGGTATTTAACAATTAGTTAGGCGAGAACTCTACCAACTGAGCTATCGATACATACAATATTTTATTGCTTAAAATGTAGATGAGTTGTTGTGCTTCGTGTTTTCGTTCGTGATATCAAAAATATACACCTTACCATTATGATTACAAAAAATCACAAAGTAATGTGTCTATAAATAGATTTTCAAAAATATATATTAATAATTACTTTACGTTTATAATTCATGCATTATGTAATTGATGATCGGTAAGTCATTATTTTATGTTTTGAAGTAATGTAAAATGTAATGTGGGGTCATTACAAGGTAATCCATGAGTGTTCAATTATCGGTAACTCATTACTTCTTGTTTTAAAATAATGATACAGGTAAGGAGTACACATTACAAGGTAATGCATTACTTTATCGCACCCGTTACCAAAGTTTTGCTGGGTTAGCTTCAAAATCACTGAAAAAAGAGTGGTTTTTTACGTTTTCGATTCCTGCTAAATTAATATTTTTCTTTAATTCTCTGTTTTTGTATGCCCAAAAATTTTAAATTTAACATTTCGTCAATGAAGTTTGCAGATTTAAAAACTATATTCCGCGAAATGAGTATTGGAAGTTAAAGACTTGGAGTCGTGTGTAAAGAAACTAATAATAAGGAACATCAAAAAGGTGAAATAATTACAAATAATGTGATTAAAACGAAGTTTTGAGTAATTTTTCTATTTTTTTATTGAAATATAAATAGTATCGGAATGACGATTTGTTGACGATTTCTCATTCTCAAAATGACAATTTTGACGATTTTTCCACAAAAATTGACAATTTTTGAATAAATTGGGCTGTCAGTACTGCTTTGATCGCTTATAAGTTTTAAAAATATAAGAGTTTTTAATGAAGTTGGAATATATTTTGCTAAAAATAATCGATGTTTGTAAAAATTTTTGAAACTGGAGAATAAATTTTTGTTTTTGTCATTTTGTCATTTTGTAAGCCGCTAATTTTGTTGAAGATTTTACACTTTTAATGATCATAATTAAAATTGTGGTATTCCCAGGGAGTCAAAAATTGGAGAGTAATTTTCAATTTACTTTTTTTTAGCGCTGACGAAAATTTCATCCAAATCCCATTAGGGTTACAAAAATTATTAATTTTTTTTTTGTAAAAAAAACTATAAAAAGTTTTTAAAGTCCTAAGAATTGAGATAAATCAATTGTTTTTTAATGTTACCATTTTTTACTAAAGGGTCCGCCAAATAACTTTTTTTTTTGAAAACGCTATAAAAAAAACTACTGAATATTTTCTCAAATTTCTTTTTTTATTTGAAAGTACAATCCTTCCGGTTAATAATGGCAAATAATTTTAGAGCAATTCCATATGAAAGCGATCACCTTTTGGACGACCCCTGTCCGATTTTAAAATAAATAGTCTCAATCGATTGCCCAGCAAAAAACAATGTACCTACATATTTTTTTTTTATAGTGACCGGTTTAGTGGTGGTGTGCACCACTGTCATGTGACAAAATTGAAGAATTCTTCATAAGGGACCTCATTGAAAGTTGTTTTAAAAATTTTATTTAGGAAAATTTTATTTTTCAATTAAAGCCTGATTCAATACCTTTCCAACGAGCTATCACTCGTTGCGATCGCTTTTTTTTTAAACAACTTTCAATGAGGTCCCTTATGAAGAATTCTTCAATTTTGTCACATGACAGTGGTGCACACCACCACTAAACCAGTCACTATAGAGCAATTCCATATGACATGTGACTACTAAAGCGATCGCAACGAGTGATAGCTCGTTGGAAAGGTATTGAATCAGGCTTTAATTGAAAAATAAAATTTTCCTAATTTTTCTTGTTAAATAATTAAAAATAATTCAATTATAAAAAATATAAAAACAATGAGAACAAGGTGGTCTCTTAAATGCTCTTCTCCTGTCCAAACAAGGAGTCGGGGCCCATTTTTTTATTGCTGATTCTTAAAGCAAAAATTATGAGGAATCAAAAAAAAAAATAAAATTAGCCGGAAAATTTAGGAGCTTCTGTGGAAAATCGGAAAATTTAATTTTCATGGGAAAAAAGGTAAATTTCTGAGAAAAATTAGGAAAATTTTATTTTTCAATTAAAGCCTGATTCAATATCACTTGTTGCGATCGCTTTAGTAGTTTTTTTTTAAAACAACTTTCAATGAGGTCCCTTATGAAGAATTCTTCAATTTTGTCACATGACAGTGGTGCACACCACCACTAAGCCAGTCACTATAAAAAAAAAAAAAAATATGTAGGTACATTATTTTTTGCTGGGCAATCGATTGAGACTATTTATTTTAAAATCGGAGAGGGGTCGTCCAAAAATTTGCCAATTTTGATCGTTTTCATATGGAATTGCTCTTTATTCAAATGGCTGCCTCGGCTGGCGATGCAGTAGCCTACACGATCGGTCCAACTTTTAAGCACATTATCTATGTGTGCAGCTGTATTTCACCAATGGCTTCACGAATATTGTCCTTTAAAGCGTCAATTGTCTCTGGCTTGTTGGCCAACTTATCTTTGACGGCACCTCACAAATAATAGTGCAACGGTGTCAAATCGCAGCTCCGAGGTGGCCAAACGACATCAGCTCTGCGGCTGATAATGCGATCTTCAAAACAGGGCGTAAAACATCGAGTGTAGCTTCGGCTGTGTGGCACGTAGCGCCGTCCTGTTGAAACCAAATGTTGCCAATATCCTCCTCTTCAATTTTTGTGAACAAAAATTCTTTCAACATGGCCCGATAACGATCGCCATTGACTGTAACGGCCACTCCTTGCTCATTTTCGAAGAAAAATGGCATGGTTTTCAAAGTAATGTCGCAATATTTACCAGCGTTGTTCAAGCGTATACTCGAACATATTCGTTCAGCGAAAGGATAAAACTAATTATCCGTCAAATAAGACATGAGCTAAGTGTTACCATTCACGAAATAAGCACTAGTTGAAAAAAAAAAAACGTTAGATGGCGGACCCTTTATTATCACTTAAAAGTGTCATTCATTTGTAATTATAATAGTGCTGACAAACCACTGCCATTTTTGTAAAACCCAACACAGTGAGTGGGTAAATTACCAAACGTACAAATAATAATGCACTACACTAAGAGAATTATCTGCATGCTATCAATGAATGCTTGCAATAGATCTATTCAATTCACTTCAACTTTCATTAAATTAATGCAGTTTTCCATAAAATTTCATAAAAATTGTTATATTATTTATTAAAAATTTTATAAGACTAATGAAAAGGTTTCATTAGAACTAGTTTCATTAAAACTATGAAGCTTTTTCATAAAGTTTAAGAAATTTTTATTCACATTGTGCAGAAAACTTCATTAATCTAGTGAAAAAATGTCATTAAAACTCGTCAAAAAAAGTCTCTCTATGTAGGAAAACACCAATTTGTTTGTAAAGTATGTGTTTTGCCAGTACCACCCGCAAAATTCTTTGCCAATGTTGTTTTTTACCAATATTACAACAACCTGGGTAGAAATTGCCAACCGTACAAAAAAAAAATAGTACTGGCAAACCACTGCTCTTTTTGTAAAACCAGCCACTTTTATCAATTGTGTAACAGGACAGTACTGTCAAGATTATTAATCCCACATTTTGTCAACTCCCAACCGATCTTCGCCGACGCTTTGACAACACTGCGCCGATTGTATTTTTCTCTCTGGAATATTTCTTAATGATTTTAAAATTGGGTCAAAATTACCCAACAAACATAACAGATGGGGCTATAATTTTAAACAGGACGGAAATGTTTAGCTAAAAATTAACCATTTAGGTTGCGACTTCACAGTCGGAATAAAATCAAATAACTTTTAAAATCGAACTACTGTTAAGCTAAATTTTTTGTTAATTCTGCAAATTCTATTAAAGTTTTTTATATTGTTTTTTTTTTGTGAAAGAAATTTATTTTGTTTAGTATGGTTTCATTTAATGAACTTAAAAAATTATTTTTTTTTTTTTATTTTTGCCAAAATAAATAAAAAATTTGCATAAATTTTATTTTGTCAAAAGAATTAAAGAACATTTTATATGTTAATGGGATAGATGTATGTATGTATGTGTGTTTATTTGTCTGTCTATATAATAAACTAACTAAATATATTATGTAGATTATTATTATTATTTTATATTAGTTTTGTTTTTTTCTCCTTTAAACATATTGTTAATTTAACTAACTAAAAAAAAAAAAACATCTCTCAATGAGTTCATTGATATCATTATAAATTAAAATTTATTTAGACTCATAGAGTTAAATATTCCTAATTTAAACAATAAAATATAATTTAAAATTTTGTTAAAATTTTAATACAACCGCAAGAATAACACAAACAAAAAACGACAAATTCTATAGAATTAATTTTAAACCACAAAATATATCAGGCATTTTATGTGAAATATTATTAAATGATTTATTTTCTAAATTTAACTGTTTAAGGATTTATAGTATTTGTATATTGGATGGATATCTATTGTATTTAAAGAATTTATTGAATTTTTGAGAAAAAAAAAAACTTGTAATTTCCATCTCTGCCATCAAACAAACTCCAAAATGAGTCAGAAATGGGCTCTAAAATATTTGTTTAAATTTTAAATTTTTGTATGAAAGTGGTGCATCCAAAAGAGCTTTTGATTTAAAAATGACTCAGAAACTACGAATAAAAAAATTCTATACGCTAAAAAATCAACATTTTTGGAGCCGTTTTTGAATTGTTCATAAAATATTCAAATTCAATTACATTTCTAAGTCGGTACTGAACCATTTTTTGGATTAAATAAATTTCTTCAAATTTTTGTGTCTTTTATGATTCTTTTGGGAAAGCTCATAATTTCCCTGCGGGAAATGAAGGGTCGATTGATCCAAAGTGGTAATTCTGTGATGTATGATTGGGGAGCACGTCACGCAACTGGGGAAACCAAAAGTGTGGTGCACCAAAAAGTGTTAGTTTGGGTGAAATGTCCAATCACGTGACTATAGTTATGGTGACAAAACATTCACTGGCTGGTAGCAGATATATAATGTTACTAGAGAAAAAGTAATATAAACACAGAGAAATAAAGTGGCAACCGAATTGAAAAGTGTATATTAATAGTAACAACTTATAAATTCAGTTATTAATGCGATATTTACATTAGATTTCTGAATATTGTTGTGAAAACGAATATTAAGTTGTGTCAACCGTCTGAAATTTGAAATAACTGAATTTGAGTCGTAGTAACGGAATTTCAGTTGGCAAATAGCTAAATTTTTCTCTGTGCAGTTGAAGTTGCAGTTGAAGTTGCTTCTGGTCATTGAACTGGTGCAAAACCGCTAGCAGTCGATGAAAACATGGCAATTAGTACCAAAGGATGCAGTTCCTTGACTGCTACAAAGTGGACACAACACTGAAGCAATACTTTGACACTACCTACTTCTAACTTGTCCCGTAGCATATTCATTTCAGTCGGTACGATGTATTTTTAATTAATTTAATCTTTTTACATTTTTGTATTGAAAAATATCATTTGAAACCGCGCCTGATTTGTTTCATTTGTGACACATAGAATAAGAAACCCTCAAAAAGGTTTCCAATTTTTGATGGCTGTGATATTGTTTTGAAAACTTTAAAAAATCGTGCCATAATCAAGTGTTATTATTTCCAATTAAACGAAAAAAAAACTTGACTTAATCTAAAGGGTCCGCCATTTAACGTTTTTTTTATTCAACTAGTGCTTATTTCGTGAATGGTAACACTTAGCTCATGTCTGATTTGACAGATAATTAGTTTATCCTTCCGCTGAACGAATATGGTCCGTATGTTCGTTATCTTGTGAAAAAAAGTGAAAGAAACTGGCATCCTCATCGATAAACCAAAGTGTGAAAAGCCAAAACCAGTGCGTACACCCGAGAATATTGCTGCTGTGGCAGAAAGTGTGCGTGAAGCGCCATCAACATCAATTCACCGTCGTTCTCAACAATTGAACATTTCGGAGACATCATTGAGACGAATTTTGCATAAAGACCTTGGAATGACGCCATACAAAGTCCAATTGGTTCAGGAGTTCAAAAAAAAAAAGTTATTTGGCGGACCCTTTATATGCGGATTAAAAAAATGTTAACTTCCCGAGTAAAAACATTCTTATACAATCATATTTTGTTAAATATAATATTATATAAAAGCATTCTTAATTAATTTGGATGGCTCATATGATCATATATAACTTTATCTTGGATATGATTTTTCGAACATTTTTGATATGGTCACATACATACCTATTAATAACTTGATTTATATCGATTGATATAACCGTAGATATGCCATATATTACTACATATGGTATATATTAATTATCATGATTTCATATATAATTTTATATGGCTTAATACAATGTTACTTATAATAATATGTATATGGTATCACATACAAATTTAGTTTTACATCGTATCTAAAGTGTTTAAAGACAATTTTAAATTGGAAATTAAATTTCTCTCCCGACACGTTGAACATAACAAATTAAAAAGTTGTTTCCAATTAAGAATTTAGAAAATTTCTAATGAAATTGTGTTAAAGTAAATTTGAAAATGATATTTTCATTTGTAATTTTTACTTAATTCAACTTAATTTAGTTTACTTAGTTTACTTGTAAAAATGTTTAAAACAAGTAAATACAATATTAGAATAAAAAATATGAAATCGATACTTATGTAAGCAATTACAAGTTAATCATTATTTTGCAATGACATATAATTACTTCTGTAACCCATTATCAGTAATTCATTATTTTGTATTTTAAAGTAATGCAATATGTAATGTCATTTCATTTCATTACTTGGTAATATATACGGCAATGACCTGTCATTAGCATGTTTTTGCTAGGGATTAATAACGTTGAACCAAAACCCATATTAGCAGGTAATTATTTCTGCAAATATTTTAATGCTAAAACCGGATACAGCTATAAGTTTTGTGATTTTGTATTTACAAAACATATACAGTTCGGATATAATTTTATACCATTATATTAAATCGGATTAAATTGTGTCGCACCATTATTCGGATGTAATTTAATAATTATATCTAAACTAATGCAAACTTGCTTAATTATAAGGTCCCACTGCTCGGAAAAAACTGTATATTAAACTACGTACACTCAAAAAAAAGTTGGTAAAGTCAGCATAATATTTTGCTGAGTCAACAACATTTTAGTCAGGAGGGTGCTTGCAAAAAAAATGCTAATTGCTAATGTCAGCATCATTAGTAGATTCAGCAACAGTTTTGCCAACACTTAATGGATCAGAAATTAAAAACCATTGCTAAAAACTAATAAAATATTTTCTGAATATTAGCAGACTGAAAAAAAACTCAAAAAATTTGTAGAAAAATTATACTTTAGTTAATTTATTTGCTTAAAAAAAATTTACAATACGTTACAAAAAATATAAAAAAGTTCATACTCCCACATTGACGACATGAATTAATATAATATCTAAATAATTATATATAACACAAACAAAATTTTCTTTCAACTACTCACATCAATGGATGTCTAAATGATGCTATCTTTTAACGGAACGCAAATGCCGGAGATAATTATGTAAACGAAACGAAAAAATAGCAAAATATAACATATACATCCCTTTTTTTAGCAATAAGAGAAAGGAAACATAAAAATCTACTTAAGATGTGTGTCTTTGTCTTTCGCTTTAGTCTGTCTACCTGCCGTATATTTGTTTGAAATTTGACCACACTAGAATATTAATCTCTATAAACATTTAGTTTACAAATACATATTAAGTCTTTATTTAAACATTTTCTTTAATTAATAGACAATTACTTTCACAAGCCGCTGACAACGAAAAATTTAAGTTGTTTCAGAACACAATTTTGTTTTATGTATGAAAAACAGATGCAAAAATCTTCCATGGGTTATTTTTTGTATGACTTTCTAGAGTTTTACTTTTTAGTATCATTTTCCTCGTCACTACTATATGTTGACATGTCGCGACATATAATTCATTCTGCGTATATCTTTCAATCTGGTTGTCGTCCACACTATTAATGTGGTAATCAGCAAAATTTTTTTTCAGCTAAATAAATTAGTAACACATTAGTAATATATTAGTAAAACATTAGTTCGAAACAGTTGTGCTGAATAAGTATAACTAAAATTTTAGCTGAAAAATAATTTTAGTAAAAAAATTTGCTGAAAAATAGTATACCTGATTTTCAAGCCTCTTTACTAACTTATTTTTTTGAGTGTATGATTATATAAAGCATCATATAATTTTTTTTTAATTGGGTAGTTAAGCTTTGACAAAATTTAAAATTGTTTATCTTAACAAATTAATTTTTTAATCATTAGAAAATTTTTTTATTCAAAATTCTGATCTACTGTCAATTTCTGAATGATTAGTCATATCACAAGATATTGGTTAAAAACCTAACACACCTTTTAGTACATGATCATATATCAAACATGCTGTGCTGCCAAATCTTTCTATGTAATATGCATTTTTTATATTGATTTCTTGATGTAATCGTATAAATATTAAAGAACAATGATTTTATTAAGCAGTATTGGCTGTATAATTAACAATTATCGTACGAAATCTTTAAAAGAAAATCTATTATAGTAATATAATATGCAATTAAATGCTTTTTAAGATTGAAAACTAAAAAAACTCAAGTGGTATTTAAGACGCGTTAAGTATTGCAATTATATCTTATTGTACATATGAGAACATATTGATAAAAAACAATATCTAGCAAGAGTTATAACACCATTTCCTTAATACAAACAACAAACTTTTTTCTTTATTCCACTAATTAAATATTTCATTGAATAACGAAGTCATAGTCAATTAATTCTGTAGTTGACTTAATCAAACAAATTATCAATATTACAAATGATGATCATTGCATGTGAAAGTTTTAAGCTCTTAAGCACAACTCTTTGTCTCCAACAATGAAATATTATAACACAAACGAATGTTGTCAGTCGAATATTGACATCTCACCCGAAACTCAAAGTTGAAAAAAAAATTGCGGATATAATTAGTGATTCAATATTTTGACAATTTTGCGTTATGGCCAAAAGGATCACTCAGTGTGAAAATTTGTATATCCTATTTAAAGCTTATACTACGAACATTCCAAAACTAAACTTTTAACTTTTTTACAATATGACCTATAAGGTGTTAAAAAACAAGTTGGAATTTGCGAGCTCCACAACCCTTACAATATGCCACTATGAATATATTTATTTGCTGCAAAAAAAAAATACAAAAAAAGTTTAGTTTAGAGGTCGCAGATCGAAATTGAAGTTCTAACGTAGTACTTCTTCTATAATTATAGTTAAATCCAAAAATATAAAGTAATGAGAAAAAATCATCAAATCTAATATATTTTTGGGCCTACATCACGAATATGAAATCCAAATCACGAATATGAAATCCAGAATTCGCGAAAATGCAAAATTTTTTTTAGAAAACGTGGTCAAATTTGATTAAGAGGTTTTTTATATATTTACAGCAGTGAAAATTTCTTTTTTCTGCGGAATAATCTTTATATGAGATTAAGTTTTTTGTTAGCCAATAAATTTTAGTAACTCAGGTGAAAAAGTTCATATATGATCATATATTGCCATATATGGTTTCATGTATGAGCATATATGGTTCCATATATGGGCATATATGAATATACATGTAATGTATGGAATCATATATGGGTAAATACATTCAAATGAAAAGTTCATATATGGATATGTATGACACCATATATGAAAATATATGATAATATATTGCATATATTGGTTCATATATGCCATATATCTCCATATATGAATTCATATATTATTCCATACATGGTTAATATGTTTTATTTTTTTATATTTTTTAAGTTTTGGAAGAAATATATTGGCCGCATGCTTCAAAAATTGATGAAACTTGGTCCATCAATTAATATTATCACGCTAAATATACCATTGGTAAAATTTGTTGGCAGACGCATCCCCTTTGCGATTTTATCCAAAAGTTGTGAATGGAAACAGGAAAAAATTAAAAAAAATACCAAATGTTAAACTGATTCGTAATGGGTTAATGAATGGGGACATACTACTCTTTGGAAATATATTTAAAACACCTTTGCGATGATGCCTAACTGATCACGATCCATTCACAACTTTTGTATAAAATCGCAAAACAAAACTTCAAATTTGAACCCCTTCCGCCCGAATAAGGTCCCCCAAAAGATTTTACCATCGGCAGATTCAACGTGGAAAAGTTTCATCAATTTAAGCCAAAGTTTGTGATCTCAGTATTCAAAAACTGGTTAAACCAGATGAATTAATTTGATTTATTTATTTTGTTATATTTTGTATTTAAAACAATAAGATATTTTCACACATTCCCATTTTTAGTTGTGTTTTAGAATAATTGGAAAACTAAACAGAACTATTTAAATCTTAAGATACAATTAAAAATGGTGTAAAATATTCTTATATTGAAATATATTTTAAGTTTTTAAAAAAATTCCTGTATTCAGTAACATGTTTATAGAATGATAATAGCTCTATTTTGTAATAAACAGAATATTTAAAAAAAAAAAACTAAAAAAGGTTTTTTATATAAAAGTAATAATATATGGCACTATATGAACACTCATATATGACCATATATTAACATTCATATATGTCCATATATGAGCATATATGTCCATATACCCTCAAATTTTGTATCCGAAAATATATGGATTCATATATGAACACATATATGTGGCCATATATGACAATATATGAACTTCTTCACCTGGGAAGCTAAATATTAGCTAAAAACCAAAAAAGTCAAAATTTAAGTTAAACTGCAAGGACATCGATTACACAAGGCAACAATTTTGAAAAAATTTTAGGGGCTTTGAAAACCACTATACAATTTTGATGTATTGTGGTCCCAGTAGTACAAATATGGTTCAATTTTGAAATTCTATGGAGAGGTTTTTTTTTTAAAAATTTTTAAGTAAAATTATAAATTTTTTTAGACGTTTCTCCACATAATTAATGATAACTAAAAAAAAATTAGTCCGATATTATTCAAATAAATTTAGAAAAACTGAAATTTACATAGCCTTTAATCCGTTAATATATTGCGTTTCAATCGGCTCAGTAGTTTCGGAGTTATAATAAAAAATTGAGGGAAAAAATATTTTTTTTACGTGAAAATAGCAAATTTTTTTGTTTTAAAAAAATCATAAAAAATCGAAAACGGCAAAAATCGTTCAGATTTATTGCTTTATCGCAAAGCCACATGTAATAGGAACAAAATGAGATATCGATCATAAAAATCGATTGATTTTTTTCGAATTTATTCACAATTAAGTGAATTCGCTCATTTTCACCAAATTTTAGTTTTTTGTATGATATACATAAAATTGAGTAGTTAATGTTCTTCTTTCGATTGATTGAATTTTGAAAACATTTTCCCCATGCTATGTACAAATTTTCACATCAAAAATGCATTACATAGTAACATTCGTGTATTTTTTGGCAAAACCCTACCTAGAATATACTGATTCTATTCTTCGGAAAGACATTTGTGTTGGATGAGCTTAAATGTAAATAAATAAATAAATTAAATAGTAGAAAATTTATATTTTATTATTCACATTTATTATAATAAATAAAACAAGAAAATAAATAAATAAATATGTATTATAAACTACAAACTCTGAAATTTTCTTTTAGTCGATTTTCTACTATTGTTGAATAACGAAGTGTTACTCTGAATACTCCAGCAAAAATCAGCCATCATGTGTGCATCCCAGCGACCCTGGTATCGTTCCTCCATTGTCCGGATATCTTGGTGGAATCGTTCGCCCTGTTCTTCACTCAAGTCTCCTAGATTTTCAGGAAAACGGTCTAAGTGACTGTGCAGGTAGTGTACTTTGATGCTCATGTTGCATCCAAGATTCTGGAAGTGAGTTAACATCTCTTCAACGTGCGCAACGTAATCATCACCCTTGTTATTTCCTAAGAAATTTTGAATAACCCATACAAACGAATCCCATGCATTCTTCTCAATTTCTGACATTGAACTGCCAAATTCAGTATCGTTCACCAATTTGCGAATTTGTGGGCCATCAAATATGCCTGCTTTCAGCTTTTCCATACTTAGATTGGGAAACTTCCTTGAAATATACTGGAAACATTCACTATCTTTGTTAAGTGCTTTAACATATTGTTTCATCAGACCAAGTTTAATGTGAAGAGGGGGTAATATGATGCGATCTCGGGGCACTAGAGCCACATTTATAACATTTGGCGTACCTGGAACTAGTGTTTCCCTAGAAGGCCATTGTTTTCTCTTCCAATGTTCTGTTTTAGCACTGCTGTCCCATAAACATATAAAACAAGGATATTTTGTAAAGCCGCTTTGTTGGCCTAAGAGGAAATTTACCATCTTAAGATCAACACAAATTACCCACTTATGTTCATCATACTTTATCTTCTTCATGACCAATGCAATTACAGAGTATTCTTCTTTTACTTTGGTTGAATGTGCGATCGGAAAGAAGTGAAATTTATTTCCATTATGCAAAAGGACACACTTCAAGCTGCGTTTTGATGAGTCGATAAATAAACGCCATTCGTTTGAATCATATCTCTGTAAGCCCATGGCAGTCATCAAACCAGAAATATCTGTGCAGTACACAAAGTCATCCTCTTCAGCAAAATAATGAAGTAAGTCTTTTTCTCGAGTACGGTAATACGAAACTTTAGTTTCTTTAGTTATGAGACCTGTTTCTTTCATCCGGGACGCAAGTAATTCAGAAGATCTTTTCGACAATCCAAGGTCTCTAATTACATCATTAAGCTGATCTTGATTCCATGGTCTCGGCGAGAAATGTTTGTGTGGGATGAACTCGTCATTTTCAGCTGTAGATGGTAGTGCTGGATCTGACATATCTGATTGGTAAGACATACTTGAGGTTGAGTGTCCTGGTGAAGATGAAAGCACATGACTACAGCTTGCACCCCGATCTTGAGCATATTCTATTTCTTGTGAATGTAGAACTGCAAGTGTAAACCCATCAGCAGACCTCGTGTGGTAAGACCATCGCATATGTTTTCCAAAACCGCTTTTTGTACTTAAACAAAAATAACACTCGGATGCGTGGTTCGCTGTTTCTCTCCATAGCATAGGCTTCAAAATTTCCAAGTGTCGTCTGTAAAATGAAAAAAAAAATTGAAATCAGGAATATGAAGAATTCAAATTTTAATTAAGAAATATTGTAATTATAAAATATTCCAAATCTATTAATTTATACTTACTTTACGTTAGAAGACTTCATAGATAAATTCAATCGACATGGAATGCATATAGTACTCGGTGTCCAATGCTGGTTCAAATTGTGCGGATAGATATTATAGCAATCTTGATATGACTTTTGCAATGAAGTTAAGAAGAACTTCCGTTTTTTCCCGGTGATATATAGGCCGCACACATAACAAAATAAATCTGGATCGTTTTTACATAAAAATGTTCTGGCTTTCTGGCTCATTTTTATTAATATTTGAAAATTGTTTTTAACTTCTAAGCTGTATGACTCTAATTTTTGTGTAGGTATTAAATGATGTTTGCGTTATCGCAAACACTTCTTGAATGAAATAAAAAGGGTCAAGGAGATCTTATAAACACTGATACTATAATTTGGGATAACCCTTTGTGTGGATACAGTTTGTGTGTGCTGCAAATTTTTTATTATTCCCAAGAATCCTAAAAAACATTAAGGACTTTTATGAAAAAAAAAAAATCATCCGTTACAGGTAGCTAACGGAAAATAAGAGCACTTCAGCGTACACGCACATTTATGAGCGTTTTATTACTATCCTACCGCAATCGTAAAATTAAACAATCTTTTGTTTATTACTTATTTTTTTTTAATTATTAGAATCATAAAATGTCATAGAAGTTTTTCCCAAAGGGGTTTTGCCAAAATGCGTGTCGTAAAATGCACCTGAGTTTTTATGTTCTGCATTTTCATTATGTAGGTACAATTTTCTACAGTGCTTGTAAATATGCGATACCTTCAATTAATTGTAAATAAAAATGTAAAGCATGCATCGATTTTTATGATCCATATCTAGTTTAATTCGCATGATATGTAGCTTTACTACAAAAAAATAAAAAGTAATATTTTTTGCAGTTTTCGATTTTTTCCAGATTTTTGTTTTTCAAATTTTTTTTTTTTTTAGCATTTTTTTTTTTTGCTAACAATTTGTTTCATAACTTTGAAACTATTGATCGCATTAAAAAAATTTGTACACGTTCTTTAAAGATATTGTAAACCTTAATTTTTGTAAATTTAATTTGACAAAATCGGACTAGTTGTTTTTGAGTTATGACAACATAAATGGAGAAATGTCTCAAAATATTGTCAATTTTACTTAAAAAATTTTAAAAAAAAAATTATCCATAGAATTGAAAAATTTTACCATTTTTGTACTTAGGCAGCCATGATGCATCAAATCTATATAGTGGTTAGTCAAGCCTTTTTTTGCTGTTGACCTGTGTTATCCTTTCCAAAATTAAAAACAAAATCATATGTGATGAAAGAGCAGATCGCAAAACAACAAGTCACATTTTTCAATGACATCGTTTTCAGGTAATTAGCAAAATAGTTACTACAAAAAAATCGATTTTTTGGGATCTTTGGAAATGGCAAAAAAAAATTTAAATCCACTAATTTTTTTTAATTTCGATTGCAGAGTCCTAATCATCATTAAAATTAAATTAAAGGACATAAACAAGTTGGGGTTTTAATTACATCTTTCCAGAAAATTTAACTATTTTAACAAACGTTTGTACTTTTAAGTATATTTTATTTTAAAAACCGCACATAACTTAAGAGATACTAAATTTTTTAAAATTTTTATCTCACTATCATTTTCTGCACATAAATTAAGACTAAATTGGAAAATTTTGTTAAGGTACATGGAGTAGGCTCAGAAAGAATTAAATTTAAATTCCACCCTAAATTTGTGAGAATTTGTTCTAATTCTTAAAAGTTAATTTTTTCTGAGAGCTCCAAATGGTAACGAATTTACCTGAAATTTGGCACGTGGAGGTTTTAGACATTACGGCAACAATTTTTCATAAAACTTCATAAAAACTGTATAAATTTAAAGAAAAGTTTCAATAAACAATAAACTACTGCATAAATTCATTGACATCATATAGATAATTCTCGCATTGTAAAAGTAATAACTTATAATTTATATTAATTAAGAACTAAAAAATTCGGCTAAAGTTTATTTCTTCGGGCACCTTTAAGAACAAAAACAGTGACTCCCTATAGAATTAAGGAATAAATTGTTTAATTTTATCGGTTAAGGGAGCTGTGGTCCCTAAAACCGTTACCCCCAGTAAGTGCGGGTTCTCACGATTTTAGTAATGCATTTTACTTTAAGATCTATAAAATTTGGTTCCCTCCAAATATATTTTAGACCCCTTGGAGTCTAAAAGAGCAAATTAACCAACTCACAAAAAGAAGATTTTCTCACAAATTTACATTTTCGTGTTTTCGTTCATTTCCCGAAATATAAATATTAAACTTCGGTTTTCATTATTTTCTAAATAGAATTAAAATATTTATTTAAAAATTATGAAGTTTATAAAGGGTCCGCCATCTAACGTTTTTTTTTTTCAACTAGTGCTTATTTCGTGAATGGTAACACTTAGCTCATGTCTGATTTGACAGATAATGAGTTTTATCCTTCCGCTGAACGAATATGGTCCGTATGTTCGTTATCTTGTGAAAAAAGTGAAAGAAACTGGCATCCTCGTCGATAAACCAAAGCGTAAAAAGCCAAAAACAGTGCGTACACCCGAGAATATTGCTGCTGTGGCAGAAAGTGTGCGTGAAGCGCCATCAACATCAATACACCGTCGTTCTCAACAATTGAACATTTCAGAGACATCATTGAGACGAATTTTGCATAAAGACCTTGGTATGACGCCATACAAAGTCCAATTGGTTCAGAAGTTCAAAAAAAAAAAAAAGTTATTTGGCGGGCCCTTTATTTAGAAAGAAAAAATTTTAAAAATTGATAAAAATTGCAAATTAGAATTTTTTAAAATCGTCAATTTATCATACATATTCAACTTAAGAAATCGTCAAATGGGGACAAATCGACATAGTTGTGACAGAGCGTTTCAAATAACCTACATTTGCTTTTTGATACTCTGAACAATTGTTTTATTATTTAATAAGAAAGCATTTTATTATTTAATGTTTTCAAAAAAAAAGTACGAAAAGAAATACAGAGGCTTAAAAAAAGGGCTCTATGAAATAACCCCCCAGGAAATAACCCCCCAAAACAAAAATGAAAAACTCCCCAAAAATGGGGATTTATTTCCATATGAAATACCCAAATTTAAAACCCCAATTTTAAAAATGAAATAAAACCCCAACGAAATGAAATAAATCCCGCAATGGGAATGAAAAAACCCCCCATTTTTTGGCGATTTATTTCATAATGAAATTGCTTGTTTCGATTATATATATTTTTTTTTTTTTTGTAACCCGGGGAAACTTATAAAAATATGTGCACACTAGAGTTACAGCTTTTTTTTTTTTTGTTTGCTTAATTTTTCCCTATCAATAAAATTACGATACTTTATACTTTTATGTGCTAATATACGTCTAGGGTAGCTAAAACTTGATAAATGTAAAAAAAAAGTAAAAAAGTTTCTACTTTTAATAACCCGATTAAAATTAATATGATGCTTTATATAATCATACGAAAATTTAATATGAGTCTTAATACAGTTTTATTCGAGAAATGGGCATAATAATTAGTTACTTTTAATTTGATAATATCAGATTAAATAACATGTGAATAGTGACGCGACACATATTAATACGATTTTATACATCGTATAAATTTATATCTGAACTGATACTGATATATACAAAATAAGCTTTAGTTGCATCCGGTTTTTGATTTTAAAACTTCATAAAAATTCGAAATATTCGGGGGGAGGCTCTAGCTCCCTTGCCCCCCCCCCTAGCTACGTGCCAGCCACCAGGGCTTACAGGCATTTCGCCTAACAGCCTGGCAGAAATAAAATCTAAAATATTGGGATTCGAAATTTTTTTTATTACACAACCAAAACATTAATTTCACAAATTAATTTTCTACTCCAACAATCTATATAGAGAAAATTTTTTTCCACATCAATAACGAAATAACTCCCCAAAAATAATTACTGGGGAATTATTTTATTTTGAAATTTTGGGGACTTATTTCATTACCAAATAAATCCCCAAATAAAAGAAGGAAAGAAATCCCCAAAAGTGCAAATAACTCTCTAAAATGTCGTTGATGTTGTCATTTTTGGGGATTTTTTTCATTTCTGTTTGGGGCGTTATTTCCTGGGGGCTATTTCATGCAGCCAAAAAGTACTTCTTTAGGTGTTAAGCAGAAAAAAGTACAATTGCTGAAAAAAAGTACGTGTAATGCTGAAAGCATTACGTCTGGCAAGAATATTTATGAAACATTTCATTAAATATGAAGAAGCCTGTCATCAATTAGCTCTTTTATGATACAACTTTATCATATTTATGAAGTGTTACATTAAACGAAAATCAACTAAGTTTTTCTTAATATCTATGAAGTTTTTCATTAATGTGATGAAGCTTTTTTCCTGAGTTTATCTAAATCACAAAAGTATCCAAACGGGAAATTCAAATTTTAAAAATTCTTTAAATTTTCGAATCGGTAATGTAAACTCCAAAAAATATAAAAAAAAATTTGGAAAATTTGTTTTATTGAAAAATTGTGCAATAACAATAAATTAGTGCTATCCGGTTGGCTAGTTGGTAGCGTGCTGGCTTATCAGTGCGGGGGTCTTGGGTTCGATTCCCACCAGAGGCACTGGTATGTTTTTGCTACAACGCGTCGAAAGACATAGTAGCTAGTGCTCGGTTAGGGTATATAACTTGTAACTATATGATTATTAATTAATAAAAAAAAAACAATAAATTAAATAGGCTCTAAAAATATGATTTTGTCTAAAAAACATTTTTTTTATCTAATGATATATAAAAATATTTACAAAATCTGAAAATAAAAAAATGTTGAACGATTTTAAAAAAGAGTTTCTAATATTTTAATTGATTTTGCACCTATCACGGCAATGATAATATCAATTAAACATTTTATTAAAATTAAGAAGGTAAAAAACGTTATAAATATAAATTTATTTTTTGATCAATGGTTTTAATCTTAAACTTCAAACTCGTATGTATATTAGTTCTCATGTAGTGAGTAAACTACTGGCATGGGATTGTTACCGCTTTCAAAACGTGTTCTGATGATGGAACCTAGAAAATTCCCGAAAGGGTCAAATAATAAATTTGAAAACAAAAAACTCTATAGATTATTTGTTAGGACAATATCCTAATGAAGAAATATAGAGTATGGCCTCGAACTTGAATAATTTTCATTTTCATTGCACAATTAAAGGTCGAAAAAAACATAATTTTTATTTTTAATAAAAATTATAACAAACTTTTATAAATAACTTCTACAAAAAAAAAAAAAATATGATACTCACAAAAAAAAGTGTGTGATCTATACGTTCGTATGTGTGCTTTTTGCAATGCTGAGTCTGTTTGTGTGTGTGTTTGTTTTGTTTGTTAACTTCAAATGTATTTGGTATTTTATACTGAAAATTTTCTGTTTATGCATATAGTGCATGAAATAATAATCTGAGAATTATGTCCAAAATAAAATTAGTATTTCTGTATTTAAAAGTCAATTAAAATATTAATTGATTCAATTAAATATTTGTTTAGAAACAAATTAAATTCAAATCAAATCTTATTACATATTTTAGGTTGATAATTTTTTTCCGTGTAGACACAAAATTAATATCTTTTAAATTTCTTTTGATAATGGTGTAATAATAATATTTTGTAAATATTGTGTATAAATATATTTTCAATGTAGTATTTTAGCAAATGCATAACATGCTCATAGTTTATTTTTTTTTTTGTAAATTCTCAATAACAATTTTAAACAAACATTTTTTTTTGTTCAGTTATAAAGGTGGCGTTTATCAAAATGATGGAGGCTGATGAATTTTGAATTTTTATTAAATTTTTTAACAAACAACAGCAACTGTTGAGTAGACAACCAACGAATAAACGTTATAAAATAAAATTAGATTCTATAGTTTCAATATTTGCTGGTGTTGTTAACGTTGTTGTCGTTGCTGTTATTAATAATATTAGTTATATTCTTTATTTATTTTCAGTTTTTTTTTTTATATTTCAATTACATTATTTAACGTTTAATTAACTCAACGTGCAATTATTGCAATTAAAACTTGCTTCCCAGGCGTATGAGTAACAAACAAATATTTATACAAAAAAAAACAACACAGCTCAAACAATGCATTTTACGAGTCATGAAAATCAAACAACACTCACTCACTCACAGGCAGCAAGCAGCAAAAATATTACCAACAACAACATCAGCTCAACAGCATCTAACAAAACAAAAAAAAAATGCATAAAATATTATTAGATCATAGTGAATAACTATTTTACAAAATATAATTATATGCGAATAATAGCCAGAGATGCCACATAAGTTTAAAGAACATTTTAAGAGTGGACACGAATAATGGTAACAGAACATAGAGCAAATTGTTCAGGAGACAAGAAAAACTTATGATAATGCTCAAAAATTTATAATTTTAAATATTTTTTTAGCATCCCGGCCATCCGCGAAACAGTTTTGTAAGAAAGATTTAAGCCTGAGTCGCTTCGAATAGCACTGATAAATGTCATGATTTTTGTTAGAGATGTCTCGTCTGGTAGCACTGGTTTCGAGCATATAAATGACATGAATTCATTGATTCAAAAAAAAATTTGACAAATCATGTCATCTAGGAAGAACATATTATAAAGTATTAAAAATAGTTGCATGCATGTCTTCCAAATAGCTAACAATATTCTGCTTTTTATTTAGTCATGAAAAAAGATCTCCTAATGTAAATAAATTTAAATCCTAATTTAGTAAATTAAAAATATATGGTAATGAAATGAAATGAAGTTTCATTATGAAATGAAACAAATAAATATACTACCGAAAATTGAACTTTTGAAGAAATTTTTTTAGATCAGTTCATTCTCCTACCCTTTTTCTTATTTTTATTAATGACCTTCTTGGTCAGACCTTCAGTCCTATCTACTCTTTTGCAGATGACAGCAACATTTGTCATTCATTTTCATTCGATCACAGGCCAAGCTCTTTGGAGAACATGAATGACACACTCAACCAAGACCTTTCTACAATCTCCAAGTGGGGGTCGCGCGAATAAGGTCGATTTTAATGCACGCAAGACCCAATGTTATAAAGGGTCCTCCATCTAACGTTTTTTTTTTCAACTAGTGCTTATTTGGTGAATGGTAACACTTAGCTCATGTCTGATTTGACAGATAATTAGTTTTATCCTTCCGCTGAACGAATATGGTTGTGTATACGCTTGAACAACGCTGGGGAAATATTGCGACATTACTTGAAAATCATGGTAAATGTTGCAGAATTGTGCGAAAATTGCGTACGGATTTTGGAAGAAGAGAAGCACCGTCAGCTCCGTATGTTCGTTATCTTGTGAAAAAAGTGAAAGAAACTAGCATCCTCATCGATAAACCAAGCGTGAAAAGCCAAAAAACAGTGCGTTCACCCGAGAATATTGCTGCTGTGGCAGAAAGTGTGCGTGAAGCTCCATCAACATCAATTCACCGTCGTTCTTAACAATTGAACATTTCGGAGACATCATTGAGACGAATTTTGCATAAAGACCTTGGTATGACGTCATACAAAGTGCAATTGGTTCAGGAGTTGAAGCCAACTGACCAGCCAATGCGTTTTTCGCTTCGCTAAGTGGGCCTGCGATCGACTTACAGAAGATGCTGATTTTGCCAAAAAAAAATTCATTTTTTCAGATGAAGCTCATTTCGATCTTGGCGGGTATGTAAACAAGCAATATTGTCGCATTTGGGGCACAGAAAAGCCGATTGAAAAGCCGATACACCCAAAAACGAGTCACTGTTTGGTGCGGATTTTGAAATACAGCTGCACACAATCGATAATGTGCTTAAAAATTGGACCGAAACGTGTAGGCTACTGCGTGGCCAGCCGAGGCAGCCATTTGAATGAAATAATTTTTCATTATTAACCGGAAGGATTGTACTTTCAAATAAAAAAGAAATTTGAGAAAATATTCAATAGTTTTTTTTATAGCATTTTCAAAAAAAAAAAAAGTTATATGACGGACCCTTTATGTTAACCCACAGATGCGTTGTGGAATTAAGATTGTCATCTGTAGCTATGGATAGTATAGGTATTGAGGAATTGGACCAACGGACAGTGTGATGTCCGTTGGAAATAAGCACGTATTTCAAGTGTCGAAAGAGGCATTCAAGTGTCTTGGTCCATCCGATCTCCTTACTATTTATGCCAGCTATATCCGGCCGAAATGGAATACA